>CM052665.1:52414874-52507628 GCA_028533165.1 Leontopithecus rosalia
TTACACAATGTTCAAGAATAGGAAAAAATATTCCCTCTTCCTCCTCCCCAAGAGAAACCAGAAATGACACTTGTTTTTTCCAAGACACTCACTCCAAAGGAGTTACAAAGGACACAGAGAGATTTCCCATCAAAGGGATTTAAGACAATGACAATTTCCAACACGACTGAAATCACGGGTCTGCTACTCAGAAAAGCCTTAATCACCTTGACCGCTCTCTTCCCTTGCTTCCAGTAATTTCATTACTATTACTATTGTTTGGGTTGTTTTGGAAAACATCTCAGTGTGTTTTCAGCAGTTGTCATGGAGCGCTGGCATCATGAGGACTTTCTGGAGAAAAATTACCTCAAAGGCTCGTGTCCTCCACACAGATTCCCAGCACACACGCGGGGATTTTGCAGGAGAAAAAGGAAAGAACTTTAAAGACAAAAATATTGTGATGTGATCTATAAATTCATTTCTTTCTTTTGGCACTCATGTGGGTCCTCACCATCTGCCATCACCTACAAATTATTGGCTTTTATTACAATGTTATGATTATATATGACAGCAAACACGAAATTTTAACAAATTAACAAAGCGTAGTTAACACACTGAAAAGTGACTGAGAAACAGCTGCAAATAAAAGCTCTAACCAGTGAGGAAAGGCCCCGGAGAACCTGTCTACATGCAAAGGTTTAGCAACATCTTTGTACTGAGACTATTTGTCGGCTCAAAGGCACAGCTACCTGCCAATATCGAGAGACATTTTCTAACATCTGAGCAGTTGTAGAGAGAATGATTTCTGAATGATTCACAGTCACTCAACAAAGGACATACAAATTCCACAACGTTGAGGGAGACAAAGCATTCTGCATTTTTCACAAACAGATACCTGCGTAGATCATTCAATGCTGTTTTTTTCGATCCTCGGGATATCTGCGTATTTGGAATCAGGTGAGGAGTGTACTGTACACAAATGCACACAGAACAAAAGAGCACCAAGGGGCCACAGGTGGAAGAAAATGGAATCTGTGCTCAAGACTCTGCAGTCTCAATTAACAGCACTACTATTCAAAATATTGTGAAAGAAAGTGCATTAATCCCGAAAGCCATTTGTTCCCTCTGACGTGATGGAGCTTTGAGGAAAGGCATCTGATGAAAGAGAAAAGATCAGAAGAGAAAAAGCAGACAACCGTGTTTGTGAAGCACGCTTCCTTCTTAGATCTTAGCCGTTCTTCCCTTGTGCTTCCACCCATGTGCCCCTCTTTGGGAGACAGGATCACCAGCAGGTGCTACGCTTTTCTCTGGGACCCCTTCACTTTCTTCTCCTTACTTCCCATCTCACCCCTGACCATTCATGTCTATTGCCTAATTCCATTTTTAATTTGCCTTCGCTTTTTATCTCTTCCCTCCCTTTGAGATGCTGCTTGGAACGTTTTTCCTTTTCAATGTTCTCCTTTTAGAAATTTAGAACATCCGCCTTTGAAGTCTCATCTGCAATTTTTTTCCTGCTCATTAAGTTCCAAGTTCCATTAGAAAACCAGGAGAGAGGAGCAAGCGGCAGACGACAAGAATATTAAAAAGGAAGTGGAAACAGAAAACGCCACTCTCACGGCAACCAGAACATCGCCAGGAAAATCGAGCTCATGTCGGCTCCCTAGATCTTAGCCGCACTGATGTGAGGCAATTTGGAAAGTCACAGGATTCCTGCAAAGAAAAGCAAACTTCCCACAACACACAACACAGGGAGGGGTTTGCTGTGATTGAGCCACAGTGCACCTGTGGGCTAACTCTAACCGCTCCTTTCCCCGCTGCCCCATGCCCTTAGGAGCATGTCGAAGACTTGATAAGATGAAGGAGGCGCCCACACATTCCCTCCTGGCTCCTTTTCCAGCCTCACCTGCAGAGTCTCTTTGGAGACTCTGCAAGCCCTGCCCATTCCCACCCGCTGACACTCCTCTCCCCTCTGTGCTCATCCTGCAAACAAAATGTTTCAGGAGCGTGGCCAGCAGCACTAGCCAGTTGTCACCGGGAGGGAGGGCTCCTGGTGAGCCCCCTCTCTTTTTGCCTGGTATATTGCTTTCCTGTTGCTATCATAACACCTTCCCACAAACACAGTGGCTTACAACAACACAAATGTATTATCTTGCAGTTCTGGAAGCCAGATGTCTGCAGTGGGAGACATTGGGCTAAAATTGAGGTGTCAGCCAGGCTGGTTCCTTCTGGAAGTCCTGGGAAAAACCTGTTTCTTTACCTTGTCTGGTTTTCTACACAAGGCTGCCTGCATTCCATGGCTCCTTCGTCCTCCTTCAAAGCCTGCAACAGCACAATCATGTCAACATAAGTTGGCACATGCTGGAATCATTTTTGGGTGGTGTTTTCATGCGTGTGATGGCTTCCACATGGTACAGAGAGTGGGTGGTAGCCCTTGATTTCTGATTTGGACAACTGAGAATAAAGGTGTGAGATGGGATAAAGGGACAGAAAGGGATTTGATGACAGTAGATGATAATAGCAGCTGGCATTGTCTGGGAGCAGTGGCTCATGCATATAATCCCAACACTGTGGGAGGCCCAGGTGGGTGAATTACCTGAGGTCAAGAGTTTGAGACCAGCCTGGCCAACATGATGAAACCCCATCTCTACTAAATGTACAAAAAATTAGCCAGGTGTGGTGGCAGGCACCTGTAATCCCAGCTACTTGGGAGGCTGAGACAGGAGAATCTCTTGAACCCAGGAGGCAGAGGTTGCAATAAGCCAAGGGCGCCATTGCACTCCAGCCTGAGTGACAAGTGCGAAACTCCTTCTCAAAAATAAATTAAATAGACTGGGCACGGTGGCTCACGCCTATAATCCGAGCACCTTGGGAGGCAAAGGCAGGTGGATCATGAGGTGGCGAGATCAAGACCATCCTAGCCAACATGGTGAAACCCCGTCTGTACTAAAAATACAAAAATAGCTGGGCATGGTGCCACACACCTGTAGTCCCAGCTACTTGGGAGGCTGAAGCAGGAGAATCACTTGAATCCGGGAGGTTGAGGTTGCACTGAGTCAAGATTACACTACTGTACTCTAGCCTGGAGACAGAGCAAGACTCCATCTCAAAATAATAATAATAATAATAACAATAATAGCTAGCATTTACCTATTCACTCAATCATAAATACCGATTGAGGGTTTGGTGTGCCTGGAAGTGTGTTCCAGACACTGCGTAGACAACAATGACCAAGACAATGAAGTCTCTGACCTGGGAGTCTTCTGCCAGAATCCATGAAACTACGGCAGGCCAACTCGTTAGGTGCAAATAACGTAAAATCTCAGACAGCTCACAATTCTTCACAATGCTTTTTAAAAGTGTATATCTTAAGGTCTTTATACAAATAAGATAAATTTGGAATCCCAAGGAAACATAGTAGCTGCTATCTTACTATCCTCTGATTCCATGGAAAGTTTATTTGCCATTTCTGGGATAGTTTGCTATACCCATTTGCAGGTTGCCCAGGAAGACAGAGAATGCCTTGTGTTCACATTTATTCTTGTCACCTGCTCCTCTGCTTCCTAGACACATGGCCAGAGCAAATTTCTCAGTGTCTTTTGCAGATGGGCGTGGGTGTGACCCTTCTGGCCAGTGGAATAGGCACATAAGGGACTTATGCCACTTCCTGGTCTGGCTCATAAAAAGCTTCTGTGTGGGCTTTCATGCACACACTATCCTCCCACATCCACCAGCTGAATGGGGGAGATGGGAAGGCCCTGGAGAATGGAACCACCGTGAGGCAGGCACCTGGGTCCCTGAATGACGCTGTGGAGTAGACTTTCTCCCCCGCAAGCTTCCCCCATCACCTGGACTTTACATGGGTAAGAAAGAAATTCCACTGTACTAAGCCACTGAAAAACTGGGGTTGTATGTTACAGAGGTTAGCCTATGCTGGGTAACTCAGTTTCAGCATATGGATCTCAAATTTGTCTCACACACATACACACACACACACACACACACACACACACACGTTGTATACACGTAGATCAATGACACAGAAGTCATGCAGACAGAAATGCCAGGACGTAGCTACCCCCTATGATCATGCTTATCTTCTCCCAATTCTTGCAAGCTTCTCATAGGCACTGAGAAATGTCCCAGATTCAAGCATCATAATTGCTGTTATTTTTAGCAAGTTATTAAAGTTATGTAAGTTATAAAGTTTTATAGATTATGTAAGTGACCACTGCTGCTCGTGGAAAAACACCATGAAATAAATGCTGCGTGGTTCAAGAGGCTCAGATTATCAGCAAGACGAGACCCTGAAAATATCAACCCTCCTTGTGGATACTGAGAATTCAGTCTGTGAACTCTGTTTGGTGACAGATACCGGAGAGGGTTCCTTGTCACTTTCCTTATGAATCAAATGATCTGTTTTGGACTCTTCAGGAACACCCAGCTAAGGTGAGAATGCAGCCCGCCTCTTGGTCCCAATGGAAGACTTTGAGCTGCTCTGTTGTTTGTTTAAATCAGGCCCCTTTGTCAAAATTCTGTGAAGCAAGACCCAGCTTTGTGGGTAGGGAAGAGGCTGACCCGACCCAAAGCATGGATTTTAGCCCAGCCTCTGCTTTCTCCTTTTCTAACCTGTCGCTATTCAGGGAATCTTTCTAAAACTGGATTAATAAAAATGTAATGAGGAAATGCTTATCCAGCATATGCAATGTGCAAAGCTCCAAGTTAGGCAGTTAGAAAGATACTAAGATGGGGAGCGACACAGCCCCTGCCATCTCTCTCTGTCCTGACTCCCAGGGGTCTCTCCTCCACTCCCAACAGTGCTGGGAGGTAGGCAAGGGTTGCTGCCGCGTTTAATGGATGAAGAAGCTGAGGGTTACAGAGCACAAGTCTGCTGAAGGTCACAGGGATCCATCGTGGCCAAGCTGAAACCAATCTGCAGACGTGTGGGGCATCCAGCCCAGTTCCATGCTCCTCCCACCTCAGTGAACACACATGGGAACTTCTTTGTGAACACTCCAAGTTATGTTCAATCATTGGAAATATCAGAATTTGAGTCCCAAACAAATCATATCTCAACGAACAGAATTCAATGCAGGGGAAAGGCGGTTAAAGGGTATTTTACACACACATACAGACACATACACATACACGTGTGCACGTGCACACATACACACACACACAAACACACAATCAATTCCTCACTCTACCTCTGAATTTCTTATACCATCGCTCTACTCCACCCTTTGCGAGCCCATGTTTGTAGCCTCTCTGTGTGGAACCACAGGGATAAGTCACAACCTGTTCCCTCCCCGAATAAATCATCTGTCAGCTGACCTGCAGCTAGAATTTCTCAGCGACCTGTCCACAGTTTGTCCTGCTGTGGCAACCGCAACTTGGGATTCCGATTTTCCCTGGGAGCAGGTGACAGCTTGCAGGCTTGCTGAAGGACACCCTTCCCAGCCTCGAAAGGGCATCTGTAGGACCCTCACCTTCCTCTGCAGGGGCCCCGAGCCTCCTGCTCATCCATTTCCCCTCCAGAACCCAGAGCAGCCTGGAGTCAGCCTGCGATGACCAACACAGACAGCAGGTCACTCAGGCTCACGCACAGGACCTACCATCCCATCTGCACGGGCTGAACCCAAGGCACAGGGTGGGTCTAGAGATACCCATCAATAGCAGGGAACCCAGAGAAGGGGCTCATAGAAGCAGGAGGACCCAGCAGGGCTGAGCACCAGGCACAGGGACTCAGCCCATCAGCAGTAGCACCTCTGCCGTCTCTCTCGGTGTCCTTTTCAGGACAACCTACCGCTTGGTCCATCTTCAGCCCCTCTCCAGATCCCACCGACAGGGTTTGAGAACCTTTGCTAGTTCTGCACCAACAGTTTGGTTTTCCAGACTGGGAGGCTTGTGATCAATGTCCCTGATTGGAACCACCACCACCACCCCACCTGCTGGACTGAAAGGCACCTCACTCAGAAGCAGCTAAAATCCACAGCTCGCGGTGTGACAGAGCTGGAGGAAGACGTAATAGAGGGATCAGTGCATTTTCCAAGCCATTTGAGGACCATGCTATGGTTCAGGCCACAGAGTCTCAGTGACCCCACAGAGGAGCTCATCCGTGAGCCTTCAGAACAAGGCCTTAGCTCACCGGCAGGGTGCACAGGGCCCCACCTTCCTCCTCAGAACAGGAGCAGGGGACAAGGGAGGGATGAGAGCAGCTGGGTGTCGGTGTGACCTGCTCTGAAACTCCCCAGGCCTGGCGTCTCATTTACCTGAGGGACAAGCCCTCCACCCACTCCTCACATGGCCGGGGCTCCCCGGCTCTGCGTGGACACACTGCTGTCTACACTGGCAGAGCTACCGTCATCTGAAGGCATCACCCACTCCTGCCAGATGGGACTGGATGAGCCGCCGCCCGCAGACGAACTTCCTGCACCCCATGTGCTCCTGGGCAGTTTCCACACCGCTGGCCTCCCCAGGTATGTAACTCCACGCACGGGCCGACCTCTCCTTTCTAATGAGCCTGAGTCCCTTGGCACCAGGACAGTGGGGCCACTTCCTATAGTGCAGTGCTGGTCAGACAGGACAGAGGTAATGAATTCCCAAGCAGTGAGCCCCAGTCTCCCTCCCCTCCTCACCCTTGCTAGAGTCTGAGGAAGCCTGCAGGCCGCAACCCACCTCTGAGAGGTCCCCACACATGGGTCCCCATGCCTGATCCGATACGTCCCACCTGCAGCCACTCCAAGGCATGCATGGAGCTACCTGGCCTGAGGCCTCCAGCCCACAAGTGCCAGTGAGAGCTGCAGGTCGGCCTAGCCCGTGTTGCAGGAGGAAGAGGAGACCCACAGGAAGGCACCAGTTTTAGGATGAGTCAGGCTGAGAGTCACACATAGTGTGGGCAGCTGAGGCCACAAGGCCTCAGGCCATGTGCAGGGATCCCAGATGAGCCTCTACTCCTTCCAGCCCATACCTGAGACGAAAGACACTTGGGGCAGCAGCAGTCTTGAGGCAGTAAGGCAAAGGCCAGCGGGGACACTTAGAGACAGCTAACCCAGTGAAAGCAGAAACAGGCACTCGGCACTCCAGGAGTGACCAGCTTCACAGGAACAGACGCTGTCAGGGGATCTGGAGAGGCCGTGTGTTCCACACAGTAATCCCCTCCATGAGACCTGGTCACCCTTCTCCCCATGGGTTCCCAAGCATCACAGCTGGAGAATCTGGGCAGGGCCCATCATCAGCCTCCAAAATTACTGGACCATGACGACATGCAGCTCGTTAGCCCCATTCTGCACTGATCTCAGCCCTCCCTTACTGCCTGTGTTTTGTGTAATTTGCAAACCTCTTGGACCTCGCTTTCACCAGGTGCTGGACTTAGAGACAGTGTTCTCGTCCACAGAATTGAGCTCCGAGGCCGCACGCCCACCTCTCCAAGGCTACTTCACCTTGCTCCATTCTCTCACCTCTCCAGCCCCATGTTTTTGGTGCCAGCAGCAGTGGGGGGGCTAGGAGAGAAGCTTGTGCATAGGGACAGGCAGCAGGGCTGCCGGATGGAGTGCCTCAGTGCACCGCACAGTGGCATCCAGCTTCCACCCTCCAAGCCCGTCCAGGTCAACCAAGAGCCACCAGGTGTGATGCCTGGAGATGGAGAACAGCAGGAGCAGCAAGAGATGCAGAGGGATGCGGAGCCTTCTTAGAGTGAACACGTCCTTCTCACTTCTATCTCATGACAGGTGCCTGAAAATATTGTACAGGTGTATTCAGAAAGAATGGAGAGCCGTGAATGTAAGTACTGGCGGTGAGCATTAAATGCCACCCTTACCTGCAGGACTAAGGATGAATGATGCCTGTGATGGAGAGAGTGTGGCTGGCAGTGGCCTTTTGCTCTGACAGTGGGATACAGTACAACCCTATCAAATGATGGAACGATGGGACATGTATGTGAAGAGTAGAATAAACTTCCTCATTGCCTTACAGGTATTAACCAGGAGTAAAAAGATGTTATTCAAATTAGATGCTGGGGAAGAGGTAGGAGAAAGAGAAGAAGAGGTTAATAGCTGCTTTCAATAGTGCTCACAATAAGGAACCATCAAAACAAAAAGAAGAGAGAAGGGATGGGTATTATATACAAGTATTAATAGAGAGGGAACCAAAAATATACACCTTTTGTGGTAGATTTAAGACAGCCATAGAGGCTGGGTACAGTGGTTCACATCTGTCATTGCAGCTGAGGTGAGGATCACTTGAGGTCAGGAGTTAGAGACCAGCCTGGGCAACATAGTGAGACCCTGTCTATACAAAAAAAAATTAATTATATAGGTGTGGCAGTAGACACTTGTAGTCCCACTACTCAGGAGGCTGAGGTGGGAGGCTCATGTGAGCCCAGGAGTTAGAGGGCTCACTCCTGTAATCCCAGCACTTGGGGGGGCCAAGGCAGGAGGATCCCCCAAGCCTAGGAGTTTGAGACCAGCCTGCACAATGGAGCAAGATCCCATCTTTGCTAAAATAAAAATAAAAATTGTTAGGCATGATAGGCAGCTCTATAGTCCCAACTACCTGGGAGGCTGAGGCAGGGTAATTGCTTGAGCCACTGAGTTCCAGGCTGCAGCAAGCTCTGCCACTGCACTTCAGCCTGACGCTGTCACTTACAAGGAAGAAAGAATGTGGTGGAATGAAGTGATATTCTGAGACTTGTGAAGTGAGGCCATTAGAACTCTTTCAGCGTCTGCCCAGTCCCTCTGAACATGCTCTCTAGGAGCCCTGAGGCCAGGTGAGAAGTCCAGCCACTCTGCAGGTGCTCAGCCTGGGCCTCGGCTGAGCCTCACCTTCTGGCATCCACTTCAAGTCACCAGAGATGGAAGTCACCAGCTACTCAAACACTCTAAACCAACCCGTTCACAGCTGAATATTATTAAGTGACCTCTGTCCTAGACTCCTGAAACCCAAGAATCACCCAGTCCCTGCTCAATTGTCCTGCTCACAAAATCATCTATCAGTAGGAGTTCATGATGCATTCGATCTCAAAGGAAATATATACTATCTTTAAGAAGATACTAATCTCTGAAGAAGGCCTAGAAATGTATAATCATCCCAGCAGCACTGAGCATCATCATGCTACACTGTGATCTCTAAATACCATTTCCTACCAGAAAGAACTGGGGCTGCCTGCAGGAATGGCTGATTCCAGTTACCAACTGAAAATACACACAATAAAACTAAAATTGTGTCATCCAGAAAATAAATAAGCTAGTAAACATTACTAGGGGCATGTCAAAAGAAATCAGGAGTTCATCTGAATCAAATCTTACTCATCAAAAATAAAGGTCAGGCATGGTGGCTCATGCCCATAATCACAGCACTTTGAGAGGCCAAAGCAGGTGGATGACTTGAGGCCAGGAGTTCAAGACTAATCTGGCCAAAATGGTGAAACTCCATCTCTACTAAAAATACAAAAATTAGCCGGGCATAATGGTTCACATCTGCAATTCCAGCTACTCAGGAGGCTGAGGCACAAGAATCGCTTAAACCCAGGAGGCAGGGGTTGCAATGAGCCCAGGTTGCGCCATTGCACTCCTGCCTTGATGACACAGGGACACTCTGTCTCAAAAAAATAATAATAATAATAATGATCCAATTTGAGTATCAATAAGAATAATAACTACAATAGGCTGAACCCATGAGTTCATGATAATATTTAAAAGCTCACTACTCACAATTGGAAGACAGTCATGAACCACATTGCTACTTTGAAATTGATAAAGAGAAAGGTTCAGACATTTACTAATCTTTGCTTTCACAATACAAACTGCAAGGTAACAAAATAATTCACAGGGGAAAGGATTCCAAATAGTAAACAAAGAAGGAATGATCTAAAGTCACATTTTGAAACTCCTAATGAATTCATGGATCAAGGAAATGGAAATCCCAAGAAAACCTGAAAGAAGCTGGCATTAAATACTTCCTGATGGAAGAGTCTAACATCTATGAAGTCGTCTTAACACTCAAGAATTTAAACTTGAGGCCTGGTGCAGTGGCTCACACCTGTAATCCCAGCACTTTGGGAGGCTGAGGCGGGCAGATCACGAGGTCAAGAGATCGAGACCATCCTGGCCAGCATGGTGAAACCCCGTCTCTACTAAAAATACAAAAGTAGCCAGGCATGGTGGCACGCACCTCTGGTCCCAGCTACTTGGCAGGCTGAGGTGGAAGAATAGCTTGAACCCAGGAGGCAGAGGTTGCAGTGAGCTGAGATCAAGCCACTGTGCTCCAACCTGGCGGTAGAGCAAGACTCTGTCTCAAAAAAAAAAAAAGAATTTAAACTTGTATCTGATCAAACCTCTAGCTCTAACTACCAAAGTTTAGGAAAAGCAAGGCATGGAGAAACATGTTATACAAAAGCATGGCGCTGTAGAAAATTACAAAGCAAATTCATTGATTTTTTTCAATTAATAAATTATCGTAAAATCAGAGAAAGACTTGGGAACCAATTTAAACAAACCAACCTTGTTTGCATCCCAATTCAAACAAACCATCCAAAAAAATTCTTAAGACAATTGAGGAAATGCAAACACTGACTAGGTATTTGCTGATATTTTACAAGATTGTTTTTACATGCGATCATGGGTATTTTACAAGATTGTTTTTACATGCGATCATGGGTATTTTACAAGATTGTTTTTACATGCGATCATGGGGTAGTGGTTATTTGTTTCAAGTTCTTTGTCTTTTCCTTATCTTTCAAATACACACTGAAATATTTAGAGATAAAATTATGTAATTCTTGGAAACTGCTTCAAAACCTTTGGGGAAGGGCAGAGATTAAAGAGGTTAGGAAAAACAAGATTAGCTGAATGGATAATTTTTGAGGTGAGGAGGTCAGTACATTAGCTTCACGATAAATGGCTCTCTAACTTGACATATGTGTTTAAATTTTTCATAAGAAGTTTTTTAAAAACCATGCTGACAACTAATTTTCAGTAACATGGAAAATGCTTATGATACAATATTAAGTGGGAAAAGGCAGGAAAAATATCAATATAGTAAGATCCAAGTTATGCAAATCAGTAAGTTCAATGCCTAAATGTTTGCAGTGGCTATTTTGAGTGGCGGGCTTATTATGGATAAATGCCGTTCTTTACACTAATTTTCCAACTTTCTGTTAATACAATGAGCATGAATCACCTGGCTAGTTAAGAAAAGAAGGATTGTTATTCTAGTTTTTAAGGGAAGGTGAACTATAAGCCATTTGAAATAATACTCCAAACTTGAGTCATGTGTTTAGGTAACATCCTCTCAGAGAGGGCATCCCAGGGTGCCTCTTAGCACCTAAAAGTCACATCTAGTGTAAAGTGGCAAGGGTGCCACTCCGTTTCTAACCTGAGGAACCACAAACAAAGGATTGATACATTTATGCTTCCACTCAGTATGACCGAAGGAATGAAAAAAGCCTGATAATCTCACGTATTGGACTCCCCAATGTCCCCAAAGGAGCACAGCTTGGTAAATGACTATCACTAGGTAATCACCGTTCTAGAAACTTCTGTGCTAGAGACAACTTGGGCGTTTGATTGGTTTTTCTTTTTTCTGTTCAAAGACGTGATCCAGAGGACTAGGTGCACTCCTCTCCTGCCTTTCTCCACAGTCCCTCAGCAAAGCAGAACCTGCCAGGTGGGGGCTCTCTGAGCAGACATTTCCCTAGAGGCCTGGAGCCCCAGCATCAACCATAAGCAGGGCCTTGCTTTCCAGTGGAGTGTTTGTGTGAAAGGAATTTGTATTCCAGTGCCCTCTTAGGAACCTTTCTTTAAAATCATGTGAAAGGGGCTGGGCACGGTGGCTCACGCCTGTATTCCCAGCACTTTGGGAGGCCGAGGCAGGCGGATCACAAGGTCAAGAGACTGAGACCATCCTGGCCAACACAGTGAAACCCCATCTCTACTAAAATACAAAATTAGCTGGGCATGGTGATGTGCGCCTGTAGTCCCAGCTACTCAAGAGGCTGAGAATTGCTTGAACCCGGGAGGCGGAGGTTGCAGTGAGCTGAGATCGCACCACTGCACTCCAGCCTGGCGCCTGGTGACAAAGTGAGACTCTGTCTCAAAAAGAAAACATCATATGAAAGGAATGCAGAGAGAGGTCTGAGCAAGTCCTATGTTACCCACAAGCCTAGAAAGTTCCAGAAGGATCAGAATGTTAACGCAGCCATCATCTGGCCTCCCCTCCCACGGAGTCATTGACACCCCGGGAGATCTGGCTGGATAGTTCTGTCTGTAACCTCTTAGGTTTCTTCGTGGTTTTGCTTTTGTTTTTCCTCTTCTGGCTCTCCCCGCTGAGGATGATTTGACCTTTCTGGTAAAATCTCAAATTTGGGAATTTCTTGGATTTCCTGCCTGGCAAGTATCACTCCAACAGCTCCATATCACATCTGCACTTTGGCATGGTTTCCAGCATTTGGACCTCATTCCGTCACTCCCCGGTGGCTCTCAAATGTCTTCTCCAATCTCAACACACCACCCTCTGGGGCTGTAAGCTCCATTTTTATCGATGGGAAAACAGAGACACCAAGAGGACTTGCCGAGGAAAGAGGTCACCCTTGCCTGGACCCCGCTCCAGCCACACTGTCCAGCTCAGCGAGAGGCACCCACACACACAGACCCAATGCTCCACTCAGACCCCTAAGGAGGCTCCATGAATGCACCCTCATCCTCATCAGGCTTCCTTCCTCAGCCACAGGTATGTCTGCAGTGACCACATCTATCCCGGCATCAGTAGGCAGATGAGCAGAAGATGCAGCACGTGGACTGACCTCCACGTAGATTTCACAGGATGGAATTGCAATTTGCCAGAGTCCCATGTATGGGAATCCAAACTTAGCCATGAAAGGCAGAAAAGCTTCAGGAAATCGCTCTTCAGGAAAGTAGAACTGAGATAACCCACCACCTCCCTGAGCGCCACCAAATGGAATGGATACATGCTTCCTCCAGCTCAAAGCTCTGTAGAGAAGCTCCGTAGATCAGAGCCTCTCCCCGGGTTAAAAAGCAGATGCAGTTAAAAAGCTTCTCACCGGGTTAAAAAGCAGGTCTGGTGGGGCCTGAGATTCTGCATGTTAACAGCCCCCGCCGCGTTGATGCAGATGCTGCTGGTCCTTGCAGCCCACACCTCAAGCAGCAAAGATTTAGAGCTGAGCTGCCCAGTATGATGCCCACTACCTACTGTGGCTGTTGAGCCCTTGAAATGCAGCAAGTTATCATTAAAATGTTCTGTATATATAAAATACACACAAGATTTCAAAGACAGAATGAGACAAAAAAGATAAAATTGTTCACTAATCATTTTTATATCAAATATATGATGAGATGATATTATGATGTATTGGGGTAAATAAGCTATGTACCAAAGTTGACTTCACGGTTTCTTTTTTTTTACTTTAAGTTCTGGGGCACGTGGGCAGAACATACAGGTTTGTTACAAAGGTATACGTGTGCCATGGTGGTTTGCTGCATCTATCAACCTGTCATCTAAGCCCTGCATGCACTAGGCACTTGTCCTAACGCTCTCCCTCCCTTTGCCCCTCAACCCCAGACAGACCCCAGCGTGTGATGCTCCCCTCCCTGTGTCCATGTGTTCTCATGGTTCAACTCCCACCTATGAGTGAGAACATGCGGTGTTTGGTTTTCTGTTCCTGTGTTAGTCAAAGGACATGAAAGAAGCTGGAAGTTCACTATTTCGTTTTTACTTTTAAACATGTGACTAATATAAAAACACCCCATATTTCTATTGGGCAGAACTGGTCTACAAGACTCTACAAGCATTAAAGCTAAAATTGTTGAAAGTGCTCTTAAAAATGGTTTTATACACTTGCCTTCTCCTTGGAAATATACGCCATTTATCAGCCTTCCAAAAAGGTCTTATCCATCCACCTCTTCTCACTAGGAAGCAGCAAGAGAAAAGGCTGATCAAAGCCAGATATTTACCTGTCCCACACAATGACCAAGGCTTCCTTTGAATAATATTGTGATGCCTTTTGATTTAACGTAGCCAATTCCAGATGTGAGAGGCCCATCCTTGTTCAAATGACGAGTCCATTCAACATAATACTATCTGAACACCAACTATCGCCCCAATTTCTGACAAAAGCAACAAACGAGGTTAGCGTCCCAGGCTGATCCTTTGCTCGATCGACACAATCCAGTCCACTTTTTTCCTAACGAGCACTTCTTTTCTTTCAGCTGAAATGTCTTTCTCATTAGCAGACATTTTTGAAGTACAGGAGTTGTTTGTTTAAGGCTTCAAGACCCAGACAAACATTTGTTATAAGGCTCCAAAGGAATTTGCAAATAATTTCCATCCATGATTTCCAAAGCCACAGGCTGCTTGTGTAACATTCGTGCAAAATGCGTGGGCTGCTCTCATGAAGCTAGCATTGCCAGAAATGTTTACTCTGCAGGAGTAAAGCTGCGTGTTTGCCACTCTGTTTGAAAACTTCCACATGTCGGCTCAATGGGTGGCGTGTGGAACAGACACTCCACAGATGGCCATGGGCCTCTCCACGCCTGTGTCCTCCGATGAGCTGCCCTTCAGGAATCTGACGCCTCTTGATTTACTGTGGCTGTCGCCTCTTTGAACTGTCATTAGTTAAGACTGATTACACAAAGGCCAGGTACGGAAGGGTTCTCCAGCTCTCTAAATGGAGGCCATCCCATGCAGTTTAAGAACAGAAAAGCTCTGGACAGTCCTGGCACAATGTTAAGCCCTAAACTGTGTCCCCAATAAAGAGGTATTGAATTCGTAATCCCTGATACCTCAGAATGTGACCTAATTTTGGAAGTAAGGTCTTTACAGAGGTAATCAGGTTAAAATAAGGTTATTCGGGTGGGCCCTAACCTAATATGGCTGATGACCTTGTGAAAAGGGGAAATGTGAGCACAGACACAAAGGAAGAACTACATGGGGAGACACAAAGAACTATGAGAAGACTGGACTTGGGCTGTCACAGCCAAGGAATGACTGGGGCTACCAGAAGCTGGGAGAGAGGCCTGGAACCCATCTCTCCCCACAGCTCTACAGACCTTGGATCTGGTCCTCTGTCCTCCAGAGCAGCAAGAGAGAGAGGCCTGGAACCCATCTCTTCCCACAGCTCTACAGACCTTGGATCTGGTCCTCTGTCCTCCAGAGCAGCAAGAGAGAGAGGCCTGGAACCCATCTCTCCCCACAGCTCTACAGACCTTGGATCTGGTCCTCTGTCCTCCAGAGCAGCAAGAGAACAAACCTCTCAAGTTTTCCACTACGCAGTTGGTGGCATTTTATGACAGCAGCCCCAGGACTAATACAGACTTGAATTCTAACAGTTCCCATGACTGTTTTGGGGTTTTTTTGCCATCATTCCCACGTCATCCCACCTTGGTTCCCCAGTACACGTCAGTGATCTGGGGTTGACCGCAGATAGTCACAGCATCTTACAAGTGCATTTGATATAGGTTGCCAGATTTAACAAATACAAATAGAGGATGCCCAGTTCAAGCTGAATTTCAGATAAACAACAGATAATTTTCAGTGTAAGTATTTAGTATATTATTTATAAGTATTTAATGTAAGTATTTACTATGTATATGTCTGGAGGACATACTTATAGTGAAAAAAATGTTTGCTGTTTATCTGAAATTCATGTTGAACTGGATGTCCCATAGTTTATCTGGCAACCCCAAAAAATAGGCATCTTTGAAATACTCTAAACTGCCTGGAAAAGACTTGTGTTTGGTGCCACAAGGCGGGCTGGGAGAATTTCCATGGGGCTGGGCCAGAAGACAGGGTTCATTGTTTGGCATCAGCTCACTTCTGCTTCCACCATGAGAAGCAGAAAATTAGTTGCTCCAAGGAGCCATTAACTGGAGTAGAAAGCTTGATTCTTGCATTTCCTATGTATGTCACAAATTTCTGTTGTTGCAGTATACCTAATACCTATGCTGTGGTTGAAAATGTAGCATCATCTTAATGCATGCCCATAACTGAATTGTTCCACCCTAAACTATTCAGAACAGACAGGCGAGCTGCAGGGGTGCACACCCCTTCGGGGTGCCTTGCGCTCAGAAGGACCCCACAGTCACCGTATTAAAATTTTTAATAATTACTGAGCAAGGGGTTCTGCATTTTTATTTTGCATGAGGCTCACAAATGATGTCACCAGTCTGAGGACAGGTGTAGCTAATAACACATAAGCTGCAGCACAAATGATTCCATCACTGAAAAGTGACAGATGCCTTGCTCTATACTTTGCTGAACCCGCTTCCAAGTGACTAGAGCCCTTTGGCCTGGCACCTCTCCTCTGCCACATGCTGCTGTTTCCAGCATTGCTTTGATTTCATTAGTGTCTGGCTGGTTCGAAAGATTGTTTTTGATTCTGTGTGTGCTGTATGAGCTATTGTCTGGATCCTCTTCCAACTTGGCCTAGGGAACACCCAGTGTCAAATCTGCTGTCTTTGGCTCTGTAAGACTGTGGTTTTTAAAGGACAATTGTTGCTCCTAGCAGCTTGAAGGCTGGATGGAGTCTCGCCTGAAGCCTCCACGAACCAGCCCCATTAAATTTGGGACTATATAATTTCCCACCAGTAGCTGATTCCAAAGGTGTGCTTGCAGGGAACCAAATCTCTCTCCCATCAGCCGCATTTATTTTCTAATCTCCATTTTTTTCCTCTTTTCTCATGTACAGGGTTCAGCTTTCTTTCCACTCCGCTAAGGCTTTCCTTCCAAATTCCCCTTGTCCCTTTCCTTGTCCTCTCCCTGTTTGTAACCCACCCACCATTCCACAGGCCCCTAGCTGACCCACTTTTTGCCCAGGTCTTTCTCCAGCGGAGGAGAACCAAGAGACGAGATTCACATTTATTTTGCTGCTCATTAATGTCCCTTTTAAAGGTCTTGACAAGGGCAATAAACCCAATGCTTAGGGGAAGAAATTTCACAAATTGGCTTTCCAGTTCCATTCCAGTTCTCCACCAACGTCTTCAGTGATACCATCATGCAAAAGGCATCAGGAAAGCAGCATGGAATTCTGGCTCACAGTCACTTCTCTGTGACTTTGACTAAGACATTGAACCTCTCAAGATCTTGGTTTCCTCAACTACAAAATAAGAGTGCTCAATTACATAATGATCTCATAGAAACCTATAATCTGCACAACAAAGTTATAACCATTAATTACCCACAAAGCACAGCAGGAATTTTCTAAATTCGAGGATCATGATCCACTGTATTAGTCAACAATTGCAGTGATAATGCTGCGTAGCAAACAATTCCAACTCTTATGGCTTAGAACAACAAACATGTATTTCTTGCCCGACTCCATTTTTTTTTTTTTTTTTTTGAGACGCAGTTTCGCTCTTGTCACCCAGGCTGGAGTGCAATGGCGCGATCTCGGCTCACCGCAACCTCCGCCTCCTGGGTCTATTTTTGCAGATTGGCTGGGACAGCTCTGCTCTGGGCTGCAGATTGGGTTCAGCTGGACTCCCTGTGTCTCTCATCCTGGGACCAGGCTCACCAGCCAGCAGCTGTTCTTCTCATGGAAAAGGGGCCCAAGAAGTTAGACCAAGCCATACAAGCACATGCATAGCCCCCGCTGCCTGCATCACCTAGGCTCACTGGCCACTGGCCAAAGTAAGTCATGTGGCCAAGTCTAACATCCATGGGGTTGGAAAAATCACCCCACAAAAGCCATGACAAGGGCTGGAAGGAAAGGAAGAATTACAGAAAAAAAGCAGCTACTAGGCTCTGTGAGTCCTCTACGTCACAGGCAAATTTATGTGATCAGTTGTTATGAATTCAACATGTCCTCCAAAAAGAGATATGTTAGAGTTCTTTGATTATTACTATTATTTTATTTTTTCTGAGATGGAGTTTCACTCTTGTTGCCCAGGCTGGAGTGCAGTCGTGCAACCTCAGCTCACTGCAACCTCCGCCTCCAGGGTTCAAGCGATTCTCCTGCCTCAGCCTCCTGAATAGCTGGAATTGCAGGTGTGCACCACCACACCCAGATAATTTTGTATTTTTAGTAGAGGTAGGGTTCTCCATGTTGGTCAGGCTGGTCTTGAACTCCCAACCTAGATGATCTGCCTGCCTGGGCCTCCCAATGTGCTGGGATTGCAGGCAGGAGCCATTGCGCCTGGCCGAGATACGTTAGAGTTTTCTAACATTGCCCAGTACCTTGGAATGTGACCTTATTTGGAGAGAGTACCATCGAGTTAAAGTAAGGTCACTGGGGTGGGCCCTAATCCTATATGACCAGTGTGCTCATAAGCAGGGAAAATATGGGCACTGAGATATGCATAGAAAAGACAATGAGAAGAGGCACAGGGAGAAGACCATCGACAAGCAAGGAGAGTCCTGGGCAGGGATTTCCTTCGCAGCCCTCGAAGGAACCAACTTTGCTGACACCCTCATCTCTGACTTTTGGCCTCAGAACTGAGTGGATAGATTTCTGTTGTTTAAGGCACCCAGTCTGTGGTACTTTGTTATGACAGCCCCAAAACTGACACACAATCACGTGTCCATTTATCTGGGGAGAGGGGCTGTAATGTTTATTAGGTTCCAAAGGAGGATCCATGATCCATCAGTGCAGCTCACCATTCCCATGAGTCATGGTTACTTCGCTTCAGTAAAAAGGCCAAAGGGAGCACGCTGGCTCCCAGAATAGCCCCTGTGGGCCAGAGGTGATGAGCCAGAGACCTGATTTTGTCCAAACCCACCCACAATAGCCCCAGCATTCTCCCAAAAAGCACATGACCCTTGAAGACAGGGAGCCTGACCTTGTTTTTTGCTTCTCTCATTGCTGAGACCAGTTGGATCTGTTTATCTCCTTGGGATTTTTATTTGTCCTGGATCAAAAAGAGTTAGGCTTGTGCGAACTGCTGTACACCTAGAATCTCAGTTGTTGACATTTGCCAGACAATGGCTTTGGCCAGGACCTAGGGCATTGGTCACAAATCTGCTCAATTAATACCAGTTGACCAAATAACCAAGATGCTAAATTGGCCAAATTAACAGACTGCAGTGTTTTACAGGATTGCTTAAGAACTTTAACAGAAATATTTTAACAGCATTAACGAGAATTTGGTTTCTGATTAATACATTTACAGAAAAACATATTTCATCATCAGTAACCAAAATCGTAGTATTTAGCACTGACGTTGTTTATATTATGCTAATATCTAAGAGACAAAACAAAGTAAGCTAATTGATTGGCCTGCTGAATAGATTTTAACCCAAGACCACCACGTACAGTTGCACAGGCTGTGTACTATACCACCTCAAGAACTCCATGTGCACAGCCATGATGTGACCAGTGCACAGCACAGCAACCATGCCTTCCACAGATTAACTCCTCCCCAACCTAAGACCCCTGTCATCATGTTAATTGCCCATTTCTCTCTGACCATGGACTTTTTCTCTGACCGTCCCCAAAGCCATCACCATTCTGTCCTTTTTAGAACCCCGTAAGAAGACCCTCTTTGTTAATGCATTTCCATTCCATTCTCTGACTCCCCTGCCTACTTACCCCCAACTCCAACTCCACTCTGCCGAGAAATGTATGCACACCCTAACGTGAACATATTGTGCAAACAAGTCTCTTACCTAAGAACTATTGCAGGTGCAGGAATCTAGCAGCATGAAGGTTAGAATGGGGAAGTTTATCAGCAGCAGATGAGACATACCTGATGGAGAAATTCCAAAGAGGGAAGGCCTTACTCTCCTGCCTCCGTCATGGAAATATACTCTGAGGTGGAAATCAATGCACCATGCACAGATACAACATAAATGTGGGGGTGGGGGTGCATCGAGGACTCCCAGGCTGTAGGTGACCCTCTGGAATGTCATCATACCACTTAGCACCCCCATTATTCTTTTTAATTAAAGCGAAATGCACATAATATAAAATTAATCATTTTAAAGGGAAGAATTCAGTGGCATTCACAATGTTGTGCAACCACCACCTTTATCTAGTTCCAAAACATTTCAGCACTCCAAAAGAAAGTCCCGTACCCATCAGGCAGTGACTCCCCATTCTCCCTCCCCGGTCTACCACGCTGACCCTTGGCAACCACTAATCTGCTTTCTGTCTTTTTGAGTGCCCCTCTTCTGGACATTTTATATAAATGAATCATACCACATGTGATCTTTGTATCTGCCTTCTTTGACTGAGCATAATGTTGTGAAGGTTCATCCATGTTGTAACATGTGTCAGTACTTCACTGAATAATGGTCAAGTGTATGGGGAGACTCTATTTCATCTATCCATGCACCCAATAATGGACATCTGAGTTGCTTCCACTTTTTAGCTATCACGAATAATGCAGAGCTATGTCGTAAGTGCTGTTTTCAGCTCTCTTGTGTAACACCCAGGAATGGAATGGCTGTGCGTCTTCCTCATGGTATCCTCTTGTTTTTCTAGCCTTTATTCTGAATCTTTTTAGCATAGGTCAAGGTAAGCAAAATTCTCCTGTAAATAAGCAGATAATAAGTATTTTAGGCTTTGCAAGCCACACAGTCTCATGTAACAACTGGACTCTGCCTTTGTAGCATGAAGCAACCACAGAGGATCTGTAAAAAGTTTATTGTGCTCCAATAAAAGTTTATTAACAAAAACAGACAAAGGGCCAGATTTGGCCCTCAGGCTGAGGATTGCCAACCCCAGCTCTAGGACAAGCCCAGTGGATGCAGCCTCTTCCGAGTGCCCCTTTTCACAGGGGAGGCATCTCCTCCAATCCGCTTTCTATTGTCCACGAGGATGAGCAAGGGAGATGGACTTAGCCCATAGCAGAAGAGAGTTGAGGCATTGCCTTTAAAACTGATTATGAGGCCACACGCGGTGGCTCAAGCCTGTAATCCCAGCACTTTGGGAGGCCAAGGCAGGTGGATCACAAGGTCAAGAGATCGAGACCATCCTGGCTAACACAGTGAAATCCCATCTCTACTAAAAATACAAAAAAAAAATTAGCCACATGTGGTAGCAGGCCCCTGTAGTTTTAGCTACTTGGGAGGCTGAGGCAAGAGAATCGCTTGAACCCAGGAGATGGAGGTTGCCATGAGCCAAGATCGCACCACTGCACTCCAACCTGGATGACAGAGCCAGACTCTGTCTCAAAAAAACCTGATTATGAAATATGTGAAATCTTGGGATGTGCTTGTGCCATGAACAGCAGGGTTGCATTCTCTGCTGATTTTTAAGAGTTAGGCGAGCATCTTTCAGGTGGTTTTTGAGAATGAAAGTTTGCTGAAAACTGACACAAGAGCAGAAAATGAAACACCGTATATTCTCACTCATAGGCGGGTGATGAACAATGAGAACACATGGACACAGGGAAGGGAGCACCACACACTGAGGTCTATTGAGAGGAATAGGGGAGGGACAGCGGGGGGGGAGCTGGGGAGGGATGGCATGGGGAGAAATGCCAAATGTGGGTGAAGGGGAGGAAGGCAGCAAAACACACTGCCATGTGTGTACCTATGCAACTATCTTACATGTTCCACACATGTAACCCAAAACCTAAAACACAATAAAAAATTAAAAAAAAAAAAAGAAAGTTTGCTGAGTATCTTGACCAATCTCTTGGTGTTCTTTCTAACATTCACCCTTTCTGGGATTTATCAGGGGAGAAGGGGTCACTCAGGCTCAAAAACTCATTCACCCAACAAGCATTTACTGAGTCCTTACTGTATGCAGGCACTACGCTAAATCTTCGGTATTTAAAATAATGCAATCCAGGAAGTTTTCTTGGGCAAGTTGGCTTGGATACTCTAGTAATGGGGAGCTCACTACCCACACCGGGTATCCTATTCCATGGCTGGACAGTGCTTTGAACCTCAGAAGTAACTAAACCTCACCGGTATGCTTACAGTCCATATCAACACCCCCACCATAAACAGGTACACAGAGAACAGGTAAGAAGATGAGGAAATAGCAACCAAACAAAGAAACACTGACTGCGGCTCTTCTCATTCCTGGTGTTTCTAAAAGCAAAACAAAATCAATTTAACACTCAAGACATCTTGAAATGTTCCCAAACTTGGGCAAAATTTCAACTGAATTCTAAGGAGCTGCTTTCCATTAAGAAGAAGATACTAGGAAGGAAAATTATCAGAACGCTTTGCTTAAGCCATGGTCTCTTCCAGGCACAGTGACTCAGGCCTATAATCCCAGCACTTTGGGAGCGGAAGTGGGTTTATCACTTGAGCTCAGGAGTTTAAGATCAGCCTGAGCAATATAGCGAGATCCCATCTCTACAAAAATTTAAAAAACTGAGCTGGGCACAATGGCGTGAACCTATGGTACCAGCTACTCCAGAGGCTGAAGAGGGAGGATCGCTCGAGCCCAGGAGGCCAAACCTTCAGTGAGTCCTGACTGCACACTGCACTCCAGCCTGGGCAACAGAACAGAGTGAGATCCTGTCTCAAAAAACAAAAAACAAATAGGACTGGGCACACTGGCTCATGCCTGTAATCCCAACACTTTGGAAGGCCAAGGTGGGTGAATCATGAGGTCAGGAGGTCAAGACCAGCCTGACCAATGTGGTGAAAGCCCTTCTCTAAATACAAAAATCATATGGGAGTGGTGACACACACCTGTAGTCCCAGCTACTCGGGAGGCTGAGGCAGGCGAATCGCTTGAACCCAGGAGGCGGAGGTTGCAGCAAGCCAAGATTGTGCCACTGCTCTCCAGCCTGGGTGACAAAGCAAGACTCCATTTCAGAAAAAAAAAAAAAAAAATCTCGTCTCCAGAAAAGGCAAATGAGAATCTGGACAGCACAGAGATGAAAACGCAGGCCTTGGGACCTAGCAGGTCTGGGTTTGAAACGCTGCTCTTTCTCCCTTTAGCTGGGGAACCTGGGGCACGTCGTTTCTTAGAGGAGGCAGAGTTTCCTCAACTGTAAAAAAGGGTTAGAATAGTACCGATTTCATAAGATAGCTGCAGGATGGAATGAGACACCCACCTCTATTGGCCACGTAAAGGCTTCCCACCTGGCCACTCTCTTGCAGCTAAATAGAAGAAGCTGTAGAAACCCCACAGAGATGTCTCATAAGTGACATGTGGGTCTACAGATTTGATTCAAAGAAAAAAATTAAGTCCAGAGGAAATGGAGGCAGACAGAGGTCAGGCCCAGGAGAAAAGGAGAAGCACAGCTGAGCCACCCAAATGCAGAAGCCACTAGAGGCAGCGTCCCCACCCCACCCCTGCAAAAGCCTCCTAGAAATATGTATCACTAGAGATTAGTGGTTTCACCTCTTCCTGCCCACACACCTGCCAGATCCTGTTCTCAAGCTGCAGTCTGTACGGAGTCGCAACCATCAACTCCATTCCAAGTTACAAAATCCATTCCAACGGCCGCAGCTGGCATAGAGCATAGCACATCTAGGGGAAGTACTATATTGAGTTCAACTTTTTCAGTAATATGCACATGTGCATATCTGCTTACATCATCTACCTAGGGATACAGGCACACTTACACAGACCAGACTCAACAATGTCAGCGTGCGGTGTGCACAGGGTGTGGTAAGAGTGTGTACTGGTTCAGTGTGGTGGCTCATACCTGTAATCCCAGCATTTTGAGAGACCGAGGGGGGAGGATTTCATGGGAACAGGAGTTCAAGACCAGCCTGGACAATATAGTGAGAATCTCTCTCAAAAAAAAAGGTTAAAAAAAGATTATTCAGATAAACCTTTCCTATTACTATATATGTATATGCAATGTATACATACATACATATGTAGGTATGTATATACCTATTTTGTTAAATTGTTTTTGGTTTTACACATCTGTATACGTGCACACACAATAGAACATGCGCTTCTCACTGTGAGTTACAGTCAGGAAGATTGAAGCCACTGTCAATGCACCCTTCAGGAGCAGCTCTCAGGGCTCCTGGAGCCCCTGAAAGGGGAAAGCTGGCAGTTCCATCCTGTGACCCCACTGTGCTGCCAGGGAGAGCAGGCAGGGCGGGAGAAGCCAGCCAGCAAGGGCTTTCCCAATGGAGAGCAACGGGGTGTTCATTTATTTCCTGAAGAGGCAAGGGCATAAATTTAATTCTAAATGTAACAATTAAATTCCAATTAAGAAATCATTTTAAAATGTGAAAAAGTCTCTAATAGGTACCAACTGATGTCTCTGCATCCGTGAGACTTTCCTGGTCCCTTATGCCAAAGTTATAAGCAAAGCTCTCACCTGAGGAAGTTCTGATTTTTCATGAACCTGAGTCAGGTTCTCAGGAACCAAAGATTAGAGTATTGATTCTTCCAGCATTCAGCATGTCTAATAGCACCCGGGGGTTATAAATGGCAACAAATCCTGTGAAATATCAGCCTAGAGAACACAATCTTTACTTTATAACACCTACAAAGACATCCCCTAGGGTTTATTTTAAAAAGAAATAACATTAAACCGGGTGCGGTGGCTCAAGCCTGCAATCCCAGCACTTTGGGAGGCCGAGGCAGGTGGATCACGAGGTCAACAGATCGAGACCATCCTGGTCAACATGGTGAAACCCCGTCTCTACTAAAAATACAAAAAGTTAGCTGGGTATGGTGGCGCGTGCCTGTAATCCCAGCTACTCAGGAGGCTGAGGCAGGAGAATTGCCTGAACCCAGGAGGCAGAGGTTGTGGTGAGCCGAGATCGCGCCATTGCACTCCAGCCTGGGTAATAAGAACAAAACTCTGTCTCAAAAAATAAAAATAAATACATAGATAAATAACATTATAAAAAGCAATTTTAGTCACCAAACAGCCTGTTGTTACAGAAAAATATCTGAGCCCCAGAATCTTAGGCAGACACCCTCCCCAGCCTGTGTGTGGTTAGGACAGCGGGGTCTGGGGATGTCCCACCCAGTTGAGAGGCTCCTCCCTCAATCCCTGTCCATTCATCCCGCTGTGAGCACTGTCGTTTGGGTCTCTATTGCTTCCTCTTTTTCAGGTGCTTGGTTTTTCCCCAAGTCAAACAGGGTGGCATCGGTCTAAGTCGGCAGCTAAGAACATCAAAACCCCCAGGGCTCCATGTCCCCCGCCCTCAGCACCAGCCGTCCCTCTCGTTCCCCTCCATAAGAAGGAGAAAAGTATAGCACAGGTGCCAGGCAGACATTCCTGGAAAGAAAGCTCTCATTCGAGGGATCTAATCACAGACCCCCATAGTGTCCTGTCTGTGGACAGAATTCCAGCAGTCTGGAACTTGCGTAGAGAAACGATGACTCTTTTTCACTCATCTCTAGCTGAACGTTAGTGTTTTCTTCCATCATGAATGTACACAACAAGCCACAGAAGCAAGAGCAGTACCTGACACCTGGTCACCAGCTAGAACATACTTTCCTACAACACTGCGTCTGTTCCAGGAATCTCAGCAGAGCGTTCATGCCCATTACTTCATGGCAATGAGAGTACTTAACAGGACTGTCGATAGATCTACGAAAACATGAATTTTTTTCAAGAGCACAAATTTTTAAAAATTACTTGGGTAACTATACATTAGTGTAATTGATTTCCTTTGTGGTCCAGAGTGTTTTATTTTATACATTTAAAACCATTCTCTTAAGAAGGGGTCCATAGAGGTCGTAGCACCCAAGGAGGAAGGAACCCCTACCTTCATCAAAAACTCAGCTCATGGGGCTGACACACGCAGGGAATCCCTAACCAAGGCTGCGGGCCAGGTGGGTGCAGACTCTGAGGGAGGCCGCAGGGAGATGGTTGCTCCTCAGCATCCATCAGCATCTTTGCCACATTCACACTTTATAATAACTAAACTGACTCAAAGCGTTTTGCGGAACAGAAATGGCTGATGATAAATGTTTTTTTTCTCACATAACAGTTTACAGACAGTATGCAAGCCATTGCACTAGAACCCCACAACTGCTAGGCTGGCAAGCTGGGTATGTTGTCATTTCTTAAATTAAGAAGCTGAAACTCAAAGAAATGTAATGCTTTGTTCAGAGTCATGGAATCCATCTGCTGGTGGCAGAGCAGAGCCTCACAGCTGTCTTCTGATGCCAAGCCCCGGCACTTGGCTGGGCTGCCTCTCCAGGTGCGGGCATCCCTTGCACCTGCAGGCACGTGCCACGCATGCGCTCTGTGCTGGTCCCGCCTCCCACACCCCTGCCCAGCCCCTTGGTATGAACTTAAGTGCATGGGTCACCCTGTGATGCCGATCCTTAGAAGTACGCACTTGCTTATTGGCCTGAGAGTCCCTTGGTCTCTTAGAAGCTTGAAGCGCTGCACCCCCATTGTCCCAGTGCCATGACAGGCCAGGCAAAGGTAAACAATAGCACTAACTAATGGTCACAACGAGGGACCATCCACTTTCCCCGGAATGTCTGCAAAAATGCCTGCCAAAGGTCATAAGCCATTTCCACTTCCCAACCTGCTGCTGCGCTTAGAGTCCTTCTGCTTCTTCTCCAGCTGGGACTCTCGGTAAAATCCAATGCCTAGAGAGGGAGGGTTCTGGCTCCTGGCCCCGGTCACTGGGCAGGGCCTGGCTGGTGGCCTGGTGATGCCAGGGAAGCCAGTTTCATGCATGTCAGTCTTCTCATCTCCCTGTGTGGGGAGTAGGAAAGACACTTGCCTCCCATTTTACAGATTCAAAAACAGAGCCCACCAGTGTGTACAAGCTGGGTTGGCATCTGAGTCCCCACCCCACCCTTGGTTCAATGCTGGATAGAGGGCTCATGGGCTCCACGCCTGCTGCGTGAGACTGAATTTTCCTTCCTCTCTGTTTTACCGTCATGATAGCCCCAAAAGGACTTTCCGGCTAAAACAGCCCTTTGTCCTCTTCCCCTGTCTTCTGACCTCTTAAATTTCCCTCCAGTTTCTGGAACTTCTTTGAAGGGAATCACCCTAAACTACTCATCACAAAATTACATGGGGTGGAGCTAGAACATTTGTGCTTTGGAGGCAAGACCTTGTTTAAACAGCACTCTGTTTTGCAAGCTCTGGTGTTCAGTGTCTATCTCCTGGGTTTGTGGGGGTGGGGCAGAGGTGGGAGTGGCGTGACTCACTGCAGCAGGGTGAATAAACCTTGTTAGTGCAAGATGAGTGAGAATTCACACGCATATACTTGAATGAGCTTCAGCATAGCATCAGCCCTTGGATAGCATCTCTACTTTCTTGGGAGATTAGAGGTAAAGATAAAAAACAACGCAGAGGCTCACAGAGTCTCCTAGCAAGAAAAGAATCAACAGCAGCTGAGAGTTGGGGGGCAGGGGATGCTGAAGTTCTGGACCCAGCCCTGTTGAGTTTGAGCAAGGTCAAAATTTTCCCGACATCTTCTGGGTGTTTCCACAGTTGAGGATACCAAATGGTGTGGGCAGCTTGCTGGTGCCAAGTATAACAAGATGGACAGCCGGACACTTACTGGACCCATGCTGGTGGCCGTAAGTGGCCAGTCCTGGCAGTGGGAGGTGGGAGATAACCAAGGCTTGACAAAGAGAGAACAGACACTTCCTCCACGGTGAAGGAGGAGCCCCCACTCCCATCTCCTCTCCACCTTCCAGCCAGTGACTCTTAACATGCTCAGCACAAGCACCCCTGGGGTGCTTGCTAAAGATATGGCTTCCAGACCATGTCCCACAGCTACAGAAGCCAGTTCCCCACTCTGGGGAGCTGCGATTCAACAAGCACCCCCACGTGCCCATGGCTCTGGAATGCTGATAGGCATCAGAATCTCCAGGGACACTTGTCAAAATGCATGCATTTACATTTACCCCGGTCTGTGAATCAGCATCTCTAGAAACCAGGCCAGATGACTCTCGGGCATCTCAAGTTTGAGATCCTACTTTTGATGAGTGATTTTCAAAGTGCAGACCTCAGACAAGCAGCATCAGTGTCAGTTGGGAGCTTATTAGCCATGCACATTCTTGGGCCCCACCCCAGACCTCCTGAGTCAGAAACTCAGGACGGTGTCCCGCCCTCCAGGTGAGACCCACTGAGGTAGACCGTGGGCTTCCCAAGGCCATAGACTTGTCCGGCTCACAGCTTAGAGTGTGGTACTTGGTGCTGAGTCAGCACAGGGGCTCTCCCTGGCTTCCAAGAGAAATGATGAGTTTTCCTCACCACTGACCGCTCAAGAGACCCCACCTGGGCCAGAAGGAGCTGTCCGCTGTCTCCTTCTCCCAGGGGCCAGGACACAGCTCCTTGGGCACCTGTATTGGCAGGGAAGGCTGCTGTAGGAGGAGACAGCAGGCCTTGCCCTCAGTTTGCCTAACTTCTCACAGCTCCAGTTTAATCCATCTTGCTCTGCAGCTACAGAAGAATTGCCCCATGCCTTATGCATTTAGCCTCAGAGTCCCAGGAGTGCAATATCCAATGTGGGGTATGCTTTCTCTACTAGCTTAAAGCACAGAACAAATACCCCTCTGCTCCTATATGAACGCAGGCTGCTCATTCTCGTGATAGCTCTGAACAAAGCCGTGGGCCCCCTTTAAGTTGGCTTGGACATCCGCATTTCTGTTCCGCATTTCTACTCATTCACAGATAACACATGGGGTCCTTCAAGCCCTTGCCACCCCTTCGCAGTCTCATTCCACTCTTCCCTCACCCTTCCCAAACCAGCTCACGCACCCCTCCGCCAGGAGACTTCTCTAGCCCTTGGCAGCCCTGGCTGAACTGCCTGCTCTCCAAAGGGGAAGAAGCCATCACCTTCAGTATTTGGCACTTTGGGGCTCTCTAGAACCTTTGTTTTATTTCCTTACTAAAAATGATAGTCTGATCCGGGCAGGGTCAATATTTAGTGTTTTATTTTCATTCCTTCAAATTGCTCAGCACCCCAGAGTTTTGATCACGAAGGTTCTCAGTCAGTGTTGGACAGCAGCATAGAGGCCAGTCCCAAAAGTGAGAAAACACAGGGCCACGGTTGCCGATGAACGGCTCTGGATCCTCACATGCCCTGAGGATGGTTTCAGATGCACTGGGCGTCTGTCCATCAGCCTAGGAGTGAGCTTCGGGTCCTTTACAAAAACAAGAAGGCAGTAGCACCCGCTGAAAACCATGCCCTATGCTTAGCCTGCCTCTACAGTACAGGCCCTTCCAACATGCTGTTTAGCAGGGACAGGGGTCCAGGCGTGGTGGCTCATGCCTGTAAAGCCAACACTTTGGGAGGCCAAGGCCTCAAGTGGATCACTTGAGGTCAGGAGTTTGAGACCAGCCTGGCCAACATGGTGAAACCCCATCTGTACTAAAAATACAAAAATTAGCCGGGCGCAGAGGTGCATACATGTAATTAATCCCAGCTACTCGGAAGGCTGAGGCAGGAGAATCACTTGAATCCGGGAGACAGAGGTTGCAGTGAGCCAAAATCATGCCACAGCACTCTAGCCGGGGTATCAGAGTAAGACTCCATCTCAAAAATAAATAAATAAATAAAGGCAGGGAGAAGGACCTTGGAATCGGAATTGGCTTCAACAGACCTGCGTTCAAGTTGTAACTTCACTACATATTATTAATATCAAAATAACTGTTAACCTACAAGTGACCTCAGCCACCGCCCTCCCTGGCCCACTCTGGAGGGATCTGGCTCTACAGTGCAGATTTCTGCCCTTCCTGCACCCTCCCAGGAGGACGCTGCTCTTATCCTGTATTGGGGGGCATTTGAGTTTGGAGACCAAGGAGAACTGGGAAGAGAAGAGAGCTTCAGTCATGGCTGGAGGGAGGCGTTGGAAAGGAGGTCAGAAAAACGCAGTCAGAAAGCGTGGGAAAACTGGAATGCGGGAAGAAGGAGAAATGAAATGAGAAGGGGTGCTGGGAATTGTAAGTCAGATCCCCTTAATGTCCTTCCAGAAGTGTAGATAAATAATTCAATCTCCTTTATATTGATCTTCAATGATCAAACTGTGCTTCTTAAACGAAACATGATTCTCAGAGACAGTCACGGCTGCAATGCGGTTACAATGATGACGATGAGGCCTTCCTGGCCCTAGAGCTAACAACATCCCACGCATTTGGCCCCGAGATAGGTACTGCTGTCATCATAACCTTGCGGGTGGGGACAGTCATGCAGACAAGTTAAGAGGTTGCCCAGGCCCTACAGCTGCCGAGGCAAAGCCTGGATTGGCACTCGTGCTGGTGCCAGGCTGGTGCTCTCAGACACTCATGTCCTGTCTTTAGACAGGGCCAGCCCCTCCCTGTGCAAGACTCCAGCCGGGCTCCCGCCCCTTTCCTTAAAAGTGAACCAGATCCAGGACCAACAGCTGATGGCACTCTGGGAAACTGAGCCTCAAGTTGACGTCTGAGGCTCAAATTCACTCTGATTCAACCCCACGAGGAGCCAGCGGGGGTCTGAGCAGGGGCAGCAGGGACAGAGCCTGCCGCCGGGAGTCTGCTGCCAGCGGGCATCTCCACAGAGGGCACAGCCCGTGGGCGGAATGGAAACCAGACAGGGGGCTCTCCGGGCCCGCCAGGCCAGCCATCCAGAGGGTCTGCAGCTAATTAAGACTGAAGGGAGTGCTGAATAACCCTTTTGTGGATCAAAAGCACTCTGTTGGAAACCCAGCTGACAAATTCAACAAAACTGACTTCATAGTTTCTTATGAGAGAACTGTGAATACGTCAAGTACTGAAGAAGCGCTTTGTTCCAGACCTTCACGGGAGCACCAGAGATTCGGATTACAAAGCGGCCCTCCCCAGCTGCAGCAAACAGCGCCTCACTGAAGCCAAGGCTGTCTCAGTGTAGGAAAGCCAGAAATAACACATTACACTGAACGGGGGCACGGTGTGGCCACAACCGCTCGCTCATGTGCTTCATTCTAGAAAAGGACACACACACCCCACCCTGATCCGATCAGAACCAGACAAGACTGGAAGGCTGGGCACAAACCACACTGAACCCCTCCCCGAAGGGATTGTCCACCGAGCCTGTGTCAGGATGGGTTCTTCAGACATTTAAAAGGCAACTGAAAACACAAAGGCTCCCTTTGACTTTGCACCCCAGGCTGCACGCGGGAGTCACCCAGAGCTTCAAACACACCCGTTGCCAGGATCCCAGCCTTAGGGACCGTAATGTAATTGATCTGGGTGCAGCCTGACATCAGCATTTGTAGGAGCTGCCTGGGTGCCATGGGTCAGATGGCATCCCCACCAGAAGATATATCCACCCAGAACCTCTAAATGTGACTTGACTGGAATAAGGGTCTTTGTAGATGTCATTAACCCTTTACCCGTTTGCCCAAGAGTACTCTCCGGCAGCATTTACCCCAAAATAACTTTGCTACAAAATACCTTGCTTTTATTATTGTTTTCAAATCATTCTAGTATATTGACTTTGGAAACAAAACACATCGTGCTATGAACAGCATTCTGTTTTTAGTAATGGTATTTCCATTTACAAACTAGAGTCATTCTCCGGTGCCGAAATCTGTCAAATCCTAGAAAACGTAGCATTCCTACACGTGGTGTTAACTTGGTTCTTGAACAGTTACTGGCTGGAGAGTCATTTGATGAATCTGACTCTTCTGAAACAGATGATTCTGGTGGTTTAGACGATTCTGTTGTTAGTTCTGTACAGAAATAACTCCAAGAACAGCTTTTGTATTTTATTTTCACATCGAAAATCCGTCAGATCTGCTTCAGCCTCAAAGAGCATGTTTATGTAAAACACGAGTGCTGGCAGCCAGCTGCACTTTACTTTCTAGATGGGCAAAGGGTAGGTAAAGATCTCCAGGTGAGCTCATCCTGGATGAGGGCAGGCCCTAAGTCCAACGACGTGTGTCCTCAAAGCAGACGAAGAAGCGACACTGCGAACAAGGCCGCGTGAGACAGGCGGAGACTGGAGAGGTGCTGGTTCCCTACAAGGAAGGCGAAGGATGGCGTCGCAGGAACAGGAGGGAGGCCTGGAGCGCGTGCTCCGCACAGTCGCCGGCAACCCCGCCCACACCTTGACTTTGGCCTTCAGAACTGTGAGAACAAATTTGTGCGTTCTAAGCCAGCGGTCCTCAACCTTTTTGGCACCCAGAACCAGTTTTGTGGGAGATCATTCCGCACACAGCGGGGGATGGTTTGAGGATGACTCAAGCCATTACGTGTATTGCTTTATTCCTACTATTACTGTATTGTAATCTGTAATGAAATAATTACACAACTCACCAGAATGAAGAATCAGTGGGAGACCCGAGCTTGTTTCCCTGCAACTGGACAGTCCCCTCTGAGGGTGATGTTCATCAGGCATGAGATCCTCATAAGGATCGCACCGCCGACGTCCCTCACAGTTCACAGTAAGTCTCGCGCTCCTGCGAGAATCTGATGCCGCTGCTGACCTGACAGGAGGTGGGGCTCAGGCGGCTACACTTGCTGGCCCGCCGCTCACCTCTTGTCCAGTGCTGGTCCGTGACCTGGGGTTGGGAATCCCATTTCTAAGTCACCCAGGTTGCAGCAGTTTGTTACAGCAGGAAACTCACACAGCAGGTGGGTTTGGGTGGCCCTAATCTAATAAGACTGACGTACCTATAAGAAGAGGGGGTTGGGACACAGACACACACACATAGCGGGATGGCCCTGTGGGGATTCAGGGAGAAGAGGCCATCTCCAAGCCAAGGAGAGAGGCCTCAGGAGGCCGGCCCGCACCTTGCTCCTGGACTTCAGCCTCCAGAACCGAGAGGAAACAAATGTCGATTGCTTAAGCTGCCTGGCCGTGGTATTTGCTAGGGAGCCCTCGCAGACACATACTCTAGGTACTTGCTGTGTGTTATTTTATCCGTCCTCATGGCGATTTTGTAAGTTGTGTTTAGGCTGTGCATGGTGGCTCACACCTGTATCCCAGAGGCAGGAGTTTGAGACCAGCCTGGACTAAGTGGTGAGACCCAATCTCTGAAAACAATTAACAGCCAGACATGACAGCACATGTCTGTTAGTCCCAGAGGCTAAGGAGGCTGAGGTGGGAGGATTGCCTGAGCCCGTGAATATGAGGCTGCAGTGAGCTGTGAGCTGTGATTGTGCCACTGCACTCCAGCAGCCTGGGCAACAAAACAGGACCCTATCTCTAAAAAAAAAAAAAAAAAAAAAAAAAGTTGTTGTTTCATTATTCCCTTTTTGCAAATGAGGAAAATACAACTATAAAAGGTGAAATGGCCCATCCAAACTCACGCATACGGGAAATGTCAGAGCAAGAATCCAGCCTGGCCTCTCATGGGTCACAGCGCGGCAGGGCCCCTGGTTCCAGGTGGCTGCCCATAGATGCAGGGGCCTTCCGGGCTGGGACATGCTCCCTCTGAGCAGGCAGTCTAGAGCCAGCAACGCTCACGGTTTTGCCACTCTCCGGCCTAGAGCAGAGGGCTTTGGACGTCTCTTGCATTGTCTCAGGGCTATATAGTCCCTGAGGGTAAGAAGGGTAAGAAGAAAGGGGAGCCCCCAAGGCCACAGTTGGGGTCCTCAGTGAATATCTGGGGCAAGAAAACCTCCAGAAGGTGTACCTTCTGTCAGCAACCTGGGAGGGGAACAGTGCGTTTCTATGAGGAAAGGATGCATTCACTTCCAACAGGAACTAGCTTTAGTTCCCTTTAATAAGAATACTGCCCATCGTCTATAATGAGACAGGCTGTTCTTCAGTATTTTCACCCAGAGTAGCTAATTTAATCCTCAAAACACACCAGCAAAATAAGTAAAGGAAGAATCTCTCCATTTTACAAGAAAATCTCAGATTCAGAAACATCTGTGCTTGGCAGTCCTTGGTAGCTCACACCTGTAATCCCAGCACTTTGGGAGGCCAAGGTGGGTGGATCACCTGAGGTCAGGAGTTAGACACCAGCCTACCCGACATGAAGAAACACCATCTCAACTAAAAACACAAAAATTAGCTGGGCGTGGTGGCACACGCCTGTAGTCCCAGCTACTCCAGAGGCTGAGGCAGGAGAATTGCTTGAACCTGGGGGCTGGAGGTTGCAGTGAGCCAAGATCGTGTCACTGCATAAATGTCCATGCTCTCTGCCTCAGCTTCGTCTCTGCAAAATGGCAGTAACACCTCCAGCCTCTCAGGCTGTAGGGAAGACAGTGGACCCAACACACAGGCACAGCTGTCACCAAGTAACTGCTCAGTTAAAGGTCACCCATGACAATGTTGTGCCCAAGGTCTTAGCACTAACTAGAGCCAGGACCAAGCCCCCTGGAGTCTAGAACTTTCTATACTCAGCACAACATTCTCCGCACCCTGCCTTTTTAGGAAGTTGATTCATGAATTCAAAAACAGCCCAACTTGGGGGGTTACACTCCCCTACCCCTTCCCCTCTCTCAGGCCCAGCCCCTGGACACTGACCACTCCCCATGCTGCTCCTCCTCCTCCCCACCCCCTGGCCCCATGGTGGGGAAGACAGGGCAGTTCCCTGGCATCCGGCTGGCTCCTAAGTGTCGGTTGAGTGATTTCAGTTTTTGTTTGTTTGTTTGTTTTTTGAGATGGAGTTTCGCTGTTGTTACCCAGACTGGAGTGCAATGGCACAATCTCGGCTCACCGCAACCTCCACCTTCTGGATTCAAGCAATTCTCCTGCCTCAGCCTCCCGAGTAGCTGGGACTACAGGTGTGCGCCACCGTGCCCAGCTAATCTTTGTATTTTTAGTAGAGACGGGGTTTCACCTTGTTGACCAGGATGGTCTCGATCTATTGACCTCGTGATCCACCTGCCTCAGCCTCCCAAAGGGGTGGGATTATAGGCATGAGTCACGGCACTCGGCCTTGGTTGAGTGATTTCATGAATTAGCAACTACCCCAGCTGATTACTCTGAAGGTTTAATTTTGATTTTTTAATTTCTATGTCTCACGGTATTGCCAGTAACAAACAAAAGCCTGATTTATAGATTAAAAGACAAATCGGCCGGGCTCAGTGGCTCAAGCCTGTAATCCCAGCACTTTGGGAGGCCAAGGCGGGTGGATCACGAGGTCAAGAGATCGAGACCATCCAGGTCAACATGGTGAAACCCCGTCTCTACTAAAGATACAAAAAATTAGCTGGGCATGGTGGTGTGTGCCTGTAATCCCAGCTACTCAGGAGGCCAAGGCAGGAGAATTGCCTGAACCCAGGAGGCGGAGGTTGCAGTGAGCCGAGATCGCGCCATTGCACTCCAGCCTGGGTAACGAGAGTGAAACTCTGTCTCAAAAATAAATAAATAAATAAAATAAAAGACAAATCTTCTCAGGCTTAATAAATATTGACTCATGAATACGAGATAAATATCACTTCATAAAGATCACTTTCTAAACAGCAAGAGGTTGGACATATACATTGGAGATGAAAGCTAACTCCATGCCTTGAAAAAGTAGGTCATTCTGAAGGAATAGTAGAGCAGAAACTCTTTAACATGGGAAGAGGTTTGTAATAAATTGGTGACAAACACTATGCATATTAGGGCCCCTTCAAGTAAGGAAACATCTACCCCAAATCCTTCGCAGTGTATTTGAGCGCAGAGTAATGTGGTGTTTTACCTTTTAATTGATGTGTATTTCCTACAATGAGTAAACAATAGTACTTTGAAATCAAAAATCACTTTATTTAAATAAAGTAAAGCAAGGTGTATTGGCTCCTGCCTATCATCCCGTTATTTGAGAGGCTGAGGCAGGAGGATCTCTTAGGGCCAGAAGTTTGAGACCTACCTGGGCAACATAGCAAGACCCCATCTCTACAAAATGACAACAGAAAGTTAGCTAGACATAGTGGCAAGCACCTGTGGTCCCAACTACTCGGGAGGCTGAGACGGGAGGATCTCTTGAGCCCAGGAGGTCAAGGCTGCAGTGAGCTATGATTGTGCCACTGCACTCCAGCCTGGGCAACAGAGTGAGGCCCCATCTAAAAAAATAAAAAATATAGCGTTTAAAAATAAAGCCAAAAAGAAACCTCCTAATCTTTTATGACTGTGTGGCAAGCTATCGACTCCTTCTCAGAAGAATGTTTTTTAATGCATTAAAGAAAACACGAGGTGGGGAGAGTTCCAAAGGAAACCGATGATACTGAAACATACAGAATTATCAAGACAGAAGAATAGACGGGCTACTTCAACACCTTAAACAGCAAGAACTGGCAGCAAGTCTAGTGAACTGGGCACGTGGAAGCACCACGAGCATAAGCAGTATTTCTGGATAGCTGTAACACCGTGTGCAGGTGTCCGGGGCTTCTGTCGTGACCACGTGGTCTGATGCTCACCCTACAGTGGAAGGAAATGCTAAATGCCATTATGGGTTAGAGGTCAGTGAAAAGGAAGCTGAAGTTTGTTCCCATCCAGGCACAAGGACCCTTGAATTTGTCCGTGGTTAAGAACAACTCATCCAGGAGCAGAGCGAGAGGCTGGACAGCGTGTGCTCCCCTCCTCTCCCTGCCTTCGCATCCTCCTGGAGGCCTCGCGTTTCCTCCGCGGGCCTGGCTGAACACACGCACGCACAGGCCCAGGGGGAGACCACTGTCAGCTAGGGGCTTTCAGGCGGCAGAGACTCATCTTCAGTAACATCTTCTATAAAACAGTCACTATGGGCCGGGGCGGGTGGCTCACACCTGTAATCCTAGCACTTTGGGAGGCCGAGGCTGGCAAATCACCTGAGGTTGGGAGTTCGAGACCAGCCTGACAAACTTGGAGAAACCCCATCTCTACTAAAAATACAAAATTAGCTGGGTGTGGTGGCATGTGCCTGTAATCCCAGCTACTCAGGAAGTTGTGGCAGAATCGCTTGAACCCAGGAGGCAGAGGTTGTGTTGAACCGAGATCACACCATTGCCCTCCAGCCAGGGCAACAAAAGCGCAACTCCGTATCAAAAAAAAATAGTCACTATGAAATGATGGTGACTGGACAGTGGCTCCAAGCGGTTGGTGTCTTTTGCAGAGATTTCCACTGTGTCCATCCTCTGCAGCCAACTCCAGGTGAGGCAAGACAGACCCTCAGCAAGTTGGGGCTCCCAGCAGTTGCAGCCTGCTGCCTTCTCCCCACATCTGCCACCAAATGAACCTGCCCCCTTTCCCAGCAACCCCAGGAAAAGCCTCAGGACCGATCAGGAGAGGAAGAAGCTGTCCATATAGAGAGAAGGAAGGGATATCCCTTCTCATTCCCCACATGGCCTAGCCCAGGGGGAAGCCCCATTTCCCTGGCTGGGAGGAGCCCTCTCCTGGCAAGGAGGCTGGTGGAAAGGGCAAAAGCATTTTGGAAGGAGCCAAGAGGAATAAAAGTGGCAGGTTGCCTGCCTTAGTTCAAACTGAGTAAGCAAGGCCTCTGCCTCATTTGAAGTTACGTACAAGGCACACCACTCATAAATTCACTTTTCCCAGCTTCTCTATAAGGTCTGTTAGCGAGTGGGCCATCCAACTGCAGGCCACAGCTCTGCATGGAGAATCTGTTTGTCGGGGAGTCGTCTTCAAACCCAAAGAACAAGGCTAACGCAACCCCCAAGGAACCGAGATGACCCCTTATTTCCCCATTTCATTCTTAAAAAAATACTTCTCCCAGGTTCCAGCAGAGTGTTGTTCTCATTTTAGAAGGCTGGCTAACTGTAGGCACTGGTCATATTTCTCGAAGACATGTCTGTTCTCTTCTTGAATGAAACTGTTCTGTTCATTTGTTTCGCTTCCTCTTTGGGGATACCAAGGAACACGAGTTCCCCTTTCCTGGTATTAGAAGTACGTCAGTTCAAGCATGAGTAAATAGGAAGTGAAGGATAAGAGGCTGGCTCCATTGGGTGATGACATGCACTTACCATGAGATGTGGGAAGTCGTGGAGTGTCACTGTTGCTCCTGAATTATTGCCCAACATGTCCCCAGAATGAGGGCGAGGTGAGTCTCTAAAGACATGCCCATGAGCCAGGCAGCACATAACAGAGACAGGGAAGAGGACAGAGGTCCCTTTGGGACTTTGTCACACGGAAGAAATCCAAAGGCTTACCCTAAGGACAGGGGAGAATGAAGAACACAAAGTCACTAGTCAATGTCAAGAGGAGGGCATCCAAGTCCCGCAGCAGACTGACAAGCCATCAATGCCACCATCACAGCCCTGTGCTTTCTCTGCCCCCAGTAAGACTTCGAACCTTCCGAAGGCGTGGGTGTGAATGATGAATACTGCCTATGAAGAGGACCACATCTAATCTATTAGCTTACATCTCAACATGATTCAAAAATAGATCAGCAAAAACATATATAGCAAAAAAAAAAAAAATGCAATGTCATCAGATGCAAATGATAACACAGGTTTCTTCCCAGGCTTAGATATACAAACAGAACAAGTGCAAGGGCTGTATACACAGTCACAGTGTGGGTGCAGATAAGACAGGAATGTCCAAGGGAGCTTCGGTTGGTGGAATTCCACACTCCATGACCACACAGCCTGCGAGGGAGTAGACCGCAATTTCACCCAGAACCACAAATGAGCCTCCTAGTGTCAGTTACCTTCTTTTTCAAGAATGACGCCAAGCTCTAATCCCTCCTCACCGAGTCTTTACGAGCTTAAAGTAACTCCATTTTAAAATCTGTCCCCTTTAGACATTTTGCCAAACCCCTTGCTCTCTGTTAGAAGAGGCACGTTTCGTGCTGACTATTCCCACGTCCCCCGAGTCTTCTTTCATCCCCAAAGCTGGGAACTTTCTACTTTGACCACCAGAGCTTCTCTGGCAGGTGATTTTCCCCTGCTATTTACCTTGGTGTCCATCTCTTTAAAAACCAACAGTATGGCCAGGTGGTGTCTCCCACACCTGTAATCCCAGCACTTTGGGAGGCCGAGGTGGGCAGATCACAGGGTCAGAAGATCAAGACCATCCTGATCAACATGGTGAAACCCACATCTACTAAAAATACAAAAACTAGCTGGGTGTGGTGACTTGTGCCTGTAATCCCAGCTCCTAGGGAGGCTGAGGCAGGAGATCACTCGAATCAGGGAAGCGGAGGTTGCAGTGAGCCAAGATCGCGCCACTGCACTCCAGCCTGGGTGACAGAGCAAGACTCCGTAAAAAAAAAAAAAAAAACAGCATATGAACTCAGGACATGAGTTTTGAACTCAGGACACTTGTGTGATGCAGTAACAGGCAGAGTGAGGGGCAGCAGTGGGCATGCAAAGGGGTTAAGGGTGAAGGAAGTCCTCAGAGCCAGGCAGACCTGCCCCTTCCTGAGTGTTTCCCTTTTTCTCATCTGGGCTGCTGAGATTAAGGAGATAAATGCATATAAAGCGCTGCCCATGCTTTCTGGCCCAGCTCAGGGCTCTAACTGTTGGTTGCACCCATGCTGAGGACTAACCTCGGCCCAGGCAAAGGCTGGAAGCAGCCTAGCCAAAAGCAGATGCTTCCCAAGGCCCGGTCACTGCACAAGAGCCAAACGCACACACCAGATGAGATAGTATGCAATTGGAGGGGACCTGCTCTCCTGGAAAAGTCACCCTGAAAGTTCTCATTGGCCAGATCTGAGGGTAGTGAGGTTGGAACCAACAGCAAAGAGGTAACCGCAGACCTTGGTTGCCAGAGAAGTCACTGTCTTTTCCAAGCAGCAAAACCACACACAAATCCCTCAGAGCTTGTCTGGAACCCTCAAAATCTCACTGCAGCCCTCAAAATCTCATTGCCAACAAAAATGTTTCCCCTCGAATTACAGCACAAACTTCAGAGGGGAGGGAATTTAATGCACAGAACCACCCACCAGGGAAGGACAGCAGAAAAAAATGAGAGGTTCAAGAGCCACATGGCAAAAAGCGCCCACGGAAAAATTGTGACATTCAATATTAAATTGCAAAGGATTTGAAGCCCAGATAAACACCATGAGCTAATATCAGCCAAGGAAAGTATGATTCAGTCAATGGAAATAGGCAAACAGTTCAATCAATGTTTATAAACAGGCCTTTTCATCCTTTCCCCCAGAGGAAGAAACCTGAGGGGCATGTGGCCCACAAGGTGAGGAGACTGCGGCTGACTTGAAGTCTTTGGCCAACTCTCCAGGCTTCTGGCAAGTAGACACCATGCCGGGGGGGCAGAGAGGTCCGGCCAGCAGCCAAGCCCACCCAGGTCTCACCAGCCGGGGTATGGGTCATCTGCTGTTTCTGATGTGACAGCTGAAACTCCCAGGTACTTCTTTTTTGACACAACCTTTACCTACTGTTCTTTGAAAGTGAACTTTTGTTTTTGGATTCTTGAACATCTGAAAGAGAATCCCACCACAAAAGCCTCCAGGTAACAGGCATTCCACATGGAGGGGGCAGCACAGGAGAGACGGGTGTGTCCAGAAAACCCCAGGGCCCCGTGCTGGAGCATGGGAACCATGGAGGAGGTAGCAGGACAGGAAGCACAGGAGCCTGTGGGCAGACCTCAAGCTGCACATGCCAGGCTAAGGGGGTGAGTCCCACCCAGGGTGAGCCCCAGGTGGTGCTGGGAGCCCGTGTCCTCTGAGCCTGTTGGCAAGCCATGGTGCTGTGCTGCCCTCCCTGTGGAGGCCCTGTGCTGTGAAAAGGAATTGCTTAAAAGTCAGGATAAGTATTAGCCCGAGGATGTCATGCTCCAAGCAGAGCAGGGACCCAGTGTCATGGACCAGTTCATTCCCTCCCTGCAGCAGTTAGAAAAAGGGGCACCGATGCCATCGTGTCAAACACCAAGACAACTGAAGTCTGCCAAGGTGGGTTCTTTCTCCCACTTCCTAACTTCAGCCTTTTGCTCCCCACAGCCTCCCTGCCCCGGGCCTGCATGGGGCCCTCCTGCTGACCCCTCCCTCCCATCTCCTCTGCGCTGCCTCCCCGTCGCCCAGGCCTGTCCCACATCCCAAGGCCTCTCTGGAATCTGTTTCCTCTGCCCTGCATCTTTCAACTCAAAGTTCATCTGATCAGTTTATTCCTCCGCCAAGGCCAGGACTCCTGCTGCCTTTGAAAGCCACATGTGCTTTTTCAGAAGATGACCTTTGGCCTTAACATGACATTAGGGAAGTGAGAAACACAGCTGGGCAATGAAGTGGAAGCAAACGTTGAGGGGAACTGAGAAAGACTTAGAAGGTTCACATCATAAGTGCCAGGGCGCTTTCCCCGCTGGCAACGGTGGCCTGGGCCGGCCTGGGGGCTGCATGCCTTTGAGGTCAAAAAGCTAGATCCACTGGTGGCAGCAGTGGTCCCCAGTCCACATTCAACCCACATCGCAATGGCCACCATTAGACACTCGTTCCAAAGTGAGGTCAGCCCCCTCCACAAATGCAGCCCCCTCCGATGCTGTTCATCCACGGGGCAAGGACGTCTCACACACGCAGAGATTACTGGTGTGATTTTCTCCAACCCGAACTGCAGGTCATTGTCAGCATTTCAAAGTGTCGATGAAGGAATTGCCTTCATTGAAAAACAAAACCAATAAAACCTGCCTTTTGCCCTTGATGCCCTTCCTTGCAGAGCCCTTCCTGTTAACCCGCGTTCCTGCCATCACGGCGTCTCATTTGCATCTGTTTTTCATCAGAAGCAGAAGTGTCAGCCCTTTTCCACTAGGGCCAGCAGGTCACTTCACCTGAGAACAGAGCCATCAGGGACACCCGGCAATCCTTCCTCCTAATTACAGCATCCTCGCTAACCACTCCAGGATGGCCCCTGAGTAACTGGGGTGAAAATCGAACATAACACTGTCTGGAGATCTTCCGCATTCACCTAAGCTGGGGCGCAGGAATGCAGGTGTCTCTGACATTATGCTGCCATGCCCTCTACTGCACACTGATTTGCAAAGTGAAAATGATCCTCAGTACAAAACCGTCTCCATCTGCAACCTGCAGGGAAGATCAAAAGAGGCAGGGCGACAGACTGAGCAGTCCTGCGGAGGGAAAGGGAGCTTCTCGGGGAGGGGCAGCCCGGTGGCCGGCATGGGCACAGCATGGCATAGAATTTTTAAGTCCCAGTTTGGCATGTCCTCTCTACAAAGCCTAACTCTCGATCCATGTGATAACGTACTTACATGACTGTTCACACCTCGGGATCTCAGAAATCTGTCCATGCTGGTGCGTTACAGAGACCAGAGTCACTGGCTAGAGGCCAACACAGCACACATTCACCCAAATTGTCCTTTTCAGCAGCAGCCCTGCATGATGATGCTTGGTGAAAACTGACCCAGCCCCACACAGGAAGGCTTTGTGTGTCACTTGCCCCTAGGAAAAGAACAGGGTCAAAAGTCATCCCAAGAGGAAATGTGGCCCCAGCACCCAAGGCCTCCTCTCTCTGTCTCCAGGAAACTCTCATCTAACAAATCAGATATTAGCACCATGAACCCTGAGTGCCGCTTGACCTCTGAACTTATCAAACAACACCAGCAAATAGTCATTTACTCCTAGGTTACCCAAGGGTAGCTAAAAGAGAAAACGGGAATGAAAGAACAGCTTTGCAGGATCTTGGTGGACATTTTATGGGCATATTTACTTGTTGTTGGCATCTTTATGGCTTTTCCCTAAAGACTAACATTATGGTAACAGATGGCTTCATCGTTAACTGCTCAGTAAATAAAACTGCTTTAAAATTTTTTTATCAGTCTCTTTTAGGTTTCATCTCAATTATCTTAGGGAAAAAGGTCTCTGTTGCACTGACTAGGATTTTTAAACAGATTAATTGGCTATGATAAATTTTTCAAAGTTAGACTCAGAATTCACAAAACATGTAATCCTAGCCAGAGCAAATGGTGGCTTCCTGGAAAGGTGCCTGACTTTCTCAGAGGCTCTCAGAATTTGCTGTTACACTTTTTTGCTTTTATAGGGAGGGGAAGCAGCACGTCTTCCACCACTTGCAAAGAACTGCTTTCCTTGGTAACCTGGGGCTGTGTCTGCCCCTTGATGGACCTGTCGGAAGGAAGTGCCCTGTCTCAGTGTGCAGGATGACGCATAATTCTTTTGCCTGCCTAGAGCACCTAGCAAGGGCCGAGCTTTCCCTCTTTCATTATTTTGTTCATTAATGCATCCAGCAAGATTTATTGAGGGCTTATCTTTGCCTAGTGCTACACTAAGTGCTCTGAATACAGCAGTGGCCTCCACGAAGTCCCTGCCCTCATGGAGCTCACATGCTAGTGACACAGACTAAATCATACATAAATACAGGAGTCCCCACCCACTGGGCCACAGCCTGGTACTGGTCTGTGGCCTGTTAGGAACTGGGCCACACAGGAGGAGTGAGCAGCAGGTGAGCAGACATTACTGCATAAGCCCCGCCCCCTGTCAGATCAGCGGCATTAGATTCTCCCAGGAGCGCAAACCCTATTGCAACCTGGATCTAGATTGCACAGAGTATGAGAATCTGATGCCCGATGATCTGAGGTGGAGCCAAGGCAGTGATACTTGCTCTGGGGAGCAGCCGCAAATGCAGATTCCTGTTAGCCAAGAAGTTTGACTGCACAGAGACCGTAATAAGCCAGCTGCTCTCCGACTCCTGTCAAAACCTTCTCAGTGAGCAGCAAGCAATGGTTAAGCTGCAGGCTTCGTGGTGGCAAGTGAGCTGATGCACTTCAATTGTACAGCTGCATTTGGTGGCCTTGAAAGTATGTCTGAGACAACTGCACATCTCCATATGTTCTGGATTAAAGTCAAGGTGAAATACCCTGAGGCTGCCACAAAAGGCACTGGAAAGCCTGCTTCCATTTCCAACATCCTGTCTTTGTGAAGCAGGGTTTTCTGCAGTGACAGCAACCAATATGAGATCACAAAGTAGACCGGACATAAGCAGTAGCACACTTCTGTGGTCCCTGTCTCCATCACCCCCAGATGGCACCAACTGGTTGCAGGAAAACAAGCTCAGGGCTCCCACTGACTCTGCATTATGGTAGTTGTATGATTATTTTATTATATATTACAATGTAATAATAATAGACATAAAGGGCAAAATAAATGTAATGCACTTGAATCATCCCAAAACCATCCCTCACACTGTGGAAAAAAATTGTCTTCCATGAAGCTGCTCTCTGGGGCTAAAAAGACCTTTCACATCAGGTAGTAAAGAAAAATCATGCCATGGAAAAAGACAGATAGAGCCATGGTCAGGTTGAGAGTCAGCAGAGAAACCTCTCTGAGGACCCTGAATTTGGTCAGAAACCTGAATGAAGTGAGGGAGGAAACCAAATAAATACCTGGGAAGATTTTTCTAAAGGGAACAGCAGTCCTGACCACAGAATAAGTTTGTTGTGTTCAAGGAGCATCCAATAAAGAAGGTTAAAGAAACAAGGTAGCAGCTGGTGAGAATTGAAGCTAAAAAGATAGGGCCAGGTCATGTAGTTTTTGCCAGCCATTCTCAGGAAACTGGATTTGATACTTTTTTAACGTGGTTTTCCCTCTGTCTCTGGTGGGCAGCAGCTTTAGTATAATGCACTTAAGTGTGGATTTCCTCATATCTGTCTTGCTTGGGGTTCAGAATCCTTTTGGAATATGTTGTTTAAAGCCTGTCATCTGTTTTGGAAATTTTTTCATCATTATCTCTTCAGATATTACTTCTGTCTCATTTTCTCCCTTCTTCTCCTTGTTAGACCTTTTATTTTCATCCTTATGTCTCTGGCTCTTTTCTGATTTCTTCACTCTGTGCTTCTCCTAGGTATTTTTCTTATTCCAGTTCACTAATTTTCTCCTCAGCTGTTTCTAATCTGTATTAAACCTTGGGACCTGAATTCAGTATTCTTTTTTCATTTCTAAAATTTTCTTTTGATTATCTTTTATAGTTTCTAGTTCTCTGCCAGAATCCCCAACTTGTATTTATCTCCTTGACCGTGTTAGGCATGGTTATTTTAAATCCACTAATTTAAACCTATGTCTCTCTATCAGCACTCGTCTTGTCTCCTCATGCACCAGGTTATTTTGTTGAGTGCCAGACATTATATATGAAATACACAGAGATCTAGAAAAACCTTACCTTTTTCCAGAGATAAATTAAGCTGACTTATGTCTGGAATCTATGGGCCCTAACAATCCCTAACCTCCTTAATCCAATCTGGGGTTGAATGAATTCAAAGCTGGGCTTAATTTATTACAAAGGCCAGACTATTTCCGGTCAATCTTTACTCCTAGGCTATACCCTTATGTGGTTTTCCCAACCCAAATACTGAGATAGTTGCAGGGGAGGGGACTCCAGGTCTCAAGTTCCTTGCAGACCCTGAATGCCAATGTCTGTTCTCCTATTCCTGTTGTCTATCAACAGCTCTATTAGCTTCTCACTCTCTCAGCCACCTCTTCTGGAAAAAGGGTACCTAAGGGAGAGTGGTCACAAATGCTGGCTCACCTACCTGTATTTTATTTCTTTCCCAGATCTTGTCCCTAAAATTCTTCATTGCCTTGTGAACTATCCAGTGCCTTCAGATATTTCTAACATTTTCTTTTTTTCTAGCTATTCTCAGGAGAAGGATTGGCTTTTGTTCTATGTGTGCATAACAAAATGTTTGCAAAAATAACCCAAACTCCACCCCTCCTTACTCACACACACATACACACACCCCAAACACACACACACACATACACACACACACACCACACACACACATACACACACAAACACACACACACACACATTACTATTGGGGCTCAGAAGACAATGCCAAAGTATGGTCCTTTAAAGTGATGAGCATACCTTAATTAAAGGAAATTGGAAAGCCACAAAAGCTACCTCAGAACCATGGACTTTCCACCCTTCTCTTGTTTCTCTCCACAATTGTCCCCTCTCCACAACCACCAAATGCAGGGAGGGGTTCTCTCTGGAAGTTTCGTATTTGATTGAGGAAACTTCTTGCTAAAAGAAATTCAATTGTCAGCAGGGTGCAGTGGCTCACACCTGCAACCCCAGCACTTTGGAAGGCCCAGGCAGATGGATCACTTGAGGTCAGGAGTTCAAGACCAGCGTGGCCAACATGGCAAAACCCTCTCTCTGCTGAAAATACAAAAATAGCCAGGTGTGGTGGCAGGTGCCTAAAATCCCAGGTACTTGGGAGGGTGAGACAGGAGAATTGCTTGAATCTAGAAGGTGGAGGTTTCAGTGAGCCAAGATCATGCCCCCACTGCTTGGGCGACAGAGTGAAACTCCAACTCAAAAAGAAAAAAAAAAAGAAATTCAATTGTCTTAAACTCCCTCCGTAGGAATCTTATCGAACCACCAAGAAAGAGTAACCCCTAGAGAAGAGACTCAGACTCTCCACAGCCAGACAAAGTTTCCGTGCATTCTACAGGCAGCTCTGAGAGATTACCTGAGGACGTAAGAGGATGCCTTTGCTCACAGTGCAGCTCCGCCCCTCCATTCCTATAACCGTCCACAAGCTGTTGTTTGTCCTTTGGTCTCATTCAGCATCCAAAGAAAATAATTTGCAAACCATTGTCTGGTCTTCAGGCCCATTCCTGCACCCTAAAACTCACTACCCTCGAAAATTGCCTGCAGCTCCGCACTTCCCTCCCTGTTATGACGAGGGTGTCGAAGCTTCAACCAACTGGCCTTTCATTGATCCTCATATTTTGCATGGCTCCCAGGCTAATGCATGTTAATAAATATGCCTGCCTTTCCTCCTGTTAATCTGTTACTAGTTCAGGTCAGTGAATGGTCAAAGGAAAGAGAAGCTTCCTTCTCCAACCCTACGTTATAAATTGTAAACATGTTCTGTTTTAATAATATATTATGTACCCTAGAAAATGTACAATGTGTCCATTATTAAATCGATAGAAGGATGGGAATGAGTAAATATAAATGAAAGGTTTAATGGTTTCTGTACCGCCACACTCTGAAGACCTCTGGTCCAGGAACACCTGGGGGGCTGGAGAGGTAACTATTGTGGGATGGGTGGACTAGGCTAGAGGTGGTAAGAAGTGCTTAATTCAGAATGTGTTTTGAAGGTAGAGTTCAGGAGGTTCGCTGATGAATTGGGTGTGGGTGTAAAGGTAGGAGAGGGATCGAGGATGCATCCTGTTTCTGGCCATTGACTGAGATGGGAAGGATCAAGCTGTGCTGGGGATCGAGAGTCTTTGGACCACACTGGCATATTACAGACCCCGAAATCCAAGTCAGCCGCAGCTTTTCCACCAAAGATCCCTTCCATTCCAGGAGGGAGCTCCCCAGGGACACAGCAGAGGGTATGTGACCTCACGAGGGCAGGATCGTTTGTCAAGGAAAGAAACCACGTCTCTCTAACTGAAATTGAACTCATAAGAAAGTTGTATAAATTTAAATTCCAGCTCTTGCAAAAACCCTGCTCAAACTCTTCCCACCACTTTCAAACTGTGTTAGCAACAGCTTTAGTGCATCTGGATGTTTCCCAATCTGAGCTGTTCAGAGTATCTGACCTATAAGTAAATACCTATCCTGTGGCAGAGGAGGAGGAAAAGCTGGAGAGAAAGGAAGAAGGAAGAAAAGGAGAAAGAAGGAAAGAAAGAGAGAGAGAAAGAAACAAAAAGAAGAGAGAGAAAGAAAGGGGGAAGAAAAAAGAAAGAAGAAAGACAAAGAAAAAAAGAGGGAGGGGGAAGGGAGGGAGAGAGGGGAGAAGGAAGAAGAGAGAGAGAAGGAAAAGAAAGAGGAAGAGAGAGAAAAAAGGAGGAAGAAACAGGAAAAGAAGGAGGAGAGAAAGAAGGAGGAGAAGAGAGAGGAGGAAAAAGAAGGGTAAGAAGAGGATGAAAGAGAAGAGGTCTAAGAGGAGTGGGAGGGAGGGAGGGCAGAAGAAGGGAAGTTGGAGGAGCAGGAGGATTCTCATGACCAAGTTGGGGAAATGCTGCAATCAACAACATGCACGTGTTGAACGTGTTTCCTTACTGCGGGCTCCTCAGAGCCTTTACTGGGCTATTGCCCATTATGACTCTAACCAGATGCAGAGTGCGTAGCCATTCCCTGACTTATTTTCTCCGAATGCTTATTAATAGCTCATGAGTAATTTCGCTGTGCTGAACAATTCAAGAGACTGCTGTAGACCCCGGGTCAACAACTGTAGCCCAAAGGCCAACGTCAGCCTGTCACTTGCTTTTATATTGCCAGAAAGCTAAGAATACTTGCAACATTTTTAAATGGTTGAAAAAATTTAAAAAGAAAAACAAAACCTTGTGACAGACAAAAATTATATAAAGTTCAGATTTCAATGTCCCTTTATTTTTATTGGAATACGTCTCTCTTTGTCAGCTCAGGCTAATATAACAGAATACCATCAGCTGGGTGAATTAACAGATGGTTAGGTGTTTATTTCTCACAGTGCTAGAGGTTGGAAATTTGAGTCTAGGGTGCCAGCATGGCTGGGGTTCTGGTGAGGGCCCTATTCTGGTTTGTAGGTGGCTGCCTTCCTGCTCTGCTATGATGAAAAAGAGGGCTCTGGTCTCTTCATCCTCCTACAAAGTAACTAACCCACCTTGGGGGGATCCACCCTCATGATCTCATTTAAACCTAATTACCTTTCGAAGGGCTTCAACACATGGATTTGAGGGGGACACACGGAGTCCACAGCAACAGCCACGCTCATTCACTTACGTATCATCCGTGGTTGCTTTTGAGCTACAACAGCAGAGTTGAGTAGCTTGCAACAGAGACCGTTTGTCCCTCAAAGCCTAAAGTATTTACTGGCTCTTTACAGAAAAAGTTTGCCGACCCCTGCTCTAGACTTCCCACACAACATAGCGTTAAAATATGCATTCTCATCTCATCCTGTATTTCTTCACTGTTTACTCTTATTTCCTTAGCTCTATTAGCTACTCTGCAAGCAGGAATCATGCCCTATAATTTTCTGGTTTTGGCAGATTCTGGCAAGTGCTGAGCACAAGGACAGAGCTCAAATATCTCTGTAGTGCCTTTCTTGCCAAGCGTCAGATATTTATTGGGAGGTGACATTTTTCAAGAAGGTCATTGGAGGCACGTGGAGAATGGTAACTTTGAGAAAATACCTCCTGGGGAAACAAAGCCACTCTGTGTTACTTAGGACAAGCAAGGACGGGTCTGCTGTAGGGAAAAAAATCCCAGCATTGAGTGAACACTGGCTTTTATGTATACAGTGGCTTGATCATTTTTCTTTTAGGAAAGAAATTTAAGCTACACGATTGAATTACATGGTATATTAGCTTCAGAACATTCAACAGTGTCAGCTGGGAATAATAGTAATACCCCAGTCTGTGGTTGTTTTGAAAGTTAAGTGGGGGAATGGAAAGAGATAATATAAATAAAAACTGCTTTGTCAATGGTTAAGGTGCTACATCAGCAGGTTACGCACACCATTCTGGTCAGGCCCATCCTAGCATTGGTGAGGCTCAAGGCACGAATAAAAAGGAGGCCCACAAACCACATGCCTAAACACTGAAAGGTAATAAATCAAGTTAAGCTGTTCTGATGTGTTCCAGCCACCTGCCTTGATAAATATACCTTCTAACAACCTGAAAAACCTGCTTTGAATTTAGAGGTGTTAGGCTCCCAGGACAATGCTGGAATATGATGGTCTAGTAGGAGATAGCCCTGTCCACTAGCTGCATCCCACCCCTTCCTTTCTCCCTTCTCCTCCCCCTGCCCAGTTCTGTCTCACCTCCTAAGAAAGAGGCCCCTGTGGTTGTGCAGCTTACGTGGCCAAATTCCATCCACTGTCCACACACACGGCCACGGCCACTTTGTTGCCATCCCTTGGCCACTCCTTGGCTACCTCTTGGGCCTCAGTGCACAACCAGCTGCAGTTTTGTTCTTGGGAGGGCAGATCCTGGGAAAAAGCTGTCTTTGGACCATTTAAGTCGGAATTCCAGAGTCCCAGGTCCCAGGAGCATGGTCTAGAAGGGAAGTGAGAGTGGGGTATGTCCTCTGACCCACAGACTTCAGGACCCATGGGAGGCCAAGGTGAGGCCCTTCCTATCCAGGCCTCAGGACAGGACTGATTCTGTCCTGAAGCTCCATTATCTCACTAATCATCACGGTGACAGGAGCACCTGTGTGTCGAGTGCTCCTGCGTGCCAGCCACTCATCTGAGTGCTCACACTTATTTTACTTAATAACAAAGTCTTCCCTCAACTGGGGCTGTCAAGTGGGAATCTGTTTGCATCTCGGCGTGACTATCCTGTGAAAGCCAGTTCTCACCAAGAAGGAGGATTTTCTAAGTTCCTTAGCACATGGGGCACAAGCAGCGAAATGTCAACTCAGCGAGGTTCTTCCCTGGGGTAGGAGGACTCCCCACGGGAATGGCCCAGCCGCAGGTAGGAGGCCAGAAGGTCAAAGGATGTTACAAACCCAGCCTGCCTCTGCCTTGCCTGATCCCGGAGATCAAGACAGGAGAACGGAGAGCAGGAGCAAGTGGAAACCTGACGCCCTGTAGCCCACACCTCAAGGGCTGGAACTCAGAGCCTTTAAATGCATCCAGAAAGATATCTGGGAGCCCTGAAGATCCCAGCCTGTAGCCTGCTTTCCCAGGCACGGAGTATTGTGAATTGCAAGCCCCAAGGAAAACCCCAGCCTTCAACTCAGAAAAGGCGGGAGAGGAAGAGGAAGAGGAAGAGGAAGAGGAAGGGATCTAAGTGGTGTGAACCTGGGCAAGCCTGAGGAAGAACCCTCTCAGCCTGTGTACAGCAAGCAGGGAGTGGAGTTGAGGGGGTGTGAACTGGGTGAGCATGGGGGCCAGGCCACGCAGGGAGTGGAGTTGAGGGGGTGTGAATCGGGTGAGCATGGAGGCCAGGCCACGCAGGGAGTGGAGTTGAGGGGGTGTGAATTGGGTGAGCATGGAGGCCAGGCCACGCAGGGAGTGGAGTTGAGGGGGTGTGAATTGGGTGAACATGGGGGCCAGGCCACGAAGGGAGTGGAGTTGAGGGGGTGTGAATTGGGTGAACATGGGGGCCAGGCCACGCAGGGAGTGGAGTTGAGGGGGTGTGAATTGGGTGAACATGGGGGCCAGGCCATGCAGGGAGTGGAATTGAGGGGGTGTGAACTGGGTGAGCATGGGGGGCAGCCTCGAAGCAATGTGGGGAGTGGCAGTGATATGTAGAAAAGTTTTCTTCCCTGATAAAGGGAGGCATGTGAGGAGAAATAGGTCTGACTCTAAACGGGCTGAGTGTGGAGGTGACGGATGGAGCAGCAGCAGCCTTCTTTCAACCAGCAGAAGACATGCCTCAAAAGCACCCATCCCACAGAGGCGGCGAAGCAGAAAGAGGAAGGGAGCCTGGGGCTGGAAAACACCTCTGAGCCCCTAAACCCCAGAAGGCTCTACGGTTCACAATGTGGCTTTTGCTAAAGTCTTTTTTACTGGGACTCTCCCCAGCTCTCAGTCCAAAGCTTCCAAATGCAAATGAACCTTTTCCTGCTCCTCTGTGGAGAGTTTCTTTTCTGCAAAGGGACTCCACGTCTTTGCCTTCCCTGGAGAAGGCAGTGGGAAGGCGAGCAGGTCACCAGTCACCACTGTGCCTGGGAGAAGTCATTTCCGCAGGGACAGTTCTCGTGAACAAGAACAAATCCTTGAGAGTACTTCAGGAAATAAAGCACAGCAGCTCTGAGGGAGGCAGCAAGAGACGGGTGGTGGAGAAACAAGCAGGATGAACGTGGGCTGCCGTGGGGACCTAGCCCCAGGAGCGAGTGCTGTTGACCCACGGCTTTCCTTCAGAATCCCGGCACTGAGGTGCTGTGGAGGCCGAGGCACGTCCAGCAAGCTCCGAGCTTCGGTGGTTCGTCTGCCCTCAGCTGCTGCCGTCTACAGCACGTGAGTAAATACAACGTAACAAAAAGAAAAGGTCTTTCTCAGAGCCTGCGGATATGGAAGTACTCAGAGTCCACACCGTCAGTCCCAATCTAGTGGCCCAATGGCCTTGGGTGTGGATACACAAAACCACTTTGATGAACAGCAGGAGGGATGAGGGAGGCCACTCGCTGGTGCCTCCTCAGGTGCCTGCTTCGGCCACACATGTTCTCATAGCCCACCCGGCCCACTGAGGCACAACCCCACTGGCGGCCTTCCCCGACCTGAGGTTTCAGGGGGCTCTTGGGGGCTGTCTCACTCATATCGGGCCCAAGTCTGGTCAAAGGTCCAATCTGCCTCTTGACACAAGCTGGCTCCTTCCTTTTGTGTCCCGGCTTCTTGTGGGTGCTTCTTGTGGGCGCTTCTTGTGTCCAGCTTGTGTCCTGGCTTCTTGTGGGCACTTCTTGTGTCCAGCTTGTGTCCTGGCTTCTTGTGGGCGCTTCCTGCGCCCACCAGGCACCACCACCCCCATCGATTTTTCTTTCCCATAGGGTGTACAAGGCAGCGGGGAGACCTGCGTCTGCCCAACAAGGCCCCAGCGGCCCCAGGGTGCCCAACTAGGTGTGGGCTGAGAACGGGAGCTCCCCAAGGGCGGGCCTCTCCTTGTTCACTCACTAAGCCCTTGCTGAATGAGTGAAGGGCGTGCTTTGGAAGCTCCAGGTCTAGAGTCAGGAGAGGACCTCTCTACTCCCTGGTGTTCTCAGACTCTGCCCCTCTACTTCCTGGGCGCAGGCTGGACTTCATCTCCCAGCCTCCCTGGCAGTTGAAGATAGGCTCTTCTTGATGGAATGGGGTGAAATCAGGGAAGCCGTAGCCACGCTGGCCCATAAGAAGCTGCTACAGAACCTCCTTCCTCCCTCCTCCCTTCTTCCACCACCCGCCAGGAAGCAAAGGAGCCTGGGGCACCACCGTGGACCACAGGATCAATGACACGGGCCCCCGGGTCCCTGAGCCGCTCTCTCAGTCCTGCCTCTCAGAATGAAAGATCCCAAATGTGGGAACTACGTGTACTAGCAGCTGGCATCACCTTCGCCGATTCAGGCTTTAGGACAATATTGTCTTGTGCCCCAATGTCCAGCAACATTTTTCCTTAAAGAATCATCATCACAACTGATACTTATTGAGACCTTAGGAATTTTCAGCCACTGGCCAAGCACGTTGGCAGGATCTGACTTTTTAGAGGATGCAGGTATGTGGTGTGGGTATCATCCTGGCCTCCCCACATCCATTCCGTTCCTTTCCAAGCATTGCATTCTAATTATGACGTCGCTGGCGCTACCCTTAGTACCAAAGATGGACCCTGACTGCATCCAGGGTAGACAGTGTGTGTCCTAAGTCAGTCTCAAGAGCTCTGTTTGGACAGAGGAGGAAACACCACCTCTCTCCCCAAGTAGCAATAGGAAGATGAGAAGCCTGGATGCCCTTGGACAGCCTCTTTCAACCAGGAGAGAAGCCAACCTGAGGACAAAGCCCATCCATGACGTAGGCAGGGCAAAGGCAAAAGAAGCACAGAGAAACAGAGCCTGGTACAATACCTCAAGCTCACCTTGGCAGAAGCAAGGGCTCATCAAATAGTCCATGTGCTTCCTGCGTGCCATAAGCCACTAGGGCTGCCATATCAAAGTACCCTAGACTGGGTGGGTTCTTGTCTCAGTTCTGGAGGCAGATGTCCTTGCAGTTAGATTGGAGCCACATGACTAGGTCTGGCCACTAAATTGTAAATGACAGTGGCACATGTCACTTCTTGGCTAAGGCAGGTAAGAGCCAGCATGCTTCCCTCTCTCCCCGTTCCACAATGCTCTTAGTAGCCCAGTGCCAAGATGGGGAAACCAGAGGGCAGGAACGTGGATCTCTGCATCAGGAACGGAGGAGGGCCCCCGCTGGCTGCACTGGATTGTCAGTGAGCAACAGGTGTACATCGTGGTGTTAGGCCTCCATGCTTCTGGTGCTCACATGCTGATTAATACATCTACTATTCTTCTTTTATATATATATATATATATATATATATATATTTTTTATTGTGCTTTAGGTTCTGGGGTACATGTGCAAATCATGCAGGATTGTTGCATAGGTACATACATGGCAATGTGGTTTGCTGTCTCCATCCCCCCCATCACCTATATCTAGCATTTCTCCCCATGTTATCCCTCCCCAACCTCCCTACCCAACTCTGTCCCTCCTCTAGTCCCTCCCAACAGACCCCAGTGTGTGATGCTCCCCTCCCTGTGTCCATGTGTTCTCATTGTTCAACACCCGCCTATGAGTGAGAACATGCGGTGTTTGATTTTCTGTTCTTGTGTCAGTTTGCTGAGAATGATGGTTTCCAGATTCATCCCTGTCCCTGCAAAGGACACAAACTCATCTTTTTTTTTTTTTTTGAGACAGAGTCTTGCTCTGCTGCCAGGCACCAGGCTGGAGTGCAATGGCGTGATCTAGGCTCATTGTAACCTCCGCCTCCTGGGTTCAAGCAATTCTCCTGCCTCAGCCTCCCGAGTAGCTGGGACTACAGGCACACGCCACCATGCTCAGCCAATTTTTGTATTTTTAGTAGAGACGGGGTTTTACCACATTGATCAGGATGGCTTCGATCTTTTGACCTCATGATCCACCCCCTCGGCCTCCCAAAGTGCTGGGATTACAGGCGTGAGCCACCGCGCCCAGCCTGAACTCATCCTTTTTTATATCTACTAGTCTTCTAAATCAGGACTCCTAAATTGCCAAGACCAGTAAAATCCCATTATTGTTGAAACCAGATGAAATTAGGTCTTTTGCTAGTTGCAGCTGAAGGCAACCCAACTCATACACTGTTGTTACCTCTTTAAAATTTAGAAACTAGCTTGGTGAATAGAGTGACGTGCCCAAGTTCACACAGCTAATATGAGACAAAACCAAGCTTCCATAATCATGCCAGGAGTTCACAGTGTGCAGTCCCCATGCTACCTCCCTCACGACCATTTGGGATACATGTTTTAAAAGCAGATTAACTGGCCCCTTGAATACTGATCAGTCCATCTCTGGGTAAGGGGCCCAGGACTGTGTATTCTCATGAGCTCTCTAGTGGCTGCTGTCCATTCGGAGTTGAGAAGCTCTGGTCTAAACAGAGAACTCTTGAGGAGGTCGTATCACATGTGTGGGGAACTGGTGAAAATAAATCCACTTGAAGTACAAACATGTTTCAGCTGGCTTCTCTCCACGCTACAGTGTGTTTGCTAGTGTTTATAAACACAGCTGAGGAAAAAGTCATCCAACTTCATAGCCCATGGCCATTGACATAAACAAGGATACACTCCACTGAGTTCTACTTTTAACTATGCCATTAAGATGGCAGCGATCTTAGTTGCAAGAATCAATTGCAGCTTTCATGCTAATTTTTTTCTCATATCCCCAAAACTACAAATTCTGTGTTGAGCCAGAAATCATCCATTCAGAAAATATCCTATATACTAGACAGAGATATGAAAAAAAAATGCACTGCCCAGGCCGGGCGAGGTGGCTCACACCTGTAATCCCAGCACTTTGGGAGGCTGAGGTGGGTGGATCACAAGGTCAAGAGATGGAGACCATCCTAGTTAACATGGTGAAACTCCATCTCTACTAAAAACACAAAAAAAAATAGCTGGATATGGTGGCGCACGCCTGTAATCCCAGCTACTCGGGAGGCTGAGGAAGGAGAATTGCTTGAACCCAGGAGGCAGAAGTTGTGGTGAGCAGAGATCGCACCATTGTGCTCCAGCCTGGGTAACGAGAGTGAAACTCCGTCTCAAAAAAAAAAAAAAAGGAAAAGAAAAAAGACAAAATGCATTGCCCAAGAAAACATGCCTGTGGGTGCCTGGCATATGGATTATGATCATGGAAGATGGCAATTGCAATTGTGATACACAGCCGGTGCACTATTGTGATACATAGCCAGTGCAGTATTGCGATGCACAGCCGGTGCACTATTGCGATGCACAGCCGGTGCACTATTGCGATGCACAGCCGGTGCACTATTGCGATACACAGCCGGTGCACTATTGCGATGCACAGCCGGTGCACTATTGCGATACACAGCCGGTGCACTATTGCGATGCACAGCCGGTGCACTATTGCGATGCACAGCCGGTGCACTATTGCAATACACAGCCGGTGCACTATTGCGATGCACAGCCGGTGCACTATTGTGATACATAGCCAGTGCAGTATTGCGATGCACAGCCGGTGCACTATTGCGATGCACAGCCGGTGCACTATTGCGATACACAGCTGGTGCACTATTGCGATGCACAGCCGGTGCACTATTGCGATGCACAGCCGGTGCACTATTGTGATGCACAGCCGGTGCACTATTGAGATACCCAGCTGGTGCACTATTGCGATGCACAACTGGTGCACTGTTGCGATACACAGCCAGTGCATTATTGTGATACACAACTAACATATGATTGCAATGCACATCTGGTACCACCCCAAGGATAGATATGTACGTTAACCTAGAGGCACAAAGCATCTGTGAAATTTAAAAATAAGTAAACTATCAAATGCATAGGAAGAAATCTAATAAAAGATGTGCAAAACCTCCTAAATCAACTCATACATTGCTGAGAAAAATCAAAGAAGACTTAACTTGAGATATACAACAGATACATCAAAAAAAACTATTAAGAGAAAGAAAAGGCAAGCCACAAACTGGAAAATTTTGAAATTAGTCTATCCAAAAAAAGACATATTCAGAAAACGTAAAGATATCTTGCAAACAAATAAGAAAAGGACGTAAACCCCAACTGCAAAAATAGACAACACCAACAGGTAAAAGTTTCAGTTATACAAGGTGAGTACGTTCTGGAGACCTGCTGTACAACATAGCACCTACAGTTAACAGTTCTGTACTGCATACTTTACAATATATTAAAGGGACGGACCTCAGGTTAAATGTTCTCAACACACACACACACACACACACACACACACACACACCCCACCACAAAGATTTTTGGAGGTGATGGCTATGCTTAGAACCTTGATTGGGGTGATGATATCCTGGGCATATGCATCTGTCCAAACTCATCCAAACATACACATTATATACAATTTTGTGTATCAACTATATTATCAATAAAGCTTTTCAAAATAGGCCAAAAATAGACATACACAAAAAGGAAGATAATACATTCATAGTCAACAGTTCTTACCATCCACACCTCAGACTTTCCGGGAAGACAGATGGGTAGGGGAAGACACAGTAACGCTGATTCATTTCATCCTGGGCCTCTTCTGCATTTGCTATCCAAACAATACATGCTGGACTCGCAAGCTGTACCAGAAAGCCTGGCAAGGAAGGGAAAAAAGGAACACGCCTGGACAAAACCTCAGCAGCCGAGTCGAGATTCTGAGCCATATGCATGTCTTTGTGTGGGTTGAAATCTATTTTCTCTGGGTTCAACGGATTATTATAACACCCAAAGTTTTCCAAAAAACGTCAGACAAGGTTACCACAGCAATTAAGCTGTCTGCCATCTGCAAGAGGCTTGGCTTAAGGTTTACTGAAGTTAAACATGTTTTGAAAAGAAAAAATTAAGGCTGTCGATGTTTTGCCTATCAGTCATGCTCAGCAACATAAGACCTTGGAAACTCTTGAGGGAGAGTTGTTCTCCCTCAAGGAATAGTTTAGCATTGGCAGGCTGAAATTTCAGAACCCAAGGAACATTTCAAAAATAAATTATGCCTTGAGAACGACTGCACCTAATCTTGGAATTGGCAGAGGTAAAACTTTGCTAAGACGTTCAGCCAAGCAATTGAGATTAACACTCTTTATCGCCTTCCCAAACGGCAAGTTATTTAAAAAAAAAAAAAAAAACAGACCTGAGTGTTAACTGAATTTCACATTCTTGCTCCACCATTTCTTTAAAGCAAATAAGTGTCTAAAATGATGACAGTAAAACTTATGGTTTACAATTCTGAGGAGTGTTGCAAAGTCTTATGATTTTTCTCAGCCAGATCTTCTGGGCGAACCACAGCTCTCCTGAGAAAAGGAGGAGGAGGAGGATGGTAATGTGCCTGGAAATATTACCATTTTTTCCAGTTGCCCATCTTTAGCTCAGGGTTACTTTTTATTCTTTCTTGAGAAAAAAAATGTTTCTTGAGAGAAAAAAAGCATAGTTTGACTTTATTCTCTGAACAAGGGGCAGGGGAGAGTCAACGTCATTTTTCTCCAGGAATGAACAGTAGGAGGCCTTCTCATCTTAAGGCAGTGCTGTGCTGGCAAACCAGCTCTGTGGGAGGAAAAACAAAATCCTCATTTGTAGCATCTGCCAGTTTCCAAAGTGTAGATATTCCCACCATGGCTAATTTGAAGTTCTCGGTCGTTTAACAACCAGATCTCAAAATTTCCAAATATTCAACAATCCTTTCTCAGAAACTAGCTTCAGCTTACCACTCTGCTGGAGAGAATGATTATTATTGCCCATGACATGTTTTATTTATCCAATATATAAAAATAACTTTACCTGGCACTGGAATCCAAGAGAAAAGACAGATGACAGAAAAGGGCTCTGCCATTCAGAATCTTACAGTTTAACAGGCAGGGAAAATACACAGTAAAGGCCTCTAGGAACACAGCTGCGTATACTATATCTGTTTGGAAAACTCTCCTCGCTCCTGGGCACAGCCTTTTAAGACAGTCCAGATGATGCCAGGCATTGGGGTAGGGGAGGGGTGATGCATTAGTATGGAACAGAGGTGATGTGGATGCACAGGGAAGCTTTTATGAATCCATGAGAATGTCGCTTGCAATAGGAGTTACAAGTCACTTTTTTTGCTCCAAAGCTAACAACTAGGTCTACTGAATATGACATAAGGAAGCTGACTCCTGTTCAACATAAGAAAATGGTTTTTGTTTTTTTGTTTTGAGACGGAGTCTTGCTCTGTCACCCAAGCTGGAGTGCAATGACGCAATCTCAGCTCACTGCCACCTCCGCCTCCCAGGTTCAAGCAATTCTCCTGCCTCAGCCTCCTCAACAGCTAGGCGCCCACCACCATGGCTAATGTTTGTATTTTTAGTAGAGGCGGGGTTTCACCATGTTGGCCAGGCTGGTCTCCAACTCCTTACCTCCAATGATCCACCCACCTCAGCCTCCCAAAGTGCTGGGATTACAGAAGTGAGCCACTGCACCTGGCCAAGAAAACGTTTTCCAGAAAAAAAAAAATTGTGCTGTCAGAGGAGATAAGACCGTGAGAAGAATAATAACCTCTTACAACATTTCTACCAGAATATATTATTTCTTATCTATCCTTTTATCCAATTCTCACATGCCCTCATGGTACAGGTACCGGCCACCCCTTTATAGTGAGGAAACTGAGGCACAAGCCAGGCAAAAAACTAACTTCTCTGAAGTCTGAAGCAGTAGCAGGACTCTCCCTATTCAAATAGGTTTTTTCTTTCCCTCTCCCAAAATGATTCAGAATGTGCCCTGAATTTCAGTATGTTCCTTGAAAGAGGAACACCTGGCCAGCCGAAGTACATTCTTCTGCCAGTAACACCCAGACCAGGCACTGCAATGGGGCTTGAACTGGACACGGAAACCACTCTGTGCTACCTGAGATTTCTAGAGAAGGGCCCGGTGTAAATCAAAGAGTGTCCTCTTGAAGATGGCCATATTGACCTAGCTAATCTCTGACAGGAACATGAAGAGTCAGTAAAGGACTTGCAGAAACCACTGTGGACGTAGCTATGACAGGCACAAGAAGGAGCAGATGAGTCTGCCAGAGACAGCTGGAACAAGTTTATCCCACACCCAGGAAAATGTCATGGCAGATACTCTGTATATTCAGCTACAATTCGCCAAAAAGTCATTCACAAAGATCTTAGAACACAACTCTCAGGGGAACAATGATTTCTTCTCTGAGGGATCATGAAGGGTCATTGCAGATTCAGTAAGTTCCCAGAACAAGGCAAACATTCCTCCACCACAACGTGGCCCATCACAGAGCACTCGGCCTCCTGCATCCCAAGGTTTGCACTTAACCCAGGACAGAGTGAGACGCTGGGCTTGGACCTGTTGACATTAAATGCATTTTCACGAGTCACTATTGCTTCGTAGGGATATAAATTGCCCTCTGCAAACCGTCAGACCCGAAAATGAGAAGGCCTTTCAGGTAGTGGTTTTTAGCTGCCTGAGGCACCCGCAGGTGGAGTGACAGTGCAAATGTCAGAGGCCCCCACGAGTAAACCCTGAACCCAAGACGCACCAGGCCAGCTCAGCCATGTGGTCACTTCCACAGGTCTCTCCTCCTCTCCCCACACTGCTAACCCCCCGTGTGTGCTGGGAGGAACAGCCTCCCTTGGGAGGTTGACATTCCAAGCCAGTGAGTGCCACAGCCAAGCTTGCCAATCTCAGTGCAGCCCCCTGGCAGGGAGTTGTCATTCTAAACACCATGCTTGGAATGTGACCTCCTGCCTGCCCCTGCGCTCCACCCGCAGCCTGTGAGGTAGTGTTTCCACCCAAGGGTTGAGTGTTCAATGACTGTCTTGTCCTTCCAATGATAGCAGACAATCCTGCCGCTTGGGGAGCTCTGGGACCTTTGTGGGTGGAGAACGAAACCTCGCTGTGAAGGTATTGAACAGCCTCCAAATAACTCTGCAGGAACCAGCCCAGAAAACCAGTGTTTTCTGTGCACACATCATGTGACCCACAACCAGCTCCCAGGGGAAGTGAGAAACCCACATCACACTTTGCCTTGGGTTGATGTTTTCCATCTCTCTGGTTTGGGGCATCTGGAGATGATCCCTCTGGTGCCTTGCTCACTGAGGACAATACAGCAGGAATGAGCCACCCATGCAGGCCAGTATGCCATCAACCAATGCCAATATTATTTCTAGTCTCCACCCTCACCGGAAGTGGTGCGTTCCAGCCCCTAGGGAGCAGGAGAGCTGTCAGAACATTGCCAGGCTTTGTGGGGAGTTGCAGCAGCTTTCCACAGCCTTACCCCAACTCGGGACTCCAGCAGGGCTGCACTACATGCTTCCTGGGGAGGTCTCAAACGAGCTCAGTGCTTCTCCTGCAAGGAGCTTGACCTGGGCTCAGGATGCTGCGACCTCAACCCTCCAGGTCCAGGTGCAAAAGCCCAGCCCTGAAGCCGACTGTGGATTTTGCATGCACAGCACAGCTTCATGGGGAGCTCTGGGCCCCTCACGCACAACCCACCTGCCCAGGGTCTTTCCTGTCCCCAACTCTCTTGATGGCCGATGCCAAAGACAAGGGCTGGGGATGAAGGACAAAGGCCACGAGCACCTCCCCGCCACACACCACATTAGGCCTAATGGAATCTCCTCCTCCTTCTCCAAGTTATCTTCTCTTCTAAGCAGCTTTCCCCAGTCCCCAGAGACACTGGTCCTGGGGCCACTGCATACTTCCAGTGCAATCATGCATTTATTGCGAAGCTCACCATACAAAGCTCACCATGCAAAGCTTGCCATGCAAAACTCACCACGCAAAACTCGCCACGCAAAGCTCACCACGCAAAACTCACCATGCAAAACTCACCATGCAAAGCTCACCATGCAAAGCTCACCATGCAAAGCTCACCATGCAAAACTCACCATGCAAAACTCACCATGCAAAGCTCACCATGCAAAACTCACCATGCAAAACTCACCATGCAAAACTCACCATGCAAAGCTCGCCATGCAAAGCTTGCCATGCAAAACTCACCATGCAAAGCTCACCATGCAAAGCTCGCCATGCAAAACTCACCATGAAAAATTCGCCATGCAAAGCTCGCCACGCAAAGCTCACCACGCAAAGCTTGCCCACCAGATAGCCCCCAAAGGCCCTCGTTTCTCAACACACAGCCCCTGGCTGGGCCCCACATCCACCCAGATCCTTCCTGCAGCTTTGAATGCAGATTTTTCTTGAATCCTCAGCAATCCCCATCCTGCTGCTGTTAGGACAGAACCATGGAGTCAGGAGCAACAGATGAAAGGGCCTCCCCTGCCCTGGTTCTGTGCTGCAGTGTGGGGTGAGCCAGCCTGATGACCTGTCCTGCATGTCAAAGACAGCATCTCTCTTCTTGTCCTGCCCTCCCCTCAGCACCACAAAATAAACAAGGCCCAGAAGAGGAGTCCAGATGCCTTCTGGCTGTCCCATGTTCACACGGACGCTGTATAAGGACCTAAGTACATCTCGGAACACAAGAGGCCGTGGGTGAGACTCATGCTTTGTTCAAATTGCTGTGTGATGTCCACACAAAATGGAAAACAAGTAGGAGCTGCCAACTCCCTGACAGGATCCCCTCCCCACCCCATGGAGATAAAACAAGCAACAACAGAAGTGGCTGGACCTACGAGCCTCCTCATCAGCTGACAAAATAGCTGTGAGGGACCCCGGAGAGTCGCTGAGTGTATCGGGCCATTCTTGCATTGTTGTAAAGAAATCTAAGGCTGGGTAATTTATAAAGAAAAGAGGTGTAACTGGTCCCGGTTCTGTAGGCTGCACAAGCATGGCGCCAGGCGTCTGCTCAGCTTCTCGGGAGGCCTCAGGGAGCTTTTACTCATAGCAGAAGGCAAAGCGAGAGCAGGCCCGTCCCATGGCCAGAGAGGAGCAAGAGAGCAAATGGAGAGGTGCCACGCACTTTTAAGCAACCAGATCTCCCAAGCACGCAGCATCACAAGGACGGCCAGGGGGATGGCGCTGAACCACTCATGAGAAGTCTGCCCCGAGATCCAACACCTCCCGCCAGGCCCTACCCCCAACAGTGAGGATTACAATTCAGCACAACATCCAAACTACACTGCTGGAGTGGCGTGCACAGCAGGGAGGGAAGGCAGTGTGGATGCGGAGGTCCCAGCAGGGTCTCGGAAGGGGCTGGGAAGGCCCGTTCTCTCCCCCAGGAGCAGCCAGGATAGACACCTCCCAGTTCCGGTTACACTCACATTGCTCAGCCAAAGACCACAGGCTGGGCAGGGACCTCAGGGTCCACAGGACCCCATAAAAGAGAGGGTGAGAAGGAAACAACCTCCGTGTGCACCCACAGCCCTGAGGCCTAGACCAGCATCCGGGCCAGCCCTGCCAGGGGGAGGGAGCTTCAGCACCAGCCAGGGTGACTCCCAGTAGCTCTGGAGCCAGGCCCTGGTGGATCCCTGAGCAAAGGCCACCCTCCCCAGCCCTACCCAGGGAAATGGCTGGAGGGTGGCTTCCCTACAGAAAGAAACGCCTGGAAGGAAAGGGGATTGGGGGAGGGGGACTGGTGGGCCCTGCACACACTGGAACCTGCCATCTTCTTGAAACTCACCCAAGGGTCCCCAGATTAGGCCTAATCTTTTACCCAATACCCAGGGAGACAACTCCAGCTACATCCATCGATCATCCCAGCAGAATCACAGTCAAGCCCATGGGAAGGTGACCAGGAGCCCAGTCCCTAGTGAGGGGAAAGAGCCATGGAAGCACCTTTTCCCAAAGAAACAGAACCACGCTGGGGCAGCGAACATCCATGGTGAACACGAGGTATACCCCCAGTGCGGTAAGAGGATTCTGGAAGCCCAAAGCAGAAAGAAACAGAAAGAAGAAACAACTGCCAATACTAGATACAGAACAGAACTGACAAAATAAAGGACAGGAGGGATGGGCTAAGAAGCAGGACAAACCCACTGAAGGGTGCACTGGGGGGCCAGGCGAGCTGGCTCACCCCTATAATCTCAGCACTTTGGAAGGCCAAGGCATGTGGATCATCTGAGGTCAGGAGTTTGAGACCAGCCTGCCCAACATGGCGAAACCCTGTCTCTATTAAAAATACAGAAATTAGCTGGGTGTGGTGGTGAGCTCTGCAATCCTACCTACTCAGGAGGCTGAGGCAGGAGAATTGCTTGAACCCAGGAGGCAGAGTTTGCAGTGAACAGAGATTGCACCACTGCACTCCAACCTGGGTGACAAAGCGAGACTCGGTCTCAAAAAAAAAAAGAGAGAGAGAAAGAAATATCAGAGCAAGCTCACTCTCTACCATGACCCTCTGCCTCCCATGTTCAGGCGAGAAGCAGAGGTTGCAGTGAGCTGAGATCGTGCCATTGCACTCCAGCCTGGGTGACAGAGCAAGACTCCATCTCAAGAAAAAAAAACTGGGGGTCCGGGATCAGGAAGGGAGGAGAAGCAGAAAGGGCAGAACAGTCAGGTGAGGTGGAGAACAGGAGTGGCGGCGACAGCTCCCTAAAGGGAGAGAGAAGCAGAAAAGGGGCACAGGGAAGACATCACTCAAGAAATGATGACTGAGTCCCAGCTACTCGGGAGGCTGAGGCAGGAGAATTGCTTGAACCCAGCAGGTGGAGGTTGTGGTGAGCGAGATCGCGCCACTGCACTCCAACCTGGGTAACAAGAGTGAAACTCCTTCTCAAAGAAAAAAAAAGAAAAAGAAACAATGACTAAAAGTCTCCCAAAACTAAAATCAAAAAGTCACATGCATTTATAAACCCTCAGACTGACAGGATTCACAGGGCATGAACAGGACAGGCTGAACCCACGCCAGCCAGGCAGCAGGAAGCCAAGAGTGAAGAAAAACGTGAGCCAGTGCCTCTTCCAGGAGAAAAAGTCGATGACCTGCTGGAGTCTCCTAGGGCTGCCGGAGCAAAGTGTGGACTACAAATGGGTGACTTTAAATGACAGAAATTGACATAACTCTGTCATGGTTCTGGAGGCTACGAGTCCAAAATCCAGATGCCGGCAGACAGCGCTGTCTCAGAAGGCTGTAGGAGAGAGTCCACTCCATGCCCCTCTCGTGGCTTCTGGTTTTACCAGTGTCTTCAGCTCATAGACACAACACTCCATTTCCGTCTCCAGGCTCACGTGGGTTTCTCCCTGTGGGTCTGTGTCTCCTGTGTCTCTTTCTCTCTTCTTAGAAGAACACCAATGTGCTGGATTAGGGACCCAGCCTACTTCAGTAGGGCCTCATCTCTTAACTAATTACATCTGCAACTTACAAATGCCTCGTTCCAAAGGCATTCAGATTTCATCATCCTCTTAGAGGAACCAGTTCAGTTCAGACCATAGCGTCTGCAAAAGAATAAAAAGAAGATTCTGTCAGGCTTTTTGATAACAATGCAAGCCAACTATGGATCATAACTGAAAGATTTTTGAAGCAAAGCATTTTAACTTAAAACAGTGCATCTAGTTAGATTATTATTTAACACAAAAAAGTAATAGCTCTGGGTTCATATAGATGGTTTCAAAGAATTTGTTCCACAAAGCACTGTTTGAGAAAATTCTTAAAGGGTTTACTCAGGCAGGAAGGAAAAAAAAACAAATGCGAGAAAGTGATATAAGTAAGGATCAGTATAAAGTTAGCAAAAGAAAGTTTTGTTGTCACAATTAATAAGGAGTCAAAACCACTGGGTTCTCAGAGGGGCTTCAGCACGGCTGACTACAGCTTCTGGTGCTCACCCCTCCACAACAGAAACCCAAAAGAGCGAGTAGATGGTCACACTTAGAACACGAGAGTTCAACAGTGACAAGAAACACCTAAAGCCAGGAAGGAGAGGACAGCAAGGCAGCCTGCTTGGCAGGGGTCAGCTGGGATCCTGGAGAGTCTCCCAGTGCAGGGAAGGAGTGAGTGAAAGGACCCCCCAGGGGTCCACACTTCCACCACAGACTCCCACATCCTAGTCACAGGGATGGCCCTAGACACTCACAGGCCCAAAGACCTGCATGGGGAGCTGCCTAGAGACCATGCAATGGCTCTGCTCCAGAGGGGAACTCATGCCAGGTCCCACCTCACCCCCGCCCTAGGCAGCTACAGCAGGGTGTCACTGTAAGAACCTAGCCCTCACCAGGCCACATCCTGCCTGGACCCACAGACCCTGCATCTCCACATCCCCGGAGCCCCACTGACATCTCCTGTCCACAGATGCTACCATGACTGACGGCTGCCCCCAGGGCTGAAGCGCAAGTCAGTAACAAAGACTCCATTGCTCCTGGCAGTGAACCTGCCACACGTTTTCATGCATCTTAAAAACAAACTCCCCTGCCCACAGCAGTCGCAGGTGCCAATGCACAAGCAAAGTGTGCACTCCTCAGCCATCTGCGTGTGGCTGCTGCCACTGAAAGCAACCCAGCCCTCCCCAGCAGCAGGGCTGCAGCACATCTTGGCCCTGGGGATCACCACCCCTGCCCACCACAACCAGTGCCTGCAAGCACCAGTGGGGGCCTGAGGACAGGTCCACCCAGCCAGGCTCTGCACCCCCCCATGTCCAAGCATGCCATCCAGAGGACCAAGGACTGTCTAGCCTAGTCCCTGCCACTGATACCTGAGCACTCCTCCCAGGGGCTTCAAGTTAGGCCCATCAACCCACCATCTCTGACACTGTGGGCACCTGCCTGTACATGCCACCTGCAGGCCTGGCAGTTGGCCTGCCTAGCATGTTGTAGCCACCACCAAATCTCTGGCTCCCAGCACAAACTGCTTGGGAGCCAGAGATTCATCATGCCACAGCTACTGCCATCACTCACATCATGCTGGTTGCCTAGGAACCAAAGAACCCGCCCACCTGCCTGGCCCACCACTACTGGCCTCTGAGCAAACTGCCTGGAGTCCTGAAAATCAGGCCCTTTTTACCTGCTAACACTGGCACCAGCTTACACATCCCTGAAGCTCGAGGACAGGCACACCTGGCACAGTGCTGCTACCACTGGGACCTGAGGACGAGCCAACCTGGCATCTTTGCCTTCAGCAAAACTTGGCCACAGCCTCCACTAATAACCACACCCTAAGCCACCACAGCCTCCGCTAATAACCACACCCTAAGCCACTGAGGAATCAAACACCACTGACACTGTTTAAGGTCAAAGAAATCATGCAGAGACTACGCTACCATACCACAATGAAAACCAATGTGCTCTGCTCAACACTACAGATACATCTCCAGGAAAAATCCCCCCCAACCCCCCTCGTGAATGCAAATTCAAGAAATGGGAAGAAGTGACTGTTACCCTAGATGTGCAGATATCAATGTGAGGAGACAAGACATGTGAAAAAGCAAGGAAATATAACCCCAAAGGAACACAATAACTCTCCAGCAGCAGATCCAAATCAAAAAGAACTTATGAAATCTCAGGGAAAGAAATTCAAAATAATCATATTAAAGATGTAGAGTGAGACACAAGAGAATACAGACAAATAGTACAAACAAATCAGAAACATAATTCAGGATATGACTGAGAAATTATCAAAGAAATGGGTATCTTAAAAAAGAACCAAATAAAAATTCTAGTACCAAGGAATGCGTTAAACTAGATCAAGCAGGAAAAGGATTTCAGAACTTGAAGAGAGGTCTTTCGAAATAAACCAGTCAGATAAAAATAACAAAAAGAGAATTAAGCCTACATGACATATGGGACAGTATAAAGTGACAACATATTCTAATTTTTGGTGTCCCAGAAGGTAAAGAGAAAATTAAAAGGATAGAAAACTTATTTAACAAAATAAGAGCTGAAAAACTTCCCAAGTTTAGCAAGAGATTTATGCTTCTGGATACAGGAGGCTCAATGACCCCCTGAACAAATATAATGCGAGAAGGTCTCCTCTCTGTCACATTATAGTCAAACTGTCAAAGGCAAAGACAAAGAGAATTCTAAAAACAAGAGGAAAGCATCTAGTCACTTATGAGGGAAGCCCAGACAGACTAACAGTGGATTTCTCAGCAGAAACTTTATAGACCAGGAGAGAATGGAGTAACATATTCACAGAACTGGAAGAAAAGAAAACTGCTGATCAAGGATATGCTACTGTACCCAGCAAAGGTTTTCTTTATAAACGAATGAGAAACAAAGTCTTTCCCAGACAAGCAAAAGCTGAAGGAATTCATCACCACTAGACCATTTCTATGAGAAATGCTTAAGGTAGTCCTACATCTGAAAGCAAAAGGACAATAGCTATCATAATTAAAATACACAAAAATATAAAAACCCATTGGAAAATCAAACACAAAAATAAAAAAGAGCAAAGACTTAAATGTTACCACGACAGAAAATTACCAACTTGCAGTCATAAATAAGAGAGAAAGAAAGGAATAATGAACATTCAAAACAACCAGACATCAATTAATAAAATGACAGGAAAACGTATTAAACACTCCACTTAAAAGATATAGACTGGCTGAATGAACAGTTCAAATGATCTAACTATATGCTGCTTACAAGAAACTCATTTTACCTCTAAAGACACATATAGACTGAAAGTAAAGGGAGGAAAAATGATATCTCATACAAATAGAAACCCAAAACCAAGCAGGATTAGCTATACTCATCTCTGATAAAACAGACTTTGAGTCATAAACAGTAAAAAAAAAAAAAAAAAGTAGGTCTCATTATATAATGATAAAGGGATCAATTCAGCAAAAGAATATAACAATTCTAAACATATATGCATCCAACACTGGAGCACAAGATATATAAGGCAAATTTTACTAGATCTAAAGAGAGAGATAGACTCTAATAAAATAACAGTCCAGGAGAGGACTTAGTGGCTTAAGGTGGGTCATTGAGCTTCCCAGAGCTTCAAGCTTTTAAGTGGGGGAGCTCAGAGTCAAGTCTCCCTCCCAGCTCTGCAGGCCTCAAATACAACCGCCATCCCACCAGAAACAGGTGCCCCTTTGGCTTTGATGTAGCATTGAGTTCAAGGGGCTCCTGAGACCCCTAGACATCTCTTCAAGCAACACTGTATCTGAAATTCACAAAGGGGCATCAGTCTCATTGGAGATAGTGACAGAAGCTGGAGAAGGGCTGGGAGTGCATCAGCGTGGATGGGAAGAGACCTGAATCATCTTCAGATACTCTTATGTGTCCCATTTTAAGAAAATGGAACCAATATGTTTCCAGCAAATTGAGCACAAATGGACATTTCTTGATGAACTCCAGTCAGCCCATCTGTCAAAACTGAAGATGCTGGTGAAACCTAAGACTCCTCTAAAGTTACAGCCAAAAAGATGTGATGCACCTCCAAGAACAGCACAAGGAATACAGCTAGCACCACTTCAGTGTTGTGGCCAATGAAGAAGTGGAGTGGAGGAGGAGTTTCTCTCTTGCCCTTCTCTGCAAAGATCGCTTTACCCATCATCATTCTCAAAAATGGTAGCCGAGCTTTTAAAACACACACACTCAGCCAGGCAACACACTCTCGGCCAGGCACGGTGGCTCACACCTGTAATCCCAGCACTTTGGGAGGCTGAGGCAGGCGGATCATGAGGTCAGGAGTTCCAGACCAGCCTGGGCAACATGGTAAAACCCCAGCTCTACTAAAGGTACAAAAAATTAGCTGGACATGGTGGCACTTGCCTGTAATCTCTACTTGGGAGGCTGAGGTAGGAGAATCGTTTGAACCAGGGAGGTAGAGGTTGCAGTGAGCCAATGCCATTGCACTCCAGCCTGGGCAACAGGGAAAGACTCTGTCTCAAATGCACACACATACACATTCCAGATTTGTGCCCTGGGAGAGCTTGTTCAACTCACGTCCTACATGTACACAGAGCTCTAAATAGAGACTCCTAACTCTATAAGGTAATTCCTTTTGAAGAATCCACCCAAATCTGTTAATAGCCAATCATAGAATAAACACCAAAGGATCGAGTGTGTGTGCGTGTGTGTTTGCACATGTGCATGCAAGCCCATCAGTGGATCTAAGTGTGTATGGGGGTGAGGGACCTTCTCCTGCCAGAACTCCCCTCCTCCCATTTGTTCTGCCAATGCTACTGCCTACTCTGTAGCATACGGGCCTGCAGACCAACAGGAGCCCAGGCAGAAAACGTCATTCCCGAGTGCCCAGAGAAGTCACTCACCACATGCCAAAGGAAATGATATCTATAATATATAATCATATTTGTAATTAATCTGCGTTTGATATGTATATATCAATTTTATACGGTGATTAGAGAGAGAGAGATGATATGTTGTATACATTCTGTTTCACTGTGCTTACAGTATTTTCATTGCAGAAAAGGGACAAAGCAAGGGACAGGTCACTTGCTTTTACACTGCTTAATTTTATGCGGCTTTGAATTTCATACTTGAAAAAATTAAATTGTGTGTGTGTGTCCTGCAGGTAAACTGTTGTCTTCTAAAAACTTTCTGCATGACTTCCTCATCTCCAGCAGGGGCCAAGACCTTTTCAGGAGCACACCATGCCTCCCCTCCACCCATCCCCAACACACATGTACTCACACACACGCATGCCACACACCCACACAGCACACATGTATGCACACACCCACACAGGCCATACACCACACGCACACCACTCACATACACACACACGCATTTGTCAGGAAAGAGCCTTTCACCAGCCCCTTAGACGCCTCCCGCAGCGTTTCTGAGACCAGGTGCCAGGCCAGGCTCAGCGGGCCAACCTGGCCGGCCTCAGGAATGGCTCGAGTCCTCTAAGCCGCAGGATGCAGCGCCACCTAGAGGCTCCTCTGTTGCAGGACTCCTCAACGCTGAGTGAAAAGGCACGCCCGGCCACTGGCCTCGTGACACGGGAGGGATCCCGGGAGCCTGTCATGTCCAAGGAATGCACTCATATTTCTTATGAGGACTTGGGAGATCGGGACTGCCTGTCCGAGCTGCCGGCCAGGTCCCCAAGAACCGGAAGTGCTCAGTATCCCCTTGCCATTTTGCTACTTTACTCAGCGTGCAAAGTGCTCAGTCACTTCTGGAAACCACCGGCACCATGTATTTAAGTTGAGCATACGCAGCCCCTCGGCACCGCAGTCCCAATCGTGGTCTAAACCCAACATATATGCGCACATAAAAACCCCTGCCCACCCCAGCTCATTGAAACAAGGCCCCTGAAAATCCCAGCCCCTCAGATGGGCCACTCCCCCTTGCAGGGAAGGGGCTGGAGGAAGCTGGGAGCCCACGATGCTCCCAGGCCTAGCAGCGTGGTTCTCAGCCAGGGATGATTTTGCCCCCTGGGGGGCATCTGGCAATGTGTGGTGACATTTTTGATTGGCATACCTGGGGAAGGGGACGTACTGGCAGCTGGCGGGTAGAGGCCGGGGGCGCCGCTCAGCATCCCACGTGAAGGGGCACCCGGCTCCAATCGGCAATGCGATGGCACTGAGGCATTGTACCTTAAGTGCTCAACGGCGGAACAGTGGGTGTAAATTATTACCACTTTTAAATAATTAGACATTCAGCTAAAGACGTAGAATAAAAAGTTCTATCACAGGAGAACTCTGTTCTAAGGTAGCTGCATTCACCCTGTATTTTAAAAGAACAAAGCTGAATGGAAATGACAGCGAGGGAGACCATGCACTTCACAGGCTCTATTTAGAGGCATCTTTTTCCCAGCCCGGGAAGCTGTTCCATCCTCCAGCAAACGCCACTTACTCCGCAACCACCGTTGCCCGTGGACCTGTGCGTACACTCAGATCCAGAGTTTTTATGCTGAATCACTCGAAGGGATGAAAATACATTTCTACTCATTCTTTTCTTTCCTAAAGGTAATGTCTTGTTTATCCTTCCTTGTCTCAAAATAGGTTAAGTTCAGTATTTTAACTACGGCACTGATGCTTAAGGCATAGTCAAAATGTACTCCCATCTGATCCGCAGTAATCGACATTAGCTGTGAAAACCGTTTATGGAACTTCTCCCTCCCAGCGCAGATGTATCGCAGGCTTCCTTCATAGCACCTAGAGTCTACTAGACAGCGCAAAAGCGCAGTCCCTCCAAATCAGTGATTACATACATTCTTCTTTTTTTTTTTTTAGACGGAGTTTTGCTCTTGTTACCCAGGCTGGAGTGCAATGGCACGATCTCGGCTCACCGCAACCTCCGCCTCCTGGGTTCAGGCAATTCTCCTGCCTCAGCCTCCTGAGTAGCTGGGATTACAGGCACGCGCCACCATACCCAGCTAATTTTTTTGTATTTTTAGTAGAGACGGGGTTTCACCATGTTGACCAGGATGGTCTCGATCTCTTGACCTCGTGATCCACCCCCCCTCGGCCTCCCAAAGAGCTGGGATTACAGGCGTGAGCCATGGCGCCCTGCCCTTCTTCTTTTCTTCTTTTTTTTTTTTTTTTTTTTTGCCAAATGCTTTCTAGATTTTTGCCCTACTTGTTTAAGAAATGTTGAAAGCTCTTTTACTGTTTTATATGTTAATTCAAGTTGTTCAAATGCAATCCAAGTAAATTTTTAATTTTTCTCACTGTTCTCTTAAGGAATTATCATTTGGAAAATTGAGTGTGATAAAAGAAACCAAAATCCAGCAACTCAAAATATCTCAGGAGAAACCAACATAAGGAATCAGTATAATCCTCATTTGTTGTCCCCAGAGTAATTTACGGAATCAATACCAAAGTAAATGTAATTGATAATGTGCTTTAAATTCAAAAAGATGTGTGTGTACATCATAAGCTAAAATTCCGAACACTGCTCGAAGGTACACAGTGAAAAGGTCTCCCTGTCTGAGTTCCCAGTCTCCCTACTGTCAACAGTTTCGTGCATGTGTTCTTTCAGAAATTCCTTACACATACAATATGTATTTTGATAAATGATAGTTGTGCTATATACACATTGTTTTTGCCAGTTGCTTTTTCCTCCTTTTTTTGCAGTGGTAAAATGCACATCAAATAAAATGTACCCTCTGAACTATTTTTAAGTGTGCAGTTCAGCAGTATTCGGCCCATTCACGTCTTTCTACAGCCCATCACCATCATCCATCTCTGGAACATTTTTCATCTTGCAAAATTGCAACTCTGTACCCATTAAACAACTTCCCATATCCCTCTCCCTCCGCCCCTGGCAACCATCATTCTTCCAGTCTCCATGAATTTGACCACTCCAGATATCTCATATAAGTGGAATCATAGTGTCTGTCTTTTGGGGACTGGCCTAACGTCCTCAAGGTTCATTCATGATGTAGCGTGTGTCAGAATCCTGCTTTCTGAGGTTGGATAATACTCCATTGTGCCTATGCAGCACACTTCGCTTATCCATTCATCACTGATGGACACCTGGGGTTGCTTCCACCTTTTGGATGTTGTGACTCATGCTGTAAACTAGTATAGAAATATCTCTTTAAGAGGCTGCTTCCAATTCCTTTGGATCAATATCTAGAAGGGAAATTGCTTGATTATATGGTAATTCTATGCTTAATTTTTCAAGAAACTGCCATACTGTTTTGCACAGCAGCTCCAACAAGTTACATTCCCATCAGCCATGCACACGAGTTCCCATTTTTCCACATCCTCACCAACATTTGTAATTTTGTTTTTTTGGGTCGTTTTTACAGTAGGCACCCTAATGGGTGTGAGGCGGTATCTCATTAGAATTTTGATTTGCATTTCCTTAAGGATTACTGATGCTGAGCATTTGTTCATGTGCGCACCGGCCATTTGTACATCTTCTTTAGAAATGTCTATGCAAGTCCTTTGCCCCTTTTTTAATTGGGTTGTTTTTATTGTTGATTTTTAGTCCTCTACATATTTTGGATATTAATCCCTTATCAAATATATGATTTGCAAATACGTTCTCCCATTTTACGGGCTGCCTTTTCACTCGGTTGAAAGTCTTTTTGATGCACATGTGTTCCTCGTCTTCACGGAGCCCAAGTTGCCTGTTTTCTTCTTTTGTTGCCCATGCCTTTTGCACCATATCCAAGAAATCCTCACCAAATCCAACGTCATGACGCTTTCGCCCTGCTTTCTCTAACCTTTACAGTTAATAGCTTTTACCTTTAGGTCTTTGATCCCATTTGACTTAATTTGTATATGGTGTTAGAAGAGGTCCAAGTCCATTCTGTGTGTGCAGATCCAGTTTTCCCAGCACTGTTTGTTGAAAAGTCACTCTTCCCCTGCTGTCTTGTTGAGACAGAATTGTCTCGACCCTTTCATGGCTCAGTCATAGTCCATCATACAGAGGTACCATCCGTGTCCAACCTGTCCCCTGCTAAAGCCCTAAGGTCCTTTGTACTTTGTTGATTTGGTAAGAATGTTAGAGTGTACGTTTTTATATATGTAATAGATGTGTGTGTGTCTGTGTGTATATACGTATACACACAGACACACACACATAAATTCTTAATAGTAAAATTCTTGGCAATAATTATTAGCAGTAAAATCTCTGGCTCAAAAGGTAGAATCATCCACACCACCGCCAAATAATCTATTTGTGCTCTTTAAATAAAAATTCATTGTAATAAAATTTAAGCAGTCAAGAGACACATGAAATGAAAAATGAAGACATTTTTCGGCTCAGCCCCAGTCATTCTACCCACAGGTTAACAATTCCTTGCCATTTCCTTCCAGAAAAAAATGGTTATGCATATACTCAGAAATATGTACTTGCATGTTTTTATTTGCATGAGTAGGCAGACTATAGACATTGCCGGACATTCCAGATGTAGTCTAGTACTCTGTTTGCTTCGTGTGTGTGTGTGTGTGTGTGTGTGTGTGTGTCTTCCAGAAATGTTACACAATATTAGATTTCTACCAACAGAATTGTATATTAGAAGGAAAGTTTCCTTATCAATGTCATCATTGGGAACCATCAACATTGTAACATTGCCAGTTAGATAGGTAAAAAGTATGCCTCAGAGAAGATAGATATTACTTTTCTTAAGAATAAGACGGTTTCTGTTCTAGGAGCCAGGGAGTCGGGGAGAACAAGATGGAACAACTTTTCATCTTCTTATATTTATTTTCTTGTAAAGGGTCTTTATTTGTCTTCTGCCCGGTTTTTATTATTTTATTGGGTTTTTTTCTTCTTGAATTATATGTTTTATTTCTTATGGAAATTAGTTAGGCCAGCTGCTGTAGCAAAAAGAGTCAACACAATCAGTGTCTTAAATGAAATAAGTGGTTGTTCCTCTCCGCTATGACAGTCTAAGGTGAATGTCTTATTCTGCCTCACATGGCCACTCACGTGATATGCTAAAATCACATTCAGGTCCTCAGGTTCCTTCTGTCTTGTTTCTCCACCATGACTCAAGTTGTTGCTCTCTTCTGCAATGTCAAGGCTGGGGTACAGGCACGTCTGTGATCTAGCCATGGAGAAGGGGGATAACATGTGCAAGAGTCATGCCAACTCTTTCAATGCCTGGCCCAGAAGTGACCCACATTGCTCTGTTCATATCCTGTGGGTTAGAGCTCGGTCATATGGGCACATCTAACTGCCAGGACGCTGAAAGATGCAGTATAGCTGGGCTGTGTATTAACCCTCTATTCTATTCTGCCTAACATTATTGCCACTAATAACTTAGTGGCTTAAAACTAAACATTTCTGGCCGGGCGCGGTGGCTCAAGCCTGTAATCCCAGCACTTTGGGAGGCCGAGGCGGGTGGATCACGAGGTCAAGAGATCGAGACCATCCTGGTCAACATGGTGAAACACCATCTCTACTAAAGATACAAAAAAAATTAGCTGGGCACGGTGGTGCGTGCCTGTAAACCCAGCTACTCAGGAGGCTGAGGCAGGAGAATTGCCTGAACCCAGGAGGCAGAGGTTGTGGTGAGCCCAGATCGCACCATTGCACTCCAGCCTTGGTAACAAGAGTGAAACTCCGCCTCAAAAAAAAAAAAAAAAAAACTAAACATTTCTTATCTCACAGAGTCTGGGAGTGAGGAGTTTGGTTTGGCTCAACTGGGTCCTTTGCAAGGCTGGAGTCAAGTCATTGGCCAGGCTGCAGTCTCATCTGAGGCTTGACTGGGGAAGGATATGCTTTTGAGTCCAGTCAGGTTGTCAGAACTCAGCTGGACTGGAAGCTTCAACATCTTGCCTTATTATCCATCATCCTTACCTTGCTATCCTCAGCTCCTAGAAGCCCTCAGTTCCTTGCCATGTAGGGTTTTCTCACGGCCAACAGGGAGAGAGAAAATCCAGCAAGATGGACATGGCAATGCCATATATATAATTACATACACATAATCATATCAATCATGATACCTTTGCCATGTTCTAACAATTAGAAGTCACATGTCCTTCCCATATTCAAGGGGAGGAGGCTACACAAGGCCATGAACACCAGGTACTACTAGGGATTGTGGGGGACACCCAAGAATGCTATGTAGGCCTCCCTAGAATCCCAGGACAATTAAAGAAGGGAAGTAGATTTCAGTGAATATCTAGTTGTCAGCTTCCACCATAATGTATTGCAAATATTTTTCTTAGCAAAGGAAAATGCTTGGAAAGTGCTAGGTTGAAGATTGGCTTCGTACTTTAATTTGATGGTTATTTTGTGGTTGGTATTTTAAATTTGCTTATGGCATTCTTGACTTTCAAAAGCTTTTAGTTTGTGTGAAGTCAAATTTATCAATATTTTCCTTTATATCTTCTGGATTTTGTTAAGATTTATGGCATTTTATGAAAGACCTTCCCTAAGATTATGTGAAATTCCATCCATGTTAGCTCCTAAAAAATCTCCTAAAATAACATTATTATGGCCAAGCATCCCATTTTCCAGAACATTTTCTTCACTACCAGGATGATTTGTTTGTATAAACTATTTTGCTGCTGACTTGCTTAAAAGCTATTTGTTCAGTTTTGCTCATCAGAGACATTTTAAGGTAAAGAAGTGGGATTTCAGCAAATTATTTTCACCCTTTAATTTACAATTCTTAGTATGGCTCTAAGATAAGCAATGAAATGTCATGGAAAGCTTTTTTATGCAAAATCAGCGTCATTCGTGTCTAGTCAATGATACAGTTCTTTCCAGCTCTCTTCTACCTTTCTTCCACAGGGGACACGTTTTTGTGGTCTCAGGTGTTTGCCCTCAGAGGTCACTTTGGTGCTGATTGTCTGTTCCCTTCCTAATAGAAACGATGACTGTGCCAATAGGATCCGTTTACTTACAGTCACCTGCCTCTCAAACAAAGTCTAAATTGTTGGGAAATCCAAAAGAAACACAGTTTCTTCTTTTCCATCAGCAAATATTCAGTGCATCTTCTACTCTGGGTCAAGCACTCTGTGCAAAGCCGGTAGCTGTTGGGGAAAAAAAAAACACATTTCAAAATTGCCACCAGGAAAGGCAACTCATATTTTAGTTCTATAGAGTCTACATTTGTGATAATATTCCAATAGTCTTCAGATGACCAAGTAGCATTAAGACCTCCCAGCATGGTCACCTTGTGGCTGGATTAGGGAGAAAAGAGGGGAAATGGAGGGGCCAACCCATGCGCCTCTGGATCGGCCACATTCTTCGAATCTGCAATACCCAGTGTTTTGCTGGGCCCTTCAGAACTGATCTCCATAAGTGTTTGTGTAGCAAGTACCAGTCTCTGTCAGTGAATGCAGGTGTGTGGGAAATTCAGCTCTGTGCATTCCTCCATAGCATGGCCTAATTTCCACCACGAGCCCTCACCCCATCAATGACAGAGGCCAAAGCTCAGTCCATTGGCTGAGTTGCAGCTGAGTTCTAGGGGACTAACCTCGTTCTTGCCTTGGGGAGGGGCTGAGGTGGGACGAGAGGGTTGATATCCATGCCTGCCCCTCTGAGGGGACCTCATTGCCATCGATCCCGCCGAGGCACACCCACTCCCCACTCAAGGCCCCCGTGGTCCTGCACTCTCTCTGCCTGTACTGGCAATGGGTCTCTCACATCTGCCTCCCCAGCCAGGGTCTGTGCACAGCTGTTCTTTGTGACAGTCCTGGAAATGAAAAAGCTAGACCTGACCCCAGTTGGTTCTTCTGCTGTCCCATCTCTTCCCTGAGACAACTAAGCCCTATCCAAGTGAAGGGTTAGTGGGCAAAAAAGGAAGCACCGAATGGCATTTCCAAATAACACCCACCACCCCTGCCCACAAGGCTGGAGGGCAACCGGAAGATTCAGACCCAAGATGCAAATGGACCATCAACCAATCATAGTGCAGGAAAGGCCTTCTTAAAAAGGAAGCCATCATCTCCTCCTTGACACTGCAAGGCTAGGTAAGCACTGATTTAGAAAAGTACGATTAAAGTAGCTTTCAGGAGACACTATAAGCTTATGACTTTATTATAATACAGCCTCGAATGAACAAAGACACAACCAAAATAATACTGATTTAAACAGGAAAACCTTTTATTTTCTCTTACAGAGCTGCACAGCTTCAGTTTCCTTCTGTCTCCTTGTCCTGCCACCTGGGCTGCAGGCCTGCAGGTGGGAGGAGGGCAAGGGAAGGGGCCTGCTCCCCTGGGGTCCACGACCCAAACGGTGCCCGAATGCTTCCCTCCCCAGGGCCATTCCTGGCCGCAAGGGAAGATGGGAAAGGCAGCCCATATGCTGCCAAGAACTGGCTGCTGTTGACCACAGAGAAGGAACAAATAGAGATTAAAGGACAAGGAGCAATATTTGTCACTCTTTTATAATAAAACAGCTGCTTTTTAAACCGTTTTATCCATTCTTCAGTGCCCAGGCCCAACATCTCCAGCACAGTTAGCTCTCTGCACTCACAGGAATTCCTCCCCTCCAAACTTTATCTGTACCATTCATGTGATAATTACCCTCGCATGGCCTGTCCCCCGCAGGCTGGCCCCTGAATCTCCTCTAATCCAGCATGACAGCACCCACCTCCGCTGACCGGGCTCCGCTTTCCTGACCAGCTCCTTCAGTTTCTTCCCGTGAAAACGGTCTTTGCATTGCACTTTGTGGCCAACAGACACCTTCCATCACCTCTCAGCACTGGTTCAATACAGACACATTAATACACATTCACACCCGCGCACACACGTGCACACTCACCTTGTGTACACAGACTGCACTCACATGTGTATAGTCTCTCACACACACAAATTCACTAAAAAAGTATACATTCACTAACACACAAACTAACATGTACACACTAACACACACATTCACATGTACACAATCACACATGCACATTCATATACTCACAATACACATTCACTCATGCATACCTGCTAACACGTGTATATACACTAACACACGTGTACACATGCACACTCACACGTACACACTAACACTAACACATGCACTCACTAACACACTAGTACATGCACACACATACACGCTAACACACATACATGCACACACACTTCTCTACTAACAGGGCCCGGATGTTCCAAGGTGTTCCGAGGCCATGGCGAGGACGCCCCTCCCCAGCGCTGTGGTGAGCCATGATTGGCCTAGTCCAGCCGTGGCCATTGGTTTTCCCTTTGCCACATGACCACAGGTCTGGCTAGTGGTGGTCAGAGGTGGCCACATGACCCAGGTCTGGCTGGTGAGATGTAAGTGGCCTGGGCTGGCATCCCCTTTCCCCTGACTTTGCTGTTCCTCCAGCCTCCATCCGGGAGGTCTTGGTTCCCAGAGGAGCAGCTGCCTCTGCAGCTAAGAGAGGTGACCTTGATCAGGTGACCCGATCAAGGGTGTGAAACCGAAAGAGCAGTGGAACCAGGTCCTTGATCACCTTGTTGAGCCCCTGCAGCATCCCGGGACCGCCCACTCCAGACTTCCGAACAAATATGACTATTCAGTTATTCAGTGCTAGAGAAGAAATTAGCTGTCAAGCCATGGAAAGGCGTGTAGGAACCTTAAATGCATACTGCTAAGTGAAAGAAGCCAGCCTGAAAAGGCTACACACACTGTTTAAGTCCAACCATGTGACGTTCAGGAAAAGGCGAACTACGGAGACAGTGGAAGGTCGGTGGGTGCCAGGGGTTAAGGGGAGGAAGGGATAAATAGGTGGAGCAGAGGATTTTTAGGGCGCTGAAACGGTTCCATATGATGCTACGCTGGTGGATCCATGTCATTACGTTTGTCCAAGCACGTAGAACATACAACCCCAAGAGACAGCACTCTGGAAAGTCTGGGCTCTGGGGGATGGTGATGCGTCAAGGCAGGTTCATCCACTGTAACAAATGTACGCTCTGGTGGAGGATGCTGATAACAGCATGGGCTGTGCATGTGTAGGGGCTGAGGGTGTACAGGAAACCTCTGCACCTTCCACTTAGTTTTGCTGTGAACCTACAACTTCTCTAAAGAGTAAATCTATTAATTTTAAAAATGTATATGCATATATATAGATGACGATTCATGTTATTTGCTTCTGCCTCTGCACCCAGGAGATACCTGCAACCACGTGCACTTCCTACAAATACCATCTGCTTCCTGCCACTTCTCTTCCACCCGGTTGTGAACTCATAGAACACATCCCAATTCCTTCCCAAGATGAAAATCTAGAAAACAAACCACCTGAGTCCACAAGCATGCCACTGTCTCCGGTGCACCCATGCTGCCTTCGCAGACCAGACATGGACTTGCGTTTCAAGGACCAGGGAGTCAGCTGGCTCCAGGCCGAACAGCTCCCACTCAGGTCCTGTGTGTGCACATGAGTCCAAGAGACCCTGGGCTCACTTCTCAGCTGAAAGCTAAACTCTGCAGCATGGATCAGTCACCTGCTGCTGGTGTCTGCCAGGCCTGGCTCCCTGAGTCATGACAGGGTTAGTTATGTGATGGGCAGCCTTGGAGGGCAGGTAGAGGCTGCTAGCATCCCTCTGTGGGGTCTCAGGGCTTCCCACTGGACGTGGCACCACACAGGAATTCCCTCAGTGGTTCTTTTTCCTAATTTTTTTAGAAGGGATCTCACTGTGTTGCCCAGGCTGTTCTCAAACTCCTGACCTCAAGAAATCCTCCCACCTCAGCCTCCCGAAGTGCTGAGATTACAAATGTGAGCCACTGTGCCCAAGCTCCCTCCATGTTTCTTAAAAAGAAAGCCCCAGAAACAGTCTGACGCTTCCACAGAACCATGCCATGCTTGCCATTGTGCCTTGATTTCAAATGGTCTTTTTTTTTCTTTTTTGATACAGAGTCTCTCTCTGTTACCCAGACTTGAGTGCAGTAGCACAATCTCAGCTCGCTGCAATCTCTGCCCCCAGGTTCAAGTGATTCTCCTGCATCAACCTCCCAAGTAGCTGGAATTATAGGCACCCACCACCATGCCCAGCTAACTTTTGTATTTTTAGTAGAAACAAGTTTTCACCATGTTGGCCAGGCTGGTCTCGAACTCCCGATCTCAAGTGATCCGCCCACCTTGACCTCCCAAAGTGCTGGGATTACAGGCATGAGCCACGGCACCCAGCCTCAAATGGTCTTTACTTGGTGACAGCATTTAGTCTCCCAGAATCCAGCTCCCAGCTATCCACAGAAACCCTCATGGCCTCGGCAGGGCAGATCAGACTGAAAGCACCAGGCAGAACCCTGAAGCCAGCAACTCCCACACTCCTGAGTCAGCAAAGGCTGCAGAGAAAACCTGCCTGGAGATGGCCTTCTGCCCCTGGGCTCTTAGCTCTTAGCTCTGCAGCCTGGAAGGAAACGCAGGAGGTGTGAGACAGTTGATGATTGCAGACAAGAGAGCTGGGAGGTCAGCCCCTCCAAAGAGTGCGTGGGGTCACATACGGAAACCATTTCTTGGGAGGAGGAGCGAGAATCTGGAAATGAGGCCACACCAGGGGCTGCGGCCATGAACACAAGAAGGAAAACCTTGTTGAAGGGAGGCCCGTGACAGACGCGGCTCAGGGGAAGGAGGAGAATACTCAGCATTCCAACAGCTTCTAGCAAGAAATCTTCAAAAATGGAGAAACCCGGCCGGGCGCGGTGGCTCACGCCTGTAATCCCAACACTTTGGGAGACCGAGGCGGGTAGATCACGTTGTCAGGAGATGAAGACCAGCCTAGCCAAAATGGTGAAACCCTGTCTCTACTAAAACATAAAAAATTAGCCAGGCGTGGTGGTACGCACCTGTAGTTCCAGCTACTCAGGAGGCTGAGGCAGGGGAGTCGCTGGAACCCAGGAGGACGGAGGTTGCACTGAGCTGAGATTGTGCCACTGCACTTCAGCCGGGCGACAGAGCAAGACTCGGTCTCGAAAAAAAAAAAAAGGAGAAATCCACGGGCTCGTGGTCTTAATAAATGCAGCAGCACAACAGGAGGCTGGCTCAGAGCAATGCGAGGATAAGGCAGCGCCCAGAACGCTGAGGCCTCAATGTGGACCACACCACACTGAACAACCGGCAGCGTGATCTGAGGGTACTCGGTGGTCCCTTTAAGTAGTGACAATTTCCGCTCAGAAGAAACACAATTGACAATTTTGAGATCCTGATTCAATAGGTTCCCCACAGATCCATTTCTCCTTGGAGAACAAAACCTCCTGAATCTTAAGAATATTCAGATCTCCAGGGCGGAATGCCCCAGCACTGTTGATAAAGAACAGCAGCTTCCAGGAAAAGGAGCAGTGTTTTATTTTTGCTAATAATCAGCCAGACTCATTAAAACTGGGAGGGAAAAAAAGATCCTTAAAAATATTTACTTTAAAAAAATCAATAGAAACATTAAAAAGCTGATGCATACAGATTTCTTTGATATGTTTTTAATTGCTTAAGGGTCTTTGTAGAAAAAGGAGCAAAGAGTATTATTTATACATTTAAATATTTAGAAAGGAGCAGGTTAAAAACTCCGACTTCCCCGGCAGCCGCGAAGGATCTGTGTTGAGCAATACTGCCCCCTTGTGTCCGATCTTCACTTAGCGCTTTCCTCAGTACAACTGCGTGATTGGACATTCTGCAGTGGTAAAGGACTTCTGTATTTCGCAACGCTTGAACATTTGCATTCCCGTAGGAAACATGTATATCCAATACCAATGCTAAGTAAGGGGAAACGATTTAAGAAAACTGTCCTCAGGGATTCATGCTGGAGTTCACGTAGGACTTGGGAAAATGTGGGCCACCTATGTGGTGAAGAAAGCCTCACTTCCATCCCACCTTTTTCACTGCTCCCCAGGAATAAGTGAACTGCAAATGTGCAAGGTCCTCCCAGCCCGTATAATTGACCTGTTCACTTTTGCAGTAACCAAAGGCTGCAAACATTTCCAGTGACTTTTTTGTTGTTGTTGTTGCTGTTTTTTAAGAGATGGGGTTTCTCCATGTGGCCAGGCTGGTCTCGAACTCCTGACCTCAGGTGATCTGCCCACCTCGGCCTCCCAAAGTGCTGGGATTACAGGTGTGAGCCACCGTGCCCATCCAAGCTATATTATTTATGATCTGTGCTCTTTTCTGTAAGTGGGACTTGGGAAGGGTGGGACACTTTGGAGATTCCTGCCTCACACCACATTCTTCTCTGCAAGATGGCTAAAAGATTCTGTGCTTTGTGAAAGAGCAGAATCTGTTTTGTACCTAAGGCCTTGGTCTCTAAATCCTAAACTCTGTCCGCTGGGGTCCCCGGAAATGCCTGGTACTTACTGCTCTTCTGGCTATGCCTAATTAAGATGATCTATCTCACAAAAGCACCAAAAATCAAAAATAGACTTTTCTAGTAAAGTTAGAATTAAAATCTCTATTTTTTTTAAGTCTTTTTAAAAAGATATACCATAAAAGTTCTAGCAAAGAATGTATAAACTGACTGAAATGCAGAATGGCTTCACATGTAATCTGCAAATCGGGCCACAGCATGACCTACTTCTATTCCCACTTTATAAGTAGGAAACCTGAGGTCAAAAAAAACAGGGTTTGAGTGCTACTTGCAAGTCACTGGCATCAAGGCCTCCCACGCATACCCACGGTCAGATGTCACCACAGCCTGTGGCCACCAGCTGCAGAACCCCGGGGCACAGCCCTTCATCTAGAGGACCTGCAATACCACAGGCTGGGTGAGCTGGTGTACGGTTTTCTGCTTGCAACGTGGCTGTATACTATTATGCTATAGGTGACTTTGTCTCTTTCTACCTTCCTGGAGGTATAGAAAAATGCTCATGCTTCACATCCAGAACCCTCAAGAAAGCAGCATGGACACCTCAGAGCCTCCAGGTTTCCAAGCAGGTAGGGGGAGATTCAGGCATCTTTTGGGAGTGTGGGTACTTCACTCCTGAGGGAGGAGAGTGAAGCCTTGAGAAGGATTCAATCATCCTCCTCATCCTCAGTTTTCTGCCAGAACCTGGGGACACCGGAAGTTGGGAAAACTCGGGACTATCTAAATCCAAGTTCAAATCCTGACTCAGATACTCATTAGCTGGTAGTGGGTAAATTACTTCCCCGATCTGCAGTTTTCTCCATCATGAAAAGGAAGTAATACTTAGCTCAGAGAACTGCTGAATACTAAACATATCTGAAATGCCTAGAGCTTGGCCCAAGGTAGACTCAATTAAAGCAGAGCGTTACCCGACTTGCTGATGACAAAGTGAGCAGACACCCAACCAGCACTGGGTGAGAGTGAGACCATCTCTTACAGATGCCTTCCAAGCCCACGCCACTCCCCTCCCAACCTGTTCTACATGCCTGAAGTGGTTTCTGCCAGCCCTGCCTGCTGTCTGTCCCACAATGAATGGAACTTTCTGAAATCCTGGAAATGTTCTACACCTGCACTGTCCATTAGCCACGTGGGGCTTCTAAGCACTTGTACCGTTAATATGGGGAGAGCCTGGAGGAACTAACTTTTTCATTTAATTCTAAATAATTTGAGTATAACTGCCGCATATGACCACTGGCTACTATACTGCACAGCTCAGTCTTAGAGACCGCATAGTTCACACAAGCATCAGACTCATCCCAAGCAAAGACAGCCCAGCGCTAACGAAAAAGCAGATCAAGAGCTGCTGGCCAGATCACACGGGTAGTATCCAGAGTGACCTCCACGTGAGACGCCAACACCCTGCCGGGATTATGGAGTTAAGACAAAGGTTTGTTTTTACACCTTTATAAAGCAAACAGCCCTGCTTGGACATCAACCCGAGTTACAGCTGAGCCCTTTTCTATTGATTAGGTAATTGTGTCTAAACTGTGTGTCTGTTTCGCTCTTCGCTGTTCTATATGTCGATGCCCACCCCACACACACATACACCAACACACTCCCCTGAGTCGAACCTACAAGCTCAGTGCTTTGATGTTCCAGCCTCTGCCGTCTTCTCCGCAGCTGGCCATGACCAGGGCTGCAGCTCGGAGTTGCTGGAAGATAGAAACTTGCTTATGGATGAAGAGTCCGGGAACAGTCTGGCTGCGTGGCATCCTTCCTCAGAGCCATCGCCTGTGTGGTCTTCCTAGGCTGGCCCAGGGCAGGATCTGCTTCTCCGGGACTACAGTAATGGCAAGATTTTACTTTCTTTCAAAACAACTGGTTATCAGCTATGAAGCAGAAGGGCCTTCTCTTTGCATTTAGTAAAGAGTTGATGCATTCAGCATGTCTTGTGTGCTGAGCATGTGCAGGCACTGTTCCAGGCAGTGGTATAGTCACTCTTCCAGGTAGTTACGTCTTGAGGACAAGCAGCACAGACTGGGTGTCCCCTTTTGTGAACCTCTGCCCTGGGGAAAGGGGAAGGCCTGACAAGAAGCAAGCAAACAAGGAATAAACTCAAGGCAGTGAGTACGATGAGAGATAAAGTGGGGCAGTGTGGTTGAGAATGACTTGGTCAGGTGGGAAGATCAAGGTGCTGGAAAGACTGGTGTCCTCTGAGGCTTCTGTCCTTATGATAGGGTTTGAATTCAATCACACAAATCTCATGTTGAATTGGAGGAGGGGCCTGGTGGGAGGTGACTGGATCAAGGGGACAGATTTCCCCCTTGCTGGTCTCATGACAGTGAGTTCTCACAATATGTGATCATTTAAAAGTGTGTGGCACCTCCCCCTTCTCTGTCCCTCTCTCCCCGCCACCCCCTGCCCATTTCACCGTAAGACATGCCTGCTTCCCCTTCACTCTCCACCATGATTCCAAGTTTCCTGAGGCCTCCCAGTCATGCTTCCTGTACAGCCTGTGGAACTGTGAGTCAATTAAACCTCTTTTCTTCATAAATTACCCAGTTTGGGCTAATTCTTTTTTTTTTTTTTTTTTTTTTTTTGAGATGGAGTCTCGCTCTGTCATCAGGGCTGGAGTGCAGTGACACGATCTCGGCTCACTGCAACCTCTGCCCTCTGGGTTCAAGCAATTCTCCTGCCTCAGCCTCCTGAGTAGCTGGGATTATAGGTGCCCACCCCTACGCCTGGCTAATTTTTTATATCTTTAGTAGAGACGGGGTTTCACCATGTTGGCCAGGCTGGTCTTGAACTCCTGACCTCATGATTCTCCCACCTCGGCCTCCCAAAGTGCTGGGATTATAGGTGTCAGTCCCTGCACCAGGCTAGCTAATTCCCTACAGAAGTGTGAGAGTGGACTCATACACCTTGGCTGGCAGATGACCACACCCTTGCTGGCTCTTTCCATGATCATCCCTCTGTGTCTCTTCCTCTTCTTACAAGGACCCCAGTCATGTTGGGTGAGAGCCCATCCCAGCAGGCTCAGTTGAACTTAATCACCCTTTTAAAGACGTATCTGCAAATATTGTTACAGTTGCAGCTACTAGGGGTCAAGACTTCAACATAGGAATTTTTTGTGGGGGGAGGAGCACAACTTAGCCCATAACAAGTTTTTAGATAGCACATGTTTTTGGATAGTAGGGAAGAGGAGAAGATCAGTTTGCTGTGGACCTAGGAATAGAAGAGGTCAAGCTGGCTTCTGATCCTAACCTCCTGGAGGTAACTTAAGAAGAGATCTGTAAAAGCACTAAGCCTTGCTTGTAGGCTGTCAGTCCAGCCCCCCTGAAGGCAATCTGCTTCCTCCTCCCTGTGCCCAGGGACAGAGCAGTAAGTCATACAGAAGCTACAGGGTTCCTCCTCACCATCAGGGAAAGCATAGCAAGGGCCTAAAGAAACAGGAGTAGCCCTGAGCAGTGCTTCCCTTTGGTTAGATTTCTTTATAAAACGCTTGCATTTTAGTGGCCAGCGCCAAAAGCTTAAGAAATGGAACTTCAGATGCACCAGAGAAAGACCAGGAATGTGGCTGTAGGGTTCAGGTAGGCACGCGAGAGAGCCGTTCTGCGTAAATGCAGGGTCGTCAAGATGCTGAGAACCAGGTGCTGTCAGTAGACACCACACGTGGTGCCCAAAGGGTCTCCTCGAGCACCACGAACAGCAGCCCAGAAGAAATGCACTGGTGAAGATTCCCCCAATCAGGAGAAAGGAGAGTCAGACGCACTGTTTCCATCATTTGGGGAAGAGGTGTTATATTCAGTTTGCTGGGTGGAGAGGACAATAAGCAGTCAGATAGAGCTGGGGACTCTAAAATCCTAGGTAGAGACTAAAATTTCCACTGTGGGATGTGGCAGGAAACAACAACAAAAAAAAACTGTTTAGAATTACCAGTGGGGTAGAAACTTCAAGTCCATCAGCCCCCACTGCCTTTTCCTCCTGGGCACAGAACAAGCCTGTTTCCCATCCTCCTTTGCACTGGGGGAGCACATGTCTATGTTTGGCCAATGGAATGAGGGAGGAAGTGAGGTACAATGTTGCCCAGCCTGGGCCACTGGCAGATTGTTTGCAAAAGGGCTTCCAAAATTCCTCCTCCTGTTTCCTCCCACACATTCTGGTTTAACCGTGTGATTTGTTTTAGCCAATGGGATAATAGTCACTGTGTTAGAAGCAGAAATTGACAATTTTTTCCAGTTTTTTCCTATGGGCTTGCCCTCTCTTGTGGCTGTAATTCTTCTCCTCCATGTGGGCAAGTGGAGGCTGGCATTCTGGAGGAAGAAGCACAGGGATGGAAGCCCAGTCATCCTTGCTGAAGCCCTGGGTAAGTGAGCAGATTCATCCTAGACCAGGCAGCCTCAGTTCAGCCAGCCCGACCAGGGTAATCACCCACGAAGTCCACAGAATTGTGAGAAACATTAAGTATTTATTGCTTTAAGCCACCAAGTTTGGGGTGATTTAATGAACAGAAAAATAGCTATACACATTCTTGCACAATCTTCTATGTTTGCTCTTTCCCCATCTGCAAAGAAAAAACTCTGAAGACCTGGGAGAGGCAAGAGCTAAAACATGGAAGAAGCCGAGATCCTGAGTGACTGTGTGGAACAGAAGTGTCCCTTTTACTCCCTCAACTCACAGGGAAATATACATGAGCAAGGAATAACCTGGATCATGTCAAGGCCCTGAAATCTGAGGATTCTTTGTTACAGCAGTCAGTCTAACTTGGTTCATGTACTGCCCACTTCCTAGAAACTGAAATCTGCCAACACACTTATGGAATGGGCCATATTCCCAGACTACGGCCACTGGTAGCTAACAAAGAAGATTCCTTATCCTCAAGACTTCGACTCTGCAGCCTCCGTATAACGCTCATTCACTTTTTGCATCCATTCATTCAATAAATGCTAGTTACCAAGAAATGCCAATCATCTGGTGCCAGCAGCCAAGACAAGAGTGGTCCCTGTCCTTAAGGCCCTTGTAGTCTAGTAGCAGGCTAAGGAAGGGAGGGCAGTCACTAAACGAACAGTCCCACTGCCGGTTCCAGGAGGAGCAGGAGGCCGTATCTATTTGGCACACAATTGCATCTCTGGCCCTGATCAGTGTAAGGCACAAATTAAGGGTCAATAAGTTGTTGCCGACTTCGTAAGCACAAGACAGTATTTAATTACAAATGGCGATATGAACTGTGAAGGAAAGTCTAAGGAGCCAGGAAAGACTATAAAAGGGATCAGAAAAGTTATCTCTGAGGAAGTAACAGCTAAGCTGAGAGCTGAAGGAGGGAGAAGAAAAGGAGGGCAGAAGGGAGCTTATGAACAGGAGAGTAAGAGAGGCTTTGAGGCAAGGGAAATAGCTTAGGCCAAGGTGCTGACGTGTAAAGAGCCTGCTGCTGAGTTAGAGCGACCGAGAGACCAGCATGGCCAGATCGTGGCAAGTGAAAGAAATGGGGTAAGATGGCAAGAGCAGTAGACAGGATCTATGTAACAGACCCTTGTAAGCCAGGTTAGATTTACACTTCACAACTTTGTTCAGGTGTAGTCTACATGCTAAAAACCTTTACCCACTTTAAGTGTACAGTTCCACGAGTTTTCATAAATATATACTCTACTGTCATGCAAACACCAATACGATCAAGTTTTAGAACCTTTCAATTATCCTCAGAATTTCCTCCTGGCTTCTTTGCATTCAGTCCAGATCCCTACCTGACCCCAGGCCAACAATGGTCGGCTTTCTGCCTCCCCAGTTCCTCCAGTGCAGCCTTTTCCAGAATTTGATAAAATGGATTCATGCAGCATGCAGTTTTTATGCCTGACTTCTTTCACTCAGCAAAATAACTGCTGGGATTCATCCACGTGGTTCTGTGTACCAGCATCTCCCCGCTTCTACGGCTGAGTAGTGTTCCATGTAAGGACATGGGACGTTTGGCTTGCTCTTCCACCCGTTCATGGACATTTGTTTCTGCTTTTTGAAATGCTACAATATGCATTTATGTACGAGTCTGTTTATGAATATATGCTTTCGTTTCTCTTGGATAGATACCTAGAAGTGGAATTGCTGGGTCATATGGTAAGTTTCTTAGCTATGTAAGAAACTACCAAACTGTTTTTCTGACGATTTTGCATTCCTGGAAGCAATGCTTAAGGGTTCCAGTTGTCACATGTTCTTGCCACAACTTGATATTTTAATCCATTTTCATTGTTGCTACCCTACTATGAGGTCTGTAGTAGTTTCTCGTTTGTGGTTGTAATTTGCATTTCCTAAAGACCCATGATGGTGAGCATCTTTTCTCGTGTGTTTACTGGACATTCCCATATCTTGTTTTGTGAAATGCCTCTTCAAATCATTTCTCCATTTCTACTGGGTTATTCTTCTTATTGAGTTATAAAAAAGCTTATCTTTTCATTGTTTTCCTTTAGAATTCATATTTTAATTATTATTGTCAATTTTTGAAGAACCATGCAAGGCGATTACCGTGGTTTTTTTCTTGTTGTTGCTTTATTTTATTTTACACTATTTTTTTTTATTTTTATCTTAGATCCAGGAAGTACTACATGCACAGGTTTGTTACACAGAAATACTGCATGCGGCTGAGGTTTGGTCTTCTAATGATACCAATACCCAAGTGGTGAATATAGCATCCAATAGGTAGCTTTTCAAACTTCACCCACTTCCCCCCCTCTCCTCTTTTGGAATCCCCAGTGTTTATTTTTCCCACTTTTGGGTCTGTGTGTACCCAATATTCAGCTCCACTAATAAGTGAGAACATACAGTATCTGTTTTTCTGTTTCTGCATGGTGGTCTCCAGCTGCATCCATGTTGCTGCAAAGACATTATTTTGTTTTTTCATGGCTGCATAGTACTTCAGGATTCATACTTTTTATAGCTTATCCAAAAAAAAATCTCATCCCCAAAGTCATAGATTTTATCCTATGTGTTTTTCTTAAAGGCTTATGATTTATCTCTTATGTATAATGTGCTTAGTTTTTTGTTTTTTTGTTTTTTTTTTTTGGAGACGGGCTCTCTCACTCTGTTGCCCAGGCTAGAGTGCAGTGGTGCGATCTCAGCTCACTGCAGCCTCTGCCTCCTGGGTTCAAGTGATTCCCCTGCCTCAGCCTCCCAAATAGCTGGGACTACAGGCGAGCACCACCACGTACAACGAATTTTTGTATTTTTAGTTGAGACAGGGTTTTACCATGTCGGCCAGGCTGGATTGAAACTCCTGACCTCAGGTGATCCACCTGCCTCCGCTTCCCAAAGCGATGGGATTACAGGCACCAGCAGATTGAATGTCTGGAGAGAAGCCATTCCTCACAGATGGCACCTTCTTTATGTTCTCATATGGCAGAAGGGCAAAAGACTCCCTTGAGCCTATTTTATAAAGATGTTAATCTCATGACCTAGTCACCTCCCAAAAGCCCCATCTCCTAACACCAACACATTGGGGATTAGATTTCAACACAAACTTTGGAGCGACAAGAACATTCAGACTATAGCAATGTCCAAGAGGGACAATGAGTTTTGGTTTGCTTTCATTGTGATGCCTTTGTTGACTCTGTTGTCAAGATAATCCTAACAAAAAATAAGTTGGGAATTTTTCCTTTCTGTTTTTTGAGAGACTCTGGGTGCGATTAGTATTCGTTGTTTCTTACATGTTTGACATGCTTTATAAGACTCACCAGTAAACCCATCTGAACCCGAGCTTTCCTTTGTGGGAAGGTTCTTAAATATAAATTCAGTTCTTCTAATGTATAGGTCTATTCATATTTCTATTTCGTCATGAATTCTAGTTTCCACTTGTGCCTTGTTAGGTTTTGGACTTACTTAGGACTTGTTAGCCCTTCCTTCTCCCTTTTGGAATGGGAATGTCTGCCCTATGCCTGCCCCACGATTGTATATGGGAGCACATAACCTGTTTCCTCTCATAGCCTCACATGTGCTTCAAGATGAATCCTACTGAGTCTCACCCATATCTGATTTAGATGATATGTGGATGAGACTTTGGACTTAGACTTTTGAGTTAAGGCTGTAATTAAGACTTTTGGGGTTACTGGGATGGAATGAATGCATTTTGCCTGTGAGAAAGACATGAATTTTGGGAGGCCTGGATTTAGCATAGATCCCTTAAAGGCTCTGTCCCACAAGACTGTCCCCATTTCAGATGTCAGTCACAAGTCGGAGCCTCCCAAACTTCTGACCAACCAGCTATCAATCCGGGATGACCACACCCCTTCCTTGGCTTAGATAATTTGCTAAAAACAGTTCACAAAACTCACAAAATAGAAACAATTGCCTACGTTTACCAGTTTATTATAAAAGATACAAGTCAGGAACAGCCAGATGGAAGAGGCACAGAAGGCAAGGTGTCGGGGGGCAGCACAGAGCTCCCACGCCCTTTATGGGTGCACCACCATCCCAGCGCCTCTATGTGTCCACCAACCGAGAAGATCTCCAAATCCCGTCTTTCAGGTATTCTTATGGAGGCTTCACCACACAGGTATGAACAACTATTAACTCAAACTCCAGTCCCTCTCTTCTTCCCAAAGGACAGGGATTGAAGATAAAAGTTCGAATCTTCTCATCGTGGCTCGGTCTTTCTGGTGACCACCCCCAATCCTAAAGCTATCCAGGAGCCAACCAAGAGTCATCTCATTAGAACAAAAGAGGTTCCAATCACCCAGGTAAATAGAACGGAGTTAGAAGCTCTGTGTCAGGAGCTAGCATCAAAAGCCAAATGCTAGGACAGGAGAGGTTCCTAGCACCGTTACTATTCAGGAAGTCACAGAGGTCTTAGTAGGTCTGTGTCAGGAGCTGGGGATGAAGACCACATGTATATCTTATGATGTCCAAAATCACAGAATACCTCCAGGCAGGAAACCCACAGATTGCCGTTCTCAGCAAATGCTGCAGCAGTTTCCCGAGAAAACTCGTCACAAATTTTGCCTTGTCTTTGATCGTTTTCCAATGGCCTGAAATGACTATCTTTAATGATTCTGTCCGTTTTTTACTTACTTTCTGCCAAGGGAAATCCCTTGACTTCCTCATACTACCAATACCAGAAGTAGACACCCCAGGTTTTACTCCATCTAGACCAGAATGCCACTAAAAGGAGTCAAGCTGCAGAGTACCAGGAATCAGCTTTCTATCCCACAGGCTCACCGTGCCTGCTGTGGGAGCATCCGTTGGTAGGACAGAGTTCCAGTTAGGAGGCTTTCAGCAGCAGGTCCCAGGAAGCAATGAAAGAGATACGTTGTCAAGTAAGTGAAAAGTCCTGTGATATTCATGACATTCTTCAGAACAGCAGTTTGGAGGGTGCCACTGGGTCCGTGTCACTGTGCTGTCTTGGTCCTCAAGCCCTCGTGGTAGTGAGAGGTCTGTCTGGAGCTTCCAGACTCCAGGCTTCCTCACTTACATCCAAAGAGAAGGAACTTCTCTTTCCTCAACCATTGAACAAAAACCTTGGGCTTCCCTCTGCTTGGACTGACAGGCTCACTCCTGAATTCACCACTGCAGCCCAAGGAATTCAATGTGCACACTGGCTTTCGCTGCTCAGGACTGAGCCCACTCAAACCCCATAACTAGGAACATCTGAGTCCTGTTGAGAGGCGGGATGGCTGCATGGAGGCTGAGGAGATGGCCTGGGAGGCCTGCTCCAGGGCACAAGGGTGAAGGAGCCCTGATCTCACTTCTTTACTAAATGCAGCAGATGGCTCGGGCTAACCCAATGAAATTCCAAGCACTGGGTGGCTGAAACCACAGATAATAATTTTTTCATAATTCTGCAGGCTGGAATTCTAGAATCAAGGGGCCAGCAGGGCTGGTTTATGGTGAGGCCTTTCTTCTCACTGTGATCTCACATAGCGTTTTCTCTGGGTGCCTGCAGAGAAAGAGCTCCAGTGTCTCTTCTTCTTTTCTTTTTTTTTTTTGAGATGGAGTTTCGCTCTTGTTACCCAGGCTGGAGTGCAATGGCACGATCTTAGCTCACCACAGCCTCCGCCTCCTGGGTTCAGGCAATT
>CM052665.1:52508128-52552799 GCA_028533165.1 Leontopithecus rosalia
CACTTCAAATACACAAAATATACATTCTTGTCAATACCACATCACATCTACTCATAGGTTTAAATGAAACATTGATTGGTCATTATTAATACCCATTTTTTTTCAGAATAAAGCAATATTTTCGTTCACCCTCCCTCTCTCTCTTCCTCTTTCTTCCTCTCCTTTACTCATTTTTTTTCTTTCCCTCTCTCAAAAAAAAAAAAAGAACTACCTAAGACAGGTTAATTTGTGAAGAAGAGAGGTTTAATTGACTCATAGTTCCACAGGCTGTACAGGAAGGATGGCTGGGAGGCCTCAAGAAGCTTACAATCACGGACGGAAGGAGAAGGGAAGAAAGCACATCTTACCATGGTGGAGCAGGGGGCAGAGAGAGAGAGAGAGAGAGAAAGTGCTCCACACTTTCAAACAACCAGATCTCACGAGAATTCACTTCCTATCATGAGAGCAGCAAGATCCAATCACTCCCACCAGTTCCCGCCTTCAACACCTAGAGATTACATGCTGTTTGGATGTGGACACAGAGCCAGAGCATATCAGAGTCTTTTCCCCTGAATTATATAAGTAATCCACTCTCAATATTGAAAACCTTTTTTAAAAGTAAAAGCAAAAATCAGGCTGGGCACGGTGGCTCACGCCTGTAATCCCAGCACTTTGGGAGGCCGGGGCGGGTGGATCACGAGGTCAAGAGATCGAGACCATCCTGGTCAACATGGTGAAACCCCGTCTCTACTGAAAATACAAAAAATTAGCTGTGGGCATGGTGGCATGTGCCTGTAATCCCAGCTACTCGGGAGGCTGAGGCAGGAGAATTGCCTGAACCCAGGAGGCGGAGGTTGTGGTGAGCCAAGATCGCGCCATTGCACTCCAGCCTGGGTAAGAAGAGCGAAACTCCGTCTCAAAAAAAAAAAATAGTAAAAGCAAAAATCTACTGAAGCTTTTTTTAACTTCTGACTTTTATAAGATAACCTTTTCCTCCTGTTTAATGAGTCCCCTATCAACTAAAACAACAATGACTAAAATTTAAGCAAACATTCTTTCCTTTTTTTTTTTTTTGCCCACAGCATTTGCACTGGTGACTGAGGCCTGGTTTCCTTATAAACCCCTGAATCCCCATGCTGCCCTCTGGTATTCCGTGACTCATGCCATGGAAACAGATGATACCCCAACGTATGGAGAACAGAGTTAAACTCTGGGCACTTAGAGTCCCAGTAGGTGAGGTCTTGGTCTACACAGAAAGAAGAGAAATACACGATCAATCTGAACCAGTTCTTCCTGTCCCCAGAGATGGGATTAAAGGGCATCTGGACAAAGAATGGGGAGGTGAAGAGCATAGATGTGTTGTTGGGGTCCCTGAGAGTACCCCACTTTGGAAGCCAAGACTAAGCAGAGGGTAAGATCATAGAATCCCATGATCAGAGGACAGAGCCCTGCAAAGTGTCTGACCCCAGAATTTGCACCAGACATACTTATAAGTGAACTATACAAGAAATAGCATGGGCTCCCTGCAGTGGGAGCAGAAGAAATATCTTCCTGTGGGGTCAGGAAGCAGAGCCTGAAATAGTCTTCACAGTCCCTGGAGACAGCAAGCCAAGCTCATCTGAAGGCATCCCTATGTGGTGGAAATAGCCTAAAGAGGCCCCTGAGGTCAGCACTTGGAGAACATGGATCAGCGACCACAGTGGCAGCGTCACAAGGCTGTGGCCACAGACGCCAGCACGAAAGGTTGAAAACAAGCCCTCCCACTGTGGCTTCCTCAAGGCTATGGCCCTAGGTCAGTCCCTGACATGGGCACACACCCAGGGAAAGGGGCTATTTCTCAACTGGCAGAATCTATTCCTGTCATGATGTAACACGAGCCCAATAGGGAAGCTAAAATTCAGTTACAGAAAAAGAAAGCACATGTATAGGCCCTCGGGTCTAGGGGCTGAGATTTGCACCCACTACTCACTCATCCAGATACGTGACCTTTCTCCTTTTCAAAGATGATGCCCTCCTTAGACACAATGTGTTCTGACAGTTCTGATTCCCATTTGCTGATAAATTCCTGAAAATCCCAAGTGCTGGGTTAAAATTCTGCTTTTACATTGTGGGACTCCCCTGGCCTTGTTTTCTTTGCTCGTGTTCTCCCATGTGTCAGCATCTTGTTTAAGGCCCTTACTCCCAACTGCAGAGAGCCCTTGCCTTTGCTTGGGGGCACACGCAAGGCAGTCTTCCAAGGCTGAGGGATTTTTTTGTTTTCTTTTTTAAGAGTTGAGGTCTCGCTGACTGCCAGGCTGCAATACAGCAGCGTGGTCATAGCTCACTGCTTCAAATTCCTGGGCTCAAGCCATTCTCTTGCCTCAGGCTCCCGAGTAGCTAGGACTATAGGCACACACCACTACACCCAGCTAATATTTTTATTTTAAAAGAAAATTTTAGGTGGCTCACACCTGTAATCCCAGCGCTTTGGGAGGTTGACATCAAGGTGGACCACTTGAGGTCATGAGTTTGAGACCAGCCTGGCCAACATGCTGAAACACCATCTCTACTAAAAATACAAAAATTAGCTGGGTGTGGTGGCGCGTGCCTGTAATCCCAGCTACTCAGGAGGCTGAGGCAGGAGAATTGCCTGAACCCAGGAGGTAGAGGTTGCAGTGAGCCGAGATTGCACCACTGCACTCCAGCCTGGTGACAAAGCGAGACTCTATCTCAAAAAACAAAATAAATAAAATTCTCTATGATGGGGCTAAGCCGAGAAAAGGTGATTGGCTGTTTAGGAGGATCTGGCAGAAGGACAAGAGACAGGACAGCAACTTCAAGGACTAGCAAGGTGGAAAGAAGGTTTCTAGAACAGGAAAGAAGAAAAGCATGTTGGCTGATGAAGGACAGAGTCCCATGGAGAGAAACAGAATGAAGAATTCAGTCAAAAATCTAAACAGATCATTAATTAAAAAGCAGAAATGCTTTTGGGGTTATAAACAACATCTACAATTGCTGAAGTAATAAGGATTTCAGGTCTCAAAAGTCCAACTATTTCTGTGAAGTTGCAATAATAATTGCACGTTTTAATCCTTTAAAGCTCACTGTGGCTATGAGCATTCAGATGTAAATTATTGCATTTCCTTTGGAATAAGCACCCTTTGAGCTATTTTGGTATCAGTCATGTTTCACAGGGTTTCACAATGTATGGACATAAATATATGAACAATCTCCCAGTTCCTATTAAGAGATTGAACAGATGGCCAAGGTATTAATATGTGGCTTAAACCCAGTGCTCAGACGTCTGAGAACACACTTTGGATTCCTGAGGCGTCACAGCAATGCTCAGCAGGCTGGCAGCCACGTGGCGGCCCAAGAAGCAGGTGGCTTGTTATAAACATCAAAGCCCCACATCTGACCCAATGGAGACACCCCCATTCAGAGTACTTGCAAGGCAAGACCAATGTGTGAGCACTCAGAGTCCAGCAGTGGCCTGTGGCCCGTCAGAAGGCCCTGGAGGTGCCCAAGCCCAGCCTGGCCTATGGACCCCACCGCAGGCCAGCTCTGGCTCAGTCCCCAGAGCTTGAGCCTAGCGGTGGGCCGCGCTGCCTGCGCCTCCTAGGGCCCCTGCCAGGCCCAAAGAAGCCCAGCCTCTTCTGGGGTGAGCCGAGAAACCAACCTGGACTGCCGGAACTGCCAGGCCTACCTGAAAGAAGGGGTTTTTCTTGGCTGGGTGGGCTGGCACTAAGTGTTTGCTATTGGGATTATCAGCCAGGCTTAGCAGGTGGAGCCACCTGAAGTGTAAGGTGAGGCAGCGGGTGGGCACTGCGTGCTCTGGGACGGACACTCAGCAGCCTCAGTCAGAGAAACTGACACTCCCAGAAGACAGGCTTCCAAGTATCGTTTTGCTGTCTAAAGCACAGTTCTGCGGCCAGTTCTCCAACCTTTGGTGTATCTTACTCTTAGCAAAACAACTGCCAAACTCCTTAGTCTGACATGCTCTGAGCCACAATCCAAATGACCTTAATTTCCTTTCCAGTACTACTTGAGCGCAGAACTTAAAGTCTTGCTCTATCAAGCCTCCCACCCACAGTTTTGAAATTGACACAGCAGGAAACAGGTTCTGGAGGAAGACTTTTGAATTCAGGTAAAGAGTGTCCAGAGAGCCAGGTATGAAGTTCACAAACCCTGTGATCAAACACAACCACAGGGCTTGGAGAGATCACAGCTCAACATTACCTCATCTACCGCCAGGCTGGTTGGCTGGGTGCAAACTGGGCTGGCCGACGTCTGGCCTTCTGTGCTGACCCCATCCACAGTGACTTGAGATGCCGCGATTAGTGATGCTGATATCCTTGAGGCAGGATCAGGTTCTTTTGGGCCATTTCCCTCCCTGCAGGGTTGCTTCCTCCAGGAGCCCTAGGGTTTCTGTTCTTTCTGGGTGATTCTAGCTGTGAGGGTCCCAGAACCATGGCATCCCCTGTGCCATCAGGGCCAGGGGGGCCTCCATGTGCCCACAGGTGGTCTTCAATGCCAGCGTCTGCTGCCATGATTCCTAGAGGGTCCGACTGGCCTCAGGCAAGGTCAAATCAACCAGTTGGCCCCGCAAACTCCAAACACAGCGCTGAGTCTGAATCCACTTCTTTCTTAACATCCGTGAGACTTGGTGTCCTCGTTTGAGCAGGCCTTGCCTCTGGGCCTGTTTCAAGATGATACTGAATGATGGTGGAATCACAACATCACAACATGCCACTTTGTGTGGAATCACAACATCACAACATGCCACTTTGTGTGGAATCACAACATCACAACATGCCACTTTGGCACAAGGAGTATTCTGACCCAAAGGAACTTAGAAAAACCACAGGTCTAAGAAGGGCACTCTGACCTCAACCCCTCCCACTTACAAATTTTTTTTCCCTAGAGGAAATAAAACTCCCATGTGAAAGGTACCCTCCCGTTAACAAGAGGAAAGGATCGGTCTTATTATCACCAGAGATGGGGAGTCAAAGCCCCAGAGAATTCTGTACAAACAAACTTTGTGAAATACTCTCACCTTTACTTTCCCCGTATATCTTACTTACTTCTCACAACTGCCTCTTTGTTCAACCCAGGAGCTAAGCACTTGGGTCTTGCCACTTCCTTGGTTCTTCATTTTCCTCTGGGGACTCCCATGTACATGTAAAAATCTGTGTGCTTTCCTCATGTTAATCCTTCTTGTGCCAATCTGATTTCAAGGCCCAGGCAGGAACCCTAAGAGGATAAAGGTAAAGTTTTGCAGCCCTGACAATATGAAATGGCAAATCTAAAACTGTCTAGACGCCATGCCTAGTGCACTGCAGGGAATTAAAGAGCATGTTTCCTTCTCTTCCGGTTAAACACCGTAGCTCCTTTTTAGGATGGTGGCGTCTACCATGGCAATGAAGAGGAAGGAGAGAGGGGTTTTGTTTCTATTGTTTACCCTGTTTCCAAATAAGTAAAATTGACGTTTCTGGCTTTTAAAATTATCATTTCCTACAAGTAACTACACTGAACTGGCTTCATTAAAAACCTTCCATGTGCACTCTTATAGATTTGTTATAATGAAACACAATGTCTTTATAACATTTGTTATAAAGACAACACAAATAAATCTGCCAATACCCTGGATTACTTTTATTGTGTTCACAGTAATCAAAATGATTGCACTTTCATCTCCCCTTGTTTCCTTTTCTAAGGTGTTAATGAGGAGTGACATTGCTCTAGAATTTCACTAAAGATAAAATACAGTTTACAGATTATGCTGAGACAGGCCTTCTATTTGGGGTTAATGGAGTTTATTTGGCAGCACCAGATTGCTCTTGAGTTAAAGAGGTCACCAAACAGGGGCTGGTGATGTTTTTATGTTCAAAATTTTTGTGGTAATTATATTTAATGTGATAGGAGCGGACCACAAATTGGATAACCAGTACTGAGGTATTCTAAAGTCAGATTAAATCAAGAAGCTACCCAGAATTAGATGGCATCGCATGCAAATTGAGTTCCTTCTGCCACCAAAGGCTCTCAACCCAGTGTCATCTATCTAAGCTTTTCTTGAAGCTTGATTTATCAAGAGTGTTCCAATGTTGGACTCATTTCTCTACCCCAAACCCAGAATTCCAGGCAGTCATCAGTGTTCTCCTTCTCTTTCTCCTTTCATCTTTCTCTCCATCCTCCTTTTCTCTGACCCTCTCCCATCCCAAAGTAAGACTGCAAGACTTGGCCAAGCCTGGTGGCTCATATCTTATAATCACAGCACTTTGGGAGGCTGAAGTGAGACGATCACTTGACGTCAGGAGTTTGAGACCAGCCTGGGCAGCACAGTGAGATCCCATCAGCCTGGTGGCATATCTGAAGTCCTAGCTACTCAGGAGGCTCACTGGAGTCCAAGAGTTCAAGGCTACAATGAGCTACAATGGTGCCATGGCACTCCAGCCTTGGCAACAGAAACTCTGTCTTTAATACTTAATAAAAAAATAAAAATTAAAAGACTGCAAGACGAACACAATTCAGACAAGTCTCTATTGGCAAAACGAGAGAAATCGGATCATCTGTCTCGGTCCATTTTGTGCTTCTGTAACAGACTACCTGAGACTGGGTAATTTATCATGAATGGAATTCTGCATCAATTTCTTGGCCCATATTACAGAACTAAGTTGAAATGTATTAAAATCCCACTGTTACATTTTCATAACAAACAGAAAAATTCACAAGCCAAAAAACAAAAACAGGGAGGGCCAGGTGCAGTGATTCACGCCTATACTCCCAGCACTTTGGAAGGCTGAGGTAGGTGGATTACTTAAGGCCAGCCTGGGCAACATAGTGGAACCCTGTGTCTACAAAAAAAATACAAGAAATTAGCTGGGTGTGGCAGCCTACACCTGTGGTCCCAGCTACTTGGGGGTCCGAGGTGGCCTCCCAGATCGCTTGAGCCTGGGCGATCAAGGGTGCAGTGAGCCATGTTTGCCAAACTGTACTCCAGCCTGGGTAAAAGACCAAGACCCTGTCTCAAAAAACAAAACAAAACAAAAAACAAACAAACAAACAAAAACAAGGAGAGGCTTATATTGCTAAATATAACCTCAGCATCAACAGTGGAACAGAAAAGGAATTAAACACCTTAGGGTGGACAGGCTGGCGTGGTGGCACGTGCCAGTAATCCCAGCACTTGGGAAAGTCGATGTGGGAGGATTGCTTGGGGCTCAGGAATTCAAGACTAGCCTGGGCAATAGAGAAAGATTCCACCTCATTTTTTAGAAAATAAAAAATAAAGGAGTGGATGATAATGTGTAAAAAACAAAAATTTACAAACTATTTAAAACCTGGTTTCACTGCCTGTTCAGAAACTACACAGATGGATGGTGGGTAGTGAACAACAGAAAGGGGTTACCATAGGTGAATCTGCGTTGTTCTAGCTGTTCCCCACGCCACTCATCTCTGAGGAGAACCTGACACTGATTAGCCAATGAGCCAGACAAATGCTGGCAGCAGATCCAGTGATGGTAACCTGCCTGTCAGTAGATCCTGCCACTGGGTTCACAATTTTGATCTATGCTCCAGACATCTGATAGAGCTCACTGATTCTGGTGCCTTGATGCCCGATTATGCAACCAATGGAACGGTGAGTTTATGAGAAGTGGTCTGAGCAGTGCGTCTAAACCTGCACCCATGCATTGTGGGAAAACTAGATTGTTGCACTGTCAACTGATGCAGTCTGGTCAACTCTAGAAGTGGTCCCTCCAGGTCACAGTTAAGGTACATGAACAAAGTGGTATGGTGAAAGCTCACACCATTGTCCCCTGTGCTGTACCTGTCCTGGTCACCTGCAAAGATGACAGAATTGGACAGCTTGGGCCAACATGGGATGGCCATACACTTGGGGGAGACTCCAACATGACCACACAGACCTGTCTGACACACTCAATGATGGACTGCGGAATGCCAGCAATAGTGATGGCTCGCTCAGCGGCACTGGGGAGCGTATCCCCTGCCTCTGGACCTGAGCCATGTACTTTCTCATATTGGAACCACTTTTTCCAATGAGCCACACTAACTGTCAGGGTGACTGGGGGTGGGGGCCTACTGGCAGCTGTGCTATTGGTCATGGAGCTACTGCTATCCTCTTCCAATCTGGCTTTGAAGACAGCACTAGTGGGTCCAGGAAAGGTGATAATCCTCTCAGGACGACTCCCTTCATGAATCAGTGGTGCTGATACATGCACCCTCTCCTCATGCATCTTAACTGATGCTTCTTTCTGATGATACTGCCAACTTCTTTCCATGCATAAGTAGCCACGTGGTGAAAGTGACATTTAATCCAAAATCACACTGGTGTCCATATCAAGCAGTGCTATGGGGAGCTGGACTTGGAGTCATCAAGTCTTCCTAATAACTTAGCTAAAACACAAATACACTGTACAGCTGTACAGAAATATTGTTTTCTTTATATTCTATAAGCTTTTTTATTCAAAAGTTTTAATTTTTGCTTTTTATTTTTATTAAAAACTAAGATACAGCACACACATTAGCCTAGGCCTATACAGGGTCAGAATCGCCAATATCACTGTCTTCCGCCTCCACATCTTGTCCCACAAGAGGGTCTTCAGGGACAGTAACATGCAAGGAGCTGTCATCTCCTGCAATGACAATGCCTGCTTCTGGATACCTCCAGGAGGGCCTGCCTGAGGCTGTTTTACAGTTTGCTTTTTGTTATAAGGAATACACTCTAAAATAGCAATAAATAGGATGTACATAAACCAGTAGCATAGTCATTCTTGTATTATGTACTGTTCAGAATTGTATGTGCTGGACCTTTATCTAACTGGCAGCACAGTAAGCGTGTTTTCACCCGCAACACCAAACACGAGCGACACGTGAGCTCCAAGCTGAGGATAGCTACCATAGATAGCCTAGGCGATTGGAATTTTTCAGTTCCATATGATCTGAGACCCCTGTCTACATGTGCTGCGCGACTGTACATATCCTACTGGTTCTCTCTGGACAGCTCTAATACACTGGACACATGCTGCATTCTCTGTGTCATCTGTTACTTCTCCATTTCTGTCCTGCATCTTAGGACACTATCTCAAGTTAGTGCTCCGCATGATGGCTTAGTATTATATACATACAACTTAGATCACATACTATTTGTTCTGTTATTTTATATAATATTGATTTTAATTTTAAAGTTCAAGTTTTGCTCCTATTAAAAGCTTTTCTATGAAATATTTAAATTTTCCCTTCCTACCTTCTTCATCTTACACATCTCATTATTTAATTTTGGAAAAAGAAAGAGTTCCTGACTTTTATAAAATAGCTGTTTCCTACGGTCATGTTTTTCAACAAATGCTCTTTTGCATTTTAATGCTGTTTCTATCCTTCGTATTGCTAGTCTTCTTCAGCTACTCTCCTTTGAATGGGAAACCTACCCAGGCCTGATGTCTGCACAGGCTAGACTGGAACTCCTGGGCTCAATCGATCCTCCTGCCCCCCGCATCCCAGGTAACTGGGACCCAGGGCATGCACCACAGTGCCTGGCTTGGTATTTGGCCCTAACATGGCTCTGCTGCACTCATGGCCAACCTCCTGCACCTACTGCCTGCTTCTTATCACAAGAAGAGGTTTACTTCTAGTCTGAAGCAATTGTGATTCTTTTCTTACCAAAATTATGAAAAACTACAATGCCCAGAGTCATCTGCTTCCAGGGTTCTCCCAGTATTACTGCTGATGAAAAACTTGTCCCCAGCTACTTCCACTCCTAGCCATTTGACACTGCTGAGCTCCATGGTTTGCAAGTTAGCAAGAGGAGGTACAAGAAGGAAGGAAGACGAGAGCTCCACCTACCCCCAGAGCAGCTCCCACTCCTTCCTTACCATCAGTCAGCGTCTTTGAGGTGGGGCACACAAAGGTGCGTCAACATGGAAATACCACCTTCCAGTTCTTCAGAAGCATTCTTATATCATTCTTCTCTCAATTCAACAAAACAAGTAAAGAGAATCTCCTGGACCCCACATTCAACAAAGCAAGCAGATGAAAACCTGGACCCCAAGGGAAGTAGAGGGAAGTTTAATGCATTAAATTTAATGTATTAAAATTTCATAATCACCCAGGGAGTACTGTCACTAGTATTATCTGTAATTTACGGCTGAGACAACTGGTGCTCTGGAAGCTTCAAGACATCTGCCCAAAGTCACCTGGCCTGGGATTGAACAGAGTCCGCTTTTCCAAGATCACTCTTCCTTACTTAACACACTGACCCTCAGCACAAGAAGAGGCTCTAGCTCCAGCTGGGACCAGATTCCAAGTTATATGATGTCACCTCAGCGCTCTGCAAACACATTTCTGAATGAATGCAAATTTTGCAACAAGGAAAATGCTCAGATTTCTGCCTTCAGGATATATTCATCAACACCCCATGCACAAGACTTCCAAAACTTGATTATGTAAAGGAAACCTACACTACTTCAAATCATTACCAAAAACAGTAAATAAACTGGACCTAGAAAATACAAATGGGTAAGTACTCTAAATCTATAAATGATTCAATAACTTAAAAGGCGAAAAAGCAAGCAGAAAAGGTAAAAAGCGTTTCTTTACTCCACCTTTTTAAGATTTATTTTCATCAGTGCTGTTCAGTTTGTGGTCCTGTGAAGCTGGATTCCCCTCATACTCCTACTGCTAACAGTATCGTAAGAGAACCGCTGATACTCAGGAGTACTAGCCTTCAAAGAGAGCCCTGGGAAAGTCTGGGTGAAGAGGCTGTCAGATATTACTGAAAAGTGAGGACATACACGTTTGTTTCATTTTTAGTAAACATATAATTTTGTTACCTTGTCATCAATTTTTATCCACAAGACAAAAAAACTGCAGAAATCCTAAAATATCCAGAAACTTTCCACATATTAAGAATCACCAGGCCGGGCGCGGTGGCTCATGCCTGTAATCCCAGCACTTTGGGAGGCCGAGGCGGGTGGATCACGAGGTCAAGAAATAGAGACCATCCTGGTCAACATGGTGAAACCCCGTTTCTACTAAAAATACAAAAAATTAGCTGGGCATGGTGGCATGTGCCTGTAATCCCAGCTGCTCGGGAGGCTGAGGCAGGAGAATTGCCTGAACCCAGGAGGCGGAGGTTGCAGTGAGCTGAGGTAGCGCCATTGCACTCCAGCCCGGGTAAGAAGAGCGAAACTCTGTCTCAAAAAAAAAAAATCACTAACAGGTCGATGAGTAGTTAGACGGACTGAACTAACTATACCTTGCCACGCGAATACAATCTGTTAATATCTGTGGCTTTGAAAAATTTAACTAAAGTTGTGTACATTGGCTCACACCTGTAATCCCAGCACGTTAGGAGGCCAAGGTTGGGGGATCGTTTGCGCCCAGGAGGTCAAGGATGCAGTGAACCATGAAAGCACCACTGCACTTCAGCCCGGGCAACAGAGCAAGACCCAGCCTCGAGAAATAAATACATACATAAATAAACATATAAAATAAAAATTTAACTACATTACCTTAACATATTCAAATAAAACAATACTCCCACCTAGTGGAAAAAGGAAAATGTCTGGCTTATTTCGGTTGTGAATACCACCACCATAAAGAAAGAATTAAAACTACAATTAATTTTTTTAAATTTTATTCCGTTTCATCATTCTCAAAATATATTCCCCAAAAGTAATCTACAAAAGAGTGCCCGCTGCTCCCCTTAAAGGAATCGACATGTAATCTACATTACAAAACAATGTTTAAGATCACGTATAAATGTTACTCTGAATCTCATTTGTTGTCATCAATTTCTTTAGTATCTCAGTGCTCTGGGGAATATTCTGGAAGGAGAGAAAAAAGTGAATACAGTGAGACCAGGAATTCAGGCAGAGGCAACACACTCCCCCCTCCACCGGCCCCCTGCCAATCTCCACACTCTGAACACTTAAAGAAGACAGCAGCCATGGGACAGGTGTGGCCTTTACTCTCCCCTTCTAAACAAAAAGGCCAGTGGGGAGTCAGTTCAGCAGGCCCTTCCTGCCACAGTCACCAAAAATCTGGCCTCCAGTGGTCTCCTGGCATCCAGAGGAAGTCTACACTCTGACCCACCCAACCTTCCCCACAAGATGTCCTCCTCCTCTCTCCATCCCCAGTACCACATTCCTCACGACTCTCCTCACACTTCCCCACTCTGCTCACACCGCTTCCCTCTGCACACTTCTACCCTCTAAGATTCATCCATCTTTCAAATCCAACTAAACCGCCACCGGAAGAACTCAAAACAGTTTCACCTGATTGAAAATATCACTTTTAAATGGTCAAAAACAATGAACAGACTCAGTCTGATGCATTTGGTCATTAAGAAAACAGCCTCTGCAGAATCATCATCTTACCCTCCTGCTAATCAATATCTCCAAAGCAAAAATGAAACTGCTGAAAGAGTTACTTAAATTTCCCTTTGAAAGTATACTCATAAAAGCTGAGCTTCCTTAAGCCCTACAGGACAGATGATTTCCAAGTCTCAGAACAAGTCCCAATATTTGTGATGCACCTGTGTGCCAAGCACAGTCCCACAACAGTAAACACAATGGCCCAGCCCCTTCCCAAGGGAACTCATCTCTAAGTTAAGTGGAATGAGCTAACTGGCTAACTAAGCAAAGGAGACAATCAGCGTATTACTCTGAAAGAGATGCTAGACATAAAATAACTCTATGTGTCAGAAAGATTGCCCCTGATTCTAGTTAACTTGAAAGACAAGCTTGCGGCATACTAAATAGAGAGTTTTACAACTGTACTCTTCAACAAATGGTTATTGATGGCTTTATTCAACATGCCAGGTATGTGGTAAACTTGGACTACCAAAATTTAAAAACGTGATTTGTTACCACAAGGAGCTGACAATCTAGTAAGAAAATAATTTATGAGACCTGGGAAATGAGCTACTTCCAACAAGTCACCACAAAAGTCTTAACTCTAACGGCCATTCCAGAATAAAACCGGGCTGAGGGACAATGTTGTTACAACCTCTCTCCTTTAAAGAAACCCTCCTTAAAGTAGGGACTATGGACTTTCAAAACAATCTCTTAAAGCAATGAAATCCCTAAACTATCTGAAAAAAAGGCAAACTTTATGTACACATTCCAATTTTCTTAGAAAATGGGCCCAGAAATATAAACTAATGGCTAAAAAAAAAAGGGTTATTATGTAATCCTCTCATCTTCACATATCCAATTCTCTCTAAAATTGGGTAAATATTATAATTTGATCCATACTAAACTTAAAAATAACCTTCTGAAAAACTAAATAAAATTGTTTTTAAAAAACTTCCAAATTAGTTATAGAAACTTCTTGAACAGTAAAACCATCTGTCCACATAGACATTTGCGATTTAATTACACTGCATTAATCTATCATACAAGAACACAGCATTCAGCAACTTACAGACCTATACAGAAGAGACAATGACAAATTCAAACTGCCAGACTAGGAAGCTTCACTTTAAGAAGAAGGGGTCTCCATGCATTGCTTAGGGTTTAAGATGACACCATACATTTATGTTTGTTACGAAGCTCATTGTAACAACTCAGCTATTAATTTAAACAAGTTAAAACCTTACCTTAACCAAACCTTTCAAGCTTCTGGTAGAAAGTATAGGCTTAAAAGCTTCCACTGTAATTAGATCTAATTTCATCACATCAGTATAACACAAGTACAGAATTGCTGGGATTTTCCATACTTGACAGTAACTAAGAACTATGAATATACAAGAAAAAAAACACATAAGTTTTCTATTATATTATTTTTATATTAAACACCTTTAAATAATAAAGGCTGTTTTTAAAAGTAATCTCAGCTGCCTCTTTCAGTCAAGGTATTCAACTGCAATTCTGAACCAATGATAATGTAGATTTTCTTCCAAAGTCAACTTATTTTCCTAATAATCTCTTCTTTTGAAAATATTAACTTTATATTTCCTGAAAGTACAGCTGAGATGATTTTAAGTAGCTGAAAGATTAAAATTCTACTGCCTATAATAAAGTATATGTAAATAACAAATACAAAATGCATAAGGTAAAATATTTAGCCACCTCTCTTTCTAGTAAACATTGAAAGCAAAATAAAACCCAACCAAACCCTGTTTAATACAGCTCATATAATAAATAACAATTATGTAATATATTATCCACTGAAAAGTAAATGGTAGTCTGTCATATGATGGCAGATGTGAGTGACAGTAATAAAAAAATTAAAGCAACTAACAAGATTCAATATTCAAAACTTCTATCTTGATAATTAAAACATACTTTATCAACTTTTCATGCACCAATAATTTATATTTAATGCGGGCTTGCATTCTGAATAATCAAAGACCAAAAAAGAAACACAGCAATTCTGAAGCCTAACAGCTAAGAAACTGGAGCTTCTCAAATAAGTGGGTCTGGAAAATTTGAAAACTCAAGCCAGAGATGCTGACTGCACTTGTAACTACTGACACTGAGGATTAACAGCAATATACGGTATCAATCATTGTTAATAAACTACCTCAAAAAGATCTCTAACAGTGAAAGCGTATTAATAAAGTCATAACAAAATATAACATAAATATTACAAATTTTAATACCACCTGCTGCAGGAAGGTCGTGTACTATATTCGGTTGTTCCAGCAATGGACAACACGCAGGGTCTTTGAAATTCTGTGTTTTTAGGGCTTTCAGGAAAGGAGAAGGAAGGCTGCCAGTGGACTCCGAGGTCTTATAATCGGTAACATGTCGACATGTGAGAACAGTTATCTGCATGTTCTTCCTTGGACAAGAGCCAAAAACCTAACATAAAATTGATTTCAAATTAAAAAAACATATAATCTTGTTACAGAATGGAAACACTCCTCTAGGTGTTCCTCTAATACCACAGACAATAAAAGCACGCCTAGCCAGGGTGGGAACGTGCGTTGGAGAAACAGAACACACCTGCTGTCTCAACCTGGGTTTGATTTGGGTTCTGCTTACTAGGTGGGCAACTTTTCCAAGTCACTTTCCTCACTGGTGAACTAAGGTGACATAGTTTGGATGTCTGTCCCCTCCAAATCTCATGTTAAAATGTGTTTCCCAATGTTGGAAGCAGAGCCTGGTGGGAAGTGGCTGGATATGGGAGCAGATCCCTCATGAATGGCCTAGCACCATCCTGTTGGTGATACATGACTTCTCATTTCTCATTCAGTTCATGCTAGAGCTGGCTGTTCAAAGGAGGCTGGTTCCTCCTTCCTCTCTTGCTCCCTTTCTCGCCATGTGATGTGCCTGCTTCCCCTTCACCTTCCACCATGACTGAGGCTTCCTGAGGACTCAGAAGAAGCCAAGCGGATGCCAGCACCATGCTTCCTGTATAGCCTGCAGAACTGTGAACCAATTAAACCTCTTTTTTTTTTTTTGAGACGGAGTCTTCCTCTGTCGCCAGACTGGAGTACAGCAGCACTATCTCAGTTCACTGCAATTCACTGCAACCTCCGCCTCCCAGATTCAAGTGATTCTCCTGCCTCCACCTCCCAAGCAGCTGGAACTACAGGCGCACATCACCATGCCCAGCTAATTTTTTATATTTTAGTAGACACGGGGTTTCACCATGTTGGCCAAGATGGCTTTGATCTCTTGACCTCGTGATCCACCTGCCTCAGCCTCCCAAACTGCTGGAATCACAGGCATGAGCCACCATGCCCAGCCTAAACCTCTTTTCTTTATAAATTACCCAGCCTCAGGTATTCCTTTATAGCAATACAAGAACAGAAAAACCCATAAGGCCAGCACTACCTTAATGGGCCTGCAATGTGGAGTAAATGAAGTCACAGAATGCCAGAGGAGTGACTACAGGCCTGCCGTCCAGAGGAAAAAAGTCACAAGTACACACCTGGCATTCCTTCCCTCACCCACCTACCACTGACACCTGAAAAGTAACTCTTACGAAATTCATTTTTGGAATTACTATACTTATAGGTAAGTTTCAATCACTGTGGTTCTCAATGTCCTTTTCTATAACTAGAAGTAGTCTGGATTTGATAGACTTCCAAGAATTCTTTTACCTTTTAATAAGATCTAAAGTGATATAAACAAAGAAAGATGGGCGGGAGGAATCCAACTGTGTTTTATACTCCTCAATGCTGAGGAGAGTAGGTCACAGAAGTACAAAACACGGTTGGTTGGTCATGTTAAATAAGCAAGTTCTTTTATTCTTTATATTCAAAATCAAATTCCTGTAATATTCTTAAGAAATAAATTCCTTTCCCATATCAATATCTGACTGCATAAGTTTAAGTGAAAAGACCCTGAACCCTCAAAAAAATGAAAACTTCTATAGACTAACCATTCACAGGTTTTCATTTCTCTTACCTTTTCCAGCCACTGATACTGTTGATCTTCTGCAACGTAGCAACTGCACTGACAGAGGAAAACCTGAAAAGTCAAGTTCCACGTTTTCTGTCAAGTACGTTTTATATACACGCCAAACTATCACCATATATGTAACATGTGAATAACAACACATAGATAATACTTATTTTCCTGGCTCCACTATCGACCTACTTATTTCTCTTGAAAATTTAAGAGTCAAACCACTACTAGTGATTAGTGTTAGAAAAAGTGCACACTGACAGAGCAACTGAAAGACCTGGCACATTAAAGTATACTACCAGTAAATACCATGGAAGTCATACTTAAATAGCCACTTTTCAAACATACAAGTCCCACCTACCGAGGGATTGGATTTGAGATGATAAAACACACAAAAAGCCTCTGTGGAGGACAGATGTATAGTGTCTGTTGTTCTACACCATTCATTCCAGAGTTTAGCACAACCAACTTCTTCCCAGGCTCCTGAATTCATAACAAATGATGATAGAAATGCTGTAAAAAACAATTCACGTAAGTTAGAGTTTGGCTGTGCAAGCGGTATTTTCTTTTTTTTTTTAAATCATACTTAATTTCTGGGGTACATGTGCAGATCTTGCAGCAATGCTACATAGGTATAAACATGCCATGCTGGTTTGCTGCCTCCATCCCCCTATCACCTACATTAGGTATTTCTCCTAATGTTATCCCTCCCCAATCTCCCCAACCCCCACTATTCATCCCCTAACCCCCACCCTGCCAAAAGACCCCAGTGTATGATATTCCCCTCCCTGTGTCCATATGTTCTTATTGTTCAACACCCACCTAGGACTGAGAACATGTGATATCTGGTTTTCTGTTCTTGTGTCAGTTTGCTGAGAATGATGGTTTCCAGATTCATTCATGTCCCTGCAAAGCACATGAACTCATCCTTTTTTATGGCTGCATAGTATTCCATGGTGTACCTGTGCCACGTTTTCTTAATCCAGTCTACAATTGATGGGCATTTGGGTTGGTTCCAGGTCTTTGCTATTGTAAACTGTGCTGCAATGAACATACATGTGCATGTGTCTATAACAGAACGATTGATAATCCTTTGAGTATATACCCAGTAACGGGATTGCTGGGTCACATGGAATTTCTATTTCTAGGTCCTTGAGGAATCGCCACACTGTCTTCCACAATGGTTGAACTAATTGACACTCCCACCAACAGTGTAAAAGTGTTCCAATTTCTCCACATCCTCTCCAGCAACCGTTGTCTCCAGATTTTTAAAGATCATCATTCTAACTGGAGTGAGATGGTATCTCAATGTGGTTTTGATTTGCATTTCTCTAACGACCAGTGATGATGAGCATTTTTTCATGTTTCTTGACCACAGAGATGTCTTCTTTTGAAAAGTATCCGTTCATATCCTTCACCCACTTTTTGATAGGGCTTTTTTCTTATAAATTTGTTTTAGTTCTTTGTAGAGTCTGGATATTAGCCCTTTGTCAGATGGGCAGCTTTCAAAAATTTTTTCCCATTCTGTTGGTTGCTGCTTCACTCTAATGATTGTTTCTTTTGCTGTGCAGAAGCTCTTAAGTTTAATTAGATCCCATTTGTCTATTCTGGCTTTTGTTGTCATTGCTGTTAGTGTTTCAGTCATGAAGTCCTTGCCTATGCCTATGTCCTGAATGGTATTGCCTAGGTTTTCTTCCAAGGTTTTTATGGCGTTAGGTCTTATGTTTAAATCTTTAATCCATCTGGAGTTAATTTTTGTATAAGGTGTAAGGAAGGGGTCCAGTTTCAGCTTTCTGCACATGGCTAGCCAGTTTTCCCAACACCATTTATTAAACAGAGAATCCTTTCCCTATTGCCTTTGTTAGGTTTGTCAAAGATCAGATGGTTGTAGATGTGTGGCATTACTTCCGAGGCCTCTGTTCTGTTCCACTGGTCTCTATCTCTGTTTTGGTACCAGTACCATGCTGTTTTGATTACTGTACCCTCGTAGTATAGTTTGAAATCAGGTAGCATGATGCCTCCAGCTTTGTTCTTTTTGCTTAGGACTGTCTTGGCTATACAGGCTCTTTTTTGGTTCCATATGAAGTTTAAGGTGGTTTTTTCCAGTTCTGTGAAGGTGGTCAATGGTAGCCTGATAAGGATAGCACTGAATCTATAAATTAAACAGTATGGCCATTGTCACATTATTGATTCTTCCTAAGCATGAGCATGGAATGTTTTTCCATCTGTTTGTGTCCTCTCTTATTTCCTTGAGCAGTGGTTTGTAGTTCTCCTTGAAGAGGTCCTTGACATCCTTTGTTAATTGTATTCCTAAGTATTTTATTCTCTTTGTAGCAATTGTGAATGGGAGTGTGCTCATGATTTGGCTCTCTGTTATTAGTGCATAGGAATGCTTGTGATTTTTGCACAATGATTTTGTATCCTGAGACTTTGCTTAAGTTGCTTATCATAAGGAGATTTTGGGCTAAGATGGTGAGGTCTTCTAAATATACAATCATGTCATCTGCAAATACAGATAATTTGACTTCCTCTTTTCCTAACTCAATACTCTTTATTTCTTTTTCTTGCCTGATCTGGCTAAAACTTCTAATACTATGTTGAATAGGAATGGTGAGAGGGCACCCTTGTCTAGTGCCAGTTTTCAAAGGGAATGCTTCCAGTTTTCGCCCATTCAGTATGATACTGTCAGTTTGTCATAAATAGCTCTTATTATTTTGATACACATTCCATCAATCCCTAATTTATTGAGAGTTTTTAGCATGAAGGGCTGTTGAATTTTGTCAAAGGCCTTCTCTGCACCTATTGAGATAATCGTGTGGCTTTGTCTTTGGTTCTGTTTATGTGATGGATTATGTTTATAGATTTACATAAGTTGAACCGGACTTGCATCCCCGGGATGAAGCCTACTTGATAGTGATAGATAAGCTTTTTGATGTGCTGTTACATTCAGTTTGCCAGTATTCTATTGAAGATTTTTGCAATGTTCATCATGCACACTGACCTGTAATTTTCTTTTTTAGTTGTGTCTCTGCCTGGTTTTGGTATCAGGATGATGTTAGACTCATAAAATGAGTTAGGGAGGATTCCCTCTTTTTGTATTGTTTGGAATAGTTTCAGAAAGAATGGTACCAGCTCCTCTTTGTACATCTGGTAGAATTTGGCTGTGAACCTGTCTGGACCTGGACTTTTTTTTGGTTGGTAGGCTATTCAGTGCTACCTCAACTTCAGACCTTGCTTTTGGTCTATTCAGGGATTCAACTTCTTCCTGGTTAAGTCTTGAGAGGGTGTAAGTATCCAGCAATTTATCCATTTCTTCTAGATTTACCAGTTTATGTGCATAGAGGTGTTTGTAGCAATCTCTGATGGTAGGTTGTATTTCCATGGAATCAGTGGTGATATCCCGTTTGTCATTTTTTATTGCATCTATTCTTCTCTCTTTTCTTTTTCATTAGTCTGGCTAGCGGTGTATCTATTTTGTTGATCTTTTCAAAAAACCAGCTTCTGAATTTAATGATTTTTTTAAGGGTTTTTTGTGTCTCTGTCTTTCAGTTCTGCTCTTATCTTAGTTATTTCTTGTCTTCTGATAGCTTTTGAATCTGTTTGATCTTACGCCTCTAGTTTTTTTTTTTTAATTACAATGATAGGGTGTCAATTTTAGATCTTTCCTCACTTCTCATGTGGGGATTTAGTGCTACAAATTTTCCTCTGGACACTGCTTTAAATGTGTCCCAGAGATTCTGGCACACTATGTCTTTGTTCTCACTGGGTTTGAAGAACATCTTCATTTCTGCCTTCATTTCATTATTTACCCAGTAGTCATTCAGGAGAAGGTTGTTTAGTTTCCATGTAGTTGTGCAGTTTTGAGTGAGTTTCTTAATCCTGAGTTCTATTTGGACTACACTGTGCTCTGAGAGACTGGTTGTTATGATTTCTGTTCTTTCGCATTTGCTGAGCAGTGATTTACTTCCAATTATGTTGTCAATTTTAGATTAAGTGCGATGTGGTGCTGAGAACAATGTACAGTCTGTGGATTTGTGGTGGAGAGTTCTGTAGATGTCTATTAGGTCCACTTGGTACAGATTAGCATTCAAGTCCTGGATATCCTTGTTGATTTTCTGTCTCATTGATCTAATGTTGACAGTTGAGTGTTAAAGTCTCCCACTACTATTGTGTGGGAGTCTAAGTCTCTTTGTAAGTCATTAAGAACTTGCTTTATGTATCTGGATGCTCCTGTATTGGGTGCATACAGGTTTAGGATAGTTAGCTCTTCTTGTTTATGTAATGCCCTTCTTTGACTCTTTTTATCTTTGTTGGTTTAAAGTCTGTTTTATCAGAGAATAGGAATGCAACCCCTGCTTCTTTTTTTTTTTTTTTTTGTTCTCCATTTGCTTGGTAAATCTTCCATCCCTTTATTTTGAATCTACGTGTGTCTTTGCACATGAGATGGGTCTCCTAAACACAGCACAGTGATAGGTCTTGACTTTTTATCCAATTTGCTAGTCTATGTCTTTTGATTGGGGCACTTGGCCGGTTTACATTTAAGGTTAATATTGTTATGTGTGAATTTGATCCTGCCATTTTGATATTAGCTCATTGTTTTACCCATTAGTTGATGCAGTTTCTTCATTGTGTTGATGGTCTTTGGTACGGTTTTGCAGTGGCTGGTAGTGGTTGTTCCTTCCCATGTTTAGTGCTTCCTTTAGGAGCTCTTGTAAGGCAGGCCTGGTGATGATGAAATCTCCAGCAATTGCTTTTCTGTAAAGGATTTTATTTCTCCTTCACTTATGAAGCTTAGTTTGGCTGGATATGAACTTCTGGGTTGAAAGTTACCTTCTTTAAGGATGTTGAACATTGGCCCCCACTCTCTTCTGGCTCATAGGGTTCTACTGAGAGATCCTACTGTGAGTCTGATGGGCTTCCTTTTGTGGGTGACCTGACCTTTGTCTCTGGCTGCCCTCAGAATTTTTCCTTCACTTCAACCCTGGTGAATCTGATCATTATGTGCCTTGGGGTTGCTCTTCTCAAGGAGTATCTTTGCGGTGTTCTCTGTATTTCCTGGATTTGAATGTTGGCCTGCCTTGCTAGGTTGGCTCTGTCACCCAAGCTGGCCCACTATCAGTGGGAGGATCATAGCTCACTGCAGCCTCGAAATCCTGGGCTCAAGCAAACCTTCCATCTCAGATTCCTGAGTAGTCAGGGTTACAGGCAAACACCGCCATGCCTGGCTACATTTTTTTATTTTTTGTAAAGATAGAGTCTCACTATTTTGGCTAGGCTGATCTCAAACTCCTCTCTTAAGTGATCCTCATGCCTTGGTCTCCCAAACAGCTGGGATTACATATGCGAGCCACTGTGACTGGCCTAAATCTGATGTTTTTCAGTTCATTAAAAAGATGGTGCAGGCCAGGTGCTGTGGCTCACACCTGTAGTCCCAGCTCTTTGGGAGGCTGAGGCAGGAGGATCACTTGAGGACACAAGTGCAAGACCAGCCTGGGCAACACAGCAAGAACCCACCTCTACCAAAAAAAAAAAGATACAACATGAGCAGGACAGAGATTCTACTCAGAAACACAATCACTCTACTGTGGCTTTTTTTTAAAGTACCAGACATTTTAAATCTTTTATGATGGAAGGAAATATGTAACTTTATATTTAAATATTTCAACAAAATGACTAATCTGCATTTCACTTACCTACTGCATTATTTCCTATGGCGATTATAAACTTGGAGCACGGATATTTCTCTAGCAAAGAAACTTCCAAAGATGTTTTTGTTTGTCTTCGCAGGAGCCGCACCTCCCTAACACAAGAAAGAAGATGAAACTAAAGCAACTTCAATATAAACAGTATCATATTACTAAGACAAAAGGGCACTATATGCACTATTTGCAATAAATAAAATACACGTTTGTTTTATAAAGAATTAATAACCTCAGGAAACGATGGACTCAGGTAATGATAACCAACAGATAAAACTGCTGCATACAAGTTTACGGAGAACTCTAACATAGTGGTCAGGCTGTCCACCGAACCCAAGGATCAATCTTAGCATCCCTAAGAGTGAGACAACTGATCAGAGCCTACAACAAGAAAGAGCACCCCGTAGTAGACAAAAGCACTGAATCTGACCAAGCCTCCGAATGAACATTCATTTACAGGACATGCAGGCGACACACACGTTAAGTGACATCACAAGGAAGTGATCAGACAAATTCAGAGTGTGGGGCACTGGACAGGACAACCAGTCCTGTCCCTTAGGAGGGGTAAAAGAGGAGGCTGCTCTAAATCAAGTGAGACGTCTAACGGTAACCTGTGGACCTTGTTAGGATTCTCGTTCACACAAACCACTGTAAAATGTCCTGTTTGAGAAAACTAGGTAAATGTGAGTGAGCATGGACTGACTCTGAAATGATACCGACAAATTATTATTAGTGTTGTTAGGGGTGATAATAGCATATATAAGGAAATCGCTAAAATGTTGAAATGTATTCTGAAAAACGTAGAGGTGAAAGGCCATGATGACTGGAATATGCGTACGGGTGGTGGGAGAGGAAATAAACACGGCAAAATCTTCCTAACTGTTGCATTTACCTGGTTATGCAGGCGTCAGGGCTCACTTGACTGTTTTCTCTCACTTTTGCGTGTTTGGAAACAATTCTTTTAAAGAGTGTTCATCTGCTACTGACGCATTACGCTAACTGAAGTGTGGCACGGAGGTCTCAAAAGTTTGGAAGGAATCGGTGTGTCCGTGAACAATCCACGACAAACGCGGTGGGGCCCAAGTCAATGTGACAGGCTGGAAGATCACGAGTCCGGAAGACACCAGGCCTCCAGAAATGCTCCCGGAAGCCTTTCAGGAACGGATCTGAACCCAGCCCTCCCACAGCGGCTTCACCCTGGACTCCACGAAACGCCAGCGGATCCAGACCAGCACAGCACACACCTGGGGCTGGCGCCGCCGGAGGCCGCCTTCACGGAGAGACCCAGGGCCCGGGCAGAGCCACGGAGCGGCGGCAACCGCGGCGGCCACTTGGGCCTCAAGGGAAGACCGCGGAGCCCCGGCCTCAGGCACCGTAGCGGCTTCGGAGCCCGCGCACCTTCCCGCGGCGGGCAGCGCGCCGCCCTTATCCGGGTACCTCACCTCTTCCGCGCCAGCCGCTGCCGCACCTCCCTGTCCTCTGGCGTCTCCCTCCGCCCCTCATCCTCCTCCTCCTCGTCCTCTGTCCCAGCTCGGCACGGTGCCTTCACCACCTCTCCGAAGAACGTGGCCGCCATGGCCGCACCTGGACCGGCTGGACACAACTGCGACGCCGCGGAACTGCGCACGCCACCTTACGCCAGACCACGCCCCCTCACCACGCGGGAGACACATCCCACCCCGCAGAGGCCACGCCCTCCGCGCAGAGCCCGAGCTTGTGGCCAGAACCCCACCGCGCGGGCAATACGCCCGCCCCGCGCAGGCCACGCCCTCTACACCGCCCGCCCGCGCTGCCACGCCCTGGGCCGGGGAGTCCCAACAGCTTTTTGTTTTGTTTTTTTTTTTAATTACAGATGGTGGTCTCGCTATGTTGTCCAGTCTCGTCTCGAACTCCTGGGCTCAAGCGATCCTCCTGCTTAGGCCTCCGGAAGTGCTTGGATTACACGCGTGATCCACCACGCCCGGCCCCCGGCGGTTTTCATTAACAGCTTGAGCCCGGCGGGCGCCGAGAAGTAGGACTGCGGACTAGAGGGGCGGGGGGCTTGGGGCGGAAGGAGGGCGGGTCCTCCGCTCGCTGAGGTAGCGGAACCGGGGATGCAGGGGCAGTGCCAGCGCCACGGGCCGTCGCGTAAGGGAATTGTGCCCTCGCAGGTCCTTCCCTCCTCGTCTGTTTCCCTTTTCCTGCTGCGTTAAGAGAGACTGGGGGAGCCTTGGTGTACTGAGCACCGGCTCCAAACTTCGACTTCCCAGGTAGGTGGCGACGCGGTGGCACTGAGTACCCCTGGAGCCAGGCACGCCGTCAGACAGCGGGCACGGGCGGACCGGAAAGGCAAGAAATACAGCGCTTCGTGGTGGTATAAAAATGAGACCTTTACTCTGGCAATAGGAATTCACATTTCAAAAGCTGATGATTGTCAAGCCGGTTTAAAAAACTTATGAGAATGTAAAAAATAGTGTATTTTTTTAAACTTGGCCATTATCTAATACAAAATTTTTCTTTTTAAATAGCCATTGATAAGCAAAATGTGTTGAATTGGTTCTCTTTAAAATGTGCTGGAAGGCAAAGTTCGAGGAGCACTGTTCCAAGCCAGAGAAAAAGGGGACGTCATAATTTTAAATGAAATTACGCAGTAATGCAATGAAAAATAACCGTTTCCTATTCAGATTTAGTTCTACTGAACTACATGGCATCGTGTGCATTTTGTGACTTCGTCAGTAGTCACAAAGTAAGTACTACTTTGGGGTCAGAGAGATCCTCTTGAGATAAAATCTCAAAGCTGCTAGAAATATTTCAAGATGTGGAAAAATAATGATCAACAAAATCATTTACATAAAATTATTTAGCAGATTTACACATCTACTGCAGGAAAAAAATGTGAGTTTTGAAGCAAAATCTGAACATGTAGCAATAAAATTAAGACCAAATTGCTAGCCAGTAAGAGCTTAGGAAACTTTGGGTATCCTTAGCGAGATAGAATAAAGATTACCAAAATGAGGTTTTAAAACATTAGGACTCCTGGGTTAACTGGTCTATTATAATGATGGAACTGCAGAATAAAAAGGTTTGGGCACTACATTGTCTTAGTCCTTTTGTTAATTTTGTCATTTTTTTTTTTGAGACAGAGTTTCGCTCGTTACCCAGGCTGGAGTGCAATGGCCCGATCTCGGCTCACCGCAATCTCCGCCTCCTGGGTTCAGGCAATTCTCCTGCCTCAGCCTCCTGAGTAGCTGGGATTACAGGCACGCGCCACCGGGCCCAGCTAATTTTTTGTATCTTTAGTAGAGACGGGTTTTCACCATGTTGGCCAGGATGGTCTCGATCTCTTGACCTCGTGATCCACCCGCCTCGGCCTCCCAAAGTGCTGGGATTACAGGCTTGAGCCACCACACCGGCAATTTGTCATTTTTAGTAAGATCTTCAATTTGATTTCACAATTTCATTAAGAAATATTTTCTGCAAAGCAAATCAATGTAAATAGGGTTATGGTAATACATTTGCCCATGATTTAAATTCTGCACACATTTCAGAGAGAACAATTTTACAATACTAAGTTTTAAGCAAATGCTTATTTCATGCAGTTACAATAAATTTAGGCCAAGCACTTTTTAAAAAGGCAATTATGTTTGAATTACTTAGCCAAAAAAGGATTCCATTATGCAAGACTGATAATACAATCTCAAATATTGACAGAAATTAACCCCACCACAGCAAATTATAAATTCAAAGTATAAATTATTTCATTACACCGAAATTGCCAAAAAAAAAAAAACTTTGCATAAAATAGTCTTCAGTTAAGTACTTCATTTTGTAGTTACTTGTTGAGGATATAATCTACTCAAAAAAATATTATAAATTAAGTGTAAGTTTTGAACTGGAAAGAAGTTTAAGCATTTCATTAGAGCTCAAAAATCAAACCCCATGCACCTAAAAGTAATAGCAGTTTATTAGGAATTATCTTCCTTCACCTGTGCATCAACATACTGGGGATAGTTTAGATGAAAGTATACTACAAAAGGAGCAAAGAACAGAGACTTAGTAGGTCAGAATAGTCTGGCTTATGCTAAAAAACGAAAAGCCTCTTTTTAAAAAACAGACATGCAGCCACAAGTTTCTGAAGCATTTTAGACACTTGGTACATCTGTATAACAAAAAAAATGCATTTGTCTTAAAAATAGAAACCTCTAGGTTTCTGTAGTTTTACTTTTTCAAATTTACACATGCAAATCATATATTAATATTCAGGTATTTTTAAATGAGAAACAGCTTACTTTCAACAACTTAATTTTTCCAATAGCACGTTAACTGTTAAAAAATGTGACAGTACATTTATTTAATCTGGCAATTTTAATTTCAACCAATACATATAAACAACAAATTAAATCCTATTGCAAATACATTCTTTGTGGTACCACGACCAGATTTTCCAATCCTAGCAGATGCCACAATGAAATAGGCCAAACATGCGACCAGTAAAGTTTGTTGGGATGAGACTGTAATAAATTTACTCAAAGTATTCAAGTTCTAATTTTTAAGGTGCTGTAGAGAAACAGATAAGGTTCACTGTATCATCTAAAAATATGACTGTTTTGATCTTGAGCTATACCTTTTTTTTTTCTGACTGATTAAAACCTAAGACCCGCCTCTTAATGAGGCACATTTTTGGCATTTCTGTAAATGCTGCTACATAAAAGGGAAAATGAGGAATAGCTGTGATAGTTAACATTCATAGCTTTCTTAGAAAAATATATATTCCCTGAATTAGTCATATCAAGTGGTCATTCAGTACGAACTCCAATATTATAAACAAAATGACATGAACGGAATTTCTCTAACTGCCTATTTCCAACACTCTACTTCAGAATTCAGTAATCAGCATCTCAAGCTGAAATTCTCTTGTCCTCCTAGTTTGTTTTTGACCTTTGGGGATGTGAATTGTAGGGAGTGAATTTGGGTGGAGTTTTTGCTTCACTCAAAAGTCACATAGGCCCATTAGCACTTCCTTTAGAAAAGTGTCTAATATTTTTTCTTCATGACACCATAGTTGTCATGGTCTGAATCTTTACTCTCTACTGGAGAACCCTTAAAATTAGCCATCAGGTTGAGATTTTGAAATCTGTTCACTCCAAGGTGTTCCTAGCCTATACACTTCGCATTATATTTTTCCTCTATAAAATCAAGTCTTCAAGGCCTTACTTTCTGGAAAGAGGAATAGTAGTCTTATAGCAGGCCATTTGTCTTTTCTTTCAACCTCTCTACCTACAGACTCTGCTATTTCCTCTTCAGAAATCCCTAGAGCACGTGTCTGTTCAAGAGCTGACTGGGAGGAACTCACTGGATTATGGCCTTTAGAAAATTCCTCCGAAGATGCTGATCAGGGATTAATTTTAGAGCTGGGGGCCGAATGTAACTGCCAGTTTACTTGTGGCCCAACTGTTTTCAGATACCACTTCTACATTCCCATAGTCACTATTGTGCATTTTCTTTCCAGGATCTGAACCCCCTTAAGAAAAGCATTTTGCTATTAGTATCTTCTAGCTCTTTCTCACTTTCAGAATTTATGGTCGTATCATCCTCTTTATAATAAACATTCAGTAATTTTTTCTTAGCCGCAGCAGAAGCATTTCGATGGGGCAGTTTTCTGCTACTCTTCCTAATCCAGACATTTCCTGGTCCTGAGACCGTCTCTTTTAGATTACTCATTATCTTTATTTTTTTTGCAGCAACAGTAGCACATCTGCGGGGAACTTTCTCAGGTACCATTTTTGCTTTCAGAGTTTCACTAGGCATCTGCACTGCATCCTTCTCATTATGCATACATGTTCTCACTTTTGTATTGGGTTCTCTGTCTCTAGGAACAAATTCTGAAAAATGAAAGTTCATGTAAATGCAAAAATCTTGTAACACAAGATTTTACTACTAACATTCCTCAACAACACTCATTCAGAAACAAATTGTAAAAGTCATACTGCCAAATTTTTTAATGTGATACTAAGGGCTTTTGACATTGATGTAACCTTACATTTGCTTATAACAACTATAAGGATGTCACTTAAAACAGTAGCAGACTTTAAGAATGGAATTAAAGTTCCTTTAGCATCGGCATCATAAAGCTGCTAATCTAAAAACGTATGTATGAGCATTTTACATAATTTCAATTATTAAATCTTAATTTCATTGTTCCAGTATTTTCTGACCTAGGTATGACACATGAAATTCAGATTTAAATTCAAAAAAATAACACATATGTGGAGTTGCTTTAAGGAACTACAAAGTGCAGAGTGCTATGAGAACACAGACTAGAAACCTAACCTAGCCTAAGGGATCAAGGAAGGATTCCTTCAAGGAAGCGTTTAGAAGAGAGCTGAAAATTGTGAAAGGATTTGCCAGACAAAAAGCACTTTGCAGAGTTAAGTCCTTCATGCAGACTAAGGCAGTTTTTAGAGGGGGCTTGAAATGACTCTGGAGCTGTGCAGAGCCACATAATGCCAGACCTACTACTCCACGCTGACCAAACTTAGGAGGGCTCAGGTATTTTTACTGTTACCAGTGTCTACAAGCCAAATTTTCAGATTTGACAAACAAGTCTAATTAGTATTCTTGTACAACAAACGTGGCATTTCTTTTACCATACGTATCTGAAGTTCACTGGCCCTTGAATTTTAGGTCTTTCTTGCAGCCATAAACACTCAGACTATCTAAAATTGCCTTCATGGTACACATCGGTCTTGATGGCAGTTTGTTTGGTAGGACCCTGCCTGAAGTTTCCAGATACTTAAAGCATTTGAAAAAGCCAGGTTGTAGATCTCTGAAATAACCACAATTGATATCCTACACCCACACTCAACTTCTGGAGGACTCCACCACATTCTTTTTACTACTAAGTACTACAAAATGAGGGCTTTAGTCAGATACTACCAAGTAACACTATTATTCTGCAGCAATGAAACAACTACTGCCTACCTTCTGAATTTTTTTCTTCTGTGAAATGTTTGCCCTTCTGTCACTAAGCTGACTAAAGGACAGATGAGTACAGTTAAAAACTGCTTCTCGGGCCGGGCGCCGTGGCACACGCCTATAATCCAGCACTTTGAGAGGCTGAGGCGGGTGGATCACAACATCAAGAGATTGAGACCATCTGGTCAACAAGGTGAAACCCCATCTCTACTAAAAATACAAAAATTAGCTGGGCATGGTGGTGCGCGCCTGCAGTCCCAGCTACTCAGGAGGCTGAGGCAGGAGAATTGCTTGAACCCAGGAGGCGGAGGCTGCAGTGAGCCAAGATTGCGCCATTGCACTCCAGCCTGGGTAACAAGAGTGAAACTCTGTCTCAAAAAAAAAAAAAAAACAAAAAAACTGCTTCTGTGGACTGACATGTTCATACAGCCAGATTAATGAAGCAGGCCTCTACCTTCACAGTGGAAGCACTTCAGATTTTCTCGTAAGTCTATGAAACTGATTTCACACTTCTCTAAGATCAGTTAAGTGTTCTCCCCAAAATAGGTTAGGAAATACTTTATTCAAAGCAACCCTACCACACATCAGTTCCTTTGTCAACTAACTTACGTGATTCACATGCTTTTCCAGTAAAATTCTATTTCTAAGGGTTCTATGTTTTGTTCAGTGTTAAATCTCTAGGCATTTAAATGGCACTTTGCCAGAGTAAGATGCTCATCACAGCATTACTCCCATGCAGCATGCCCTTACCTCCTTCAGTTGGGCTCTGTGGGAAGAGAAGTGGCTTAAAAGTGCAGTGTGTTTACTACTTCAAAGATACTTTTCATGAAATTTTTAAATTATGAACTATTATCTCCAACAAGTCAACCCTATATCCAAAATGAATATTTAACACATCAATGTTAGGCAAATGATAAAATATAAATATGCTACAAAGGGTAAACAAAAAGTTTAAAACATGCAAAATTAAGGTGAAATTTGCAATTTATAGGATAATATACTATTATCAGCTAGCTGCACCATTTGCATTTTGAAAAAAAATTAGATAACTGCTTCATTCCCAACAACCTACTCAAGTCGAATAGCCTATTTCGACTACAAATTTATTTGTAACAAAATGCTTTAAGTTGCAGAAATGAATTCCATTTTGATAATGTGATCAAAGTACCTATACTGACAATTTCGGAACCCAGTAAACACTAACTCTAAGACATTTTAATAAATGTTTGTCATCCGGAAAAATGGAAAAGTTAAGATTCTGTAGGAAACAAAACAAAACTCAGGTTCTTAAAAAATATTTTTAAGAATGATTTGAACTTCAATATGCCCAGGAGGGAGAATTTGTGAATTATATTGTACACAGCAACTCTAACTTGATAAAGCTGTATCTCTTAAGTCTTAGACAATAAAACAGGAATTTCATAGACTAAGAATAAAAATCGGAGAGAGAAAACTGTGGACATTTTTTTAAATACATAGTTTTAAGTGTTTATCATTGAAAACTTAGTAAATTGTAAAGTGCTTTATTCTCAAGAAGACTACAAACCATTTTAGAAATATACGTATTTTCAGAGGGAAGTCAAATTGGTGTGTTAGGGTACAAACTTAAGAACTCTGGATTCTGCTACTCTAATAATACATTTGTGATGGTGCCATGTAATACTAAGTCAGTAGAATTCCACCAGTCCTACTGTCTCAGGTGGTCTTGTGTCAATCGCGTGTTCAGAAAGTCAGTGAGTGCTTGAGGTCTACTGTTTTCCTGGAAGTGATTCCCTATTTGGATATGGCAACAACACAACATCAGTAGTATAAAAATGTACATCTGGGCCGGGCGCAGTGGCTCAAGCCTGTAATCCCAACACTTTGGGAGGCCGAGGCAGGTGGATCAAGAGATCAAGACTATCCAGGTCAACATGGTGAAACCCCGTCTCTAGTAAAAATACAAAAAATTAGCTGGGCATGGTGGCACGTGCCTATAATCCCAGCTACTCAGGAAACTGAGACAGAATTGCCCGAACCCAGGAGGTGCAGGTTGCAGTGAGCCGAGATCGCGCCATTGCATTCCAGCCTGGATAACGAGTGAAACTCCGTCTCAAAAATAAAAAATAAAAAAAAAATGTACATCTGTAGTAGCACTCCATGATCATTTACCTGGATGACCACTTTAAATTATAACTCACAGATATGTGTGTATTCTAAGATGGTGTCTGTGGTGAATGGAAACCTGGATACAAACATTAACAATTCTGACACAACAATCTCTAGTTTCTACATTTTAAGGATAAGTCATATTCCAATTAGACTTTTTTATAATTTTTAAGCTACCCTATTTACAGATACTACACGAGTATTACTTCAACATACAAAACTTTTCCTGAATTCAAAGTAAACTGCACATTACTACAGAAGCATTAAAAATTTTTAATCAACATTTTTTAAATTGGAGCATTTGAAACAGATTTCATGAGAAAATGTCTGACTCGAAATGAAAACATACTAGCCTCTTTCATGAACTCCTAGGATCTTGACATTATTGGTTGCTGTGGTTGGTGGATAATCAAATCCACATAATGGGTTAACCCTCTAGGTGCAAAGTTATAAGCTCCCTCAAGCAGGCCTTTTATCAGAAAAAGTTTGCTTTTCTGTCTCTTTTTTCTCCTCTGTCTGCCCTTCACTGGTAAGTAATGAAATGACCCCAAAACTCAGAAAGCAAGTAACATTTATCAGTGATCTTCATCACTCCCAAAGCACAGTTTCCAAAAACATTCTGTAAGCTGAAGTACCCCTTTAAGGAATGGCTGTAGAATAAATGGTTGCTGTAACTTGCTATTCTTTTCAACAGTTCCACTTTCTAGGGGGAGCTGATAACACTGCAGTATGGCAGCATCAGGTCAAGAGACTGTCAGAAATCATTCCATAAACTAGTTCACTAGCTTATTCATCTTTACGGTTCAATTTACTCAATGATGGGCACCATACAACCCTGAATTTTTGTTATTATTCTGGAACTACGACTAATCTAGCTCATGACAATACAGTTTTCTCTCACTGCTAGAAAAATTCTGCAAAAGATTTGTGATGGCTATTGCAATTTCTTATAAAAATCTCATAAAAGCCTTATTTTTAAATATGAACTTAGGGACCTAATACTTAACTGTTTAATTTGCTTTTTAGAAACAAGATCTCAGAGCATTTCACACTAAATGTAGGCAGAACCAGAAGTAAATACTTGTTTTCAATCTACCCTATTACTGTACTACTAATGAAAAGACGCCAGGCCACAGACAATCCAGTGGCAAAACCCTTTTCAAGCAGACTACTGACTCGCTTCAGTTCTCCCATCCAAGCTCATCCATAAAATTCACAGCCCTTGCAGCCCTATGTTCTGCCTGCGTGAAAAGAAATTACCAGTGGAAAAGAGATTGGGGAACCACCTGGAACAAGTCTGGAATTAACCAAATAGTATTTATTTTGTTTTTTAACTCTTTTGCTTCTTAAGATGAAAATGCTAAACTTATTATACTGTTTCATTTAGGAATTGACAAAAACTCATCTAAATGAATAGATTAATTTAGAACATTAACGATCTTACGTGGAGTGGAAAACTGAAGATCTGCTTTCTTGACAGGCTCCTGTAATTTTATGATTGGAATTTTGTAGGTGAATATGTAGTTGCAGTCCAAGGACTGATTCTCACTTAGAAAATTAACTTGAATATATTTAAAGATCTCTAACTTTTGACCACTCATCAAAAAAGATATTTTTTAAATGGTTTACCTTGTAAAACAAAGGGGGAGAGCTGCTATAAATGAGTTTGGCAGTCCAAACTCATTTAAGGGCTTTAATAAATGAAAACACTTACCTTAAAACTGACATAACTAAAATGTGACCAAAAAATATACCACAGCATTGATAATTAAATTCAAACTACTGGTCTTGCCATACTTGAGAAACAGATGTATAATCTAGTCATTTACATGCTGCCAAAGACAGAGCAGATTTGTAAGATCCAAATGATGTGACTCTCCCACTCCCTCCATCAGATCCAGAAAAGCAATCCTTGAGCAGACACCAATTTAAAATCTTGATATTTTTCTACCAATTTAACAATATATTAGGAACCAAGCTTGACAGATTATGAAAAAGGTAAAAATATCTTACTTTGGAGAATCTCCATGTATACTTAAGGCACCATCTCTGTAATTTAACAGCCTTTGAAACTTTTCTTAAAATCCTAAGACAACACAGCCCTTAGCATCAAATAGTTTACTTTTCAATCCTTACTATTCAGTTTGAGCCAGGGCTTAACATTTGCTAATCTAGGTGGACTCAATTTGTCCCACAATGCTCTATACTCTCACCTAGTTTTGACCAATTTATTTCTTCTCTTCCCAAATACTAGGATAAGAGACAGTCTCAAACTGTTAGGTTGCAAATTTCTTAGGGTTTCTGCTTTATTATTTCCTTGATATCCACAGCAGAAGTTCAGAGGTATAACTTCAACATTAACAGGTGAAAAGTTCTACAATGACTTGTGGCACTCCATCACATCAGAATAATTGAACTATAATTACCATAGAACGTAAGAAAACTACAGTATTTGGTGACAACTGCAAGATACCTGATAAACACATCAACTTATTCATGAAAAGGATGGAGCTGGTTATTTCTGCTATAAAAGGGCAAAGCAAAAAGATCATTTTCTAGCCATTTAAAAGTTACTCAAAAAATTGATACAATGGAGTGGAAAGGAAAACAAAAGATTGTAAGCACCTTTAACAGTGTTCTTATGTTCCACTGATATACAAACCTCTAAGGTTTCAGTTGGCACAATCAAGTTCAACTTGTATTGACAGAAAATACTAAAATTTTTCCTATTTAGTTTTTAGTATCAAACAAGGAGGTTAGTAAATTGTTTTCTGATTCTTCCACAGAAAACAAGTGTAGAAGAGAGACAGGGAATGTAGTGTGCACCCATATTAAGTAGTAACTTTTACTCATGAGGTCATACTGAGTGCAGAGAGCTCAGTGATGTATCTTACTCTTTACTTCTTGACAGTAACACCCGCAGATGGTATTTTATTGGTTTGTTTTATATCCCCTTTTCCATTTGCCCTTTTGAAGTGCTTTTTCTTAAAACTTAAGTTATTTGTCTTCATTTTCTTATAAACCCAATTTCTCTTTAGGTGCAACTTTACTATTTGAAAGGAACCTTTCTGTTGTAATTTACAAGCTATGAATAACTGCTATATCATTCTTTCCAAGAATAAACTGTGAAATGATTTAATCAGATATTTTCCACTTAAAAAAAGGGAGGCTGACCCTAGGAAGTATTTGAATGCGGGATAAACTTTTCCTTTTATTAAATTACTTCACATTTTAAGTATACCTTTTTAAATGAGAAGGACATAAAAAAATGCTTTGTTAACACTCATCTATCTTGTGAATGTTTGAAATCTTTTTTCCTTTATATGCTTGGTAAAGTGAGTATTTCTGAGAAAGCAAAGATCAAATCTGAATACTTCAAAGCTTTTAAAACCATACATGAATAAAACCATAGGACTTTGGACACAACCAGAGTAGTTTTTTGCTTTTTTTTTTTTCACATACACCATTAAGTTAAATTTCAAGTGCAGTGGAAAGCTACAGCACTTACTTCTGAATCAGTTCACATTCAAATTGTAACCCTTTATCTTTTTCTCAAGAATAATACAAACTGACCCTAAACATTAAAGTACACCTGTGCATTAAATATCTGGGCATTTCCCATAATATAGGAAAAAAGCCAAACAAGTTCTAGTGCTAATGTAAACATTTTAACTATTAATGATTTACTAATTTTCCTTAAAGGTACTTAGGAGTGTGTGTGTCTTGTATTCAAAGTTAACCTTGGGAATAGCACCATAACCAAAAAAACCCATAAAAATAATTTTCTCCATTATCTCTCAGTTTTATTTCACAACTTGAGAAGCTACCATTGTCAGCTATGCTTTTAAAGACGTCAGGCCCATTCTTGCTTCATCTGATGAAACCAAATCTGATTAAAAACCAAAATACCACTTCTATATACAAGGGTCTAACTATTTTGGACTGAAAGAAAACACAGTAATTGGATGACCATTCAATGACCAATTAATATGGTCCAAAGAATGAGAGCAGTTCTATTAATGAAGCCTAAACTGTCAAAATATCGTTTCACCAAAAGAATGCATGTACTTATGAATGTATTCCGTATTTATTTGTGGAATTTTTGGTACCTTTTTGCAGATGATGGTAAACATGGAGTTAAAACCTGAGAACAGATTATAAAACAGAGAAGGTTAAGAAGAGTTTAAATAAATTAATGGATTTGACATCTATCGCCAATTCTTAAAAGTAGGGAAGTAAAAGGCATCCCATTAGTCTTTTCATGTCAATAGTCAAAGACAATTATCATGAATCAGTCTGCTTACTATATACTTAACACAAGCTCTGAGAAGAAAAGCATCTTAGTTCTGAAACTGTGATAGCTCTCTAAGCCACAAATGAGAGGTAGGTTTCCCACCTATCGCAGTTGATAATGTCCAAAAACATCCTTCCCCACGCATCAGAGAAGAAAAGATGCCTCCTACTATGTCAAATGGGATCGATAACTACAAAATAGGAACATTGTCTAACATTGATACCAGTCTGATGCTTCCCCTTATCTGCCACTTCAAAGATAACACAGGAGAAAAGGGTTAATTTTGTCTAAAACCAAACACAATTAGGGCTAATAAATAACTTAAAGGTGGGGTACTGTAACATATCCCTTACCTACTAAATATGTAAACCATTTGAATCAAGTCCATCTTCAGGCACAAACAAGTTAGGAATGGCCACCTACACTGGAGTAGCATAACCTATCAAGTATTTGGTTAGAAAATAAGCGTACTATTTGTGTGATAAAGTTTCACTTTAAATGGATTATAAAATTATTTTCCCACGAAACGTGACAGTTTCTTATATTTGGACTAGAGGTCACTAATAAAGATACATTTAGTTGCCCCAGCAAAGGATGCTTAGGATTGCACATGGAACCAGTAAACTAAAACAGAGATGGACAATGACATTTAGTTCTTTTCCTGTATAGCTAAGATTTGCAATTGCACTCTCAACAAAACTCAACTCTACAATTTCATACAGATGGGGGAAACCTACATATTAACTTAAATATTCTTTTAGCCCTGTACACTCTATTAAAGAACATACTTCTAAATCTAAGGCACACTAATTCCTCTACTTCACAGAGTAAGATTATGGAAGAGCAAGATTTTGGCTAAATCCCTTACAATGGAAACCAGGAGATCTTGGGCAGAAGACAAATTATATAGAATTCTGTTAGTGCACAATTTAAAAGAAAAATGCTATGACTATGCTCTGGTCTTAAGAGGCTTAAAATATGCACTCAAATCATTAAAAATAGTTTACCAGCACTTTATAAATTCAAGTTTATAACATAAAAGTAATCACGTTTTCCTCAAAAAGAAAAAGAGAAAAATCCAACAGCACTTGGAAAGACAATTAGAAACCATTTCAATGAAAATGACCAGATCTGGTATAATGCATTCTACTCAAGTAGCCAGGGAAAGAAAACGAAAGTGGTAGGTACCTTGCCTACAAATCATGGTTACACCTCCCATGATTATAGTGTCAGTATGCATGTATTTAAGAAGAATCTGTAAACATAGGTTGTGAAATTGTTATACTACTATAGAACGGGTTACAAACTACTGCCTCTTTGACAAATTCAGAAAATAACTGCATGACACTTGCTACCATGAAAGTAATGCTCATTGGTTTTGATAACCAGGATGTCTAGTGTTTAACGTATTTTAAACTCTTGCTATATGTAGTCAAATACTGTCAAAATAGATCTGCCCCCAAAATGAAGCATATTTTGGCACCTGTGCTGAATGCTGCTACAAAGACCAGCAAGTGCAAATAAAAATAACAGTCATGATTTAGTCACATTCATAACTTTTCATAGAAAAATATAAATATATTCCCTGAATTGTAAGACAAAAAAATAATTTTAACAGCCAGCTTTCACCATAAATTCCAGTCCATTTCCTCTTAAATGAACTGGCTTTCCCTCAAGGTCATAAGGTGCAATCATTGAAATCTAACACATTTTCTAAGCTTCTATCATCATCCCCATCATGGTATCTCACAGTTCTTCTACCCTGATTTCTCGTTTTTATTTTTGACCGACGAAGAACTCTTTTAGATTTTGCATAGTCCACATCCTCCCAGTCATTATCATCCACACTTAACCTAGGGCGTTTGCTTTGTCTTTGACGTCTCACAGTTTTAGACATGTTAGCTGTAAAAGTTTTACCTTTTCTAACTACTTTTGCTTTTCCTTTCGTTTTCCTCCTTTTGGTTTTTGTATTATCAGTACAGTCAATATCTGATTCAGTTACAGATCCCAAATCTGATGATTTGGAACTAGTATCAGGTCTCAACTTTGAATTCCCAGTTGTTTCAGAGATTTTCAAATTTTCCAATTCAGGATGCAATCTCTTCCTTTTTATTTCCTTCTCTGCTGCTTCCTGTGAATCATGAATCACTTTTGTCTTACTGAAAGGAGCCTTTCCATAGGTCCTGAGTCTTCTGCCATTCCACCTGCGTAGCCCATAATTCAGTTCCACTTCAAAATTATTCTCTGCAGTAGCTTTTTGTGCCAATGTCGACTCAGAAGAAAATGTCCTATCAATCTCACTCCCTGGAATATGACTTTTTGAATCTTCTTCTGAAGATGCAACAGAGGAATTTTTCCTTTTAGAAGGTGCATCTATTTTGTGAATATTGGTATCCCTGTGCTTGTGTTCGGAATTCAACATACCTTCAGAGTCTGAGTCTCCATTTACAGCCTGATTAAGCACTTCTGTACTACCCTCAGAGACAGGATCAGGTGGCTTGTCGTCAGAGGCACACTGTTCACTTGGCATTTCGCAATGCACACTTCCCTCACAATCACCCAGTTTCTTCTTATCTGTAGTAAAAGCAAGATGGAGAGGTTTTTTCCTTCCATTTTTGCTTCTAGTGCGTACATTTTCTAAAGTGACATCTTCAACATCACTCATGAGCTTGATCTTATTGGCAGCTGTGGCTGCACATCTTCGAGTAATCCTTAGGAAACCTGTTCTGGCTTTTGATGATTTCTTAACCACCTGTAAACTGCTGTCTGAGTCACTGGAACAGACCCTTTTCTTGGAAATTTTTCTGCTTTGTCCACTGTCTTGTGATGTAGAATCTAAAAGTTAAAGAGTAGTTTTCTATTAATCTTTAATAAGTAACTAAGTGTAAAGCAATTACATGTTCGACATTAAAAACGAGTCCAGAATTCATATTAATTTGAAGGGGTTACAGCAATGAATGGAATGGTCCACACCTCTTAGTACAGTCATATGTTGCCCAATAATAAGGATACGTTCTGAGAAATGCATTGTTAGGCAATTTCATCTTAAGCAAACATTATAGAGTGTGCTTACACATCCCTGATGGTACAGCCTATTTACACCCCTACGTTATATGGTATAGCCTATTACTCCTAGGCTGCAAACCTGTAGGACATGCTACTGTTCTGAATGCTGCAGGCAGTTGTTACACAATGGTCAGTATTTGTCTATGTATCCAAACAGAAAAGGTAATGCACCGCACTAGGACTTTACGACAGCTATGACTTCACTAAAAAATAGAAATTTCTCACCTTCATTATTATAATCTTATGAGACCACCACTGTTCTGCAGCACATAACTGTACTTTGAAGCAATGACTTTTACATCTCAACACCCTTCACAAATTCAACACATTCTCCTCAATAACATCCCATGATCTTGACACTGTCATATTAACATGAATACAAGTTAACTGTTTACCATAGCACTAGCATATGCAAATGAATCACTTAACACTCAGCCTCTCTGAAACACCCCATAACTCCCTAAGCTCCAATTACACAATTACTTTTCATCTTAATTTTAGCTGCCTTTTGCTCTATTTTATCAATCCCCACATACCAAGAGTACAATCTTAATTCAACAAGTTATTTCACCACTCTGTGCTCCAGTTATTACCTGTAAAATGAAGAATAATACCAGTACCTACTTCATAAAAGAAATGAAGACTCAACTGATTATTAATGGAAAGCATTTAGAAAAACTTCCTAATAGAAACAACTCAGTAACTGTTTTGTTTGCTGCTATTAACATCCTTTTTAAATAGCCCTCTTCTTTTTGTCTACTACTTAAGCTATCAACAACACAGCTTATCAATGTACCCCTCTGTGCTTTATTCAAGTCCATCTCTTAATATAATACACCCCCATCATCAATAAAAGAAGTGAAATCTTCAATAGACATAGTTCTTAAGGCCAAGATTGCCTGTCAGGTGAATAAAACTAAAGTATACTCAATAAAAGGTTATGCATACACATAACAATATAAAGGATGAACAGAAAAGGCTAACACAGATGCATGGGAGGGAGAGAAACAAAGAAAAAAGTTTCAAGGGAGAAAAAAGGTTTTCAGGGGGAAAAAAAAATCAATGTTACATTGAGGAGTAAAAGGATGGTGAGATTAAATCAGTGAACAAAGATAAATGTTCTGAATTACCTTTCATAAAACTGTTTGGTTTTTCTTTTTTGTCATCATCTGAATCTAAATCAGTTTCATGATCTGAGAAACACTGGGACATAGCGATGGGGTCACAGTTCAGATTTCCTGAAATTGGGTTCATTTCCATTTTATGACACTTCCCATCTTCTCTATCCTGCTCCTGCTCTTCAGATTCCGAGACTTCTGAATCACTCAAAATCTTTGCTTTTTTAAAGAAACTCACATTCTTGTGAAATGTATTGTATTTCCTACCACCAGATTTTCCTGGTTCGGAATCTGCTTCCTCTGAGATGCTCTCTGCCTTAATTTTCTGCACAGATGTCGATGGGCCAGCAGTTCTGTTACATTCATCATCTGAATCATGACTCTTAGAGTCGTCCTCAGAAGACTCTATTTTAAGAAATTTTGTTTTAGAAGGTGCTGGAGTATGATACTTGTAACCATTAGCATGCCAATTTTTCCGGGCTACCCGCAAATCACTTTCTGACTCTGAATCTCTGTTTTCAGATTCATCAACATTACTCTGGGCAGCATCAGAATTAGACACTGGTAATGGTTGACTTTGATCTTTTAGCTCCTCTTCTTCTATTTCTGACTTTAAGCTCTGATCATCTTCAGAATTATGTAATAACTTTTTTCTTGCTACAGCAGAAGCATTGCGGTGAGGCAGCTTCCGACCAGAGCAGACACTTTCAGAGCTGGAATTCTCTTCTGCATCACTCATTAGCTTTATCTTATTGGCAGCCACAGCAGCACACTTCCGTAAGACTTTTCGGTTATTTCCAGCTCTGGCTTTTAGAATTTCACCAGTCTCCAATGAATTGTTATCAGAATCACTTAAATAGACTCTCTTTCGAGTAGCTTTTCTGCCACATCCATTTTCTAATGAAACAGGACCTAGAAATAAAGTTAACAATAAGATTAAAAAGTGCTTCCTTATTTCAACATTTTTAAATGACTATTATTCTAATGCTTTTCTTCACCTTTTTTAGGGTGGGGGAGAAGGAGTTTTGCTCTTGTTGCGTAGGCTGGAGTGCAATGGCACAATCTTGGCTCACTGCAACCTCCACTTCCTGGCTGCAAGCTATTCTCCTGCCTCAGCCTCCTGAGTAGCTAGGATTACAGGCACCTGTCACCATGCCTAGATAATTTTTGTATTTTTAGTAGAGTCGGGGTTTCACCACATTGGCCAGGCTGGTCTCAAACTCCTGACCTCAGGTGATCCACCCGCCTTGGCCTCCCAAAGTGCTGGGATTACGGGCGTGAGCAATGCACCCAGCCTTTTCTTCACTTATTAATGCCAAAATTCATTTCCTTCCTAAATCTAAAGAACCTCCAAGACATTAACTTAATCTTGTGGTAGATACATTAAATCAAGCTGGATTCTTTCGATACACTTTCCACAAAAGTACCACTGAGTCTCTTACCAGTTTTTCTTTGAGCAGCTCTAGTTCTGGTTACCCTGAGATTGCTGCTTCTGGATAGCCCACTACGTAAAGAGGATTCACGAGCTCTTGAATTCTCTTTGCTTTCCTCAGAACTACTGGAAGCTGACGATGATAAAGAGGTAGCTAAAGAATCTTCTATTTCACTTTCTAGGGAAAATAAAGTGTAAATAGTTACATATATTCTTTTGTCTTTACACATATAAGCAAGCAGTTAGTTCATAACATTACTCTGAACATTACCTAACATTACTACAAAAGCAGATTCTTGAAATGCTTAGAATATATTTTTTAAAAACCATTCCCCCAAAAAAGCTGATGAAATTTGGAGTATTAGAAGGCACATAATTAGCATTCCAAATAAAGATTTTGCTTCTGTTTCTAAAAATAACAGATTAATCCTAGCATAGATTTACGAAATATTTCTAAACAGACTTCCAATTAAAAATTAGCTCTAGGCCAGGTACAACTGCTCACTCCTATAATCCTAACACTTTGGGAGGCTGAGATGGGTGGATTACTTGAAGCCCAGAGTTCAAGACTAGCCTGGCCAAATGGTGAAACCTCATCTCTACTAAAAATACAAATTTAGCTAGGTGTGGAGGCAGAAGCCTGAAATCCCAGCTACTAGGGAAGGTGAGGCAGGAAAATCGCTTGAACCCTGAAGGCAGAGGTTGCAGTGAGCCAAGATTGTGCCACTGCCCTCCAGCATGGGCAACAGAGAGAGAGACTATCTCAAAAACAAATTAATTAATTAGCTCCATATCTACCTCCTTCTGTGATATCAGTGAGGCATTTCATATGAAAAAGATACCATCATTTCAAGTCCAGCATTTCAGAAAACATAGTTTCCATGTCTCAACATCCTTTTACCCCTTCCTAATAGCATAGTAAGCTCATTTCTTACGATGGTGGGGCGAGTAGGAGGGGGACAGACAAAGTGGCTGTGAGAGAAAAATATCAGACACCAAATTGTATTTCATCCTTTGAACTTGTTCTGTTTGCCCACCTCGGCTACTCCTGTCAACTCCACTATCTACCACCTTGACTCTCTGTTTCCAGGCTCTTCCCCTTCCCATCACTGCCAAACTGATTATTCTTCCTGAAACATAATTCATTATGTGACTCTCTCACTCAACAAGGAACCCAATCCAGTAATCCAAACTCTTCTGAAAGGCTTGAACGTCACTAAACTGTGGTGGCAGTTACACACTTGGGTGCTCAGCAACAAAATAACATAATATTCCACTTCTCACCAGATAATGTAGAACCATTTGTTATTGGTCTGTTTCTTCTTCTTTCTGATGATTGTGCTGAATCTGAAGAGTCACCAGAAGTAACACCTGAAGAGATACCAGCACTTGTCTTGTGGGTTCCAGGATAAGCTGTCCTACTTGAGGTAGACTGGGTAGGAGAACCTACCAACTCAGGAATTACTTTTGTCTGAGATTTTAACCTTTTCTGCTTGAGATTTCTGGCCAAACACATGAACAAAGGAAACAGTATTTAACAAAACAAAGAAAACTAGTTCACAGAGAATGACTAAATAAACATATATCATATTTCTTAAACTGGGAGTAGTTTTATGATCAAAACATTAAAATATTCACTATTAACATTTTATTCTGGCACTGATTAGTAAGTCCTAACTCTAAATCTGACATACTGTTATACAAATTTGGAGTAATGAACAAAAATGTTCTAAGTTAGAGTTACAGAAAATCATTTGAATACCTTACATTCCTTATGTAATATAGGTATTTGTTCATACTACAAATTTAAGCCTCAGTAGGACCCAACTTTCTCCTCTCTTATTTTCACATCCCTAAAGACAGTATAAGGTTAACAGGAGAAATCAACAAAACCTAAACAGAGAGGAAAAGTTAAAAAAAAAAGGAATCACAAAAAATTGATTTTTGTCCCAAGACCAGACTATTTACATCTAACTGCACCCATTCACCATGGTTGGCCCCTAGGCCAGGAATTACGGGAAAAGAGAATGGAAACTTAAGGCATGTGAGAAATTCATACTGAGATAATCCTATTTTCCTTTAAAACAACAAGAAATGGCTGAGCACACCCATAATCCCAGCACTTTAGTATGCCAACCCAGATGGATCAATTGAAGCCAGAAGTTAAAACACTAGCCGGGGCAACATAGCATGACTCCATACCTACAAAAAATTTAAAAATTAGCTGGGCGTAGTGGTGTACACCTATGATCCTAGCTACTCAGGAGATTTGTTTGAGCCTAGGAACTTGACATTATGATGAACTATGACCACACCATGCACTCCAGCCTGGGTAACAGAGCAAGACCCTGTTTCTTTGAGGGGGGAAAAAAAAAGCAAAACAGCCTTTTAAGGGGTATCTAGACATTGACGCTTAAAGTTAATAACAATTCTTTAAAGCAATAATTGTCTATATAATAATAAAACTCAAGCCTGTAATATCGAAAACTTTAAATGTCATTAATAATCAAAGGAGAAAACAAAAGTAAATACAAGACCAGGCACAGTGGCTTATGCATGTAATCCCAGCACTTTGGGAGACCAAGGCGGGCAGATCACTTGAGGTCAGGAGTTTGAGACCAGCCTGGCCAATGTGGTGAAACCCCGTCTCTACTAAAATACAAAAATTAGCTGGCCATGGTGGCACATGCCTGTAGTCCCAGCTACTCAGGAGGCTGAGGCATGAGAATCACTTGAACCCGGGAGGCAGAGGTTGCACTGAGTCAAGATCACGCCACTGCAGTCCAGCCTAGGTGACAGCAAAACTCCATCTCAAAAAGAAAAGAAAAAAAATAGGTCGGGTGCAGTGGCTCATACCTGTAATCCTAACACTTTGGGAGGCCAAGGTGGTGGACTGCTTAAGGCCAGTTCAAGATCAGCCTGGCCAACATGGCAAAACCCCATCTCTAATAAAAATACAAAAATTAGCCAGGTGTGGTGGTGCATGTCTATAATCCTAGTTTCCTGGGAAGCTGAGGCATGAGAACTGCTTAAACCCAGGAAGCAAAGGTTGCACTGAGCAAAGATCACACATCCAGCTTTATGACAGAGCAAGACTCTGTCTCAAAAAAAGAAAGAAAAATACTTATAAGCTTACTTTTAAAAATCAATAAAGTGGTAACTTTTCCCTTTTTATCCAACATCCTTCTCAATAATTATAGTTTTCACCTGGTATAAAGTAGGGGCTTTTTAAATGATTTAAAAATTTTTTTAATCTACAAAATGTTGTAAGACATTTTATAAATGAAAGACACATACTCTTCCAAAAATATCAACAAAGAAATTGTTGGAAAAAAATTCCAGATAAAAGAGACTTAAGAGACATATCAATTAAATGGAATACATGATCCTAAATTGTATCTGGATTAAAAATAAAATTTGCGATACGATCCAAGATGGCCGATCGCTAACATCTCGGGATTGCAGCTCGCAGTTAAAGCTCATAGAACTAGAGGACGCCACACTTTCAGACAAATTCTGGTCGCTCAGGGGCAGAAGATTCCCAGTGGAGGAGCCACGCGGGGCAGTAGTTTCGCCGGCACCTCCGCACGGCAGCTCTCGGAGCTGACTAGGCGGGGCTGGCT
>CM052665.1:52553299-52594153 GCA_028533165.1 Leontopithecus rosalia
CCCCCCCAAAAAAAAAAATAAAATAAAAAAATAAAAATAAAAATAAAAATAAAAATAAAATTTGCCCCCAGTGACACTGAGTCAATTGTAAAAATATAAATAAAATATTCAGTTAAAACTTGAATGTCATTCTTCGCAAATCACACTAAGTATTTAGGAGTAAAGGAACATGATATCAGAAAAAAAATTTCCATGATTCAAAAGAAATATGAACTAGAGAAAATATTAAAGCAATAATAAAGCAAATGTGGCATAATGTGAACTGAACAACTGGTGAGTCTAGGTAAAAGAGTTCACTGAATTTATTGTTGCATCTTTTCTCTAATTATAAATTATTTCAAAATAAAAAATTTTAAAAGGTGAGGGGCCATGTGTGGTGGTTCACCTATATTTTCAGCACTTTGGGAGGCCAAGGTAGGAGAACTGCATGAGCCCAGGAGTTCCAGACAAGCCTAGGCAACATGGTGAGACCCCATCTTTACACAAAATTTAAAAATTAGCCAGGCATGGTGCTGCATGCCGGTTGTCGCAGCTAATCAAGGAGGCTGAGGCTGCAGTGAGTTGTGCTCATGCCACTGTACTTCACTCAGCCTGGGCAACAGAGTAAGACCCTGTCTCAAAAAAAAAAAGAGGGAAGACTAGCATATTACTTTGTACATAATGTATAAATCTGAATTAAGAAACTGCAAAGCAGCTGAACAGAACCATTTGCCTAATGGATATGTTTATCAGGCTCAGTGTCTCTCCGTTTATTCTAAAAATGGGAAGTCGGCACAGGAGTGGGGGGTCGGGGCAGGAATGGAATAAGAAATTCAGCAAATCTTTGAGGCAAAATTAAAACTGACAAAATTATCAAATACAACCATTTCGGAATTCTAGATACTACCCAAAGGCATATTAAAATACTGAAAAGTGCTTATTCAAAGAAAAACAACAACAGCAACAGAACTTAGGTTAAAAACAATGGGATCTAGGGCATATTAGTATTAACTTAAGGCTGCTCCCAGTCACACCTCCCTCAGGCCGCTACCTCCCCTCACTTCCCTTGGCATAATACCTATGAGGAGGGGACTGGTCTGATTTGGGAATGCCAAAGAAAAGCTGTATGCCTCAGGGCACTGAAAATATTAGTTATTGCTAGTAATCCAGCAAAGCCAACAGCAAGATATCTGAGGCTGTGACACTGTTGGAGCAAGCAAGAATTCAGACAAAATTGAAAAATTAGATCTAGGGAATGAGACAGCTCATGGAAGTTTGAGAAAGCATCATTTTCCTAGATATCTGGAAGGATGCATACATATTCCAAAAGTCCAGTTTCTCTGCTCATCTTGGGCTGATCTTGAGACCTTTATGTCTCATGAAACAGAAGCAGAAAATAAAAGCCAACGTAGACTTGTAACAGCCTGAACTTAAGTCTGCTCCATCTCACAAACAGACCCCAGGCTACACTGACCACTAAGCTATGCTGATTGACCCAAGTAAGACATCTAGGAAGCCAGGCTCAAAAAATTAGAGAAAAAAAAAAGGCGGGGGAAGGGGAGACATGGGGAGCAAAGACTTGAGTGGCTGCACACTACAGGGAAGACTGACTGCAAAATTAATCTGGCAAGTCACTGAGCAAAAAAAAATAAAATGAAAACCACACAGACACACAAAACTGGAAACAACCATTACTGAGGAAAAAGGATTTGAACTAGAGTTTCCACAATGTGTTAACAACATGCAAGAAATGTGACTTCAGAGTTGCATCTTTTAATATGTCCAGTTTTCAACAAAAAAGTTTTTATATACAAAAAAATAAGAAAGTATACCCCATTCACGGCGTGGGGGGGGGGATGCGTCCAACAGAAACTGTCTCTGAGAAGACCCAGATGTCAGCCTTAGGTTTAACAAATACTGACATCTACATCAACTACTATAAAAATATTCAAAGAACTAAATGAAACCATATGCATAAAACTGAACCGTAATGATAATGACTCAATACAGAATAACAAAAAGTGAAATTATTAAAAAATAAAAAATAAAAATTCTGGAGTTGAAAAGTAAAGTAACTGAGGTAAATATTCACTAGATGGGCCCAGCAGCATATTTGAGCTGGCAGAAGAAAAAAATCGGTCAACTTAAAACACTGGTCAATACAGACCATCCAGGCTAAGGAAAAGAAAGAAAAAACAATGAAGAGAGCCTCAGAAACCTGTGGGACATCAGTAATTGTACCGACATAAGTGTAATGGGTGTGCCAAAAATAAAGGAAAGAAAGGGGCAGAAAAAACATATTTAAAGAAATAATGGCTGAAAATCTCCCATATTTTAATGAAAAACATTACACATCCACAAATGTGGACAAATTCCCAGTAGGATATATTCAAATCCAAACCTACACACATGGTGGTCAGTAGAAAGATAAAAACAAACAGAAAAATCTTAAAAGCAGCAAAAGAAAAACAACTCAGTAAATATAAGGGAAGGAACCCCACCCAGTAAGATTAATAGCTAACTTCTCTTCAGCAGCAATGGAGGTCAGCAGGCAATGGGCTGATATGCTAAAAATGCTGGAAGGGAAAGTGTCAATTAAGAATTCTGTATTCATGAAAACTATTATATTCAATAATAAAGGTGAAAATTAGAGATAAAGACAGAGAATTCATTGCTATCATATCAGCCTTACGAGAAATTCTACAGTCCTTTAGGCCAAAAAAAGTGACATGAGAGTATAACTTAAATTCACACTTTTATAAAGATCATTAAGAATGGAAACTGCATAGGGTAAATATAAAAAGTGGCATAAATATATATTTTTTTCAACTAAAAACACAACTACAGAAAACATGGCATACAAAAAAATGTGATCTTAGGCCACGCGCGGTGGCTCAAGCCTGTAATTCCAGCAATTTGGGAAGCCAAGGTGGTTGGATCACCTGAAGTCAGGAGTTAGAGACCAGCCTGGCCAACATGGTGAAACTCCATCGCTACTAAAAATACAAAAATTAGCCAGACATGGTGGCTGGTGCCTGTAATCCCAGTTACTTGGGAGGCTGAGGCAGGAGAATCGCTTGATCCCAGGAGGCGAAGGCTGCAGTGAGTCAAGACCACACCACTGCACTCCAGCCTGACCAAGGAGAGCAAAACTCAGTCTCAAGAAAAAAAAATGTGATTTGATACCACCACCACCTGGGGGGAGACTGAAGGAAGCTATACTAGAGCCAAGTTCCTTTATGTACTCAAATAAAAATAGTATTAATATGAAGTTGACTGTTTGCAATAGATTGAGATGCTTAGTGAGTCCCTAGAGCAACCATACAGACTCCTCGCAAGGGGTATACTGCATGTTGAAAATATAAATGGAAACAAACTAAACATTGCACAACTCAATTTTTATACTTTAACAATGTAAACTACTTATAAATGTGACATTAATCTAAACTACAAGGTCAAAGACTGCAGAATATAAATTAATATACAATTACTGAGAAAGTGAGTAACTCCTTCCTTTTACATTTCTTTACAAATAATCCTCAGTAATACTGAGGTATATTAATAACAGAGGTACATTTTCCCTTAAACAATCAAACACTCAAAAGACTGTACATAAAAATCACATTGTTCTCTGCATCAGCAGTCCCCAACCTTTTTGGCACCAGGGACCAGTCTTGTAGAAGACAAATTTTCCATGGACTGGGGACTGGGGCCAGGGGGTGGAAGGAGTTTGAGATGAAAGTGTTCCACCTCAGATAATCAGGCATTAGATTCTCATAGGGAGCACACAACCTGGATCCTCCGCATGCAGTTACAACAGGGTTCATGCTCCAATGAAAATCTAATGCCCCCATGGATCTGACAGCAGGCAGAGCTCAGGTGGTAATGTTTTGCAGGCCAATCATCTCCTACTGTGTGGCCCAATCTATGCAGGGAGCTGTTGTTGGGCACCCCTGCTCGACCTTAAAAAGCCAATTCTTATGTAAAATACAAATGATACTTTATATAATCCTTAAGATTAGGAAAAAAACTATAATTTTACATATTTACAGAATTACAACCCAATACAACAGCTCTGTATTCACAGAAATGCTTTCAAGCTGTAAAACCCATGACTAGTCTTTTCAGAATGCACACTACTCTAAAGATTAAATAACACAATCTTAAATTTTTAAAAAATGCATAGAGGCTGGGTGCAGTGGCTCATATCTGTAATCCCAACATATTGGGAGGTTAAGATGGGAGTTGATCCCAGGAGTTCAAGACCAGTGTGGGCACCATAGCTAGACCCCATCTCTATGAAAAATAATTTTAAAAACTTAGCCAGGCTTGGTACACACCCCTGTGGTGCCAACTACGCAGGAGGATGAGGTACTGCTTGAGACCTGAAGGTTGTGGCTGCAGTGAGCCATGATCATATCACTAGATTCCAGCCTGGGTCACACACTGAAACCCTGTCTCGAAAAATAAATAGGACAGAGCCTGGTGGCTCACACCTGTAATCCTAACACTTTGGGAGGCTGAGGTGGGTGAACTGCCTAAGCTCAGGAGTTTCAGACCAGCCTGGGCAACACAGTGAAACCCCGTATCTAATAAAATATGAAAAATCAGCCAGGCATGGTGGCATGAGCCTATAGTCCCAGCTACTCGGGAGGCTGAGGCAGGAGAATTGCTAGAACCCGGGAGGTGGAAGATGCAATGAGCCAAGATTGCACCACTGTACTCCAGCCCAGGTGACAAGGCGAGACTCCGTCTCCTAAATAAATCAAATAATAAGCAAGGCATGGTAACTCGTGCCTGTAATCCCAGCACTTTGGGAGGGCCGAGGTGGGTAGATCATAATGAGGTCAGGAGTTCGAGACTAGCCTGGCCAACATGGTGAAACCCTATCTCTACTAAAAATACAAACGTTAGCCAGGAGTGGTACTCCCAAATACTTGGGAGGCTGAGGCAGGAAAATCACTTGAACCCAGAAGGCAGAGGTTGTGGTAAGCCAAAACCATGCCACTGCATTCCAGCCTAGACAACACAGTGATTCTGTCTCCAAAATTAAATAAATAAATCCATCAAGCAAGCTAGCAAGCTTGCCATAACCAATTTACCTGATACGTTTGTTAGGCTGACTGTCACCTTTACAATTTTGCCGTTGCTTAAATCTTTGGCTTCTTCGAAGTTTTTCATTGAATTTTTGACCAATTTTAAAATCAGAAGAGATTTTCTTCATTTTTTCTTCAAATAAGGCAGATAATCTCAACGTCATACTATAAATCTGCAAGAATATAAAAATGAAGTAGAATTACAAAATAGCCTTAAAAGTATTTAAGAAATAATTGTAATAATTGAGATCACTTGCAATATATTATATTACTGTTTATAGACAGTGGCACCACCTACTTTTTCTATTTCCAACCCTCTTCCCTCAGTAACATCTGGAAAAAAACAAGAAGTATCACATACGTACCTCTCTGATGTTAAGAAAGTAGTCTGAAGTCAAACATCCAGATTTAGAACTTGTGTCTGTATGTCAGTGAATCTTAACTGTTTTTGCCCATTCTGACATCTGCATGTACAAACCAAAACTATGCCCTTATCCTAAAGTTAGATGGGAAGTTGACTGATTTTGAAGCTGCTACTTGGGCTGAAGAAGTGCTGTGTCTCTTTGAGGCAAGGGAACAAAAGCACTTTTATATACCAGTCTCTATCTGCAATCTGTTTTCAATGCCACCTAACTCTAAAAAGGAAACAGAATACCTTGCATCCAGTAGGAGAAAAGTATAACCTGAAACTTTAATGCATATGAAAGATTTGTTTTAACAATGTTTATAATTAAATAACATCAAATCTTAATTTTGGATACAGCTATGTATGTACAGAAATACTCTATACTCCTCCATGACCATTCCAAAAAGTAACTGTAAAAGCCTAATGCTCAAAAGATAAATATAAGCCTTGGGCACGGCAGTGGATGGCCAAGACACTCTAATACTAGAAAACTTTTTTTAAAGTATGTGAGATAGGGAATTTCTTACATGCGTGTCTCTCTCTCTCTCTCTCTCTCTTACATGCATGTCTCTCTCTCTCTCTCTCTCTCTCACACACACACACGAATGTGAAATTTTTTATACTTAATCTGAAACAATCTTTGACAATTATTTTCAGTATTTCATATACATAAATTTTATTCTGCCAGGTGCAGTGGCTCATGCCTATAATCCCAGTACTTTGAGAGGCCGAGCAGGCAGATTACTTGAGGTCAGGGGTTCAAGACTAGCCTGGCCAACATGTGAAACCCTGTCTCTACTAAAAATACAGTAATTAGCCGGACATGGGGGAGCATGCCTGTAGTCCCAGCTACTTGGGAGGCTGAAGCAGGAGAACTGCTTGAACCTGGGAGGCAGAAGTTGCAGTGAGCCAACATCTCACCATTGGTCTCTAGGCTGGGCAACAGTGAGACTGTCTCAAAAAAAAAAAAATTAAGTCTTAAAAAAATATCAGTGGAAATGTAAAATGGTACAGCCAAAATGGAAAACAGTGTGGTGGCTCCTGGAAAAGGTAAACATAAATTATCCTATGACCCAGCAATTCTACTCTTAGGATATACCCAAGGAAACTGAGCAAGGTTTCTGACAGATATGTATATTCCAAAATTTACTACAGCGCTATTCGTAATGGTCAAGAAATAGAAACAGCTCAGCTGGCCATCGACAGATGAATGAGTAAGATATAGTATAACCACACCCTGTAATACTATTCTGCCATAAAAAGGAATAAATTTCTGATACATGCTACGACATGCATAAGCCTTTAAGGCATTACACTAAGTGAAATAAATAAGCTGGACACAAAAGGACAAATATGGTAAGATCTCAATTTTTACAAAAAATTATTTAGAACAGACAAATTCAGACACAGAAGTTAGAAGTTTCTAAGGAATGGGGGTAAGGGGAAATTACTGCTTGATGATTACAGAGCTTCTGTCAGGAATGATGAAAAAGTTTTAGAAAGATTATAAATATAAATTATGCCACTGAATTATATTCATAAAAATGGCTAAAATGGCAAACGTTATATTATATATAGTTAACCATAGTTTTGAACAATTGACAATGTACTATACCAAAAAACACTGATCTGCAAGCTTTCAATGGTGAATTGTACGGTATGTGTCCTCAAACGTGTATTTGGTGCAAGGAAGACTTGAATGAAATTTGTCTCTGAAAAGAAACACTCTTACAAATGGTGACTTAGAAAAAAAAACAAAAGCCTGGAAAAATGTTGGCCTTGAATATTAAACTAATGCAGCAAGCAGTGTGGATCCTGAATCCAACAAAGAGTTCTCAAATTAAGACTAGAGGCAGTAATGCAGGAGTCGTCTAATATTAAGTAAGGATGGAGAAATGCAGTTAAAGCCAAACAGTTAATGTCACTGACGGTACACACCAAAAAAGTTGTAAAATCAAACAAGTGTTTTACTTTAAATATGACTTTTAAAAATTACTCAACACACTGGCTACATGAAGTCTCGCTCTGTTGCTCAGGATGAGTGCAGTGGTATGATCTCAGCTCACTGCAACCTCCGCAGCCCAGATTCAGGCAGTTCTATACCTCAGTTCAAACAGTTCTCATGCCTCACACCTGTAGTTGAGATTATAGGCAAGCACCAGCACACCCAGCCTATTTTTGTATCTTTAGGAGAGAAGGGGTTTCACCATGTTGGCTAGGCTGGTCTTGAATTCCTGGCCTCAAGTAGTCTGCCTGCCTTGGCCTCCCAAAGTGCTGGGATTACAGGCCTCATTAAGTTTTGAAAAGTTACCCAATGTAGAACATGTTAACAACAATGTAGTAATGTTCTACTGGAAACTGTGTGCCCCCAAATAGTTAAAGAAACCAGTAACTAACAAAAATTCTTAAGTTTACAAGATGACAGAAAAGAAAAGAAACCCAACCTACGAAAATACTGAAACTCCCACCACTTATGAGATAAAAGAGCTGGCTAAAATTGGTTAAAACCAGTATGGCTAAGTGGAGTCTGCACAGAATGAGCCTGTTGACATCACAGCCTGAATTTCCAGCCTGTTTCACACTAACTTCCCCCAAATATGCACACACAACCCATGAGGTAACATAAAGAAATAAATACATATGCCCAAAGACTTTCCAGATGACCTCTCCTTTCCTTCCACCAATCACCTACTAATCTCAGAATCCACACCCTGAACCTTTTCTTTAAAAAAAAAAAAAAAACTACTACTTTAAAGCCAGCACAAGGAATTAGATTTGAAATGGATTCTGGGCCGGGCGCGGTGGTTCACGCCCTGTAATCCCAGCACTTTGGGAGGCCGAGGTGAGTGGATCACGAGGTCAAGAGATCGAGACCATCCTGGTCAACATGGTGAAACCCCGTCTCTACTAAAAATACAAAAAATTAGCTGGCCATGGTGGCGCGTGCCTGTAATCCCAGCTACTTGGGAGGCTGAGGCAGGAGAATTGCCTGAACCCAGGAGACGGAGGTTGCGGTGAGCCGAGATGGTGCCATTGCACTCCAGTCTGGGTAACGAGCGAAACTCCCATCTCAAAAAAAAAAAAAAAGAAAGAAAGAAATTGATTCCTGTCTCCTTGGGAGTCAACTTTCAGTATAAGGCTTATTCTCAAAAACCTAGGGTCACACCCCACTTGAGTAGGCTAGAAAAAAAAAAAGAAAAATCCAATGTCATAATATTAGCTTCTAACATATCAAGCAAAGAGCTTCCAATGTTTCTGTACCATTTTTTGTGGTCTTAATCAGACAGCTCATGTGTTGCTTCTTCAAATCCAAATGTTATCATGCGGTCAATAGTCTCACAACACTTCAGAGTTTCCTTTTCACTTTTAATATACTTACGTCTCAATCCATGTTTCCAACCCACTTAAGATCCTTATACATATAAAACACAGAGGCACTTACTCTGTGTATCAAATTTGTTCACTTTCTATTGATGCCTACTCCCATTAATCCCCACTTGCTTGTAAAACAAGGAGACTATGATAAACATCAACTGATGTAAGGCAAAAACTGAAATATTTGGGCAGTAGCAGCAGCTCTTTTCTTTATAAGAGTCTTACCTTATTCACTTATCTTTAATGTTCCAACCTCTACTACACAGTGGAAAATTATCTACACAGATCAGGCACACTTTTTTCAATAAACCATGTAAAAAATTACCTTTGATCTTTTGTTTGGTGTATATGCTTTTGCATTGCTAAATATCAACCGGATGTCTTTGCAAAACTCCAAAGGGCTGTCATAATTTCCCGCATCTAGAGTTTCCCTTACTGTTCCAAAATCCATTGGGGTATCTATAATATCTCTGTAGTCCTAGGTTTTAAAAACAGTAATTAATTTATAGATTCATTTCTTGATTTTAGAAAAGTAAATGCATCAAATCTCTAAAAAATTTGAAGTGTAAGAAGGAAGAGAGGAAAAGGTTAGAGGACTCTTAAAATTCATTAATAATGTTTAAAAACAGGTATATAGAAAGAAATACACCGAAATGTTAATGATTTCTTGCTAGTGACACATGGAATAGCTTTTATTTATTTCTTGCTGTATACTCCAAGCATCCTACAGTAACTCTGTGCTGTTATAATCTAACTTTTTTTCAAAAAAGTTATCTTGCAATTTCCCTTTTTAAAAACTGAAAACACACTTTTATCCAATTTATACTTTTCCTAGTGCTGGGCCTACTTAGAGATCTAAGTAGATCCACCCCATTGTTATATAATACTGGTTACCTAAGTCTAAATTCTTAAATGTGTTACAAGGGTGTCCATAAATCGAAGAAAGCTATGTAAAATAACACTTCTACCACTAACTTAGTGATGAGAGCAAAAAAGCTAACATAAAGCCTAGGTACATTTCTCTCTAAAGTTTAATACCTCTACCCCAATTTCCTCACTTCAAAACAAGAAAAGCCCAAACATTTAAACAATGGAAACTTACTGGATATTCAACCAAATCGACAGGTTGTCTAAATGGTTCAGAATCTTCACACTGAAAAATTAAATTCACTAGTTCCTTACACTGTTTCTTCCAGTTGCTTTCAACATAGTTGGTAGCTCTGATGCTTTTTTTCCCATCATGCACCTAAAAATATATTCGTGGTCTTAAGAAAAATCACACTATTGGTATAAGACTTTGGTAAAAATGTAATTGATCTACTCTCTTCTATAAAAACACAATAATGTCATATACGTTGCTGTCAACATATTAAACTATGACTAACACATTTGTTATAACTTAACCAATTTCAGAAATATTACAAAGTTAGCTATGAAAAGCATACTCTAACGAGAGCACATTATCTAGTGAAAGGCTATTCCATGACCTCTCACCTCCCAGGTTTATAATATTTGTTTTCCCAGAATATGAAGCATATCTCATAATGTGATAGGCAGAATAATGGCCCCACCAAAAATGCCCACATCCTAATCTTCACAGCCTATGCCTATGTTACCTTACATGAGTAAAAATATTTTGCAATAAGGGTATAGACCGTGAGATGAAAGATTATCTTGAATTAATTGCTTGGACCCAATATAATCACAAAAGTTATTATAAGAGGGAGGCAGAAAGGTCAGAGTCAGAGAGAGACTGAAAAATGCTCTGTTGTTGGCTTGAAGATGAAATAAGGGGCCCTGGAGCCAGGGTGAGGACACCCACTAGAAGATGGAAAATGCAAATAGCTCTTCCCTAGAGCTTCTAGCCATACGAAGACCATGATTTTGACCTAGTGAGACCCATGAAAACTTCTAATCTACAGAACTATCAGGTAATACGTTCTTATTAATTAAGCAACTAAACTTGTCAATTGCTACAGCAGAAACAGCAAACAAATACAAATACTAAACACTTGGGAGTCTATTTAAAAATAAAATTATATGAAAATGACTACTCAGACTATTTCAGGTCTAACTTTTCAGTGTCTGGGGGGCAAGAGCATGGTATAAATTAATATTTCATAAAAAGCTTAAATTTAAGGAGCATTTGGAGGAAATTTAAAATGATCTGGGCTAAAATGTCTTAAGCATTTTCATATTAATAACCTTTAATTTTAATTATTATATTTGAACTTCAAAGCCTCATGATACCCCATTATGATTACCCAGTTTCATAAACTTATTTCCATATACCCTTCTCCTTACCCCTCAACGTCATCTTCCCTACATATCTCCATTTTTTAAAAAAGTTCAATCACCAAATCCTAGTTAGTTTTCCCTAAAAAAGTCTCATAATTTTCCCTTCCTCTTCATTCCAAGCAAATATCCTTGACTAGGTACCCATCATTCACCCTATATTCTTGTAATGAATTCCTAATTCATCTCCTTTAATACACATCTTCTTATCCTTCAATTTGTATTATCTATTTTGGCGATTCAATTGATTCTCTACTTCAAATGAAATCCTTGGATTTCAGTATCACCATAATCTACCCCAAACATAACAGCCAGACACAGCCACTCTAGTCACTCCAGCATCCAACCTCTACACGAGTCAGGTGTAGTGCCCTTAATCGTCTATGGACATGCCTTTTCAGCCTTTTTATCTTTCCTGTGGTATCCTCTATTTTTTTCCAATGGCCTCTTCTTACTCTATCTCGCTCTGAGAATATAGTACAAATCGCAACTCTTCTATTAAACCTTTCTAGGATCTGCATCAACATAACTTTTTACAGACAAAAACTAAATCCTGAATTGATTTTAAAACAAAGAAAAAGCAAACTACAAAAGTCAACCATGCAGAGTAACTTACTCTCCTTCTTCCAGAAGATGTTTTAGGAAGATCGCTATCATCCTAGGAATAAAATCAGAGCACCTTAAGTATTTAGAGTCTCATTAGAAAATAATAACATAATATATAACATACCAAAGACACTTGGTCTTACCAGAGTTATAACATGCTATTAACAAAATCTCCAAAGAAAGACTACCAGATGATCTTTGCGGCACCCAGGCTTGAAAAAAAACCAATCATTCTTAATAATCCTTTTTCATTACCTAAGAACACGAACTAATTCTAAAATTCAAAAGTATAGCTATAAAAAGACGCTTTATGCTTTTCCTAAATAGAAAACTTGCGTTTTACCTCTATCCACAAATCCCCAGAAACTTGCAGGTTCCTATAACTTCTCAATGTTGTGTTCTACAGTACAGGCAGGAGCTACCATGCTCAGCTAACTTTTTTATTTTTTGTAGAGACAGGGTCTCAAACTCCTGGCTCATTGGATCTTCTCAACTCAGCCTGCTAAAGCACTGGAATTACAGGTGTGAGCTACTACACCCAGCCTCCAAGGTACTTTATATACCTTTCACTAGCTAAGATATAGAAAGAGGTTCATTGAATGGTCTGGCATTATGTTCTATATATCTGACTTCCCAAACTAACGCAGACAGCCTCCAAAATAATCTCAAGTTATTCACTTATATTTTAATTGATATTAGCTGAAACAAATTACCTCATAAATCATCTAGAAAATTCAAAACATATTTTTATCAAATGTCCTATTGGTTCATTGGACTACTGCAAGAACTGGTATTAGAAAGCCAACATTTTTTTCTTTACTTTTTAAAAATACCACTTGAAATTAATAAAAACCATTATAAAATCAACAAACTTCATACCAAATCCTCAGCATTTTGCTCATCATTTTCAGATGTGTTAGAAACTTCTGAGATATGTGTACACTGCTGATTCCTAAAAAAACAAATTTTCACTTTAATAATACGTAGATGTAGTGACCCTATTGGCAAAGATTCAAACTATACCTTAAAATGTAAACAGTTCCCCAACCTATACATGCCTATTTTCAAACAGAGGAATATCAGGTTTTGACCCCATCCTCTAGCCAATTTAAATGCTAATTTAGAATCCTGAAGGCTTTTCTTGTTCTCAGTTAAGTATGTACCAAAATTAAACAGGTAATCCAGAAATAATATATGCATGGCCTCAATTGGATGAATACATGGATGAGTTTTTCTAAATGTCATCACTAGCAGTATTCAAACAATAAGTACAAGGAAAACATGATTTAAGGTAAAAAAAAAAATAGAAGGAAAAAGGAATTGAAATTAAAGCAAATAGCATCTTACAGGAGAACTAAGAATGCTAAAATACAGATACCTAGGCATAAAGGAGACAAAATGGGTGTACGATTTTCCTGAAGTAGAAAAGAAGGTGATTCTGGGGAGGAGGTAACTTAAGTATGAGTCCCCAAGACTTAGGACAGAATCAACCCAAGAAAGCTGACAGCAATCAGTTACTCCCCAGTTTGAAACTAGATGCTGAAAATGATGGCACTGTTTCTAAATTCAGAATGCTCACTAGAAAAGGGCAGACAGACTAGAACCTGGGTCTCAATTTCCAAGTCAGTTTACATTTTTTGATTCCAAATTGACTTCTGAATATAAGAAAATCTATATAATATTCAATCATGAGAAAATACCAAACTCCAATTAAGTATACTCTATAAAATAAGTAATCAACATTCATAAAAATGATGAGGTGATAAAGACAGAGGAAAATATTGAAGGAGACTAAGAAAACAAAATGGTAAATTTGATGGGGATTCTAGATTATATTCTCAAATATAAAAGGGTATAAAAACTAGTGAAATCTGAATAAATTCTACACTTTTGTCAACTGCATAATACCAAGATTTTTTTTTTACATAAGTGTGCGGTAGTTATGTAAAATGTTAACCTAAGGGGAGACTAGATGAAGTAGATACGGCAACTTTCTGGAGTATAAAATTATTTCAAAATTTTAAAGAGTTGAAAAATTGAATTATTCAGTTTCTCACTCTTTTACTGAAATTATTTATGTAAAGATATGTTATCTAAGGTAAAGCATTAAGAATACAGTTCTGAGTAAAAAAAATAAAACTAGATGATTTGTTTCTTTTTTTTTTTTTTTTTTGAGACAAGAGTTTCGCTCTTGTCACTCAGGCTCCCAGGTTCAAGTGATTCTCCTGCCTCATTCTCTAGAGTATCTGGGATTATAATAGGTGCCCGGCTAATTTTTGTATTTTTTTTTTCTTAGTAGAAACAGGGTTTTACCATGTTGGCTAGGCTGGTCTCAAACACCTGACCTCAAGTGATCCATCTGCCTTGACCTCCCAAAATGCTGGGATTATAGGCGTGAGCCACCAAGTCCAGCAAAACGAGATGACTGGTAACAGCACAATATGCAGTCACTTTTATACAACGTCTCTGAGATTACTTACCTGATAAATTTTAAAAGCTGGTCAGTTATCTTTTTAGCTGATCTTGCAATTACACTCTCAGGTTCATTAAATGTTCTGGCATTATGTTCTATATATCTGACTTCCCAAACTAATGCAGACAGCCTCCTTCAAAATAAAGTAGATACTTTAAGCTTAGAAAATGAGAAGATAGGAACCAAGTGAAAAAAATGCAGCATGTGAATTAAACAACTGTGAAATATTTATTAAACCATAAGTGCAAAGTTATAATGAATAACATTCTAATGCTCTCAACTTAAGTAGAGTCATAAGCAATTATGTTGGACACCAAAGCAATTATGCTGAACTGAAGAAGGTAATCTGGGAACAAAAATGTTAACAAATTACTTAATCACATATAGAAAACCAACAAAACTATCTTCCCTTTTCAGACTGCATATAGGTACCTTTTAAAATTGTTGAATCTCAATAAAAACAACATGTTAAATATCATCAACACTAAAAACTGGCCCAGCAAGGTGGCTCACACCTGTAATCCAAACAGTTTGGTGGGCCAAAACAGTAAGACAGCATGAGCCCAGGGGTTCAAGACCAGCCTGAAAACACAGCAAAACCCCATCTTCACCAAAAATAAAAATAAATTAGCTAGGCATACTGGTGTGCACCTGTAGTCCCAGCTACTCAAGAGGCTGAAGTGGGAGGACTGATTGAGCCTGGCAGATGGAGGCTACAATGAGCTATCATCACACCACTATACTCCAGCCTGGGTGATGGAGCAAGACCCTATTTCAAAAACAAACAAAAGCTTCAGTCTCACTGTAAACTGATCAAGTGGTTTCTGATTCGAATGCACATTCCGGTATTAGATTACAGAGATAAATTACATCAGTAATGTGGACTCAAGATGACTTTTCATAATCTCTTAAAGTAGTTGAATTATAAAAAAATAAAATACCATCAACTGCTATAAAAATCATTAATAATAGGAAATTTACTTCCCAGAGCTCTAGAAGCCAAAGATAAGTCAGTGCCTCTGGGAAATTAATCTTCCAAAGGCCAAAGAGACCAAGTATAAACTATGTAAGTATTATTTTTAAATGTAGTTAAACAGAAATTTAAACATACAAAGAAAAAACACAGCATCTAACAACTTAACAAAATTTCTAAGAAAAACAGATTACTAAAGATTGAGGGTTGAGGCCCTGACTCTGAACCTCCCTTCTCCAGCACTTGCCAGTCCCACAACTCTCAGCCTCCTACATGTCAAATGTGAGAGCCTGTGCTTAAATAAGAAATCAGACCTTACTAGAGACACTCAAGCAAAGGTTGAACTAGTACTTTCCAGAGCAGAAAGGAAACTCATGCATCAAGCATATGGCTGCAAAAGTAATAGAATCTAGTCAGATAGAACAGTTTAAGGAATTTCTTGGACCTACAGAAACCTGCTTTTTGGACTGTGTTAAAGACTTCACAACTAAAGCCTGGAGAGACCACCTGTTCAGAACATTCTTATTGAAATACTTTTTTGAACTTTTAAGTTCAGGGGTACAGGTACAGGTTTGTTACACAGGTAAACTTGTTTCAAAGGGTTTGGTTGTACAGATTATTTCATCACTGAAGTATTGAGCCTACTACCCATTAGTTGTTTTTCTTGATCCTCTCCTTTTTCTCACCCTCCAAAAGGCCCCAGTGTGTTTTGTTCCCCTCTGTGTGTCCATGTATTATTATTTAGCTCCCACAAAAATACTTATTCATTTTATTGCTTAGACAGCATCTCACTCCACCACCCAGGCTGGAGTGTAGTGGCATGATCTTAGCTCACTGCAACCTCTACCTCCCAGGTTCAAGTGATTCTCCTGCCTTAGCCTCCCAAGTATCTAGGAGTACAGGTGTGTGCCACCACCCCTGGCTAATTTTTGTATTTTTAGTAGAGACAGGGTTTCATCCACAGGTAGGCCAGGCTGGTCTCAAACTCCTGGCTTCAGGTGATCCACTCCCTGGGCCTCACAATGTGCTGTGATTACAGGCATAAGCCATGAGCCTGGCTTCCCGCAAAAAAAAATTTTTTTTAGATGAGTTTCACTCGTTACCCAGGCTGGAGTGCAATGGCGCGATATTGGCTCACCACAACCTCCGGCTCCTGGGTTCAGGCAATTCTCCTGCCTCAGCCTCCCCAGTAGCTGGGATTACAGGCACGTGCCACCATGCCCAGCTAATTTTTAGTAGAGACGAGGTTTCACCATGTTGACCAGGATGGTCTCGATCTCTTGATCTCGTGATCCACCCACCTCGGCCTCCCCAAGTGCTGGGATTACAGGCGTGAGCCACTGTGCCCGGCCCCAAAATTTTTAAATGACAAAAAATATCCAGGAGATTTCAGGAATATTATATTCAGCAGAATGAAGCCCTGGCAGCCAAAGCAAAACTCCCTGGCCAACCGCAATAGGTAACTCCTGATGGATGGACTTTTGATGAAAAGACTGCCAACAGCTGTTGCACTGGAAATGAGGATTCATCTGACAGAATTCCCTGGGAGCAGCAGTCACTCTGTTAAACCATCTGTCATGAGTTTGGCAAAGGAAAACCACTAGAGAAACAAAACCACTATTTACCAAATATAATCAAAATAGAAGGTCTTATTGTTCAATGAAACAAGACACAACATTTATTAAGGCCTTAAGATTCTGCAGCTTGTTTACTTGATTAGAAAAACAAACGATTGTTTCTACAATTGTGGCTGTTAATTTTAAAACAAATTATGTATTCAATCATGTATGAGGATAGAAAAATTCTTATTACAAAAGTATCAGTGAAATTTTATGGAAATAAGTAAAATTTCAGTGATATGTAAATATCGAGGGTGAAATATGGCAGTCAATCTTCTGCCTGGCCCTAGCCACACCTACCCATAGGCATCTACCACTATCTGACAGTGAAAGAGGATAATGAAACAGAAAACATTAGTCCCCAATTCCACCACCACTGTCTCTTCCTTTGTTTACTCTAGTTGATATGGCCAAATATAGCTTTTTAAACCATTCTGAAAGGTTTCTACTAACCTGTAAAATCGATTAACAAGTCTCATTCGAATTGTGTAAAGATCGGTTGGATAAGCTACTACAGTACAGTACTTCGGATATGTACACAGATCAACAGGGCCTGCAAAAGCTGCTGCTATATCTGTTAGGAAAGACAGGAGAGTTTTTCATCAATAAATCTATTGCCTCTAAGTGGTACTTCTCTACAAACCATTCATAAGATATGGCTACATTTAACATTACAGGCAGATAAATAGAAAGTGTAGAAAAAAACAAAACCTTAATTATGCTACTATTTTTAAATACCTCTATGAAAAAAATTGAAACAAAAAAATTTTCATCCCAAACAAAAAAAAAACTTACCGAGATTCAAAAGTTGATCTATACCACTGATAATTCTATCACATTCTTCATCTCGTGATTTCTGACCCCATTCACCAGCTTGTGGTTTATAGAGCAATTTTTCTAGCTCATCTGATGTGACAGAAATACTAGCCCCCAATTCTTCAGGTGGGTCAACTATGAACACCATAAAAAACAAAGTGAGGAGGAAAAAAACAACACAAAAAACAAATACATATACTGTATGAAAATTCAATTTTCAAAGCTTATAAACTAGGTTATCTCCACAGTTAAAAATAGAGTTCAAATGTGCAACTTTTAAAAAATTACTCATTGAGATTAATAAATTACTTAAATTCAGGTACAAACACAATCTATCTACCCTAACAAATTAAAAGTAAGAGTGCTGGTATTGCAGTTTCCAGTCTGTTTCTTCAAGGAGGCAAACTTAACCCCAAAGGCCTCTGAAAACAGAAATTAAACCTGACAGTATTCAAAATTTTAAGCTTATATACAGTTAAAATTAATTTTTAAAAAGTCAAGTCAAAATGAATTAGCACATGACAAATGGCTAATTTTCTTAAATTTTAAGGGAGCTCAAATGAAAGAAAATTTTATTTTTTTAAAAAAATAAGGAGAAGCCGGGCACGGTGGCTCACACCTGTAATCCCAGCATTTTGGGAGGCCAAGGTGGGTGGATCACCTGAGGTCAGGAGTTTGAGACCAGCCTGACCAACATGGCAAAACCCTGTCTCTACTAAAAATACAAAAATTAACCAGGAGTGGTGGTACACACGTGTAATCCCAGCTACTCAAGAGACTGAGGCAGGAGAATCACTTGAACCCAGGAGGTGGAGGTTGCAGTGAGCTGAGACTGCACCACTGCACTCCAGCCTGGGTAACAGTAAGATGCCATCTCCCCCACACACAAAAAAAAAAAGAAAGGAAAGAAAAAGGAGAAAAATCTGTGGAAGCTCAATATATTTTAGCTTATTGAAATTGAATACTGGTTCGAACATACAGGTAAGAAATGTCATCTACTGTGTACTGGCTATTAGGTTAACTCAGAGCATATTCACAATGAGGGAACAAGGGCATTGGGAAGGCATCATTTTAACAGCTGCTAAAATGGTAGAGAGAATGTTCATGGGAGCACTTCCTCTAGAAACATCAGTTAAGATTCCTGCAAACATACACACAACTTTTATATAGCGCATTCTTTGTGAATGCTCTTAACTTTGAGTCGATCTATTAGAATTAAGTCATATGATATAGTCTTCTAGCTGAGAGATGCAAATTTCTTAAACATGGATGATAAATAATTCCTATAAGCTTATAATGCATGTTCTTGGAAAAAGAAAAAGGATTTCCATTTTATTTTCTGCATGAACATAAAAGAAACGAGGGGGATGGAGACATCCCACTGCCTAATAAGCCAAAATGTATATTTTTATACTCTAATTCAAGAGTTATCTTTCAATATTTTATCTTATCAAAAGGAAGAGGAAAGATGCTGTACAAGCAGGCAACATAAAGTGCTTTAAAAAAAAAAACCACTGGTTTATCAAAGCCAGGATATGAGTTCAAATCACATCAATACCACCTAAAAACTATGATTTTGGACAAGGTGGCCGGGGTGGGGGTGGGGGTGTTTTAATGGGGAAAAAGGGGATCTCACTACGTTGCCTGGGCTGGTTTCAAACTCCTGGCCATAAGCCATGCACCCCGCCTTGGCCTCCCAACATGCTGGAATTAAAGGCATGAGCCACCATGGACATTGAGCAAGTTTTTAACCTATATCTCAACTCACCTACCAGCAAAGCAGTGATAGTGAAAAGTTTCTCTCACAGGGTTGTTGAAAGAATTTCATTAGAGGTAGCATTCAGAAGAATGCCTAGTACAGAGCAAGTCCCCAGCAGTTAACTAGAATTTTTTTGTTTCTGTACCAGAAGATAGAGTAATAGGGACTATATATATCATCCAGGCTGAAACAACAACAACAAACTAGATAGAGAAAACAATGGCTTTTCAGACATTGATTATTTGGCAAAGAACAAGAATCCCAGAGAGACTGAAACCAAATGAGGTGAGCCCTATGATTACAACACCTTACAATGAAAGAGCAGGCAGGCTGTAACATACAGGGGAGAAACTCAGGTGAGGCTGGACAAATTAACTGAGGTGAAGAGACAAAACTGAGAGTCCAAGGAGAACAAGAAAGCTAGAGTTCTCAGAACAGAGCACAACAGACAAGAGAGCTACAAAGGGGTCTCCTCAAATATTCTGGTGAACACCAATCAACCCACATGTGTGAAGAAATGACAGGAAGGCAGGAAAAGAACCAAACGAAAGATTTGTAATAACAAAGGCCTGGTGCACAAAAGGGCCAACAACCATGCCTGTTCCCCAAGCCAGACTAGAAAGCTTCACGATTCCTAGAACAGTAGACAGACAGCATAAAGGTCTTGCCTCAGAAATCAGAAGTAAATCAGCTCTAGGCTGAGCACTGCTCCAAATTCATCTACCATATCTTAATAAGATAAAATTGTTTCCAACTAACTTAATTGTGTGACAGAACAAAGTGTAATACTTACAAGAATACAAAAATATACAGCACCCAACAAGGTAAAATTCACAATGTATGACATGAAATTTAAAATTCTAGGGCTGGGCGTGGTGGCTCACTCCTATAATCCAAGCACTTTGGAGGCCAAGATAGGCGGATCACCTGAGGTCAGGAGTTCAAGACCAGCCTGACCAACATGGTGAAACACTGTCTTATTAAAAAAAAAAAGAAAAATTTTTTTTTAAAAAGCGAAGAAAGAAAAAAATTAAAATTGTAAAGGAGGTAATATATTAGGAAATACCCATAATGAAGAGATTAATCAACCAACCAGAATTGGCACATATGTTAGAATTAGCAAAGACATGAATGTAATTTTATTCCACATGTTCACTGGAAACATATATAAATGGAAAACATGAAACACACACCCAAATCCAAGTTTTAGAGACGAAAACAACAAGCAATAAGGTGAAAAGTATAATACGCTGGCTGGTGAGAAAAGCAAATAAGACATTCCAAAGGAAAATATAAATATATGATATAAAAAGATTCAAGGCCAAGCATGGTGGCTCACGCCTGTAATCCCAGCATTTTAGAAGACTGATACAGGTGGATCGCTTGAGGTCAGGAGTTCAAGACCAGCCTGGCCAGCATGGCAAAATCCTGTCTCTACTAAAATACAAAAACTAATCAGGTGTGGTGGTGCACACCTATAGTCCCAGCTACTAGGGAAGCTGAGGAAGGAGAACTGCTTGAACCTCGGAGGCAGAAGTACAGTGAGCAGAGATTCTGCCACTGCACTCCATCCTGAGTAACAGAGTAACACTATGTCTTAAAAAAAAAAAGAACATGTGTTATTATATACATTTCTGAATTTATATAATCATTGAGGGAAAAAACTAAATCTCTTTTTCTCATAATATCTATTTAGTGCCTAACTTGATGCCCCCAAACAATGGACATTCAGGAAATGTGCATGAAATACGTGATGTGATGTTTTATTGTTTATTCTATAAGAGTAGCTAATATTTCACAAAATGGATGCAATAATATTTTCCAAACATAAAACTAAAAAGACGCCTATGGAACAAATTCTACACTATGACACAGTGTAGGCACAACAATAAAAACTGAAGATACAGCAATAAAAATTATCCTAATGAAACAGAAGACAATAAAGCAAAAAAACAAAAACAAAACAGAAAAGCCCATAAATACAGAGACTGCATAAGGGAACAGAAGAAAATTATGATATCCAGAACTAATGGATAACACAATTAAAAATGAGGAAAGAATCTGAATGTTTCTCAGCCAGGTGCAGTGGCTCATACCTATAATTTCACACCCTCTGGGAGGCCAATGCAGGCAAATCATTTGGGGCCAGGAGTTCAAGACTAATCTGGCCAACATGGCAAAATGCTGTCTCTACTAAAAAAATACAAAAACTAGCTGGGTGTGGTGGTACATGCCTATAGTCCCAGATGTTCAGCCGGCTAAGTCATGAGAACCAGCTGAACCTGGAAGGTGGAGGCTGCAGTAAGCCAAGACTGTACCACTGTATTGCACTCCAACCTGGGCAACAGAGCAAGACTCTGTCTCAAAAAAAAAAAAATGCGGGAGGCAGGGGACGAGGGGAGGAGAGACTGAACATTTCTCCAAAGACATTTTAAATGACCAATAAGCAAAGAAAAAAATGCTGAGTATCATTAGGCATCAGAGAAAGGCAAATCGCAACAATAATACTTCCTATTACACTAGGAAGGTATAAGTTAAAAAAACGAAAGTGTGCAGGATGTGAAAAAATTGGAACCCACATATAATGCTACTGGAAATGTAAAATGGTATACCTGCTCTGAAAATCATTTGTCAACCCTCAAAAGGTTGAACAGAGTCACCATGTAACCCAGCAATGCCACTCCTAAATACCCACCAAAAGAAATAAAAACTTGCACATGATATTCACAGGAGCACTATTCATAGCCAAATAATGAAAGCAACCCAAATGTCCATCAGCTGATGAATGGATAAATAAAATGTGCTATATCCATACAATGGAATATTATTAATCAATAACAAGAAATATCTTGGTTTCTAAATGCCATTCTCCAATGAAACAGGCCATGGCCCCTGAAAAACTGCCTGATTCCACAGCTGAGGTAGGGAAAGTACGAGGTGAGCCTTGAACACTGCACAGTGCCAGAAACTATGAAAACACTCAAAGGCGGTTAAAAGAAAATGTCAAATGAACACGGGAGCCAACTTAAAGGGGTGCTCAGTGGCAAAAACTATAATAAGGAGGCAACAAAAGAATAACAATTAAGCATCAATTTTATTTTACAAAATTCTGAGTACATACTAATATAAATAGATGGGAAAGGAGAAGATGTACCTTTTTTTTTTGAGACAGAGTTACACTCTTGTTACCCAGGCTGGAGTGCAATGGCGTGATCTCGGCTCACCGCAACCTCCGCCTCCTGGGTTCAGGCAATTCTCTTGCCTCAGCCTCCTGAGTAGCTGGGATTACAGGCACGCATCACCGTGCCCAGCTAATTTTTTGTATTTTTAGTAGAGACGGGGTTTCACCATGTTGATCAGGATGGTCTCGATCTCTTGACCTCGTGATCCACCTGCCTCGGCCTCCCAAAATGCTAGAATTACAGGCTTGAGCCACCGCACCCGGCCGAGAAGATGTATCTTACAGTAGAATTCTAACTAACACAGGTCAGACAATGAAAACAAAAAATCATTATTTGAGGCTGGGCGCGGTAGCTCACTCCTGTAATCCCAGCACTTTGGGAGGCCGAGGCAGGTGGATCGCGAGGTCAAGAGATCGAGACCATCCTGGTCAACATGGTGAAACCCCGTCTCTACTCAAAATACAAAAAATTAGCTGGGCACAGTGGCGCGTGCCTGTATTCCCAGCTACTCAAGAAGCTCAGGCAAGAGAATTGCCTGAAACCGGGAGGCGGAGGTTGCGGTGAGCCGAGATCGCGCCTTTGCACTCCAGCCTGGGTAACAAGAGCGAAATTCCGTCTCAAAAAAAAAAATCGTTATTTGAGACAAGAATCATCAAGGGATGCTACAATTAGTGAGTAGGAGCAGGATAAGAAACAGGATTATTTGCAACATATAAATGTATCCTTATGAGACACCAATTACAAAGGAAAAAGTACTTACTTTACACTGGAGAAACCTGACACATACTAAATCAAAGGATTAAAGTTAACACCCAATAAAAAGACAAATTGATCTCATGTGTCTCCTAAAATGATGCACTGAGAAAGACACGTTTACTTGACATTCTTGCCAAAAATGCAAAACCTGGATTTAATCAAGAAAAACATCAGACAAACCCAAATTAATGGAAATTCTATAAAATAACTGCCCAATCATCTTCAAAAGCCTCAAGTCATGAAAGACAGTGAAAAACCAAGGGATCCCAGATTAAAGGAGACTAAAACAACATGATAATTAAATCCAAAATGTGAAAGAACATTCGTGAAACAGCACACCAAATCTGAAAAAAGTCTATAGAAAATAGTATCACATTAGTAATAATTTCCTGATTTTGATCGTTGCATTGTGCTAACTGTATAGGAAGGGAAATCTAGGTATTCAGAAAATCCTTATACTATTTTTGTAACATTTTAAAGTCAGAAATTGTCTCAAAATGAAGTTTTTAAAAGCTCTATAAAAATAATAATGGAAAGTACAATTGAAAAATGTCAAAATGCATATAATTCAGAGATTTTCTTGAAAATTGTAAGTAAAAAGAAAAACATCAAAGGATGTTACAAATCAGCAAAAACACTTACCTAAAGAAAGCTTGGTGGTGAAAAAAAAGAAGCAAGAGATATAGAGTACCCTTTCAAAAGGTTTTGCAGCTGGGCATGGTGGCTCATACCTGTAATCTTAGCACTTTGGGAGGCCGAGTTAGACAGATCATTTGAGGTCAGGAGTTGAGACCAGCTTGACCTACACAGTGAAATCCTGTCTCTACTAAAATACAAAAATTAGCCAGGCATGGTGGTAGCCACCTGTAATCCCAGCTACTTGGGAGGCTGAGGCAGGAGAACTGCTTGAACCCAGGAGGTGGAGGTTGCAGTGAGCCGAGACAGTGCACTGCACTCCAGCCTGGGCAACAGAGCAAGACTCTCTCTTAAAAAAGAAAAAAAAGTATCACAAAAGGGAAATAAATAATTCAGTAACAAAAATGCTCAATGAAGTCAAATGTAAAGTATAAGAGACATATTCAAACCTGACTAGAGAAAGGTAGGTGGAAATTAAAACAGTTGGAGGGAATGAGCTAAGTGTAGGTACTAAGCCCTTGGAAGGTAACAGCAGTGAGGCAGTAGCACTGAAGGACAGGCTGGCTTTAAATAGTTGTCTATTTCTCACAAGAATAGAAAATCCATAATAAGAAACCTTGAGGTAAAGCAGAAGACAAATGTAAGTCAAGTTCAATCTCTTCCTTCAAGGAAAGCCAAGGATAAAAGATTAAGAATAAGGTGGGAAAAGTAGAGGCTACATGAAAGATCTAAGTTTTTTGTGTTTTCTTTTTCTGAGACAGTCTTGCTCTGTTGCCCATGCTGGAGTGCTGTGGCCCCAATCTTGGCTCACCTCTACCTCCTGGGTACAAGCAATTCTCCTGCCTCAGCCTCCCAAGTAGCTGGGATTATAGGCACATTTGTATTTTTAACAGTTTCATCATGTTGGCCAGGCTGGTCTCGAACTCCTGATCTCAGGTGATCAGCCTGCCTCAGCCACCCAAAGTGCTGGGATTACAGGTATGAGCCACAATGCCCAGCCAGGAGTTAAAAGTTTAAAGCAGGGTTACATTAGAAATGACAGCAGACTACTTAAAGTACAGCCAAAATCAAGCTGGAATCTAAGGTCAAGAATTAACAAAACAGATAAACACGATGCTGTTGTCTTTTCAGTAAAGTTCAGTTGCTGTAACAATTTGAATACATTGATCACAGAACACAAATGCATTTGTTCTGTGTACACTGGCAAATGCCCATATTATAAAAATAAAATGGTTTCATTCTTTAACAAATATATATATACCATTATCAGGAATTGGTTCCATGTCCCACGGGCTAAGTTTTTCAATTTCAGTATTATCCCACCTGTTTAAAAAAAGAAATCTCTGGTTAGCCTTTCATGAAAACATAATTTGAGTAACAGCTATCCATTATAAAAGTAAACAAAAGATACAAAATGTGAAAACCTCACTGCAGCAGTATAACTTTAAATATTAACAGTAAATTTTTTTAAAGGATTATTAAAATAACAGGTTTAAGAACAAAACCATAAATCCTATGTGGCCTGGACCCAAAGTGAACAATAACTCAAAGACAAGGCATGAAGCCTTGAATTCCATCACAGCCACAGTAAATGGTTTTTATTCCATTGCCAATGAAAAGGCATCAAAGATTTCTAGAAGAAGATTAATGATATAATACCTGCTTCTGAACTATGACAGTGACAATATGAGGTAAAGGAAATATGAGGTGGCTACAGAAATAGTTCCAGGGAGGCAAACAGAACCTGAACCAATGGGAATACTAGCAAATAGGAAACAAAGAGCAGGTGCATCTCTGAGAGACATTTCAGGTCAAACTAACATGACTGAATGACAGATACAAATCATGTTTTTTAAAAAAATTATTCATACAACAACCTGCCACACTGAATTATTTGTAGATGATTAGTTTTCATCTGTATACAAACCTAACAACATAACACTGGAAATGACTATCAGGATACTGTGGTTGATATGGCTCTTGACTTAACACTGTTCCAAACCACCAAGCATCATCAATAATAGAGCGGAATCTGTCACCTATGAGAGAAATAATCAAGTCTGAGGCATTTCTTTGCTAACATTAACATTTATTTAATCTACAAAATGTCATATAACACAGATAAAAAAAGCCAAAAGCAAAATACAAAAACAGGCACAGACCTTAGATGGGATTCTTAACAAACCAAGAAAAACGTGAATTGAAAATTTTAACTTTTAGATTAAATGAATTTCCAAATGTATTCTACAGCTCTAACACTTCAACCAGTGAAATAAACTGCACTAGATCTCTGTTTAACATTCATTACAATAGAAACATGAACTGCTGTAGTAACCGTATCTCTCCCTTCCTAGCCTTCCTACCATTTACAAAACTAAACCAATGAAAATAAACAATAAAAGTCACCTATCTAGCACTGATGATTCGTTGGTATATAGATCTATAGTTCTATATAAGTTTTACAGAAACAAATCAAAATTAAAGCTACAATTTATCCCCAAGAAAGAATATTTGTTGGTCTTGAATAATTAAAGTATGCTTACAGTGAATTCTTCGAAAGTTTGAAAAAAATGATGTCACAACTACTAAAACTACATGTTTTACGGTCTATAGTATATTTTCAAATTTATGTAAACATGAGCTTTACATATATTTTACTTCAAAACACTTGAAACCATGCCCCCTGAAAGAAATTTAGAGACTATTACAGCTTTAAACTTACAATTTGAGATAAACCACACCATGATTTTGTCCCAATCTCTAATACCCTTATTTAACATAAATATGAATTACAACTGAATGTAGTAATAAATTATTGTAATAAAATCAACTGCCTCAATTTTGAGAGCCCTAATGTAAAAAACATGTTAGAAAAGAGCGAGTCTTTGATACAAAAAATTAACTGTATATTTTTCTTCCTATTTACCTAATACGAGACAATAATTTCAGTTTAGATGAAAATATTTCTTCATATAAAACCAACCCTTTAAATAAAAAGGAGCCTTTAAAAATTACGTTTTTTCATAATACAAGTGTCTCTTCTATGTTTTTGCTAGCTGATCATGCTGGTAATCTTAAGATTTTTCAAATAAACCTACTTCAGCCTTTCAAGATAGGATAAAAATCCATTGTAAAAATGAAAACGAACAACTTCCTCTTGCCATTCTACTCAAATCCATGCAAAAAGCTAAGATTTTATGGGGGAGCAAAAATGAATTATAGTATAATAGATCTGGCTCAATAATTTCTCAACCACAAAAATAAAACAAAAACCACTAAATTACAGGAGGCATCTGGGACTCCATCTCTAGAGTTTAACTGTAGATAATTCAGTTGAAAAAAAAATTTTTAGCCTTCCTAAAAATGTACTAAAAACTAAAGAACATCAACATAAAAAAGAATTTACATCAACGAATGGATAAAATAGCCAGTTGGCATCAAATGGCAGTAACCCTAAATTTAAATCGATTAAATCCCCCAATTAAGAGATACAGCCAAAACCTAACGGTATAATACATCCAGACCCATTTTATACCCAAAGATACACAAAGACTCAAAACAAAGGGTTGGAGAAAGATTTACCAACCAAATGGAGAGCAAAAATAAAGAAATAAACAAAAAGCAGGAGTTGCAATTCTCGTATTTTATAGAATGGATTTCGAAGCAACAAAGACACAGTGGTAAAAGGATCAATGCAACAATAAGAGCTACTGATCCTAACACCCAGATACATAAGACCCACAAAGAGATTTAGACTCAACGAGACAGAAAATTAATAAGGATATCCAGGACTTGAATTCAGATCCGGAACGAGTAAACTCAATAAATATGTATAGCGCTCTCCACTTTACACAAAATATACATTCTCCACTTTCAATACACAAAATATTAATCAGCCACTATTAATAACCATTCTTAGAATAAAGCAATATTCCTGTTCTCTCTCCCTCTTTTTCTTCCTCTCCTTCTCTCCTTTTTTTCTTAAAAAAAAAAAAGAAAAAAAAAATCAATGGACGTGTTAACAAAAATGAGAGCCACTTACACCTCATGGAGGTTGAAAAATCATAATAGCTGGGAAATTTTAAAGTTCTTTGGGACACAACTATCTAACCTGCTAATGTTGCTTCATGTTATTTTTATGGCTGTATGTTTTTCTTCAAGAAAAATTTTCTCTGCAACTACTCCCAAAATAATCCTGATTACTTGTGTAGATGCTACCAGGAGAATAGTCTATAAAGAGGAGCCACACACCCTGACAATCTTTCACGTCAAATGAGGATGATTAGGGAAGATATCTAAAATTTAACTTATTGTAGTACCCACAGAAAAAGGCAGCAGTGGCCAGATATGGTGGCTTATGCCTGTAATTCATACACTTTAGGGAGGCGGAGGCAAGAGGATTGCTTGAGCCCAGGAGATCAAAACCAGCCTGGGCAATACGGCAAGACCACATGTCCACAAATAAAACTTAAAAATCAGCTGCAGATGGTGGTGCACACCTGCGGTCCCAGCTACTCAGAAGGTTGAGGTGGGAGGATCGCTTGAGCCCAGGAAGTTGAGGCTACAGTGAGCTCTGATTGTGCCACTGCCCTTCAGCTTGGGCAACAGAGAAAGACCCTGTGTCCAAAAAATGAAGGAAAGAAAGAAACTGCAGTAACTAGAAAGATCAGTAAGGTTTTAACATCATTTATGAATGTGTACACTAGATGACACAACCTGGATAAAAGAACATTTCTAACAAAAATCCAAGAACTGATAAAAGAATGAACCATCCTACTTGTGACTCAATACATAAGCTCCCAGGATAGCATTACACACTGAATATATATATGTACACCTGTGAAACAGGTACTACAGTTTTTACTACCCAGCCTAATTATATTCAAATCCTGAGATTAATGACCTATACAACTCTGAATAAGTGAACCCTCCCTTAAATGATCATCACAAAAATCACACTGGAGTAATTTAGTGCCTACTACCTACATTAAATTACCTACATTGAGGTAATTTTAATGTTTCTGTCCACCTATACATTACATGGATATAAAGCCTAAGTGTATATGAAATTTTTATTTCTTAATGAAAAATAGTGTCAGGTCTTCCCATTTAAGTCTACGTTGTTATAATACCAAAGGTAAAATATTTGGGTATATCAGAACATTTTTGGTGTGAAATCTGAAATTACTTTTGAACCTTCTGATCATTTTAGATCCTGGTAAAATTCTGTAAATTATACCAATGTTACATCAAAGATAATTATATACAATATAGTACAGGGATGTCTGAAAGGAAATAAATCTACTCTAACCTATAATCAAGGAGTGAAAATAATATTTTCCAAATGTCATGAACCAAAAGAAGAGGAAAAAGTCTACCTAACTGGGCCGGGCGTGGTGGCTCACGCCTATAATCCCAGCACTTTGAGAGGCAGAAGTGGGTGGATTACAAGGTCAGGAGTTTGAGACCAGCCTGGCCAACATGGTGAAACTCTGTCTCTACTAAAAATACAAAAATTAGCTGGGCGTGGTAGCACGCACCTGTAATTTCAGCTACTCAACAGTCTGAGGTAGGAGAATCACTTGAACCCAGGAGGCGGAGGCTGCAGTGCGCTGAGATCATGCCATTGTACTCCAGTCTCGGCTACATTGCAAGACTCTGTCCCCTTCCCCACCTCCCCTCAAAAAAGTCTGCATAATCAGTAAGTACCAAGCCATAAGCAAAATACACTTATAGGTCACTAGATCTCTTCCGGAATTTACATGTTTGTATACACTGTAATTAAGAGTCCCACAGCCAAAAAGATCAATAAAACATGAGATTTTTAAGGGTAAATAAAACTTAGTAAAGATAGACTTACAAGACTGCCAATTCCTCTGTCTTGCTTCATCATAAAATTGACGCAATACAAGAAAGTCAATAACATCTGGCATATCATGGTATCTAAACATAAATTTTAAAAATTATTAAACTCTACATTGCAGGTTATACAGCCTAAAAGCAATACCGTCCAAAAGAAATATAATGAGATCTGTGAATGCAGTTTTTAATTTTCATCCAGCTATCCTTTAAAAAATAAAAACCAGCAAATGTTATGGTATATTTTAAATATATCCTTGATATTTCAATATATAATCAAAACAAAATGAGATGTCTTACATATTTTTTCATAGCCATTCTTGAAAATGCAGTGTATACATTCACAACACACTCAGTTCATTTTTTTCTTCTTTAAAAAATGTTTCTGCCTCACACTCTGCCAAGTCTTGTATAACACATTGAATTCAAATCATCCACATTTCAAGTGAGCAATAACCACATATGACTAGTGGTAACCATATTAGACAGCACAGGTACAGGAAATTATTTATTCTGAACTTTTTAAAAAACAAAGGCAAAAACAATTTTGCCTGAATGTCAAAATTCTCGACCCAGGTAAGTGACATGAAAACCATCTAAAACACTGCCCACACAACTATTGCTGTGACATGCCTACTGTGACTTCAGGGTTGGGGGCGGGTTTCCTAGCCATTAGAAGCTTGAGCCACATCCTAGGCTGTCCAGTGTTACCCTGGACCTATATAGGAAGGGCATGCTAATCATTAAATCAGCAAAATGGCAAATTTAAATTTACATAATTCCATTTTTAAAAATAATACATACCTAATAGAGAAAGACTTGTCCATAAGTTTTCCAGTTGCTGGATCTATAAATGCTAGTTTGAGGCAACAGAGTGTAGGGGGCCCAACTTCATATCGTATTCCAACTATTTTAACCAATTCTTGATCCTTTAACAGATATATTTTTTAAATGGTTAAAATAAAAGCAATTCCTTAATACTGTAATTGTCCACATATTGTTATATTAAGTAAACTCATATTTTAGGCTTCAAACCAGCAGACAAGTTTAATACCATTAATTACATTCAATTTTGCTAAAGTTAATTCTGCATATTTAATAGTTTGAAGAACATCATTTAGAAATCATACCATAAAAGATTGAAAACACAAATCTCTGATTAGCGCAATATATAAAGACAACCACTGTTAAGAATGTAACACATTTCCTTCTGACTTTGTTTTGGAAACAGGGTCTCGCTCTGTTACCTAGGCTGAAGGGCAGTGGTACAATCATAGCTCACTGCAATCCTGAACTCTTGAGCTCAATCAATCCTCCACCTCAGCTTCCCAAGTAGCTGGAACTACAGGTACAGCAAGCCACCACAACAAGCTAATTTTTTATTATTTGTACAGACAGGGTCTCCCTATTTTCCCCAGGCTATTCTCAAACTCCTGGGCTCAAGTGATCCTCCCACAGCAGCCTCCCAAAGTGCTAGGATTATAGGTGTGACCTGTCACACCCAGCCAATACACATTTTTATATAGTTTTATATTATGCAGTGAAAATGTGTAAACATTTTGCTTATTCATAAGTATACTTCAAAATACTGATATTAAATTTGTCTAACATATTCAGTAAGTAATATTGGTTGAGAATCTACCATATGCTATGACCTCTTCTAGGCAGTAGGGACAGGACAGTAAACAGATGAAACTCCCTACGTGGATGGAGTATCTATCAAATGGATTTGCCATAGTCAACCTTCCCCCCATTGTCTGCTTCTCTGATACTAGGAATACAACAGATCATTCATCCACTTATTCACTGAACAAATGTTATTATTATAATGTACCAAACAAAGTGCTAGGCATAGTTCTCATTCTTCACTATGTAGTTATGTTCTATAAAGTCACCTACACTGAAATAAAATACTAAATCATTGCTAGAGAGGAAACAAAGGGATAGGTTCCTGCAAGATTCTGGTCACAACACTGTAGTAAACCAATGCATACATAACCTGTTAAATGTATTTCTATTTAAAGGTACCTTATTTAATGTGTTGTTGATTTGCAAACATTTACTTGAATGAAGCTCGTCTAACATATTTTCTCAATAAGGCCCATCGCAGCCTTCTAGCATTTAAGAACACTAGACAGCACATCAGCACTATGCTTAAGGGTCATTTTAAACAGCAGAGTCACCAACAGAAATGGAAAACATGTGGCACTGAATAGACCATCAAAAGGACACTTGTTTGCAGTGCTAGAGCTAAAAGCAGAAGGTAGAGCAACACCTTATTCAACCTCAACTAGAAACATGCTCATCAGGCAAGTCAAACTTTTTTGCCAACCTGAGCACGTCCAGAAATGACCAGAAGGCTCTGAGAGTACTGTTTGGGGATTAAAAATAGCTTACAGCAAATATGTAGCTCACAAATCAGAATCCAAGAATAATGAGGATTGACTGTACTTAGGAACACAATCATAAGTTAAACAGACATAAATAAAACTGCAAATGTGTATAAAGCCTAACTCATAAAAGCAGAGCCATTAAGTTGAATATAAGTGTTAAAAACAGCTATCTTTGTTAAAGTAACTAGTATTTTTTCATTTTCTAAGTTTTAAAAACTATTAAAAAGGTATAAAAAGACATAAAAAATAAAATTAAAGTCATGTGTAGTACTACTCCACAGATCAACACCACTGATATTTTGATATTGTTCTTTGGATTGGCTGCCAATGTTTTTAAAATTTTGCTAACATAACCAGAAAGAGCATTTCGCATCCCTGTTTCCTATTAATAACACCTGTGAAAATGTAGCCATCATTCATTCAACAAATATTTTTCAATCTTCAATAACAAGATGTGTTGTACATAGTAGCTGATTGTGTTAATGCACCATGATTTGATTCATTCTCTACTGTGGAATAACTGAATTTTTTTTTCCAGTTTTGTTTCTACAAACAGTGAGTGAACTACCGTACTCATATATTTGCAAGCATTTCTGCTTGTTTTCCAAATTACCCTAGGAGTAAAATCACAGACTTAAAAGTTCCAAATATTTTTCAGTTTCAACTCCTATTGCCAAAATAGCTTCTAGAAAGCCTGGACCACTTCACACACCCCACCAGCAATCTGAATAACTGTTAACCAACATCTTTGCCACTTGCTAAAATGTGGTATTTTCTTTCTTGAGCTAAAACAAACAAACGAAATCATAAAATTGGCTAAGTACTGATAAGGCAAAATTACTATTTCCTTATTTTATTATCCATGAGGTTATATCCTTCTTCCAACTTTTATTTCTTCCTTTGAAAATCTCTCTTGCGTAATATAAACACTTCTTTTTTTTTTGAGACGGAGTTTTGCTCTCGTTACCCAGGCTGGAGTGCAATGGTGTGATCTCGGCTCACCGCAACCTTTGCCTCCTGGGTTCAGGCAATTCTCCTGCCTCAGCCTCCCAAGTAGCTGGGATTACAGGCGCACGCCACCATGCCCAGCTAATTTTTTGTATTTTGAGTAGAGATGGGGTTTCACTGTGGTGACCAGGATGGTCTCAATCTCTTGACCTCGTGATCCACCCGCCTCGGCCTCCCAAAGTGCTGGGATTACAGGCTTGAGCCACCGCGCCTGGCCTAGTATATAAACATTTTTAAGATTGATAATATATACTGCTAAGCTGCCTTCCTGAGACTCTGGGTTGTTACATTTAACATTTTACATACCAATCAGCAACATACAAATTTTGCCCACTGACTGACAAGCCGTCCCCACAGGATCTTAAGGTTTGGTTATAGCAGAAATGTTATCAAGTAGGAAAGAATGTAATAAAATATGTTTCCAACAGGTTTTTATATAGATCTGTAAATAACTTAACTATATATGTGCTAAAATGTTTAACGATTTAATAATGTCATCATCCTACCCTAAGATCCATTTTTCTCCATGGCTCCTTATTAGGGTTCAGTTCATAAATGTTATTTCTTCTCACAGCCTCAATATAAGCTTCATGACCCTGTCGAAAATATATTACCTACAAAAGGGAAATAATGCATTTAAAAATTAAGAGCAATATAAATTTTATGTTCCATATTCATGTTCTTATATTTTTATTACTCTCACCTCATCACCCATTTGAGGAACAAAAGGAGATTTTCTAAGTGTGGTGTCAGTAATCCAAACTGGAGGATGAAATTCATATAAATGTTCCATATTTGCAAGCTCTGCTGGAGTCATCCTCCGCAAATTCTACCAAGGGAAAGAAAACAAAGTTTCTTAGATTAGAAAGGGGCAGCATGCACTGTTTGAATGAAAAATAAAAGAAACATCACCATTCAGAATGACTATTTTTGCCATGTCCATCTAATGATAACTTTCTACACAGCATGTGTATTTAGTTCTTGACATACACAAGAATGTATCACATATTAAAAGCACTGTAAATCTACCTAACATTTTCCTAGCATCGTCTCCTAAATTTCTGATAGATTCTTCAGGCTATTTTGCCTACAATTGTAGAAGGCTAACACCCAACCTAAATCCTCTTTTACGCATAGGCTGTTCTGCCAATACTCCACTCTTGAGTTTGGCCACAGGTTAATCATCACAGTCTCCTCCTGATTTTAGGTTGTAAGACTGGTGATTTCAAAATATGCCCACAAATTCCCCCATATTTCTTCCCTCTTCAAGAAGTGGAAGTCTTCTCCTCTTAAGTGTGGACTACACTTAATGACTCACTTCTGCCAAATATAATAAAGCAGATGAGACTATGTACAACTTCTAAGACTAGGTCATAAATGGCACTGGGGCTTATCCCTTGCTACTGTTAGATCATTACTGAGGAAAATCATGACACTCAAGCAGCCAGCTAAGGAGAGGCCTGTGTGGCAAAGAACTGAGGCCAACAGCCATAGGATAAGCTCGAAAGAATATCATCCAACCCCCATCAAGTCCACAGATGACTGCAACCCCAGTCAACATGTTGTAACCTCATGAGTCAAAATCACCCAACTAATCGCCCTTCCAATTCCTGATCCACTAATACATGAAATATTCAATGTTTGCCATGTAAACATCTAAATTTTAGGGTGATTTGTTATACACAGCAATAGATAAATACAAAGACTTAACATCTTTAAACAATGAATACCTGCTTGAGATCAGCACAGTACATACAAATAAACAGAAATGATATTACACGGAAGAGACAAACATGAAGGCAGCCATGTAAAATGAAAATGGTAAATGTAGCAATCACACACACACACACACACACACACACACACACACACACAGAAAAGCACCTTAAAATCCCTTTTTTTAGAAAAAGTTTACGTGTGATTTCATTCGTAAAGTGTATCAAAGTCAATCATAAAACAATTTAACAATCATTTAAACCAACAATCAAAAGCCTCTAACTGAAATATATCTTTTTCATTATTTGATTAGATATATTAATACTAGATCATGGGGAAACAACAATTAAAGATGCAGAAGCATTCCTGGTCCTCATGAAGCTTATGCAAGGACAACATAAGCTTATTTTTGGGAAGGAGCTTATTTTGGGGAAGCTAACCTCTTAATGGAGGGATGAGACTTATTATCCTATATATTATTAAGGAGGCATGGAAAGCTTAGGAAACGATTACATTAAAGCAACATTTGACACAGGGTAAAGCTGAAGGGGAGAACCACAGCTTTTGATTTGATAAAGATAACCTATATTCTACTCCAAGACTTTAGGTACTCTCAAAAAGTAAGTAAAACTTTATTTTTCCTTATTCCTTTGTTGAGAAACTTAAACCTGAAATTAAGCCAAAAAGCATGAGACTCCAGAAAACTCACACCCACTCAATCAACCAAGAGTATCTACAATCTAAATGGGGCAAAAGATTTCAATAGCACATTCTTGATCTAAAAGTCTTAGAGACAAGAAAAAAGAAAAAAAAAAGATTTCAATAGCACTGACAGCTCAGGGAACATGTAACCTCTTCTTTTACATCCAAAAAATCAGAAAATTGGGCTAAACACAATATATTCCAGAAGGTGTTTAAAATTATTTGTGTAATTTAAGCTTGCCAGTTTAAAGATGTCTTTATACCAACACTTCATATCATCAGTGAAAACTGTTTATCAAGAAGGAGCAGTATGGGCTATAGAAACAAATGAACCAAAATCTCACACTTCATCTTTTAACATTACTGGAATTTCAGAGTGAGTATATATGACTAAAAATTACAGCAACGGCCAGGCACAGTGGGTCTACACCTAATCCAAGCACTTTGGGAGGCTAAGGCAGGCAGATCCTCTGAGGTCAGGAGTTCAAGACCAGCCTGGCCAACATGACAAAACCACATCTTACTAAAAGTACAAAACTTACCGGGCGTGGTGGCTCACGCCTGTAATCCCAGCACTTTGGGAGGCTGAGGCGGGAGGATCACAAGGTCAAGAGATCAAGACCATCCTGGCCAACATGGTGAAACCCTGTCTCTACTAAATATACAAAAAAATTAGCTGGGCACGGTGGCGCATGCCTGTAGTCCCAGCTACTCGGGAGGCTGAAGCAGGAGAATTGCTTGAACCCGGGAGGCAGATGTTGCAGTGAGCTGAGGTCGCTTCACTGCACTCCAGCCTGGCGCCTGGTGACGTAGTGAGACTCTGTCTCAAAAAAAAAATACAAAACTTAGCCAGAGTTGGTTGTGTGAGCCTGTAGTCCCAGCAACTTGGGTGGCTGAGGCAGGAGAATCACTTGAACCCAGAAGACAGAGGCTGCAGTGAGCAGAGATTGTACCACTGCACTCCAGTCTGGGCGACAGAGACTCCTCTCAAAAAATAAATAAATCACAATGATGGAACAAAGTACTGCTTGTTTTAAAACTGCAATGTGTTTTGTCTCCACGACCTTAATCGACATCCTCAATGACAGCATTCTTAGAAATGATAGCCAACTGCAGGTCCTTGCTGTGGTTTCTCGTGTGTATATGTGCATCTTTCTTAGTATCATAGTGAACCTTACAGTAAACTGCCTCTCCAGCACTGCTATAAAGTTGTTATTCCATCCATAGGGAATTCAGCAAGCTGAAAGAATCACGGAGTGATTGCTACAGAGATGCTCAGCATTTGAAGATGATCTTTTAATCTTATGTTTAGCTGATATCACATCTTCTTATATGACATCAGCCCCATGTATCAGGTCAAATTCTCTAGGAGAAAAACTCCCCATATTCTTTCCCCAAGTCAGCTCCTTAACAAAAGCTTTGTGTTCGATATAAGGAGGTAAACTGCCTTGAACATATGACTTAGAAAATTCTAACGCTACTTTTCGATCTGTGATAGTCACATGAGTACCAAGCACAGCAGCCACTATACCCGTCAGCCCTGTGCTAGCACCCAGCTTCACTGAAGGGCAGCCGAAGAGCTCCACAGCTCCAATCTCCAGATATGTGGAGAGAACCATGGCCACATCCCAAATCACTGCTGCAATTCCCAGTTGTCTCCAGTCCTGCTGAATCTGTGTCATGTGGTTCACAAAGGTAACAAGAGGCTTGTGGAATTTCTGCAACCCCAAACCCTCAAGTCTCCTCATAGGGCACCAGGGCCATTCTGCCCGAACCAGCCCTCTGATCAGACCTCCACTTAGACTAGATAAATTTGAGATTATCCTGCCTTTTGACACAGCCAGAAACATACAGTCATGGCAGTTTCATCTCCTCAAGACTAGAAGTGAACAATACTGGTGGACTCCAAGTCTCTCACAGGGAGACCAGGGCCCTGGTCCTGCAAAGGATCAAAGGCCTCCCCCATAAGTCCCACTATACCTGCCCTTACCCATCCCTCCAAAGGGGCTGACAGATGCTCCCTTCCCTCCCACGGGCTCCAGAGCTCCTGCTATCCATGAGGGTTGAGAGTAAGAGACACGGGAGTCCACAGTGCCCTTCAGGATCCCCCGGACACACAGGGCACCTGCTGCACCCTGGGAGGGCAATGAGCTTCCCAATGGAGGGCTGACGGCTTGCCCAGCCCAGCCCCAGAATGGGGCACAAGGCATTACTATGGCAGCATCAGGATAAGTGTTAAAGCAACATTTGAAACAGAATAAAGTTGAAGTATCACAATACATGCTATTTTTAAAGATACATTTTTCTTACCTCTTTCGTAGGCTTATTTTCTTTCTTTCTCTTTCGTCTTCTTTTTGGAGGAGATATATTCTCCGTAGATATTTCATCTTCTGAACTACTACAAAATCGAGTAATTCGTCGACGACATGATGTTCTTAAAGGAGGCTGCAAATTGATGCCTGCATCAGCTGTCCAATCGGAATATCTAGATGAAGAATCACTAGGAAAGGGGAGTGCTTTAAGTTGAATGAAACCAGAATATAAGCACTGATAGCAAGTCAATCATGTAAAATTGACACTAGAAAGATTTAACTCGAGCATTCTCTTCTCACTACCAACAACTACTGAAGTGACTGAAGATCATGATAAAGACAGAGAAAAAGAGAAATCTCCACTAACACTAGAAATTAGGAAAGAATATAAGCCTAAAAAAAAAAATTTAGGTATACTGTGGATAAAATATGATGGAAGACAACTAACAATTACCCCTTCAGGAGACAAAATACAGACTTACAAAAACAGTAAAATCATACAAAACCCCAAAACTAAGACCCATCACTGCCCCCATGTTGGAGGAAGTTGAGGTATAGACCAGGAATTTCAACTGGAATTGTAAGCCATTAATGAATACACTGAGAAGCCCAAGGGAAGCACAGCTACACCAAACTGAAAGCCCTAAGTGGTCAGTTTCTTCCCAAGAGGAATTTCCCTGATATGACAGAAATCTAAGAAGGAGACTAGTCCTAGTTACGCTTTAGTAAATGCAGAGTCAAAGAGGAAACTAGTTATAGAAAACTAGTCCCTGAACCACTACGAACTTCACCCAACAGAAAAAATAATAATAAAGGTCTCCATTTGGGCCATTCTTGGCCCAACTTCAACCACATTACCTTTTCATCTCTATCAAATATACATATAAACACATTACAAAAGGTATTTATTATTTAAAAAATAAATAAATAAAGCTTGCTTATAAAAATTATAAGAGCATCTGTTTTGGATAAATAAAATTCAAGAAAAGTTGAATTAAAAGACAATGAAGACACAGAGGGTAGAACAGTAATTGCCAGGGATATGGGGAAGGGCAAAGTGAAGAATTGTTTTTTAATTGGTATAGAGTTTCTGTTTTGCAAGATAAACAAGGTTTTGGAGATTGGCTGCACAACTATGTCAATGTATGTAACAGTACTGAACTGTACACACCTTAAATGGTTATGTTATTTCTATTAGACATACATTTTACCACAATTAAATTTGTTTGAAAAAAGACAATACACTTATGTTCTTAAAAAAAATCATTCTAGCTCATCATAATAAAGTAAAAGAAGACAATAAAGGAAGCAGAGAGGATGTGATAATGGTTTGGACCAATGTAATATCAATTAAAAAAAAAAGACAATCTGAGTGATATTCAGGAAGGAGAATTTTCTAGCCATGTTATGGATAAGTAGACAAGAGAGATTATAGTCCAGTTTCCTGGGTTGAACATCTATTGAGATGAAGGTGACATTCACCAATATGAGAATGGCCCCAGGAAATTTGGATCTCAAAAGTAACAAAAAAGCAATACATGTAATAATGAGTACACCTGTGGTTTTACCACACATACTTTAGATACTAGTCTTTTTTAGTGGAGCCAAGATTGAATTTATATTTTCAGTATGCATGTTCAACAATGTTGGGTCAACTGCTTAAAGTCAACAAAAAAACTCCTGAAATACTCCTATAGTAACAGCCGTTAATCTAGTTTTTGTCTCCTTTCAAAAAAAAAAACAAAAAAACAAACTGTTCCACGGCTGCAAATTCTTGCTTCTTGAATAAAATTCAAGTATGATTCCATCCATGGCTATGACTAAAATGCTTTAAAAATCGTAACAATTAAAATCAGATACCTTGAACTTTCGCTGTAACTTTCGCTTTTTCTATCACTTCTCCATTCATCTTCTTCCGAAGAACAAGAACCTTCACTTTGATCACAGGAAGTCTCCTAATTTGTGAAGCAGGGGGAAAAAAATCTTGATCCCTGAAGTTAAATAATACATGTCCAGAAAAAAAGCTGTACAGAATCCCTACCCAGTAAGATTAAACTTCTAAGAAAAATGAACAATCAGTTAGTAAAAATATAATTAGACAAACTTAAAAAGCAAACTTCTTCACTATATCCTTTAATTTTCAAAGCATAAGACAGCTGGGCGCGGTGGCTCACGCCTGTAATCCCAGTATTTGGGAGACCTAGGCAGGCGGATCATGAGGTCAGGAGTTTGAGACCAGCCTGGCCAACATAGTGAAGCCCCATCTCTACTAAAAATATGAAAATTAGCCAAGCATAGTAGTACATGCCTATAATCCCAGCTACTCAGGAGGCTGAGGCAGGAGAATTGCTTGAACCCGGGAGGTGAAGGTTACAGTGAGCCAAGATCACGCCACTGCACTCCAGCCTGGGCTACAGAGCAAGACTCCATCTCAAAAAAAAAAAAAAAGCGTAAGACAAAAAGAGAACATCTGTAAGATTTAACACTACCATCCTCGGCAAAAAAAGGGATACAATAGGCCAGTCTGAGTAAAGTTAATAAATCAATGTAAATGTTCTCCGTTTTGGACTTTATTGTAATAGGTATCTCTAACTGTTTTAGTTTTCAACTCTCTATATTACCACCAGGCCTGCTTTACAAGAGCTTCTGAAAGAAGCATTACACGTAGAAAGAAACAACCAGTATTAGCCTTTCTAAAAATATACCAAAAAGTAAAGAGCACCAACATAAAGAAGAATTTACATCAACGAATGGATAAAGCAGCCAGTTGACAACAAGTGGCAGTAACCCTAAATTTAAAGCGACTAAATCCCCCATTCAAAAGACACAGCCAAAACCCAACGGGCATGTTACATCCAGACCCATTTCACATGCAAGGATACACAAAGACTCA
>CM052665.1:52594653-52613978 GCA_028533165.1 Leontopithecus rosalia
CTCAAAAAACAGAACCTTCAGCCCAGAATCTCATATCCAGCCAAACTAAGCTTCAAAACTGAAGGAAAAACAAAATCTTTTATGAACAAGCAAGTACTCAGAGATTTTATTACCACCAGGCCTGCTTTACAAGAGCTTCTGAAAGAAGTATCACATATAGAAAGAAACAACCAGTATTAGCCTTTCTAAAAATATACCAAAAAGTAGAGCATCAACATAAAGAAGAATTTACATCAACGAATGGATAAAACAGTCAGTTAACATCAAATGTCAGTAATCCTAAATTTAAATCGACTAAATCCCCCAATCAAAAGACACAGCCAAAACCCAACGGCATGTTACATCCAGACCTATTTCACATGCAAGGATACACAAAGACTCAAACCAAAGGGATGGAGAAAGATTCACCAACCAAATGGAGAGCAAAAATAAATAAATAAATAAAAAGCAGGAGTTGCAATTCTCGTGTCTGATAAAATAGATTTTAAAGCAACAAAGATATACTGGTAAAAGGATCAATGCAACAACAAGAGCTAACACCCAGATACATATAGACTTAGACTCAATGAGAGAAAATTAATAAGGATATCAAGGACTCAAACTCAGATCTGGAACAAGTAAACTTAATAAATATTATAGAGCTCTCCACTTTAAATACACAAAATATACATTCTTGTCAATACCACATCATACCTACTCATAGGTTTAAATGAAACATTGATTGGCCATTATTAACACCCATTTTTTTAGAATAAAGCAACATTTCTGTTCTCTCTCCCTCTTTTTCTTCCTCTCCTTCACTCCTTTTTCTTCTTTCCTTCTCTCAAAAAAAGAAAAAAAAATCAACTTGTAGACCTCTAGATCCAGGTCGGCAATGTCTCTCTCATTGCTTGATTTCCTCCTTTCCCTTCCCTTCCCTCCCTCCCTTCCTCCTTTCCTCCCTTCTTGCCTTCCTCCTTAAAAAAAAAAAAAAAAAAAAAAGCATGTCCATAACATAAAAGTATAAGGTGAAGCAGCAAGTGATCGAGAAGATGTAGCTAAGATAATTAATGAAGGTGGCTACAATAACAGATTTTAAATGCAGATGAGGCAGGGCACAGAGGCTCATGCCTATAATCCCAGCACTGTGGGAGGCCAAGGTGAGTGCATCAGGAGGTCAGGAGTTCGAGATCAGCCTAGCCAAGATGGCTGAAACCCCATCTCTACTAAAAATACAAAAATTAGCTGGGCACGTTGGTGGCTCACTCCTGTAATCCCAGCTACTCGGGAGGCTGAGGTAAAAGAATCGCTCAAACCTGGGAGGCAGGTAATTTTGATGAGTAGGGTTATGCAGCTGGTGACTTTCGATTGAAGCCAGTGCTCCTTTTTACCTTTTCAAAAACCACAGGTCCCTTAAGAACTGTGTTAAATACGCTCTGCCTATGTGCAAGAAACAGAAAAACAAAGCCTAGATGATGGCACATCTATTTACAGCATGGTTTACTGGATACTGTCAGCCCACTGTTGAGACCTACTGAGCAGGCAAACAACAGAGACTCCTTTCTAAATATTACTGCTCATGGACAATATACCTAGTCACCAAAGAGCTCTGATGGGGAGTCAAAGGAGATTAATGTTGTTTTCATGCCTGCTAACACCACATCCATTCTTCAGCCCATGAATCAAGGAGTAAATCCAACAATCAAGACTACAATTTTACCATAGAGAAACCTGCAAACACCACTACCTTAGGAAATGATCAAAGCATATATCACCATTAGTGGGACAAAACAAGTCATCTGCTTTCTGATGTGATGCACTGAGAAGAACAGTGTATTTTCTGTAGTATTACTGCCAAAAATGCATTACCCTACTCATCAAAATTGCCAGTGATAAATCATCAAAAATATCAACATTAAAACAAAAATTGAGAAACTAGACTAAATTTCAGGTCACTAAACAGACACAACAAAATGTAACACATGACCTAAGATTTTCTTTTGCTATAAAAATTATCAGGACAACTCACTGGTAAAATCGAAGTAAGAGCTGCAGATCTGATCATAACATTACGTTGTTGTTTATTGTCTCATTTTTTTTCTTTTTTTTTTTTTTTTGAGATAGTGTCTTGCTCTGTCACCCAGGCTAGAGTATAGTGGCGCAACCATGGCTCACTGCAGCCTCACCCTCCCAGGCTCAAGCAATCATCTCGCCTCAGCTTCCAGAAAAGCTGGAACTACGGGTGTGTCACCACCCCCAACTAATTTTTTTATTCTTATTTTTTTGCAGAGGAGGTAGTCCCCTATATTGCCCAGACCGGTCACGAACTCCTGGGCCCAAGCAATCCTCCCATGTTCATCTCCCAAAGTGCTGAGAATTACAGGCATGAGCCACTGCACCCAGCCTGATTTTGATAATTATGTCACTTGATATCAAGAGGCATATGTACAACTCACTGTCAAAAGGATTAAAACATATTTATATATACAGGAGAGTGATAATATTCAGAGTGGTGAACACAAAGGAATTTTTTATTATTCTTGGAACTTTATGTCTGAAATTATATTAAAATAAAAAATTTACACCTGGCAAATAGGAGGCACTCAATAATTTTTTTTAAGTTTAATTTCCCCAAATCCTCAAATGAATTGATGCTTCCAGAAGGCAGTTTCTGCTCTGAGATCATGCTGCTAACTTTTTATATAAATGTGGGAAAGTTACTGAAGCCCCATATCTATACATCAGTTTCCTCATTTTTAAAAGAGATTATAGGAGTGCCTTAATTCCTACTTGTTCAAATGATGAAATTAGATAACATGTAAAAAAATTTAGAACAGTGCCCTCTAAGCATTAAAATGCATTAATGTTTAGCCCTTTTTATGGCACTTCCTACATACTGATTCTTTTATTTTGCATATCCTTGATAATAACTCATGTATTTCCACATCAATAATGATAATGCCACTACATACCACCCTAGCCTTTCTAGAATAACCTTATGTATAACAGTTTTCCCAAAGGAAGCCATCCAATGTCTACTATGTTAGGCAAATTCAAGGTACTTGAGGAGGAGAGGTTGGAAAAGAGCTGCACAGTAAAATAGTTATTTCCAGACTAGGGTACTAAACCTTCCTCCCAAAGGCAGAGTCTATAACCCTTTATTCCAAACCATGATATAACCGGACTATCCAATTGCTTAAGTCATACAATGGAAGTTATACACAGAACCTTTTGAATAAATATATATGTGAAAAAAGAAAAAGGTCAGCCAGCATAAAAATGACAGATAGTAAAAGAACTATTTCCTATTTATATTTATATCCTGGGCATCAGAGCCAGAACCCCATCTCAAAAAGCAAATGTTAAAACATTTTTATTACATAATAGTTTAGCCATAATAGTTTAGCCAGGCAGGCTGGCTTGTTCCTGTTAATTCCAGCTACTTGAGAAGCTGAAGCAGGTGGATAGCTGGAGCCCAGGAGTTTTTGAGGCTACAGTGAGCCCTGACTGCACCATGCACTACAGCCTAGGCAACAGAGCAGGTCCCCATCTCAAAAAAAATAAAAATAGTTTACACTGATGGTTTTAATCATAATCATAGCTAACATTATTACTAGGCACTATTTTAAACACTTTACATTATTAATTAATTCTCACACCTCTGAGGTACATATTACATAGGCAGAGGTGCAGAAAAGCTAAGCAACATGCCAAAGTAAAAGATTTTGGATTTAAGGTCGAATCCCATGCTTGACTACTAACCTACTGCATCATAAGGCAATTAAATGAACTTTTCAGTCATACATAACACCTAATTCCTCAAAACATTACTAAATCAGGAAATGTTAATGCCATAATATTAAATACTCCTTTTTTTTGAGACACAGTCTTGCTGTCGCCCAGGCTGGAATGCAGTGGCACAATCTTGGCTCACTGCAACCTCCGCCTTCCAGGTTCAAGTGATTCTACTGCCTCAGCTTCCCGAGTAGCTGGGATCACTGGCACTCACTACCATGCCTGGCTAATTTTTGTATTTTAGTAGAGATGGGGTTTCACCATGTTGGCCACGCTCAAACTCCTGACCTCAGGCAATCTGTCCATCTCAGCCTCAAAGTGCTGGAATTACAGGCGTGAGCCACTGTACCTGGCCTATTAAATACTCTTTATGAAAATAATTGGTTTCTCCCTCAAATCAAAATGAAGACCAATAGCTTACATATAATTCTTAAAAAATCAATCAAAGGTATTAAACAAAGACTTAGGCACAACAGCAAAAGAGCAAGCTACTAAGGAAAAAATAAATTTCATCAATATTTAAAACTTTTATCCTTCGAAAGACATCACCAAAGAAGAGACAAGACAACCCACAGAATGAGAGAAAATTTCTACAAGTTATATATCTAATAAAGAACTGTATCCAGAATAAAGAATTCTTACAGCAATAAAAAGACCGAAAAAAGTGAAAAATAAGCAAAGATCTGAATAAGCATTTCTCCAAAGATATATACAAATGTTAAGTAAGCACATGAAAACATGTTCAACATTACTGGTCACTAGGGAAATGCAAACTGAAACCAAGAGATACTACTTCACACCCATTAAGATAGCTTAAATAAAATGGAAAGACAAGAATCACTGGTGAGGATGTAGAGAAACTGGAAATCTCCTATTGCTGGTGGGAATATAAAATGGTAGAGCCAGTCTGAAGAAGTCTGGTGGGTCCTCAAAAAGTTAAACATGCAAGTTGCCGTATGACCCAGCATATCATCTCCTAGCGTGACCCAAAAGAAATGAAAAACAAAAACCTGTGATGAATGCTGATAAGCAGCACTATTCATGACAGCCAAAAAGCGGAAACAATACAAATGTCCATCAACTGATAAATGGATAAACAAAATGTAGTACTTCCCATGAAGTATTACTAGGCAATCAAAAACAAAAAAGAATTAAGTATTGATATATGCTACACACCATCAGCCTTGAAAACATTATGCAATGTCAAACAAGCCAGTCACAAAATCGTATTACAAGAGCCCATCCGGCCAGGCACAGTGATTCACGCCTGTAATCCCAGCACTTTGGGAGGCCAGATCACAAGACCATCATGAGGTCAAGAGATCAAGACCATCCTGGCCAACATGGTGAAACCCTGTCTCTACTAAAAATACAAAAATTAGTTGGGCATGATGGCACATGCCCATAGTCCCAACTTCTTGGGAGTCTGAGGCAGAAGAATTGATTGAACCCATGAAGCGGAGGTTGCAGTGAGCCGAGATCGCGCCACTGCACTCCAGCCTGGTGACAGAGGGAGACTCCACCTCAAAAAAAAAAAAAGAGCCCATTCATATAAACAGGCAAATGCAGAAAAACAAAGAATATTAGTGATAGTGAGAGGGTGGAGGAGAGGGAAGGAATGGCAAGTGACTGCAAATGGGAATAGCATTTTTTAGGGATGATGAAATGTTTTAAACTTTAATAGGGGTGAAGATGGCCCAATTCTCTCAATATACTACAAGTTATGTACCCCTTACCCAAAACACTTGGAATTAGAATTGTTTCAGATTTCATATTTTTTCATTTTTGGGGAAATCTGCATTTGTACTTACAGGTTGAGCATACCAAATCCAAAAATCCAAAATCTGAAATCTGATGCAAACTAGAGCATCATGTTTGTACTCAGAAAGTTTCAGATTCTGGTGCATTTCAAATTAGAGCTGGGATACTCAACATGTAAAACCACTGGATTGAACAAGTGTATAGTGTGTGACTAAATAAGCCATTCAACGTTTCTGTTAACATTCAAAATGTGAAATTTCATATTAATCTCTGCAGAATGCTGTATTTTCATATAAAGTTGGGGTATATTCACTCAAAGTAAAGAATTAAGACAAATTCATGTAAGATTATCTTATAACATTTTAAAGTTTTACTACTCACATGTCTTACGGAGCTTGAAGACTCATTTCCAGAAGATAACTGGCGCCAGCTAAGATTTCTTCTACCATAATTTGGATATTTACGCCTACACGTCCTTTGTCTAGACTGTGATGCCAAAACCACTGAATCTGACTGAAACATAGAGAAACATGCAAATGAAAATCAACACCTAAATAAGGACAGTATCAACAAAATGGGCATTCTGTCAAGCTATTAAAGGATTTAAGACAAAAAGAGAAAATAAAGGCTTAAAAAGAAGGTAATATTTTTGCCACACAGTTTTCACTCAAGCTTAGTAATTTTACTTTTAAGGTCCTTAGAAAACATGAGAAAATGCACATTAGATGGGCATTTTTCAAACTATGTTGCAAGTCAACTGGTTTACCACAAATGAGGGAAAATAGCAATAACTTGAAAAGGATGTCACCTTAAAGGTACAAATCTCAAATAAAAAATATATATTCATTTATTATGATGTAGTAACCAACCTCTCAAGGAATGTCTGGATATCTATACACATAGGTATAGAGAAAAAAATTCTCAACACACTACTCATGAGAAATACAAATCAAAACCACAATGAGATACCATCTCACTCTAGCCAGAATGGCTATTAAAACACCAAGGCAAGGAGTCATGGCTCACACCTGTAATCCTAGCACTTTGGGAGGACAAGGCAGGCAGACTGCTTGAGCCCAGGAGTTTAAGACCAACCCAGGCAACATGGAGAAACCCTGCCTCTACAAAAGCAACAAAAATAAGATCAAACAAAAAACAAAAAAATTAGCTGGGCATGGCTGTACAAACCTGTAGTTCCAGCTACTAAGGAGGATCACTCAAGCCCAGGAGGTCGAGGCTGCAGTGAGTGAGCCATGCACCACTGCACAGTAGCCTGGGAAAAGTGAGACCCTATCTCCAAAAAAAAAGTGGGGGGAGGCATCCAAAAATAGCAGATGCTAGCAAAGTTGCAGAGAAAAGAGAATGATTATACGCTGCTAGTAGGACTGTAACTTAATTCAACCACTGCAGAAAGCAGTTTGACAATCTCTCAAATAATTTAAAAAAGAATTACCATTCAACCAAACAATCCCATTACTGGGTAAATAGTCAAAGGAATATAACTCATTCTACCATAACAACATATACACACCTATTGTCACTGCAGCACTATTCACAATAGCATACGACATGGAATCAGCCTAAATGCCCATCAATGGTAGACTGGATAAAGAAAATGTGGTACATACGAATCACAGAATACTACCCAGCCAAAAAAAGAACGAGATAATGTCCCTTGCAGCAACATGGGTAGAGCTGGAGGCCATTATTTCAAGTGAACTAACACCAGAACAGAAAACCAAATACCACATATTCTCACTTAGAAGTGAGACCCAAGCATTCAGTACACATGGACAAAAAGAAGGGAACAACAGACATCAGAACCTACCTGAGGGTAGAGGGCAGGAAAAGATTAAGGACCAGGAAACTACATATCAACTATAATGCTTATTATCTGGGTAACAAAATAATCTGTACACTAAACCCGTGACTCACAATTTACCTATATAACAAACTTGCACATGTATCTCTGAAGATAAAAGTGTTTTTTCAATGTTCAAATACTTACCATAATTATTTTCAGGTTTTAAATTTTTAGATAATTTGTCTGTACTTTTCAGTTCTGTCTGAATTTTTAAAACATATTCTCATCAAAACAGAATAATCTTTCAAAACTAGCCAAATAATTATATGGGTTTTTTTTTTAAAGGCATGCAATTCCCCAACCACCAAAGGCAGATGAGATTACCCAATGAGCGCATGTTCCTTAAACTGATGGACAAACCAATTTTCACAAGTGGCCACCTGTCTAATTAATGAGCATTGGTCAGTTTTAGAATTTCAACATTATCACTGGCTGATCTCAAAATGAACTGAATTTTCCTTGTCATTACTGATTTCGACAAAAACTCATATTAATGAGTTTCACGAGTGATAATAGGTTAACACGAAAATGGACCAACTTTCACCAAGAAAAACTAGAAAATCTGGCCGGGTGCAGTGGCTCACACCTGTAATCCCAGCACTTTGGGAGGCCAAGGCAGGCGGATCACCTGAGGTCAGGAGTTAGAGACCAATCTGGCCAAGATGAGAAACTCCTTCTCTACTGAAAATATAAAACTTAGTCAGGCATAATGGCACGTGCCTGTAATCCCAGCTACCCAGGAGGTTGAGGCAGGAGAACTGCTGAAATCCGGAGGGAGAGGCTGTACTCCAGCCTGGGCAACAAAGCAAGACTCCATCTCAAAAATGAAAAAGAAAAACTAGAAAATCTGGCAAAACGTATTTTTTAACAAATCTGTTTAAAGGCACTATATGCCTACAAAGGTTATGACGAACTACAGAACCGAGATCAAAAAGAGAAGACATATATGTATATAATTTTTATTTTTGCCCACAATGAACATCATTTTATATATATATATATATATATATATATATTTTTTGGAGACGGAGTTTCGCTCGTGTTACCCAGGCTGGAGTGCAATGGCATGATCTCAGCTCACCGCAACCTCCGCCTCCTGGTTTCAGGCAATTCTCCTGCCTCAGCCTCCTGAGTAGCTGTGATTACAGGCACACGCCACCGTGCCCAGCTAATTTTTTGTATCTTTAGTAGAGATGGGGTTTCACCATGTTGACCAGGATGGTCTCAATCTCTTGACTTCGTGATCCACCCGCATCGGCCTCCCAAAGTATATATATTTTTTAATCTTAGAATTTCATTCTGGAAGAGGAAGCTGAAAGGTTTAGCAAGTAAGCAAAAAACACAGACTAAGTTAGGAGTTACATTAATAAAAATTGCAATTCGCCGGGCACGGTGGCTCAAGCCTGTAATCCCAGCACTTTGGGAGGCTGAGGCGGGTGGATCACGAGGTCGAGAGATCGAGACCAACCTGGTCAACATGGTGAAACCCCGTCTCTACTAAAAATACAAAAAATTAGCTGGGCATGGTGGCGCGTGCCTGTAATCCCAGCTACTCAGGAGGCTGAGGCAAGAGAATTGCCTGAACCCAGGAGGCGGAGGTTGCGGTGAGCCGAGATCGCACCATTGCACTCCAGCCTGGGTAACAAAAGCAAAACTCCATCTCAAAAAAAAAAAAAATTGCAATTCATAGCCTAAGTGTAGGGGAATCCCCCAGGCTTTGGCTGTTAGCCCAAAGAGCTACAGCCTAGACCTGTAAGTAAATTACAGATAGAACAGTAATCCCACGGAACTAAAGCCCATTCTTGTTTAGATACGGCAATATAGGCTTGAGAGTGGTCCTAGCAGGCTGCCAGAAGCAAATGTAAATCTTCTCTGGGGACATAGCCATCCTGTGCTTCAAATCTTTCCTAACAAATAACAATCAAAAAAGAAACAAATATATTATAGAAAAGGACAAAAATCAACAGGCAACAGAAAACTGTCCACAGGGAAACATAACATTGAAAAAATGAAATTATCCAACCTCAGTTTTTAAAATAGCTATGGTTCATTTCCAAGTAATTACAACAATGAGAACTTTAATAGAAAACTGAAAACCCTTTAAAAAAAAAAAGAACCAAATGAAAATTCAGAATCAAATAATGTAGTAACTAAAATTAAGAACTCAATATCATTGTTAGGCAGTAGGCAATTTTTCAAAAGTTTTCAAACTACTCCTTTCTAACAGCTATAGTTTAACCTTAAGTCTACTATTTTAAATCCCAAACAGAAAACCTTAGCAATAAGTACTCCACTTGAGATGAAAGCTGATAGTTTATAAATCAAAAAGAAAACTCAAAATTTTAGTTTCATTTCTTTTTTTTTTATTTCCATCTCAAGTTATCAGTTTGATTTCTAATTTGCTAAGAAAACCAAATTTAGTTTACCTTATGTGAGAGCTGGAGAGTCTTTCTTTTTCTTCCAATTATATAAAGATTTCTTTCCTCTTCACCTTTCTCTAATCGGAAGTCTTCCAGCTTCCTACAAATGTAAATACCCAGTTATATAAACTACTGAATTGTTGGATAACTAAAGGATATAAAGAATAAAAACCAGTTTGATTCTATGAATAAGTTTATATACTTTTAAAATTAATATACAAAATCTCTAAGACAAAGCTTGTTAAAAATTTATATAAATATAAATAAAATCTCAAAAGCAGTTAGAAGAACCTAATTTTCATATGTGATGCAAAAATATTCATTCATTTGTTTTCTAATTGGTCCTATTAGAACCAATTCAAACAGGATATCCCATAATAGCTTTTTAAAATGTCCTCATGATTTTCTAGTTTGCAATTCCTTTCTCTCAAGAAAAAATAAGCAGAGTATGCCTTCTCCACTTTTATTCAAACTACATTTGATAATTTATAGAAACAAGAATAGCAATGTTACTGGGTTTTTTTTTTACCACCTGTATCTCACTCATGTGATACAACAAAAAGATTTGTTATTGTAACCAATTTCAAAGCAAAGGACCTGCCACCATGAAGAAGGTACTAAAAATCACTGTTTCTCTGAAAAGAGTTCCTTTACTCCAACAGGATCATTATTAAAAACACATGGCTTTTATGTTTTTGTTTACTTTAACATCTCAATGGAAAAAGTTTTAATACTGACATCTTGACCATGCTCCAAGGTATAACTGGACACTCGACTGAGTGTAAATATTGTAAGGACAAAAACTGATTTTTAAGAAAATTGTTTTTCTCTAAGTATGCCTGACAGCCCGCACTCAAGATTATAGTGACACATTATTTTATCCAATGGGGATTTCTAAAGTAGACTCAAATTTTCACAAGTTGTCAGCTTCACCACTTTATATATTTAGGAAACTATGTAACGAGATTTTCAACTTGCAGCCAAATGAAAGTCCCACTTACTATCTGTATGTTTCCCTTTGTTTTGACAACGAACCACTACATACAATTGATTCTCAATCAATAAAACAAAGGAACACTTGACATAACTATCATTTTCAGCCGTGTGTGCAATTTCACTCCAAATGAGATGATCAGCTAAGAAAAGTGGTATTATCAAAGATCATAGTGTACATAAAATAACTTTCATATAGCCGGGCATGGTGGCTCATGCCTGTAATCCCAGTACTTTGGGAGGCTGAGGCGGGTGCATCACCTTAGGTCAGGAGTTCGCGACCAACCTGGCCAACATAGTGAAACCTCGTCTCTACTGAAAATACAAAAAATTAGCCGGGCATGGTGATGGGCACCTGTAGTCCCAGCTACTCAGGAGGCTGAAGCAGGAGAATCACTTGAACAGGAGGCGGAGGTTGCAGTGAGCTGAGATTGCACCACTGCACTCCAGCCTGGGCAACAAGAGTGAAAATTCCATCTTGAAAAAAAAATTTATAATAAATCCAGTTTCTACCATTGTTGGATCAAGACAAACTATGTGCCTGACACCTAGGTACAAAAAGAATTACTTCTACTGGTAAGCAACATTATATGCTTATAGCTCTGCAGAGACATCATCTACCTTTATGTTTTTATCTATTACCTAAATTTTTCGCAATGGACACAAACTTTTATAGTCAGAAAACAAATTTTTAAATACTACTCTTGATCCTTATCAAATGATATCCTAGCACACAGTTATGCAAAATTCACCCTTGTTTCCACTACTGGAATTGTTTCTATGGGCACTGATCACCACATCTCAATCAGGTATCACCTTTATAAAATCTCAGATGAGCTTTATTCTAGAATACAATGCTAGAAAGGGCTATTTTGTGTGTGTGAAAATCATGGCAGATCGCTAGCTGACTCACAAAACCCACTCCTCCTTTTCTTCCTTAGAAACACAATCAAAATTTTTAAACAGGCTCTTTGCTGCTCTAAATAGACACTGTGTTACCTACTCTCCTCCTTAGCTTAGTATGGTCAAATGACAACATTCTGCTCAGTGAGTTATAAGCAGAAATGCTACACGACTAAAGAAAGTTCCCTTGACTAGAAATGCTGTTTTTGACCTCTGAACATCTTTCTTCTTCTGTTCTAAATCTCAACCTACACCATAGATACAGGTATGTAATGGCTACAGCTTCAGCAGTAATCTTGGACTATGCAGTGACTTTAAGACTAGAAGCCAAGGCTGGATGCAGTGGCTCACATCTATAATCCCAGCACTCAAGGCAGGTGGATTACCTGAGGTCAGGAGTTCAATACCAGCCTGGCCAACAGGATGAAACCCCATCTCTACCAAAACTATAAAATTAGCTGGGTGTGATGCACATGCCTGTAATCGCAGCTACTCAGGAGGCTGAGGCAGGAGAATCACTTGAGCCTGGGAAGCGGAGGTTGCAGTGAGCTGAGACTACACCATTGCACTCCTGCCTGGGTGACAAGAGCGAAACACTGGTTCCCCAACCCCCACAAAAAAAAAGACTAGAACCTAAGCCCCATGATGGAGATGAGAAACACAGGAGCCTACGTTCCAGAGTAACTGTGGGACCACTATTCCAGCCTTAGATTATTTCTAGTCTTCCTTTAGATAAGAAAATAAATGCCTGTGTGTTTAAGAAACTAATTTTTGAGGTCTTTCTCTCCGGATACCCGTTTACTTCCCTTGGTTTTAATGATGAAAAGTATCCCAAATTATACTTTTGGGTCTGATGACCATAAGACTTAGACACCAATTTAAAACTTAATTATAGCATACTATATACATAATGATTTTCTGTATTTCTCATCACAATTCCAGATTTGGCTTTTCACAATTTTCTAGCGTACCCAGAAAACCTTCCCAAATTCACAGTATGTATTCATGTATGTATTCACAATACATACATACTATCTAATACCACTCCAATATTCATTGAAACTCTTCCAGTTAAACATAAAAAAAAACGCAGATAAATTCACAAAATTATCTTCAAGATATTAGTTATTATGAGACATAAACATGAGAAAATACTGAAACATTTTAGATATCACTGAAAAAAGTATTTGCTGCTTCCAATAATTCAAATCAATACCTTACAACTCAGCACCAAAGACCCTACTCCCCATATTATAATGAAATATCATTTCTTACTAAAAGAAAATAGTGCTGCTTAAAAGACGAATTTCAGATATAAGTCAAAAAATTTTAAGTGTATTAGGTGAATGGGTAAAAGAAAAAAAAAATTACAAGATGAACTATAACATCTTCCCCTCAAAGTGTGCTATGAAAAACTACTAGTCATTTTGAAAGGACAGGAAACCTTGAAAGATGGCTCCTCAAGAGGTAGAGAAGAGATGATTTTAAAACATCAATAAAGAATATCAGAAATAAGTTAAACCCCAGCTATGTGATTTATACATTAAAACACACACACACAAATTGGTCACTGTTGAATACTGAAAAGGAGTAAATCTTTATTTTGAGGGGAAATAAAGCAAAATAATCAAGCATCTACTCTGCCTTTCCTATACAAACTTTGCTACTGGATAATTAAGTATAGCTGGGTAGATTTCTTTTTAGAAGTGTCCAAGATAATAAATGAAGGAGCTTTCATAGAGTTAAAAATCACAATTTTATAACGGGTAAATTAATGAATCTAGACATTAAGCACTGATAGCTACTAACATCACAAAAAGCAAGGCTACTTATGTGTGCCTTCTGACAGAATGATACCACTTAGGAAGCAGTCTTGCAAAACCTGAAAACATTTATGACATCTGAAACAGCTGTAAATTTAAACACAGCCTGAATATTTGGTTATACTGAGAAATTATTTTCTTAAGGTATACTAACAGCATCATGGTTATATTTTAATTTCTTATCTTTTAGAAATACACACTAATATGTATATGGACAAAAATAGTATGTTTAGGATTTCTTTCAATATATTACTGAAAGGACAAAAGTGGGTGTGTGCGTATGGATGAAACAATACTGGGTCTGAAAACCTTTACCATAGTAAAAAAAAAAGTTAGAGAATAATTTTGCCATTTTCCTATGGCAATTAAAATAGTAAGATTCCCACTCATTACTAATATATTTATATAATTATTTACACAATTAATGGAATGTAGAATGTGTAAATAACTATATGAATATATTTTCATAGATAGAAACATTATAAATAGATATCCTAAAACAAACCTAAATATGCCTAGTGGTACCTCTGGTACAACCACTCTTCGTTTCCATGCCTGCAGGTCACGTTCTGTAGCAATCTGACTGCGTGGAGCATTTTGATGCATCTGACGAACACCTTCAACTTGTCCACTACGACGCAGACCAATATTTGGAGGAGACTGAATGTCTAAACTCTGTCTTCTAAAACCTAGGAGAAAATGATCAGGAGGTCATTCCAACACACGCTTAAACTAAAATACGTTTAGCATGTAACAAGCCTATGTTTGCCTAAGACACATACCAAAAATAAAGAAATAAGATGGTATCTTCTGAAAAAACTTTATGAGAAAAATCTTCTTTTAATTTTTTATTATTTTATTTTTTTGTACAGACAAGGTCTCATTATGTTGACCGGGCTAGTCTCAAACTTCTGGCCTCAAGCAATCCTCCCACCAAGGCTTCCCCAAAATGCTGGAATTACAGGCAAGAGCCACTGCACCCAGCCAGAGAGAATCTTAACGTGCCCAATATCAAAATGTAGAATACTGAACAAACATTAACTATTAAACATCAATTTCAATTTTTACTAGACTTTCTGAAATTATAAAATGTACAAGCATTTCACATTACATTATATATACATTCCTAAAAACTGCCTTCTTCAAAATTGTACACTAAAAATGTCTTCTGGGAAAATCTGCACTGAAGACAGATACCTGAAATCAAGGTAGTTTTAAAAAAAAGAGCTCTTACAATAGTAATCATTATTCTCAAGAGATAATCTGAGCCACTGAGGCAAGTAGCTGTTAAGGTGGTTATTAAAAAGTCAAACAAGTAAAATGCTGTGGGTAAATACCAGCGGTGCTAAAACTAGAGCTGGGCAAGTGGGTGATGGGGCAATGAAGACAACAGTGAAGCTCTGAACCTGAGGGGCTGCTGTTAAGGTGGGTACAAGAGAATGAGAAACCTCCCATGAGCTAGAAGCCAGAGACCAGCCTCTGAGGAAGAAGTCCTAGGCAAAGCGCTCATTTTCTTACAACACAGGGTCAAAGGGCTCCTGCTATTAACGCAACAGAAAAACTGAGGTTTATATCGATTCTTGTGGGAGGCTATCAAGCGCTACTCCAGCTATGACAGCTCTTCCTGTCCAGGGAAAAATCCACAAGTAAACACAACTTCTGCACTCTTCTATGTACCACACTCCATTTACCAATCATATGTGTACCAATGTGTATTAGAGAACACACTATGCTTCACCAACTTCAAATGACATTAAATGCCCTGCTAGTAAACCAAGCATCTATGTTAAAATACCGAAGAAACATTTTTGAATTGGGAAATAAATATAAATTCTAAATTTAACTGCCGAAGTCATAGCATTATTCTCCAGCAATTTGAAAAAACATGCAAAAAGTTATTTATCACATCACTTATAACAGCAAAGTATGAGAAACAACCTAAATTCCCACAAACAGATTACGAAGATTAGTTACTCCACACAGAGGAGGAGTATAGATGAAAAATTCTGTGAACTGATAGATTCCTAGAATATACTGTTAAGACAATACGGTAGGTGCAGAAGAATGCATTTACGTATCTTGTGCCTCTTGCCATGTCAGACTGAGGACACAGCATCTACCGTTCAGCATTCCTGTCTAAATGTTTAACCTGAGCCCGGGAGGAAACAATCAGACAAATCCAAATTAAGGGAAATCTTGTGAAAATAACAAGCCTGAACCTTTCCAAAGTACCAGTGCTTTGAGGAAACTTTCCTGGATTAAAAGAAATAATCATTAAATGCAATGAGTAAGGCTTGATCAAATCTTAAATTTAAAAAAAAAAGCCATGAGGAAGGACAATTATTGGGACAACTGGCGAAATGGAAGTAAGGACTCAAAACTAAGTAACAGTGCTATATATCAACATTATCACATTCAGCTTGTTGAATGTGATAACTCTATTATGGTTATCTAAGAGAATATCTCTAGTTCTTGGATGATACAGGATGAAGCATGAAGGTATAAAATGTCACAAGTCTTACTCTCAAATGCTTCAGAAAAAAACATACAGGAATGTGTGTATGCACATATACATAAAAAAAAGCTAAAGCAAGTATAGTAATATAAGGAATCTAGTTAAAGAATTTATGGGTGTTCACTGTATCCTCCTTCCAGCCTTTCTTTCCAAAATAAAAAAATACAGTCTTATGCTATAAGTTTAAGAGAAAAGAAATACTATTTTAAATGAATAATGAAACTTGTAAATCACATTGGACTAGAAACAAAGAGGAACCTGAATTAGAAATCATAATCTGAACTTGTGGCAGTCTGACAAACTTGTCAAAACAAATTAACACAAAGGCTTGACGGTTTTTGTTTGTTTGTTTTTGAGACAGTCTCACTTTGTCACCCAGGCTGGAGTGCAGTGGCACGCTCTCCCACACTGCAACCTCCGCCTCCTGGATTCAAGTGATTCTCTGCCTCAGCCTCCCGAGCAGCTGGGATTACAAGCACCTGCCACCACACCTCGCTAATATTTGTATTTTTAGTAGAGATGCAGTATCACCATCTTGACCAGGCTGGTCCTGAACTCCTGACCTTGTGATCCAACCAGCCTCAGCCTCCCAAAGTGCTGGGATTACAGACATGAGCCACTGCACCCAGCCAAGGCTTGAGTTTCAAAGTCCACACGGGAATACCTTGGGCTTCTCAGTTATAAATAAGAAACAGCACCCAGTCCCTATCCTAAAAACAAATCCAAATCCTTGCAAGTGTTATACCCTAAATGAAATTCTAATCCACTTATTGGGAAAAAAAGATGGCTAGGCAACTGTTCTATCTCAGTCTGAATTCAGATAAGAGGATGTGAAAAATGTTGCCTAGAATTGATAGGCCTACGCCGCTCATCTAGATTGTGGGGTTTTAATGTCTATTACCCACGTAATTCAAAAAATACAAAGATGGTAAGTTAAAGAAAGAATTAGATCTTGAAGGGCCTGCATATCATAATGCTGTCTTTCACCAAGGGTAGCCTGTGTATAGTGACCACGTCTTTGGAGTCACCTGATCTTTATACTATTCTGTTATTTCCAAGAAAGGCAATCTGTCAGATATTCAATTCACTGTTTTATAAAACTTAATAAATAAGATCAAATTTAACAAAATATTTTACTGTAAAAAGGACTCAACTTGGTAATATCCTACCAGCCATTCTAAAAAGATAAGCCCTCAACTTCGGCTGCACATCATTCCCACTAATCTCCTCCTAAAGATAGCTCCTAATTGAAAGTACCACAGTGATAAGTAACAATATAGATACATACCATATTAAGAGAAGCATTCCCAAAGAATCTCAAAATGTGATAATACTGTAAAATAAATAACTTAGAAGAAAAAAAAGAAAGTATGACCAAAAATACAGATATTTAACCTCATTAGTGATGAAGAAAAATTCCAAGTCCAAATTGCATTACCATGTGACAATCATTTAAATGGCAAAAATCTAAAAACCTAAAACTGCTAATTATTTGAGAAGTAAATCAACAGCATGTTTTATACATTGCTGATGGGAATATAAACTGTACACCCACAATGAACAAGTTTGGTAAAATCTTATAAAACTGAAATCTCATATAGCTATACCTAGCATTTCCACACCTAGATTAACATTCTAGAGAAATTCTTTCAAATATATATTAGACACACAAGACTATTACAGAAAACTCTCTGTTCATGATTAACAAAACCTCAAAATTACCCAAATGCCCCTCAAAAAAAATTAATAAAAGTAGATATATTCATGTAATTGAATAATACATACAAATTAAAATGAATCTGATACAACTGTGGCGCAATCGTAAAAGTATAACAATATGTGGTGGGGCACGGTGGCTCATGCCTGTAATCCCAGCACTTTGGGAGGCCAAGGCGGTTGATCACAAAGTCAGGAGTCAGAGACCAGCCTGATCAACATGGAGAAGCCCCATCTCTACTAAAAATACAAAAACTTAGCCAGGCGTGGTAGCACACATCTGTAATCCCAGCTACTCAGGAGGCTGAGGCAGGAGAATCACTTGTACCCAGGAGGCAGAGGTTGCGGTAAGCTGAGATCACACCACTAAACTCCAGCTGGGTGACAGAGCAAAAAAAAGAAAAAGAAATATAATAATATGTGAAAAAAGTCCCTAATTAATACTTACAACAAATACCTTTTAGCAATGCATATAGGAAAGTCAAAATTATATTTTTAGGCCAGGCGTGGTGGCTCATGCCTATGATCCCAGCACTTTAGGAGGCCAAGGCAGGTGGATCATGAGGTCAGGAGTTCAAGACCAGCCTGGCCAAGATGTTGAAACCCCGTCTCTACTAAAAATACAAAAATTAGCTGGGCGCAGTGGCACCTGCCTGTAATCCTAGCTACTCAGGAGGCTGAGGCAAGAGAATCGCTTAAACCTGGGAGGCAGAGGTTGCAGTGAGCCGAGATCACACCTTTGCACTCAAGCCTGAGTGACAGAGTGAGATTCCGTCTCAAAAAAAAAAAATTATATTTTTTAAAAGCCAACGAAAGGATCTACATAAGACTCAGAATAACTGGTATCTTGGGAGAGACAAACCAGAGAAGACCACTAAATACAAATGTAGGTTACTATCATGATTTGAAACAAATAAAAGAGGATCATATGTAAACCAATGATGAAGATGTCCTAAATAGAGGGTTGCCTGACCTAATTCTGTGCATCTGTCTAAAACAATTCAATATATAAAAGAAGTAAAACAAAGTATTAGGTACTTATTTTAAAGTGAGATTTAGAAGACAACAAATATAATTTCTAGACATAATAGTTACTGCAAATAAAAATACAAAGACCAGGGAAGTGGGTAACTGGGTGAAAGAGAGGTCAAGAGTGGTAGGGCAGACCGGGCATGGTGGTTGCACCTATTATTCCCAGCAGTGTAGGAAGCTGAAGCAGGTGGATCACTTGAGGTAAGGAGTTGGAGACCAGACAGGCCAACGTGGTGAAACCCCATCATCTCTACTAAAAAATATACAAATATTAGACAGGCATAGTGGCACACACTTGTAATCCCAGCTACTTGGGAGGCAGAGGCAGGAGAATCACTTGAACCCAGGAGGCAGAGGTTGCAGTGAGCCAACATCACACTGCACTCCAGACTGGGTGACAGAGTCGGACTGTCTCAAAACGGGGAGAAAAAAAAAGTGACAGGGTAAATAGGGATCTGAACAAACCATCTAGAGAACAGCACTGAGTGACAGAGAGCTAAGAAATAAATTTGAGCAGGCCGGGC
>CM052665.1:52621031-52674106 GCA_028533165.1 Leontopithecus rosalia
CAACTTGTAAACCTCTAGATCCAGGTCGGCAATCTCTCTCTCACTGCTTGATTTCCTTCTTTCCCTTCCCTCCCTCCCTTCCTCCCTTCCTTCCTTCATCCCTTCCTTCCTCCCTCCCTTCCTGCCTTCCTCCCTTCCTCCCCTCCCAAAAAAAAAACATATTTGACAGCCTGGGCAACATGGCAAAACCCCGTCTTTACTAAAAATACAAAAATCAGCCAGGCATGTTGGCACGTGCCTACAATCCCAGCTACTCAGGAGGTTGAGGTAGGAGGATCACTTCTCCCTGGGAGGCAGAGGTTGCAGTCAGCCAAGATCGCACCCAGCCTGGGCAAACAAGTGAGACCCTATGTCAAAAACACACACACACACACACACAGAGACACACACACACACACACACTTGAATTGTACACTTAAAATTGGTGAATTCTGTATATAAAGTATACTTCAATAAAAGTAATAAAAATAACATTTCAAATAGCAAGCATATAGTAATCTCCATTAGGCTTTACCCTTACATGTAGCTGGTGATTTAGTTTCAGTAAATCTTCATCCAAACAAAACACTATTTCTCTTTAATATCTGTAAAGAGAAACACTGTCCTACTATTAACACAAACAAAAAAGAATTTTGCACTTGGCTAGGACAGAGAAAAGTACAAAACAAACCTAGAAAATCCTACATTCAAAAAAAGAAAGAAGTAACTGAAAAAGTATAAGGACTTGGGAAAGGACAGCTTCAAAAGGCTCTGTAAGTCAAACCTAAGATTTATGTGACTAACATATTATAACTCACTAATCACCCAGAAGTCCATTCAAAAACTTAATGAACCACATAAATAAAGGGGTGAAAAACAGGCAGTCATATGCAATGATACATACGATGCAATGATAGAACAATGATAAAGTTAGAAAATAACCACTTTGCAATATTCACAGTAACAAATAATTCAGGCAAAACTTATCAATGGATCCTCAAACTTGAAGGTAAAATCTGACAATCAATAGTGTATTGACATATCTCGCCACAAATTACTATTAATTACAAAGAGAAAAATACTAAGTTTATAGTGAAGAAACTTGGCAAACACCACATTAACCAAGTGTTCAAAAACATCATTACCAGCAATTAGACAAACCAAAATCATAAGCATCCTGACAAGATGCTCTATTAAGACTGCAACATCATTTATGTTGTATTCTGTCAAAAATGCATAACTGGAACCTAAACAAGAGGAAGTAGACAAACCCAGATGGAAGCCTTCTACAAAATTCCTGACCTATAATCGACAAATATACCAATGTCATGAAAGTCAAAAACTAACAACCTGCTCCAGATAAAAGAAAATTAAGGAAATATGACAACTAAATTTTGTACTTCATATGTGGTCCCAATTAAAAATCGGAAGAATTTTAAAAGCTATAGCAGACATTATGAGAATAACTGGAAATTTTTGGTTACACACTATAGATTTGATAATAGTATTATTTGAGTGTAAAATGTCCTAATTGTCTACGATTATGTAAGAGAATATCGTTCTTATTTAAGGGTAAATGATGCATGAGATCCAGCACTTAAATGATTCAAAACAATACACAGAGGAAAACAATGATAAAACAAATACTGCGAAATATTAATAACTGGGGGAATCTAAAGGTAAGGAAATTATACTATAAAGTATGGGGGTAAAATGTTTTTTAAAAAAAAAAGACTGCACTTACTTGTTGCCACATAGCCCAGCTGTGGAACCAAATGTTCATCTGCAGAATTTTCTCGGCCTGGTACTAATCTCTGATACTTAGTTGGATGAGGATTTCCATCTACATCTACCAAGAATGGTGGAGGCATAAGATGAGGAGCCTGCTGAGTTTGCTCATCTAAGACATAATTATTAGAATCTCTAATAAGTGGTCGATAGTCAGTATGGAAGAACATCTGATCAGGAATCTAGAAAAATGAAGTTCACAGGATGACATTCTGAGGTTTATACATATTAAAGGAAACAAATATTAAATAATTAAAACTAGAAAAACAAGAAAATCCAATCAGTCAGCTGAACTATTTCCAAAACACAGCTTATAACTACTTATTTCCAAAACACAGCTCTTAACTACTACTTGCATGCTCAAAGTGTTAAAAATGACCTTTTCATATGGTTTGCTGCATCCAAAACCAAATATCAGAAGATGTCCATGAGAATCTGTACAAGCAAAATGCTGTCCATCCTGTGAAAACTTACAGTCAAACACAGCTCCATGTCCTTGTCCTTCAATCTAGGAAACCCAAAGGGAAAAAAGTTAGGGCCAATTCCATGCAACTGAACTGCTATATAAACTTTTTAACGTGGATAACCTGTGACAACATACGCCTTCTGGGGAAAAAAATTTTAAAACAAATGTTTCAGCCGGACATGGTGGCTCACACCAGTAATCCCAGCACTTTATGAGGCCGAGGCAGGCGGACTGCCTGAGCACAGGAGTTCAAGACCACCCTGGACAACATGGTGAAACCCTGTCTCTACTAAAGACACAAAAAGTTGACCAGGCATGGTGGTGCGTATCTGTAGTCACAGCTACTCGGGAGGCTGAGACATGAGAATCGCTTGAACCTGGGAGGGAGGGATTGCAGTGACTCGAGATAGTGCCACTGTACTCCACTGCACTCCAGCCTAGGTTACAAAGCGAGACTGTTTAAAACAAAATAAAAACAGATGTTTCATTAAGGATATCCATCAATCACCATTCCCAAAAAATAAAATTCATTTTAGATACAACTAGCCTAGAAAAAAAGTCTTCAAAGTTCTTGTAAGCATTAGTTCTCCAAGTGCTCAAATGAAGGCCAACAACCCAAACCAAAGTGAAGGCTTCTTTTACTTCTTATAAAGAATTTTAGCCAGGCACGGTGGCTCACACCTGTAATCCCAATACTTTGGGAGGCTGAAGTGAGCAGATCACTTGAGGTCGGAGCTCGAGACCAGCCTGGCCAGCATAGTGAAACCCCTTCTACTAAAAAAAAAAAAAAAAAATACAAAAAATTAGCTGGGCATGGTGGCAGGCGCCTGTAATTCCACCTACTTGGGAGGCTGAGGCCAGAGAATCGCTTGAACCCTGGAGGTGGAGGTTGCAGTGAGCCGACACTTCAGCCATTGCATGCCAGCCTGGGCAACAGAGAGAAACTCCATCTCAAGAAAAAAAAACCAATTTCAGAACTTTTTGTCTTAGTATATAATAATAGGGTAAGAAGCTGGCCAGGCATGGTGGCTCACTGTAATCCCAGCACTTTGGGAGGCCAAGGCAGGTGGATCATGAGGTCAAGAGACCGAGACCATCTTGGCCAACATGGTGAAACACCGTCTCTACTAAAAAATACAAAAATTAGCTGGGCATGGTGGCACGCACCTGTATTCCCAGCTACTTGGGAGGCTGATGCAGGAGAATTGCTTGAACCTGGGAGGCGGAGGTTGCAGTGAGCCGAGATTGTGCCCACTGCACTCCAGCCTGGTGACAGAGTAAGACTCCATCTCAAAAAAGGATAACAAGCTACAAGGTAAATGATTAAAGATTAACAAAGTTTGGTATTAATGAACTAAAATGAACGCTTTTCTAGATTTTAAGGAGGGCTCTACTTCAGCTCACTGATAAGATGACTAAGCACCATGGAAAACTTGGCAATGCTGCCAAGATCAAGCATACATATGAAAAAGCCTATAGCCACAAGTACCGAACTTCAAACCACCAGAGATTTTATAAAGGATGCTCTAAGTTTATTATGAGTATAACCTAAAATAGATGACTTTTTTACTAATTCCTCCTTTTAAAATGTAAACTATTATTAGTTTTATATCATCAATTTATAGTTAAGTTATTTATTTGGTTAACTCTACAGTGTAGAGCTATGCATATTTGTTGTCTGCACTATTAACTTTCCAGTAACTAAACATTACATGTGTTCAGTGTTTGAAAAATGAGACATCGCCTCATAATTGCCAAAACAAACTCACATCCATGCCCAAATAAGTCACTGCTTGAATAGTGACACTTCACTATTGCTATACTGCACATGAATGGATGCCAATTAGCAAACACGGAAAAAACAAAGTTACTCAAATATTCAGAGGACTGCTAAATAAGATGTGCATATTAAATCATATTCTCTTAACATAAAAAGGAAAAAACTACACACACACACACACACACACACCCTGGGCAACATGATGAAACCCTGTCTCTACTAATTATTAAACATGGGAACATGGGTTCACCCACATGGTCCTTCCTATGAGCCACCTGTGCCACAGCACAACCTGCATCTATGTACCACTTTGCATCCCTGACCTGGGACCTTCAGTCATAGTAAATCAGAGGCTGGTAGGGAGGGGGTAGCAAAATTTCAAAGCTGGAAAGCTGAAGATGGTGGTAGAAACTCTTCCCATCCACGTGAACTTAACTGCACCAAAAGCTTTTCTATAAATACCTGCCGAGATGAAAGTTTTCTCAATTGGGCAAACCTATCTAAGCAAATCAAGGACGACTTGGGGTTTCACCTGTAATTTCAAGTGTCCTATACAATGATTCCTAACAAAATGTAACCTGCAACTGCGTCTGGAGAACAATGTCACTCACATTAAAGTTTTACTATATATTCATGAAACATTGCTGCTATCAGTAACTGACGAACTTGTTTAGTTTATCTAGAATTAGGAAATACGAGCCTATCTGCTGAGCAGTAAGGAAAACTGAGTAAACAAGGCCAATTTTTGCCATGCAACTGGAAATAAGATTATTGTCGCCCATGTGAAACGCTTTTCAAATTATTATTTGGCATAGAGTTTTTCCACTTATATTCTGCCTAAAGCCTAAATTAATGTAGTTTTTTTGTTCTGAGGAGTTAAATTCAGGATGTATTATTATTACTGAGTTTGAAAGGACAGTTGAGGTAACTGATGTATCCTATGGATTTTAAAATGATAGAAAAATTGCCCAAGACTGTTTAGTTCTCTTTCCAATAATTTGAATACACAGAATCATAGCTTTCAGAGATGCCTAAATGTGTATTTGTGCTTCGGTCATACTATTTGAAATGTTTTAGAAAGCATTTAATCAAAGGTCTAAGAATGTGAGAATCAAAGGTGTAAGAATGCATCAATAAGTTGCTACTACACTACCTCTAATATTCACTGCAATTTGAATTGTAACTCAGTATAAACTGAAGAGTAATTTCACAAAATGTCGCACACATATAAAGCCATAACAATGTTGAAACCCTTTTACACAGTAATTCCTTCAGAATTTATTCTAGGGAAATAATCAGGTACAAGGCTGTTCAAAGTGTTACTGCCACACGTATTTTGGAAACACTTAACTATTCAACAATAGGAAAGTAATTGTTTAAGTTAACTTTCTTCTGAGACAGGCTGAATTTAAACTCAAAAATGTAACTGTAAATTCTTTAAAAACAAAAATTTCAAACAGAGGTTTTTTACATGAAATAAAAAAAGATTACAAAACTACATACACACACATTTATCTATGTAACAAACCTGCACATACATGTAATCCCTGAACTTAAAAGCTGGAGGAGGGGGGGGAAACCATGTGCAAGGATGTCAACTAATAAATATGGAGGGAATGACACCATTGGAAAAATCTTCCATGGAGATTTTCAGTATTTGTGGTGAATAATGCGAAACAGGACATTTAATCACAAAAGAGCTACTGGAAAAAATTTAATAATTACATTGAGAGGCCAGGGTGGGTGGATCACCTGAGGTCAAGAGTTCAAGACCAGCCTGGTCAACATGGTGAAAACCCGTCTCTACTAAAAATATAAAAAATTAGCTGGTCCTTTTGATATGGGTAGCCAACAAAAAAAAATTAGCTGGGAGTGGTGGCAGGCACCTGTAATCCTAGCTACTCAGGAGGCTGAGGCAGGAGAATCGCCTAAACCCAGAAGGCGGAGGTTGCAGTGAGCCAAGATCACACCATTGCACTTCAGCATGGGCCACAAGAGTGAAACTCCAGCTCAAAAATAATAATTTTTATTACAAAAAGAGAAGATAATTATTTTATAGTGAAGAAATCTGGGAAATACTGCCTTAACCAAATATTTAAAATTATTACCATGCCTGGGCAAAGTGGCTCATGCCGGTAATTCCAGCACTCTGGTAGGCCAAAGCAGGTGGATCACCTGAAGTCAGGAGTTTGAAATCAGCCTGGCCAACACAGTGAAACCCTGTCTCTACTAAAAGAACAAAAAATTAGTTGGCTATGGTGGCGGACGTCTGTAATCCTAGCTACTCAGGAGGCTGAGGCAGGAGAATCGCTTCAACCTGGGAGGTGGAGGTTGCAATGAGCTGAAATCGCACCACTGCACTCCAGCCTGGGCAACAAGAGCGAAACTCCATCTCCAGAAAAAAAATTATCACCATTGATAGGGGGAGAAATAAATATCATGTGCCTACTAATACGATTCATGAAGGACACCGTATCATTTATGTTTTATTTCATTTTAAAAAGTGTAACAATCAAATCATGAAAAAACATCAGACAAAACTGAGGACACTCTGGAACAGTACTTGCTAATATTCAACAAAAGTTAAAGGTCAAAAAAGAGGAAAAAGAAGACAGGTTGAGAGGGGCTGGTGACAGTGAAAGAAAACTAAAAAGATACAACCACTTAAACGCAATGCATGAGCTTGAACAGGATTCTGGTCCATGGAGCAAATTATAGCTATAAAGATGTTACTGGGACTTAACGAATTAGGTAACACTATTTTATCAATATTAAATTTGCTGATTAATAACTATAATTATGATTATGTGGAGAAATTCTTGTTTGAGTCTCCCTCTGTCAATGAGGCTGGAGTGCAGTGTTGCTATCTCAGCTCACTGCAACATCCAACTCCCTGGTTCAAGCGATTCTCCTGCCTCAGCTTCCCAAGTATAGGACTACAGCCGTGTGCCACCACATCCAGCTAATTTTTTGTATTTTTAGTAGAGACAGGGTTTCACCATGTTAACCGGGATGGTCTCCATCTTCTGACCTCGTAATCTGCCCACCTCAGCCTCCTAAAGTGCTGGGATTACAGGCCTGAGCCACTGCACCTGGCCTATGTGGAGAAATTCTAAAAAGATATAATAGGATCCTCATTTGGTTGTAGAATATACATATGAAAGAAAAAAAAAATTTTTAGGCCAGGAACAGTGGCTCAAGCCTGTAATCCCAGCACTTTGGGAGGCCGAGGCGGGTGGATCACGAGGTCAAGAGATTGAGACCATCCTGGTCAAAATGGTGAAAACCCCATCTCTACTAAAGATACAAAAAATTAGCTGGGCATGGTGGCACGTGCCTGTAATCCCAGCTACTCGGGAGGCTGAGGCAGGAGAATTGCCTGAACCCAGGAGGCGGAGGTTGCGGTGAGCCGAGATCGCGTCATTGCACTCCAGCCCGGGTAACAAGAGCGAAACTCCGTCTCAAAAAATTTAAAAAAAAAAAATTTTTTTTTAAAGAATATACCTATGCCAAAAGAAAAACGGCGATCAAAGGCTGATCAGTAGATCAACCATCTAGGGAATTTTTTTTTTTTTGAGACAGTGTCTCACTATGTTGCCCAGGCTAGTCTCAAACTCCTGTGCTCAAGCAATCCTCCCACCTCAGCCTCCCAAAGTGCTGGGAGTTCTGAGCCACCACAGTCAGCCTAGGGTTACTAAATATCCAGAAACCAAATATTAGTAATATTTGGTGAATACTGAGTATTAATGATGTCATTTCATTATGTCACTATTTTTACATTTCTATTTGTTATCATATATTTCAATAAATTCAAGTAGTGAAAAGGTTTTTATAATTGTCATAATTTTACCAATTTAAACACACAGGCACACAAAAAGCTAAACAGATAACTTAAAAATGTCTCCCTCAGGCTGGGCATGGTAGCTCATGCCTGTAATTCCAGCACTCTGGGAGACCGAGGTAGGCGGATCACAAGATCAGGAGATGGGAGGCCAACTTGGTGAAACCCCATCTCTACTAAAAATACAAAAGTTAGCACGGTGTGGTGGTGCATGCCTGTAATCCCAGCTACTCCGGAGACTGAAGCAAGCCGAGATCGCGCCACTGCACTCCAACATGGCGACAGAGCAAGACTCCGTCTCAAAAAACAAAAGTCTCCCTCATATAAATCAGTCATACAAAGAATACAGCTGTATTTAGTAGCCTTTGAAATATTTAGTAGGCTTTGAAAACACGGATTTGTAAAAACAGAAACTGCCAAAACAAGCAGATCAATCTCTGGCTAAGCCTTATAATACAAATACTCTAAACAAATTCAAGCATTTATAAAGGTATACCTCACTTCACTTACCATATTAAAATAATGTTTCATCTTGGTACCTTTTGTAATATCCCATATAAATATACTGCCATCATGTCCTGCAGATAACATAATTCTGGAATCAAAGGGATGCGTCTCCAAAACAAATACTTCATCAGCATGTCCCTTTATTTAACAAAGTCATAATATTAAGGAGGGTTTACAAGTTACAAATTGAAATTTTAAAAATACATACTATTACATCATATAAAGACTTTTAGAGATATATTAATGTCAATTTATATATAATTATAAAATTTCTAATCATTTGATGGTTTAAATGAACAAAATAACTTGTTCAGTATATTATTTTTATAGCTTCAAAATTACATAGTTCAAAAAAATCTCATTTGTTATATTGTACCAGAAACTACCTACCAGTAAGTTATGAAGTAACTGTCCAGTGTAAGAATTCCACACTTTGAGGACATGATCATTCACAGCTGTGACAACAATGCTATCATTTTGATTCCAAGCTATCATTGTTACTTTAGGCTTCATAAACCTTTCCTCTTCCGAAGATAAGTCCCTAACAAAAAATATACACAACATGTAAACTTATTTAGATGCTTGGCTATACAACGTATACAATCCTTCAACACAAAAATAAGGAAATCCAACCCATTTGCCTATCTCGTCAACCCTACAGTGAGTTCATCACAACTAACCCAGAACAGACTATCTAGAAACAGTTTAGGGCAAAACTTGAAGGAAGGAAGGAAGAATTTAGAAATAGCACAGACACTGAGTAAGGGCAGATCTGAAGATACCATTACTGCTTATGAAAGCAAAGTTTTTTCTCCCTACTTGTTTTCTATTATTTCCTTCCTCTGACTACAAACCTACTGCTAACACTTACTTTCAACTATTTCTCTCCGTAGAAAATAAAAAAAATTTTAGGAACATGAAAATAAGGTAATTCATATTCACATCCCCAATGTTTGGAAAAATGACTGACACACAGACGTTCAATCTGAACTGTAAATGGGACTATTCTCATTTCTTTATATAACTTTCCTACAGTCTACTCCTTTGGCAAGAATGGTGTTGGATACACATGCCTGGAATATTCTGCATCCTTTATAAAACTGATAGGCAGGGCCGGGCACGGTGGCTCATGCTTGTAATCCCAACACTTTGAGAGGCGAAGACGGGCAGATCATGAGGTCAGGAGGTGGAGACCAACCTGGCCAATACCGTGAAACTCCATCTCTATTAAAAATACAAAAGTTAACTGGGTGTGGTGGTACACACCTGTATTCCCAGATACTCAGGAGGCTGAAGCAAGAGAATCATTTGAACCCAGGAGGCAGAGGCTGCAGTGATCTGAGACTGCACCATTGCTCTCCAGCGTGGGTGACAAAGCAAGACTCCATCTCAAAAAAAAAAAAAAAAAAAGTGATACATAAAGCATCTCTGTATTATAGTGGTCAACAGTCGGGTAGGAAAGGCCTAAGGGTTCTGAAATAATAGAATATATTTTAAGAAATTATAGACCAACCTGGCCATCAGGATGAAATCGTGTCTCTACTAAAAATATAAAAATTAGCTGGGAGTAGTGATGAGCACCTGTAATCCCAGCTACTCAAGAAGCTGAAGCAGGAGAATCGCTTGAACCTGAGAGGTGGAGGTTGCAGTGAGTTGAGACAGTGCAACTCCATCTCAAAAAACAAAAAATAAACAACAACAACAACAAAAAACCCAAAGAATACAGCTATAAGAATATAGAATGGGTGCTATAAAACAGCTATCTATGTAACTACAAAAAAGCACAGGAGAATAATTCTAACTAGATTGAATGATGGTTGGGAGTAGAATAATATTAAGAAATAAAATGGAACAAAGGCAGACTCCACTCTTCACTTTAAAAGGCTTTGGAATTAATAATTTTGCTTTTTTTTTCTTGAGGCGGAGTCTTGCTCTGTCACCCAGGCTGGGGTGCAGTGGCTCCATCTTGGTTCACTATAACCTCTGTCTCCCGGGTTCAAGTGATTCTCCTGCCTTAGCCTCCCAAGTAGCTGGGATTACAGGCACATGCCACCATGGCCTGCTAGTTTTTGTATTTTTTTTAGTAGAAGCGGGGTTTCACCATGTTGGCCAGGCCGGTCTCAATAATCTCTTGACCTCAAGTGATCCGCCTGCTTTGGCCTCCCAAAATGCTGGGATTACAGGTATGAACCACCATGCCAGGCCTATTTTCTCATGAAAGAAATTATAGGAAAAGTCCCCTCCACGGATGGAGTATGGGAGCAAGAATACTAAACAGTTTTTGGTCTCAGTTAAAAATTTTCATTCAAGGTTCAACACTGATGTTTCTATTCTGCTTAATAAAACAGTAATCCATAGGTGAGTCTGATTTTAAATTATCTTCACCCCCCACTTCTTGTGGGATCAAGTAAATGATGTTCCAAAGAATATATCAGAGATCAGTTACAGACCAATGTTGCATACTACCTATGAATTTCCTGTGGTTTGCTTTGTGAAGAGGGTTAAATTCCCATCTGTGATACATTTTTGAATGAATGGGTTTGATGCCAACACCTTAAAAGATATCTCTCAAAAAACCAAAGGACAAGAGTCACCAGCTACCACACAAAGTAAGACATGGGAACCTAATTTTAACAGTGTTAATAAGGAGCAAGTACCAATGGGTCACTGAATCAATAAGGCCTGTGTTGTAACAGCCTCTTCTCCCTAAAGAACAGAAGCAAGTGGCACATACTTGTCTGGGAACCAGTTTCATCAATACTGTTGTTTCATCTATCCAAAGATGAATAGCAATATGTTACCAGTTTTACTACCCTTTAGAGTTTAAGATAACATTTCTTTTTTTTTTTTTTTTTTTGAGACGGAATTTCGCTCTTGTCTCCCAGGCTGGAGTACATTGGCACGATCTCGGCTAACCTCAACCTCTGCCTCCTGGGTTCAGGCAATTCTCCTGCCTCAGCCTCCCGAGTAGCTGGGATTACAGGCACGCACCACCATGCCCAGCTAATTTTTTGTATTTTTAGTAGACACGGGGTTTCACCATGTTGACCAGGATGGTCTCAATCTCTTGACGTCATGATCCACCCGCCTCGGCCTCCCAAAGTGCTGGGATTACAGGCTTGAGCCACCGCGCCCGGCCTAAGATAACATTTCTATGCCATTATAGTTATACTTTTTAATGAGTTAATTTTATGTGAAATGGCCATTCTAACTCTGTAAAATCAAGTTCATACATAATAAAGCTTGCCCATAAAAATTTTTTTAGTTCCCTTTAATTATTTCAACTTATCAAGGACTGACAGTATTCACTTTCATACTGAGACATAACATTTTTATATGTAATGAAGATTTTTTTTATGAACAAGGTTTATCAAATTTCTAGTATACATACTTTTCATTCTTTATCACAGATAATTCCACAAAAACAGTAAGATCGAATTTATCTTAAAAGTGCAATACAATTCTTTGAGCTACAGTAGACAATGTCAATTTCTGCTACTAAAAACAAAGCATTTGGGAGGCAGAGGCAAGAGGATCACTTGAGCCCAAGAGTTTGAGAAGAGCCTGAACACAGGCTCTATAAAAAATAAAAATAAAAATTAGCCAGACTTGGTGGTGCATGCTCATAGTCTTAGCTACTTGGAAGGCTGAGGTGAGGGGACTGCTCGAACCTGGGAGGTCAGGGCTGAAGTGAGCCATGATGACACCACTGCACTCCAGCCTGGGAGACACAGTTAGACCCTGTCTCAAAAAGAAATAAAAATAAAAACACAGCCGACATGATTTCTAAAAGACAAAATGTGGAAACTTTCTCAGAAAAACTGATATGAAAAAATACAAAGTTAAACTCAGGAAACAAATTCTAAAGTAAGATTTACAACTTTTTTTTTAGATGGAGTCTTGCTCTGTCACCCAGGCTGGAGCTCAATTTTCTTTTTTAACCTAAACAATAAAGTATGTTTGCTTACCCTATTCCCCAGCCTTAGCTCCAAGCTTACTCTAAAATTTTTTCAAAAATCCTATCTATAGAAAAGTACAATTTCCACATTTAATGTGCTTCAGTTAAGTTTATCTTTTTTATTTGTAGAAGCTTTTAAATGCAACACCTAAGAAGGAGGTCAATGCTCTCAACAACAGAAAACGCACGTTATTCTTTGCTATATAAATGTAAGGATAAATTTATCTGGATATCTGTTCTCCAGCTACGAAGTAGGCAGCTACTCACTTAAACCACAGCTCTTCATAATACAAGGTAGCTGTAATTCCCTCAACAAAATAACCACTGAGACAGAGACACAGATCATACACTTATGATGCACCTACTTGTAACAATCCCAACTTACCCTGAGATTCTAGTAGACATATCCAATAAAATGCTCCTCCATTCTAACTGCTCAAATCTCCAAATCCGTGCTGTTCCATCTCTGCTACCACTTAGGAACCTTAAAACATTTAGAACAGGATCTTATTATGTTCACACACTTTCCAGCAAGGGCTACAATAAAAATCACATGGAAAAAAAGTCTGTAATGTAGCTGTCCTGACAACAGGACAATCCAGTTAATTCAAAAGACAGGTATTTAGGGCATATCTGGATGAGGAAAAAATCCGATTTGCTATGATTTGCCTAGCCCTATGAAATAAAACACATCTCAAACTCAATCAATAGCTCTTCAAACAGATTAAGTTTTGAGAATACAATGTACAAGAATGCAGAAAAGACAAAAAACAGAAAAGTTTTCAAGTATAGGAAAATAAGCGCAATAGCTCCATTTTAAACATCTTAGTTGTTAATTCAAATTAATTCATGCTGGACACTGTGTAAAAATATATCAATCTATTAACAAATTAAGGTGTCAACAATTAGCTTAGCAAAGGTACCTGACACACAATGGAGACAGAGGAGGAGGATATCATTTAAGTAATAATTTCTTTGCAGGATATATCACAGTGGTTTCTTAGAAAAACTTTTTTTAACTACCCAAACAGACCAGGCTGACCAACATGGAGAAACCCTGACTCTACTAAAAATACAAAAATTAGCCAGGCCTGGTGGCGCATGCCTATAATCCCAGGTACTTGGGAGACTGAGGTAGGAGAATTACTTCAACCCGGGAGGTGGAGGTTGCAGTGAGCCAAGATCACGCCATTCATTGCACTCCAGTCCGGGCAACGAGCAAAACTCCATCTCAAAAAAATAAAAAACAAATAAATAATAATAATATAAAGGGAAAAAATACACAAAAAATGACAGGTTAGCTATACGAATACATAGCATATTATATTTGCCTAATGGCACACACACACAAATACACACACTTACCGATCACCATTGTTACAAAATTGGATACTATCTACTTTATCCTAAAGTAGAAAAGGGGGAAAACGACAAATACAAAGGTAATTATCTACATGGTCTGTGAATCTGAAAAAAACCGAAGTTTTAATGCTAGGAGCCTATTTGTCTTAACAAGCAAAATTTGCACTTGTGTTGCTTACCCCCATCATTCAACATGTTTTACTGGACTAACTACAAACCTAACAAGACCACTAAAATACAGCTTTGATTTAAAAGAAAAGCACATCCAAAAGGAATTGCTGTTTTAAGTCATTTAAATCTGTACTTATCAAATAACCCCTGGGTGTGGCCCGACTTCCCAAAACTTCAAACAGAAGAAAAGATGACCAGATCCCTGACCAGTACTTCAGGACAGTGACAGTTTTCTATCTTACTGTACATTAATAAAACCACATTCTTATTTCATAGGCTTGGGTAGATAAGCAGACCCACTTAAAATCAACTCACCCAGATCAACTATCATAATCTAGATTTTGAACATAAAGCTAAAATAACCACAGTAATTAGGCCTCTCAAGTGCTAATCTGAGATGCCAATGACATCTCTCCCCTTTAAATATAATTCCTCACATGTTTAAAGTTAGAATGAAATTAACAAAAACTATATTGTACCTGGATACTTTCATTGTTATATACAAACATCTCTAGCAAAATTTTAGCTGTCAAATATAATTCGGCAAAAATTTAAAAGACATCATTCACAAGAAAGACATCTCAGAAATGCAACTATGATTTAATATTTTAAAACTAAGTCCCATCAAAAAGTTGTAAATGACAATTCATCTGTTCAACAGAAAAAAAATTAAAAATAAAATTAGAGCCAAGAACAATGCCCCTTAGCAGTAATAGGAATAGCATTAACAATCTAAAGGATTCTAAAACGTGGATGCTTACAGTGTGGCTTTCAAGTTCCGCGATTTTTTCAGGTGCTTCAAAACCCAAAAAATACATTCTGATTACATGATCAGTACTACCTGTGGCTAAAAACATACCACCTGAAAGGAAAATGTTAAGGTTTAAACATTCAATTTACAACAAATACCTGAACAAATCAAATTTCCATATTAAAATATAAAAAAAGAGATCTTTTAAAACTAAGTTTATCTCAACAGTTCCATTTTTTAACTCACTATATAAAGCTTACAAAACCATATTTGCAACTTTAATAAACAAAATTAATTCAGTCTGGATATGTTCACAATCTCCTGTTTTTTTTTTTTTTTTGGAGACGAAATCTCATTCTGTCACCCAGGCTGGAGCCTCCAGTAGTGTGATCTCAGCTCACTGCAACCAGGTTCAAATGATTCTACTGCCTCAGCCTCCTAAGTAGCTCGGACTACAGGCGCATGACACCACACCCAGCTAATTTTTGTATTTTTTTAGTAGAGACAGTGTCTCATCATTTTGGTCAGGATGGTCTTGCACTACTGACCTCAGGTGATCCACTCACCTCAGCCTCTCAGTGTTGGGATTACAGGCCCAAGCCAGCTGGTGGGACCAGGAACATGGTCTCACTCTGTCACCCAGGCTGGAGTGTGGTGGTGGGATCACAACTCACTGTACCCTCAACCTCCTGGACCCAAGCAATACTCCCACCTAGTCTCCTGAGTAGCTGGGACCACAGGTGTGCACCATGCCCAGGTAATTTATGTCTTTTTTTTTTTTTTTTTTTTTAAAGATGGGGTCTCCCTACGTTGCCCGGGCTGGGCTTGAATTCCTGGGCTGAAGCAATCCTCTCATCTTAGCCTCCCAAAGGACTGAGATTACAGGCGTTGAGTCACTGTGCCTGGCCTCCTGCTCTGTATTATTAAGGGTGGCAATATAATGCCAATTAAGCACCAGTGCTCTAAAAATGTATTTAAGAAAAGGGGTTCTGAGGGCCGGGCACAGTGACTGGCACCTGTAATCCCAGCACTTTGGGAGGCCAAGGTGGGTGGATGACCTGAAGTTGGAAGTTCAAGACCAGACTGACCAACATGGAGAAACCCTGACTCTATTAAAAATACAAAAAAAATTAGCTGGGCATCGTGGCACATACCCGTAATCCAAGCTACTCGGGAGACTAAGGTGGGAGGATTGAACCCAGGAGGCTGAGGCTGTGGTGAGCCAATACTGTGCCACTGCACTCCAGCCTGGGAAACAAGAGTAAAATTCTGTCTCAAAAAAAAAAAAAAGGGCGGGGCAGGGGGGGCGCTCTGCTTTCTAAACAACATTACATACCTAACCCTAGCTTGTTTAAGTTTTCAGATTGTATGAGGGAAAAGTTTTTGATCTAGCCTAAAAACAGAAAGGTTACCACACAAGTTCACTGTATAAAAAATGAAAAAGAGTAATTTCACCAAGATATTATGGTTTAGAAATAAATTTAAACTATGAAACATACAGTTTAGCCTATTCAAAGAAAACCCCAATTTTAGATTATCGTACACATAGGATTGGCATAGGAATCACTTGTGTGGACACCTCAAGCCTCCCTTTTACCAGCCATCTCTTACATCACTGACTGATTACTACTAGAAATCAGAGAAAGGCAGAATGGAGGACTAGAAGACAAGAACAAGGCTAACAAAATGATCATCATAAATTCATCCTAATGAAATAAACATCAGAAGTCATTTAACATGTATCTAATAAAGGTTCTTAGCAATAAGGTGGTCATTTAATAAATGCTTTAAAAAAAAAAAAAGAAAGACTAAGAAAAAACGTGAAGAAGTTCTTACCAACACTAAAAGAAGAACAAAGCATTTGAACGCCTGGCCTAGGCTTTTCAGTGAACTTCAGGGGACGTGGGCTTTAAAAGAAAAAGATGTTGATTTAAAATATTTGATTTTACCACATTAACAGTTTAAAATATTGGTTTTAATGTGGCATATTTAAATATTATAATTTTTTTAAGAGACAGGGTCTCACTATGCTGCCCAGACTAGACACAAACTCTTGGGATCAAGGGAGTCTCCAGCCTCAGCCTCCCTAGTGGCTGGGGAACACAGGCACAGGACACCCAGCTATAATCTTATTTCTTTAATACCTTATTTCATATCAAATATTTCCATATATTTCCAGGTACCTTTTACAAAATATAAAAAGACCAAATTAATCATATTTCCTTTAGCCCAATACACTCAAAATATCAATATGTAATCCAAATTAATAAAATTATAAGATACTTTAGATTCTTTCATATTAAGTCTTTGAAATTTTCCAGTGTGTATCTGACACTCAAAACACATCTCAATTTGACAATTCAGTTTTCATCAAAAATATTTTACCTGTATTTGGATTTCCCAAAACTTGTTGAAAATTTCACATCTCAAGTTGTTCAAGATATACTTAATATTTTCCTAATAGGCAGGCACAGTAGCTCATGCCTGTAATCCCAACACTTTGGGAGACCAAGGTGGATGGATCACCTGAGGTCAGGAGTTCGAAACCAGCCTGGCCAACCTGGTGAAACCTCATCTCTACTAAAAATACAAAAATTAACTGGGCATGGTGTCATGCATCTGTAGTCCCAGCTACTCAGGAGGCTGAGGTAGTATAAGCACTTGAACCTGGGAGGCAGAGGTTGCAGTGAGCCAAAATCATGCCATTGCACTCCAGCCTAGGCGACAGAGCAAGACTCCAACTCAAAAAAAAAGAAAAAATAAGGAAAAATGAATTCCTAATAACCGAATCAACTAGAAGTTTTTAAATTTAAATTATCAATTCAATTCCTCAATTGCACTAGCCTCATTTAAAGTGCTTAATGATCATGTGTGGCTAGTAACTACTTACTATATTAGACAGCATAGGTCTGAAAGACAGGTCTTAAGACTCTCAAATGTTCACGCCTAAATTTCCAATTATACACCTATTTTTTTCAATGCCTTACTTTGTCTTTACAAAAATCTGCTAAGATAGAAAAGCTATGCTACTTTTACAAATTAATCTAAATAAATTATAAACAGGAAATAATCAATATGGTACATATGCTATATATAATAAAAATTAAGTTCAAATGTAAAAAAGCAACCACAATATATAATTTCTTAATAATGAAACTTCATTTCATTAGACTAAACTAACTACATTAAAGAAGAAAACTTGTTACATACTTAAATTAGCCACTTACCTAAATTTCAAGGATTCTAAATCCCATTGCCAAAAGCAAACTGTCCCATCAGCACCAGTGGAAACCATGTATCTTTGAGAGCCTTTGGCCATCGGGCTAAACTAAAAATAAAACATATACAATTCAGTTTCCAGAACTTCTGCTTAACTTACAGTTTAACACTCTTCCAAAGGTAACTTCAATTGACACTCTAAGGAAATAAAACATAAGAAATCCAAAATTTAGGTAATACTATTGTAGTGAAAAAATCATAACCTCCCCACATTCATTTATAGATAACTGTTCTCAATAAGCTATTTTCAGAACTAATAAACAAGACTGGCCAGAAAAACTTAAGCAAGGTGACGATCTAGTCCTACTAGATATTAAAGCATATCACTGAGCCTCAATAATTAAAACAATCAGATATAACAGGGTACATTAACGGAATGACCAGTGGAAAAAATATCAAGTCCAAAATTAGACCCTATTCAACTTGGGAAAACTAACTGGTAGACTGAAAGACCAGCTTGGGCAACATAGCAAGACCCTGTCTCTACAAAAAATTAAGAATTAACTGGGTGAGGTAGCACACACCTATAGTCCCAGCTACTCAGAAGGCTAAAGCAGGAGGATGACTTGAGCCCACAAGTTTGAGGCCAAATGAGCTATGATTACACCACTGTACTCCAGCCTGAGCAACAGAGAGACCCTGCCTATGGGAGACATGAGAGAACCTCCATACTCTTTTCCATAATAGCTGCATTAATTTACATTTCGACCCACAGTGCTTAAGAGTTCCCCTTTCTCCACATCCTTGCCAACATTTGTTATCCTTTGTCTTTTTGAGAACTGCCATTCCAACTAGGGTAAGGTAGTATCTCATTGTGGTTTTGATTTCCATTTTCCTGATAATTAGTGATGTTAAGCATATTTTCATATATCTGTTGGCCATTTGTATGTTTTAAGAAATGTGTAGTCAGGTCTTTTGCCCATTTTTTAATTGAATTTTTTTCTATTGAGTTTCTTACATGTTCTGGATAGTAACCCTCTTTCAGACGCATAGAGTTTACAAAAACTTTCTCCTATGCTCAGGTTGTCTCTTCAATCTATACTGACTGTTTCCTTTGCCATACAGAAGTTTTGCAGTTTGATAATATAATACCATTTGTCTGTTTTGCTTTTGTTGCCTATGCTTCTGGGTATATATCCAAAGGGAAATGCAATCAGTATGCTGAAGGGATAACTGCACTCCCATGTTTACTGCAATGCTATTCACAATAGTCAAGATTAATCAACCTAAACACCCATCTACAGAAGAATGGACAAAGAAAATGCAGAATGCAGTGTACACACACACACACACACACACACACAAAATGGAACATAATTCAGCCGTGAAACAGAATACTATTCTGTCATTTGTGGTAATATGGATGAACCTAAAGCCCATTAGGTTAAGTGAAATAGCCAGGCACAAAACGGCAAACACTGTGTAATCTCACTCATGAATTTTAAAAGTTAATTTCACAGAAGCAGAGAACAGAATAGTGGTTACCTACAACTGGGAAGTATGGGGGAAGGGGGACCACAAGAAGCTGTTTCAGTGGGTATTAAGTTACAATCAGACAGGAATAAGTTCTGGTGTTCTATTACACAGTAAGGTAAGTACAGCAAATAACAATGTGATAGACATTACAAGATAGCTAGAAGATAAAATTTTGAATACTCCCACAACAAATAAATGGTAAATGCTTAAAGTGATAGATATGATAATTACCCTCATTTGATCCTTATACGATGCATGCACTGAAACATCACACTGTATTCTTTGTCTTTCTTTACAATTATTATAAGTCAACTAAAAACAAAAAACTTGGTGAAACCCCATCTCTACTAAAAATACAAAAAAATTAGCTGGGCATGGTGGCATGTGCCTGTAATCCCAGCTACTCAGGAGGCGGAGGTTGCGGTGAGCCGAGATCGCGCCATCGCACTCCAGCCTGTGTAACAAAAGTGAAACTCTGTCTCAAAAATAAAAGAAAATAAAATAAAAATTCTCTTTCCACTATTCATACATTTTTGTTCTTTCTTGACTAGCAACACTAAAAAAATGAACTGCAGTAACAGAATAGTGTTCATTTTCTGCAAATATTTAATTCTGTAATATTTTTAATCTAGATAAGTCATAATAGTACAATGAGCACCCATATACCGGTCATCAAGATTCACCAATGGTTAACAGGGTGCCACACTGCTTCTTGATGTAGGTATCATACTGACATGAACCATCCAACTCTACCTTGCAGACATCACTTCAGTCCTAAAACCCTCACTGTGTATCTCCTAACAATGACATTTTCCTACATTACTACAATATGGTTATCAATACTTAAGAAATTTAATATTGATAAAGTATGTAATCCATTCAAATTTCCCAAATTTCTGAAACATCCTTTACAGCTTTTTTCTCCCGTAAAGCCAGAACCTAAATCAAGGCTCACACATTAACCCTTTTCTTGAGGTTCCTTATGAAAAAGCTCTCCACCTTTCTTTCTTAAAATCAGACTTTTGAGGAATCAGATTTGTTTCACAGACTATTTCTCAATTTGGATTTGTCTGATTGCTTCCTCGGAAGATTAGGGCCAAACGTTTTTTACCTAAATAATAAGTAGGTAGAGAAAATGTTTAACTACACATACAATGCATTTCAGTTACAAGTCAATTCAGATTTTCTTTTTGGGTCAGTCTTGGTGTTTTTCTCTGTATTTACCTTCAAAATTTTCCTTTATAAAACGGTTTAAAATATCCTCTTTTTAATATCTGAAGGATCTGTAGTGATACTCCTTTCTCAAATCTGGAATCTGTCACGTTTCTTTTTTGCTCCCTGATTAATCTGTCTTTTACCAATATTTTTAGTCTTTCAAAGAACTTTTGGCTTTGTTGATCCTTGCTACTGTTATGCACATTTTCTATCCTTAATTTCTGTACTTATCTTCATAATTTATTTCTTGTTTGTTCTTTCCCTAACTTCTTGAGAAATACACTTCAGCTTTTTTTTTTTTGAGACGGAGTTTTGCTCTTGTTACCCAGCCTGGAGTGCAATGGCGTGATCTCAGCTCACCGCAACCTCCACCTCCTGGCTTCAGCCAATTCTCCTGCCTCAGCCTCCTGAGTAGCTAGAATTACAGGCACGCGCCACCATGCCCAGATAATTTTTTGTATTTTTTTTTTTAGTGGAGACGAGGTTTCACCATGTTGACCAGGATGGTCTTGATCTCTTGACCTTGTGATCCACCAGCCTCAGCCTCCCAAAGTGCTGGGATTACAGGCTTGAGCCACCGCGCCCAGCCCCCACTTCAGCTTTTTAATACATGAATTCGGTTTATATTTCCTCCTCAGTACAACTTCAGCTGAGTATTAATTATCTATTGCTATGAAACAACTTACCTCAAAAATTTAGCTGCTCTAAACAACAATAAATATTCAATATCTCTTAGTATCTATGGGTCAAGAACTCAACAGCAGCTTAACTAGGTAGGTCTGGCTCAGTGTTGAGGCTGCAACACGCAGTCATGGTGTTGACCTGGGCCACAGTCACATAAAGGCTTAACTGGGAATGGGGGATCTGCTTCCAAAATGGCTTACTCACATGGCTATAGCAGAAGACATCAGTTACTACCATCAAGACCTTTCCACAGGGCAGTTTGACTGTACAATCCACCTGACAACTGGCTTCCCCCAAGACCAGTGATTAAAGAAGAGTAAGACAAAAGCTATCTTATTATGGTGTAGAGCAATTTCAGAAACATGAAAAGTCACACCATACCATTTTATCAGTATCTTTAAGTTCACAGGTCAACCCTATTCAGCAAGGAGACTACAGCGGCCTGAGTGCCAGGAGGTAAGAATCAATCACTGGGCACCACCTTGAAGGCTGGCTCCCAAAGAGTACCTCCCACAAGTTTTAATATGTAATGTTTTCATTTGTAATTTTTTCATTATTAATCAATTTGAAATATTCTTGAATGTCTATTGTAATTTTTTTTAATGTATGGATTTATTTAGAAGTAGAGCTGACCCTTGAACAACACAGGGGTTAGAGTGTCAACACCCCACACAGTTGAAAATCTACATGTAATTTTTGGCTCCCGAAAAACTATTAATTAAGCCTTACCAATAGCATGAACAGTCTATTAACACAAATTTTTGTGTATGTATTATATATTGTATTCTTACAAAAAGTAAGCTAGAGAAAAGAAAATGTTATCAAGAAAATTATAAGGAAGAGAAAATATATTTACTATTAAGTAGAAGTGGATCATCTGAAAGGCCTTCATCCTCATTGTCTTCATGTTTAATAGGCTGAAGAGGAGGAGGAAGAGTAAGAGGAGGGGTTGGTCTTGCTATCTCAGGGGTGACAGAGGTGGAAGGAAATCTGTATATAAGTAGATCCATCCAATTCAAACCCATATTGTTGAAGGGTCAACTATACATTACTTATTTTACAAAAAGTGAGAATTATCTGTTATTAATTCCGGCTGTTAGCAATTTCTGGATTAATTACACTGTTGTCAGAGAATATACTTGGAATTATTTGAGACTTGCTTTAGACAAGTTAATGTATTTGCAAGTAATATGTTTATAGTGACATTTAATATCCTAGTACCATATTAGTACTATTTCTTTTTTTTCCCTCCTTGTTTTACTTTCTTTATTAGTACCTATTTCCCACCTCTACTAAGCCTAGTAGTTATGCAGTCTCTTGCTATTCTTTTGGCTGTTATTCTAGAGATTTCAAAATGCATCTTCATCTTAAAAGTCTAACGTAAATTTGTATTTCTGTATTTCCCACTTCTCGAACAATGCAAAGATCTTAGAATACTGAAGTTACCACCTGCTGATATGCACACCATTACATCTTTAATTCCATATATATTTTGAAGCCCAGAACTTACTTATCTTATACAGCCAAGGTTTATTTCCATTTACCCACACATTTTTTTTCCTCTCTTAACAATTCATTCCTTCTTGCATCTCCAAGTTTCTACCTAGCTACCTTCTACCTACCTTCTCCACCTAAATATTACTTAGAATTCCCTTTAATGTTGCTCCACGGCTAAGAAATTCTCAACTTGTCTAAGTATGCATTTAACATACTTTCATTCTTCAATGATATATTTTTAATAGGTTCAAAATTATTGACTGGCATTTTCTATTAGCAATTTAAAAATATTACTTCTGTGTCTATCAAATTCCATTACTTCTATTAAGAAACTGGCAATCAGTCTTATTATTTCTGTTTTGTCCTAGGGTTGCAAAGATTACTCATTATATTTAATTCTTCCAGTTCACTAATTCTCTCCTCAGTTTCATCAATTGCGTCCAGATGCTGTTAAAATCACCCACTAAGTTCTTAAATTCAATTATATATTTCAATTTCTTCTAATTTTTAGGTCTCTGCTGAAATCTTTATATTGCTTTTTATTTCATTTTTATGTATATTCTGAGCCCAAAATGTCATTTCTATTGCTTTTAATTAAACTTATTAAGTATGGGTATTTCCAAGACAGTATCTTGAACATCCATTGTCTGGATCCTCCAAGTCTATTTCCTAGACATAGAGTCATATTCTGTCACCCAGGCTGGAGTGCACTGGTAAAATCTTGGTTCACTACAGCCTCCGCCACCTCAGCTCAAGCGATTCTCGTACCTCAGCATCCTGAGTAACTGGGACTACAGACACATGCCACCAAACCCAGGTAATTTTTTTATTTTTAGTAGAGATGGGGTTTTCCCAAGTTGGCTTGGCTGGTCTCAAACTCCTGACCTCAAGTAATCTGCCCACCTCGGCCTTCCAAAGTGCTGGGATTACAGGCATGAGCCACCATACCCAGCGCCTCCTCTGAGTCTATTTCTATCATGTGTTGTTTCTTCTGGTTCTGATCATGTTTGACTCCTTTTGTATAATATAGTTGAGTGTTATCATATGTAGAGAATTTAAAAGAATGAGGCTATAGATGTTATCTTCCTTTAATGTAACTTCTACCTTCAGACTGCAGCAAGATCAAAGGCACCAGCAATCCCAGATTATTTTACCTACACGCATTAAGATGACTTGAAGCTGGGATTCAGTTTCTATGAAGGTAGATTTATACTGGTTCATCCTTACTCCTAGGATTAAACTCCCATGGTTCCCAACCTCAAGGCAGGGGCTCTTACCAAGACTCCTTTCTCCCTAACAGGCTCCAAACTCCAATTTTTATCCACCCCCAAGCCTATGAATTTCTGCAAGAATCCTATTAAGCATCTTAGCTCTCTCTTCTGAAATTGGCAAATGCCTCCAAACAAAAGATTCCTCTCTCTCTAAGCTTTCCTCATCTATAGGATGTTGAGAATCTCAATTTCTCATTATACAGGTACTTCAGCTATCTTTTCACCCTGGTCCAGCTTTTCTAGTTATTCATAAAATGGAATCCTAAGGGCCGGGCACGGTGGCTCACGCCTGTAATCCCAGGACTTTGGGAGGCCAAGGTGGGTGGATCACGAGGTTAAGAGATCGAGACCATTCTGGTCAACATGGTGAAACCCCATCTCCACTCAAAATACAAAAAATTAGCTGGGCATGGTGGTGCACGCCTGTAATCCCAGCTACTCGGGAGGCTGAGGCAGGAGAATTGGCTGAACCCAGGAGGCAGAGGTTGCGGTGAGCCGAGATCGCGCCATTGCACTCCAGCCTGGGTAACAAGAGCAAAACTCTGTCTCAAAAAAAAAAAAAAAAAGGAATCCTAAGTCAAAACTACCTATGCATTATGTCTTTCACTACTGAGGAATGTTCATTTTCTATTCTTTTAGACAGAAAAGAAATTCTACACCTCTGGTTATAACATGATGTCTATGCTTTATTATTCAAATTGTTTAGAATGTATATTATATTAAGTGACCTTTTAAAATGCTATCCTGGCGGAGCATGATGACCCATGTCTATAATTCCAGCACTTGAAGAGGCCACAGCAAGAGGATCGCCTGAGCTCAGGAGTTCAAGACCAGCTTGAACAACAAAGTGAGATCCCCATCTCTAGAAAAAAATAAAATAATTAGCTGGGTGTGGTGGCATGTGCCTGTAGTCTCAGCTACTTGAGAGGCTGAGGTGGAATGATTGCTTTGAAACCCAGGAAGTTGAGCCTATAGTGAACTATGACTGTGTCACTGCACTCCAGCCTGTGTGACAGAGCAAGAACTTGTCTCACAAGATAAAAATAAAATGCTATCCTTGAGAAAGGTACATAAGAACATATTACCAGTGATTACTTCTAGATGGTAAGAATGCTAGGTTTTTTTCTTTTTGAGATAGGGTCTCACTCTGTCACCCAGGCTGAGTGCAGTAGCACAATCATGGCTTACTGCAACCTCCACCTCCCAGGCTCAAGCAATCGTCCCACCTCAGCTTCCCGAGTAGCTGGGACTAGAGGCACACACAACCACATCTGGCTAATATTTTTTGTATTTTTTTTTTTGGTAGAGATGGGGTTTCACCATGTTGCCTAGGCTGGTCTTGAACTCCTGGGCTCAAGCAATCCACCTACCTCAGCTTCCCACAGTGGTAGGAATACAGGCATGAGCCACTGCACCCAGCATGAATTTTTCTATAAATATTTTATGGCCAGGCAGGGTGAATCATGCCTGTAAACCCAACACTTTGAGAGGCCTAGGTGGGTGGATCACTTGAGGTTGGGAGTTCGAGACCAGCCTGACCAATATGGTGAAACCCCATCTCTTCTAAAAACAAAAAATTAGCTGGGCATGGTGGTGCAAGCCTGTAATACCAGGTACACAGAAGGCTGAAGCAGGAGAATCACTTGAACCCAGAAGGCGGAGGCTGCAGTCAGCTGAGATCATGACACTGCACTCCAGCCTGGGTACAGAGAAAGACTCTATCCCAAAACATTAAAAAACACACACAGACAAATTGGCCAGCCACAGTGGCTCACACCTGTAATCCCAGCATTTTGGGAAACCGAGGCAGGCAGATCACCTCAAGTTGGGAGTTCAAGACCAGCCTAACCAACATGGAAAAACACTGTCTCTACTAAAAATACAAAATTAGTTGAGCATGTTGGTGCATGCCTGTAATCCTAGCTACTTGGGAGGCTGAGGCAAGAGAATCATTTGAGAACCTAGGAGGCAGAAGTTGTGGTTAGCCAAGATAGTGCCATTGCACTCCAGCCTGGGCAACAAGAGCGAAACTCCGTCTCAAAAAAAAAAAAAAATTTTTTTTTACTTGTACCCTTTCTTTATAAACAGAAGAAAAATTACTATTGTTAAAAAATAGTTTTTGTAGACCACTATCAGCAAGAAAGAGTACATAAAAAAGATTAAGACCTAAAATCATGTGTTTGACTTTGAACTTCAAAGTAACCACTAGCAAGCAAAGCTGAATCTTCTGATGGTATAAAAATGTACTACTATCCAAGTAATTTTTCAGATATATTCAGTAGGTGATAAACGCATGTGAGCCCCCATTACTAGAAGAATCATTTCAGAGAAGACCAGAATTCCACTTTCACCCTGAAGAATTCAAGACAGGCACCCTCTCAAAGTGTAAATTTTCTTATTTGCTACTATATTGTCAATACATTCATACAAGCTATAAAATGTTAACAGTGAAACCTAGCTAGAATTCGAATTAATTTTCCAACTATAAAATATTCCAGAGAACAGTATACTTCTTAACTAAAACTAAGTGGACAAACCAAAAATCTTGCTTAAACTTCCAAAATAAAATACTATCTCAGTGTGGGGTGGTGGCTCAGGCTTATGATTCCAGCACTTTGGTAGGTAGAGGCTGGAGGATTGCTTGATCCCAGGAAATCAAGAACGGCCTGGGCAACATGGCTAGATTCCATTCCTATAAAAAATTTAAACAGGCTGGGCACAGTGGCTCACATCTGTAATCCCAGCACTTTGGAAGGCCAAGGCAGGTGGATCACCCGAGATCAGGAGTTCGAGACCAGCCAGGCCAACATGGTGAAACCCAGCCTCTACTAAAAATACAAAAATCAGCTGGGTGTGGAGGCTTGTGCCTGTAATCCCAGCTACTTGGGAGGCTAAGGCAGGAGAATCAGCTTGAACTTGGAAGGCAGGGGTTGCAGTGAGCCAAGATCTAACCACTGCACTCCAGGCTGGGTGACAAAGTGAGACTCAGTCTCCAAAAAACAAAGATTTAAACAGCCAGGGTTGGTGGCATACACCTGTGCTCCTACCGACTCGAGAGGTTGAGATGGGCAGACCCTGACCCATCTCAGGCTGAGGTTACAGTGAGCCATGATTGCGCCACCACACTCCGGCACAGGCCAAAAAAACCCACAAAAACAAAAACCACTATCTCAATTACAACTGTCTTCATCCCAAGATAGCTAATCACTCTCTTTTCTTTGAGAATATTGACTAGAAGAGTTAACAAAAGTCACCTTTTATCACATAAAACTTTACACCAAACTTCACCATTTAGGGACCACTAACATATAGCCTTGGTGAATGTGCATAAAAAAAATTGAACCACCACCAAATTCAAATGGGAGACACCAATGTGCCTTATAAACCAAAAAATAAAAGCCTTACAAATCATCTAACAATTTACTTCAGCCTGACCAAACACAAGTTTCAAAAAATGATTTAAAAAAGCACTGAAACAAGTGTAGTAGGGACAGGACTTGGCCCATCCCCACTAACATGTTTTTCCATATGTGTCCACTGACCACCAGATGTTTTGGCACCACCCTGGTAGCCTATACCCATTGACCAGACCTTGCAAGCTGTCTAAAACAACTAACACAAGCAGCATTCCACCATAAATCTTACTTAGGAGAGTTAACTCTATTGCCCATATGTGCATGAGGCCCGGAGAATGACCAATCCTAACTGAGCCTCATTTTAATACTAAAACCTTGGCCCAGAGGGGCTTATCTGCCCCTATGTGTTAGCACAATTCCTCACTGCATCTGCACACCCTGCGCTCTACCCCACACATGTAATAATGCTCACCTACCTCATGAGTTTTGCATGTTACCCTCCTTAAGACATGGCAAGGCATCCCCTGGGGAGCCAACCAGAGGACCCTTCTTCTTGTACTGTCTCACTTATGCCCAATGTTTCAGGCATAGGTCTTTTTTTTTTTTAAGACAGTCTCACTTTGTCACCCAGGCTGGACTGCACTGTACAATCACACCTCACTGCAGCTTCAACCTCCTGGCTCAAACAATTCTCCCTCAGCCTCAGGAGTACTGAGACTACAGGCATATGCCACCAGGCCAAACCATTTTTTTTGCTGTTGGTTGAGGGGAGGTTCGCTATACTGCCCAGGCTGGTCTCAAACCTGTGAGCTCAAGTGATCCTCCCACCTCAGCTTCCCCAAAGTGCTGGAATTACAGGTATGAGCCACTACAAGGCATAAGTCTTAATAAATACTGTCTGGGAAGCCTGCTCGGCCTATTAATTTCTATCATACTGAGAGCCAAGAACCTTGCACTAGTAAGAGCAGCATTTTCTGTCCCTAGTAACTTATGGATGTAAGAGAATGATCACCAGTGAGTAGCACAGAAAAACACTAGACATTTTGTGCCTTCTGATAGAAGAACTTACACCTCAATGTGATCAATTCTCTATTGGTGATCCTTAAAGCACTGTCCATGGAAAAAGCAGCATCAACATCTGAAGACTTCTTAAAAATGAAATTCTCACACCCCATCCCAGATGTTTTGAATCAGAATCTTTAAGGGTAGTCCCTAACAATGTTTTAATCAAGCCCTCTAGCTGATTCTCATGCACATTAAAGAGAACCACTGCTCTAGATCCAAAAACCAACTTAATAGAAATACAGAGAAATATATTTAACTACTCCAACAGGGTGTAGTTAACAATTGGTAACATCCAAACTGTGGGGAAACTATAGATAACCTAGGTCCTTCAACAAAGAAACTGCAAGATAATGTTTTTGACTGCATAGATACATAGGTGAAATTTGTATTTTAAGTTTCTTTTAGTCTATAGCAATCAATTGTAACACGCAGGCTTTGTTCTGCTCCTAACTGAAATGACCTAAATAAAATACCACTTATGAGACAACTGGAAATCTGAACATCAATAAATAGTATGATAATAGTGTTGTAGTTGTTTTAAAAAAGGAATCTTTTCCTCCCGTAACAGGTCCTATGAGAAAAAGGGGGGAAGAGAATCTTTATCTTTTAGAAATATATAAAGAAATACTTGCAAAAGACATGATACAAAATCTAGGATTTGTTTTAAGTGTAAGATGAAGCAGTTAAGAAAGAACTGGCGATGGGTTGACAGGTACATACGGGTTCATTATACTATACTGCCTACTCTGTGTATGTTCAAAATTATCCTCTGCTTATTGTGAAAAAAACTTTAAATATTTTGCCAAATTAAATCACTTTAATGGCAGAGAGCAGTGGCTCACGCCTGTTTAATCCCAACACTTTAAGAGGCTGAGGCAGGCAGGTCACTTGAGGTGGGGAGTTCAAGACCAGCCTGGCCAACATGGTGAAACCCTATCTCTACTAAAATACAAAAAAATTAGCCGTACATAGTGGTGGACAACCTGCTACTCGGGAAGCAGAGGCACAAGAATCACTTATATCGGAAAGGCAGAGGTTGCACAGAACTGAGATCATACCACTGCACTCCAGCTTGGGTGACAGAGCAAGACTCAGTCTCAAAAAAAAAAAAACAACTTAGCAAAATCCATAAGTTTTAAAGTTGAAAAATAATGTATCACCAGTTTGTAACTGACACACACCCAGTTCAACCACAAACCCCAAAAAATCAGTAAGCCTTCATGTAAATATGCATTAGATCTTTATTTCATCAGCCTTCCATGATTTGTGGAAGGATGAATATCATTTCTGTTACTTAAAATATATAGTTACTAAAAAAAAATCTCACTACTTCTCAATTCCAAATAAACTACTTTAAAGAAAAAGGTAAAAACATATACAGGAATGTGCCCCCTAAGCTAAAAGTTTACCTGTAAAGATGTAATTGATCCTGTGTGTCCTTGGAGCACAGCAACTGGGGCACAAGTCCTCAAGCACCACACTCGAATAATTTTATCACAGCTCCCCGCAGCAATCATTGTATTCTCATAGTTTACTGCCATATCTGATATTTCTGCAGAATGGCCTCTTAATGTAGATAACAAGCGGCCATTATGTGTTGACCAAATCTTTACCAAACAATCATCTGAACCCTAAAGAAAAATGTACCCAAATATTAATGTTAGTACAGCAAATCTTTTAAACAATATTAAAAGAATACCTTTTATAAGCTATTCAAATTAACTATCTTTAACTTCTCTCTTTCCAACTATAGAATACTCTGTTATTTATGTAATAAATTATGACTTATAGGCAGAACACTTATGGAATAATAGTATTTTCCTTTAAAGCAAAGAAAGTCTACTTAAAGATACCATCAAGTTATCATTTCTATGGGTCAGACTCCATTATCAACACTATTTTCCCCCAAGTTTTCTGCAAAGTACTAAGTCCAACTCAAAGTTCTTGGCTCTCTTCTATCAACTAACAATGGTTAAATATTAGTCTATTCACACCAAGCTAAAAAATCTGATGAATGTTAGAACAGATCCATATTTCATAGTGTAAGAAACAGGACTAAGTTGCAATCCCAAAGACAAATAAGTTGCAATCCCAAAGACAAAAATGGTGGGAATAGCCTCCTCACAACACAGTCTGAAGTTTACAGTACTAGCCAGCACCCATTCATTCAAGAAACATTTGATTAGCTATTCTGAATTGCACACCTTAGACTTCTCACCTATCCTAATTTACCCTTAAAACATTAAAATGATAAATTCCAAATGTTTTCAGATCATTTTTTAATACTTACTTGAACACTAATGAGTTATCTTATAATCAATTCATTTTCCTGAAAGAGTGATTGGTTAATGTGAACAGGAATCACTTACAGAGATCTGAGGAGCTTTCTATTTTCAGGGATTTATAGTTAATACATATATTTAGATTAATTACAATGTAATATAATTCAGTAAGTCTAGAACATGCTAGAGGGAAAGTATTAGGTAGGTCTATTTTTAAGCATCCTTAAATATCCCACTTAAGAACCACTACTCTAAATCATTGTCTCTCAAACAGCACACAGTCCTGACTATCTTCAGCTGAATCACTTGGACACTTATTTGAAAATACAAATTCATGGTAACCACACCATACCTACTGAGTCAAAATCTTTGAGGATGGGAAACAGAATCTACATATTTTGTAATACTGCCTAGATGATTCTGAAGCACACTAAAGTACTCTAGATTACATGAAATCAAGTTTAAAATGTTAACTCACTGTAAAGATTCTATGTCCTGTCCTATCAAATGCTACACAGTAAACAGCAGATAGATGTCCGAGAATCCTTCTGTGCATTTTTATATGTTGATACATAGTTCCTGGAAATGCTGTACTAAAAGTAGAACACCCTGTGAGTTGTTTTCCTCGATGTATCTCCACTAGGAAATAAAAACAATGAAAATGGTTAAGGGAGAGCCAATATGGAAAAATCTGAAACTTGAATAACTACTTCTAGAGGGTCACAAAAATCTATGTTCAAGAAACGAAAAGGACACGATTTCTTCCCAATTCTATTCTTCCATATTCACTAATAGAGACTTCTTACTATAATAAGATTCTTTTTCATTAACTTTATTGTTAGTAATTTTAATAATTTGAAATCTGATACATATTTCTATTAAAACAACATTTCAACAAGTATTTCCTTTTAAATTTTAATATAGCATTTATAAAGGTTGTCAAGAAATTTAAAAAAGAATGATTTCAGGCATCTTAAAGGCCAACCTTACTTACCAAGATTTGGTGGGGAACCATAATTCACTGGCATTTCAGGAGGTCTTCCTCTATGAAGAGCAGCAAAGGCAGAGCCCTTCCAAACTGTGTGCCTGCAGTCTTTAAAATGAATTTTAGATACACATAAAATCTTGAAAGTTAACCCCAAAAAAGATTTTATAGAATACTTACGTATATTGTAATAAACTGTTTATTCAACATTTTACCAACTAATATACTATTTCTGAAGAAAAAGAAAATTAAGACATCTCAGATACAGCAGCAACAACAACTAACATTTGTGTAGCACTTTACAATTCACAAAGTGCTTTCAACATACATTATCTCATTGAATCCTCACAACAACCCTGTGAGGTAGGTATTTTTGCCAATTTACAAGTGAGGTAACTGAGGCTCAAAGGTTCCAGGAACTTTAAAGAGATCCACAGAAAATGACTGGTAAAGATGGACCATGAAACCAGATCTTTCGACTCCAAGTCCCATTTGATGCCAAGTAAATGTTTATTTTTCAATGTAGAATTATATCATACAATATTAAAGATAAGGTCTTACAACTGATCCAACTTTTCAAAAACGGAAGCTTTTATGGGGAAAAATTTGAGTTATATGAAAATTCATGACTTGTTTTTGGCCAATACTGCCATGACTTTAGTCTCTCTCTTTAGGAAGTACTGATAAATTATACAGCTTTCCCTTCATTTTAGGATTATAGAAAATCCTCTACTGAAGAACACATATGTAAGATCTGTGAGTCTGAACACTAATTCAAAGTCCATCCCTCCTTGACCTACTAGCAAATGCACTAAGAAAAAAAAATCTGCTCTCCTCTACAGGAGATGGCAGCAGAATATAGGTTTTAAGCAGTCACACTGTGCCAGAAATTAGTTTCTTCACAACTCAGAAAAGAGAAGGAAGGCATCATACTAAACCTCTACTGAGCCTCGGGTGCCCCAAACTAACAGCCATATTGCATTTTACATGAATGGATTCATTGCCACTATCACGACCAAAGAGCAGTTACAAAGCATCCTCCTGTGGTACCAGCACAAAACAAATAGAGAATATGGCCCCTACCCTAGGGCAGCTTGCTAAAGTCTCTTCTAAGGTCTGCCAGTTCTAAATCACTGCTCATCACAAAACAACGACATGGAGCTTGACACAAGTAAAGAAAACAAAGAAAAACAGGCTACCCATTAACTACTATACAACCAGCTAAAATAGAATAATTACGAAGTGAATAGGGACACAGAAGAGGAAGAATATAAACAGTTTCCTGATTAGTGCCACAGGGTGGCATGGCTAGAGCGCTAAGAAACAACTAAAGCTAACAGACCAGTCTGGCATGGAACTAAGAGGGAGGGGTGTTCTTTCTCAGTAAAGCTTTGTACTGGTGGTGCATCCAAGATGTAGCAGCACATCAGCAATCGCTCATAATAAAAACTAATCATGGGATGAACTTGATGTATGCTCAGGATCAGAAGAACCAACAATCTTTGCTCATTAGCAGTTTGGCCACATGTACACATAGATTATATCACATACATATACTTAGTCTAAGTCGTATATACCAAGCTAACAGAAAAAGAATAGCAATTTCAAACATTTTGCTAGCACATAACTTTGCAAAAAAATTAAACTAGTAAAAAAAGAACCATGCAATTTTACATTGTTGGTGCTTGTTTTCAAGCTGCTACCAAATTTAGAAAATCCCTTCCCTTTATAACAAAGGGCTTTCAGAAGCTAAATATCAAATGAAATACTTCTAGCATTTAAAGAGTTTATTAGACACATACAATTACATTCAATGAAGTTATGAGTGAGCTACAAAATGGAAAATTAAGAACTCACATTGATAAAACCTCAACACATCTCAGAATAAATTCAAGCTTTTTAGCTTAACATCTGTATCTTTATCAATTTTTTAATGCAGAAGGACCCATTAAACACTTATGTAATAAAATTCAATGTTCTATGCTAAATGCAGAGAATTTTATAGTCCACAGCATGATTTATAGTTACATTATCACCTTTCTTCTACAATGCTTACATTACTTCACAATTATAATAATTATTAGGCTATTAATACAAAGCAGAACACTTCTTCAAATTAAGGTACCTTTTGCTGTACGTAGCAAAGACTGCCTTCCTGCACCAAGTAAAGAAGTGACTCTTGAAATACTGGGTGGAATTTCTTTATCCAACATAGGACCGATGCGTTGGCAGATTTGCAACAGATGATCAGGAGCCACATGCTTATTGGACAAGACCTAGTTGGAGAGCAAGTTTAATGACAGCAGTTTAATAATACCAAATACCATTGAATACTTAGGGACAAGTCTGACAAAACATGAAAAACATATACTGAAAACTACAAAACATGCTGAGAGAAATTAAAGACAATCTAAATAAAAAAATTTATTTTTTAAAATAAATCTGTTTAAATCTACAGATTCAAACCTGTAACACTCAAAGCTTCAGCAGAAATTTTGTAGAAATTGACAATTTTGTTCTAAAATTTATATGCAAATGACCTAGTAAAGCACCTTTGAAAAGGAACAAAGGTTGGAGAGCTAACAAAACCTAATTTCAAGACTTGAAATCAAGACTTCACTCAAAATTATGCTAACTAGACCAGGCACACTGGCTCACACCTGTAATCCCAGTACTTTGGAAGGCCAAAGCGGGTAGATCACTTGAGGTCAGGAATTCGAGACTAGCCTGAGCAACATAGTGAAACCCTGACTCTACTAAAAATACAAAATTAGCCGGTAATGGTGGCACAATCCTTTAGTTCCTGCTACTTGGGAGGCTGAGGCAAGAGAATCACTTGAACATGGGAGGCGGAGGTTGCAGTGAGCCGAGATCGTGCCACTGCGCCCCAGCCTGGGCAACAAGAATGAAACTCCATCTCAAAAAAAATAAATTGGCCAGGCGCAGTGGCTCACATCTGTTATCCCAGCACTTTGGGAGGCCGAGGCAGGTGGATCACAAGGTCAGAAGATGGAGACCATCCTGGTCAACATGGTGAAACCCTGTCTCTACTGAAAAAGCAAAAAACTAGCCAGGTGTGGTGGCGCGCACCAGTAGTCTCAGCTACTCAGAGGCTGAGGCAGGGGAACTGTTTGAACCTGGGCAGATGTTGCGGTGAGCTGAGATAGCGCCGCTGCACTCCACCTTGGTGACAGAGCAAGATTCCGTCTCAAAAAAAAAAAAAAATACCCTAACTGGCCTGTAAGTGAAACACACCTTTAAGGGAGATGTTAAGATATCAAAGATCATACCAGACATCATCTAGTATCCAAATCATGGATAACTGGTTCTCAACAATATACTAGGCAGTAAAAAACATTAATTCTTTCAATAAGTATTGACAGACTACTAGGTGCCAGGAACCGAAAGTAGATATACCTATGAATAACTACAGACAATTATATGTCTCTCATAATTTTAAATTAAAAATAATCATTTGGATGGGCTCAGTAGCTCATACCTGTAATCCCAGCACTTTAGGAGGCCCAGACAGGTGAATCACCTGAGGTCAGGAGTTCAAGACCAGCCTGGCCAACATGGTAAAACCCCATCTCTACTAAAAATGCAAAAATTAGCTAGGCATGGTGGCACAGGCCTGTAATCCTAGCTACTAGGGGGGCTGAGGCAGAAGAATCGCTTGAACCTGGGCGACAGAGGTTGCAGTGAGCCAAGATCATGCCACTGCCCTCCAGCCTAGGCAATGGAGCAAGACTCATCTCAAAAAATAAATACATAAAATAAAAATAATTGTTTATTTACTCCAACGTAAAAGATAAAGTGAGAAACTATTGCTCTCATCTCTACAATAAGAAAAAGCTAGATAAACTTTTAAAACATGTTTAAACCCATCACAGCTGAAGAAACAAAAATCTACATTAACTAATACCAGAAAGTACAAGCTTTTCTGTGAACGGAAAAGGGACTCAGGGCAAGCGCAGTGGCTCAACCTGTAATCCCAGCACTCTGCGAGGCTGAGGCAGGTGGATCACCTGAGGTCAGGAGTTTGAGCCCAGCCTGGCCAAAACAGTGAAACCCCATCTCTACTGAAAAAATATATAGATATACAAAAATTACCTGGGCTTGGTGGTGGGCACGAACCTATATAACCAGCTACTTGGGAGGCTGAGGTACAAAAATCGCTTAAACCTGGGAGGCTGAGACAAAAGAATCACTTAAACCCAGGAGGCAGAGGCTGCAGTAAGCCAAGATCATGCCATTGCACTCCAGCCTGGGGAATGAGTGAAATTCCATCTCAAAAATAAGTAAAGAAAAGGGACTTATAGCTGCTTTCATCCCTAGCAGAGAGGCAGGAAGAACTGACCTCAGACAAGAATAAGCAAAAGCCATTCAAACCTCTAACAAACTTGTGGCTGGCATGACCAACCAGAATCCTAAGGAGTCTCAGTTACAGTAAGTCTGCACATCTACAATTTTTTTCCACAGGCCATCACTAACTGCATAGGGCCCAAACACTAAAGTCAGGCAGCCCTGGAAAAAACCTTACATTCCAAGTGTACCACAGAGGCCCTCCTAAGGCTACAGCTAGAACAACACAGTGGAGAATCTCTTCTGACAAGGAAAGCCCAGAGCAGGACTGCAAGGTGGAGAGAACTCTGTAGTAACCTAAAAGGTTGGCAGTTAGGTACAAAGTAGAACAAGATCTCACAGTTTGGAAAGGTGGCAACTTCACTATAAAAAATAAGACATCTCAGGAATTACAAGAGTGCCCAAATGCCAAGCTCAGCTGGAAGGGAAAGTCTTGATGCCACCTCAAAGTATACAAAGCCAGCGATTAACTGAATGTAACAAAGATCAGAGATGATAATTACAAATTAGATTGACCTGTTTCATGCACTAACTGCATGAGGAAGAAAAGAGCATAATCTTTACCAGGGGTAAATACATTACTGCAGCCTCTACTCTTTTTACACAAAAAGTGACAGCATACTTCAAAAAATGATGAGATACACAAAAAAAGCTAGATATGTGACCCATGGTCAAAGAGGAAATGGTCAATAGAAGCAGACCTAGAGATGGCCCAGATGTTCAACAATGCTTAGTCATTATTTCTTCAAACTATTTCTGCCCTCTATCCTTTCCACTTGGGACTTTAATCACATACACATTAAACTATTTGATATCACACCACTTATTCAAAAAGTTCAGAGAACCCAAGCAAAAGAAATGCAAAGAAAACCACCTAGGTGTGCATGTGAAAGGCAGCTTCTGACATGCCCTCTAATAGCACCCAAACTTCTTAGTCACAGACTTGTGAAATACCCTCCTCAGTTACTTGAGAATACAGTAACATTAAGAGGATACTACTTCTGTGATTAGGTTATAATTGTGACTTTTGTCTCACTAAGGCTCTACTGCCTTATCAGCTCTCATCTTGATAACTCAAGCTATCAGACCAGAAAGACCAAGGGGAAGGAATGGAGGGTGGTCAATGGTCAGGTAGAAACTAAGGCCCTTGGTCAAACCCTCCAGGAACTAAATCCTGCCAAAACTACATGAGTTTCGGAGCATATTCCTTCCCCATCAAGCCTTCAGCTGAAACCCCAGCTCTGCCAACATTTTGAATGCATCTTCAGAGAAAAGGAAACAAAGAACCTAACTGAGCTGTGCCTGGACTTACAGAACTGGCAGATAATAATAAATCAGTGTAGCTTTAAGCTGCTAAATTTTAGAGTGATTTGCTATACAGCAATAGATCATGACTACAGGACAACAGAGTAAAACTGCTAAAAGTCAAAGACAAAATAAAAATCTTAAAAGCCACCAGACCAAAAAAACATTATTTTCAAAGGAGCAATAGGACTGCTAAATTTTCAACACTGAGGAAGGCATAAAGCAGTAGGACATCCTTAATGTGCTGGGGGGAACAAAAAACACTCTTGAACCAGAATTCCACAGCTAGTGAAATCATTGTCAACAAACCTTTGTTAAAAGACTTTGTGCTCTTTGTTCTTAGAGACAGTCTTGCTCCGTTGTGCAGGCTGGACTGCAGTGGCACAATCCTGGATCACTGCAACCTCTGCCTCCTAGGTTGAAGTGATTCTCCTGCCTTAGCCTCCCAAACAGCTGCAATTACAAGCACGCACCACCACATCCAGCTAATTTTTGTACTTTTAGTAGAGAAAAGGTTTCACCATGTTGGCCAGGCTGGTCTCAAACTCCTGACCTCAGGTGATCAACCCACCTCGGCCTCCCAAAGTGCTGGGATTACAGGCAAGACACCGCACCTGGCCAAACCTTCATTTAAAGAAATATCAAAATAAGTTGCACAGACTGGAGAAAAATTACCACAAATAGGTCCTACAAAACCGGAGGAAGAAATTAAAATACCAGAAAAGATACATAGGTAGGTTCTGGGCACGGTGGCTCACGGCTGTAATCCCAGCACTTTGGGAGGCCGAGGTGGGTGGATCACGAGGTTAAGAGATCGAGACCATCCTGGTCAACATGGTGAAACCCCGTCTCTACTAAAAATACAAAAAATTAGCTGGGCGTGGTGGCGCATGCCTATAATCCCAGCTACTCAGGAAGCTGAGGCAGGAGAATTGCCTGAACCCGGGAGGCAGAGGTTGCAGTGAGCTGAGATCACGACACTGCACTCCAGCCTGGGTAACAAGAGTGAAACTCCGTCTCAAAATAAATAAATAAATAAATAAATAAATAAATAAATACAAAGTGAGAGAAGGAATAAAAAAGAAATGAGATAAAGAACAGGCAGACTTAAACCCAATTGTGTTTAAATAATTCTATTAAATACTAATGGGCAAGGTACAGTGGTTCATACCTATAATCCCAGCACTTTGGGAAGCCAAAGTGGAAGGACTGCTTGAGCCCAAGAGTTCAAGATGAGCCTGGGCCATATAGTGAGACCCTGTCTCTACAAAAAAAAATTTTTTAATGAGCCAGCCATGATGGCACACATCTAGTGATGATGGCACACACCTATAGGCTCAGCTAATCAGGTGGCTGAGGCAGGAGGATCTCGAGCCCAGGAGGTCAAAGCTGCAACGTGCCATGATAATGTCACTATATTCCAGCCTGGGCAACAAAGTGAGACCTTGTCTGGAAAGAAAAAAATGGCCAAAACATCATTAAAAGAACACACATTAAACTACGCACTGTTTACAGGGGACAACTTTAAATATGAGAACACAGAAAGGTTGAAAGGAAAAGGACAGAAAAAAATACTGTGCCATCGCTAACAAAAAGAAAGTTGAAGTGGCTATACAATGCCAGGCAAAGTGTATGAGAAGGCAAGATTATAATAAATAAAACATTTTCTAACATTCTAAGGTCAATTCAATAGGAAAACAAAAATCCTAAATTTGAATGTACCTAATAAGAGTTTCAAAAAGGAAAGAAAGAGAGACAGATCCACAATCACAGCTGGAGTTGTTTTTTTTTTTTTTTAAGATGGGGGTCCCGCTCTTTCACCCAGGCTGGAGTGCAATGGTGCAATCTCCGCTCACTACAATCTCTGCCTCCCAGGTTCAAGCAATTCTCCTGCCTCAACCTCCCAAGGTGGTAGACTATAGGCACACACCACCACACCTGGCTAGTTTTTGTATTTTTAGTAGAGCCAGGGTTTCACCATGTTGGTCAGGCTGGTCTTGAACTCCTGACCTCAAGTGATCTGCCTGCCTCGGCCTCCCAAAGTGCTGGGATTACAGGCATGAGCCACCAAACCCAGCCATAGTTGGAGATTTTAACAAATTTTTCTCAGAAATCAAAAAAAAAAAAAGCTGGCAAGAATCCATAAGGATACATATTATCTGAAAATAAACAAGTCACTCAACTTTTAGTCCTTAGATACAAATAACTTGTAGTTGGGTGAGCCTATGGAAACTAATAACTACTCTCTTTTAAAGTAGCACAGCCAGCCAGGCACAGTACTTCACACCTGTAATCCCAGAAGCTCAGGAGGCCAAGAATTAGAGACCAGCCTAGGCGAGAAAGTGAGACCCTGTCTCTAAATCAATCAATCAATAAAAATTTAAATGAATCAAGTTGCACAGGCAAGACCAATAGTTTCACAGAGAGCAATACCCAACATTATTTAGCACTGAACTATAAATAAAGACTTTTATCCATCCTACATTGTAGTAATCCGTAAATGGGTAAATACCAAGTATCATTCATTCAAGTATGAGCATTCATAAGGTTTTCTCATTTTATCATAAAACCCTACAAACAGAAAACTAGCTGAAGGAGAAATCTATACAATTACATCTTCAACAATTTTACTAATAAATACTACTGATCATTAATGTGTACCAGGCACTGTTAAGCCATTTTTCCATGTTTACAACAACCCTTTGATAGTTTTGTTTTTTGTCACCTAGACTGGAGTGCAGTGGCATGACCTTGGCTCACTGCAACCTCCGCCTCCCAAGTTCAAGCAATTCTCCTGCCTCAGCCTCCCAAGTAGCTGGGATATACAGATAAGCGCCATCACATATGGCTAATTTTTGTATTTTCAGCAGAGACCAGCCATGTTGGCCAGGCTGGTCTCAAACTCCTGACCTCAAGTGATCTGCCCACCTAGGCCTCCTAAAATGCTGGGATTACAGGCATGAGCCACCATGCCCAGCCAGATATAGTTATTATTATTATGCAGAATAAAAAACTGGGATAGAGATCAAATAATCTGCCTTAGAACATCTGATAAACAGGACAAGAAAAGGAGGATTACAGTTCAACCACCTGGCACCAAAATCCAAACTTCCATTTTTTTTTTTTTGACACTAGGCTCTGTCACCTAGGCTGGAGTGCAGTGACAAGATCGTATCTCACTACAGCCTCAAACTCCCTGGCAATACTCTCATTTCAGCCTCCCAAATTGCTGCGACTAAAGGCACAGCACCAGGCCTGGCAAATTATTTTATTTGGAAATAGGGTCTATGTTGCCCAAGCTGGTCTTCAACTCCTGCGCTCAAGTGATCCTCCCACCTCAGCCTCCCAAGCAGCTGGGATTACAGGTGTGAGCCTCCATGTCCAGCTCACAAGTTCTAGTCTCTACCACACTGCTGTATTGCTAGACTGTAACTGATCAATCACACATGATCATTAAGTGTCCCCAAGTTACAAACAAAATGCCTACAGAATGATAGATCTCTATAGTCAACTACAATACAGAATCCATAGAGGAAATATTAGCTACCCTCAGGATGAAGGGTCTTTAGGGTTCCACTGCGAAAATTAAATAATGGGATTAGTTCCAAGACTTGTGAGAAACACAAAGTTGTAAAAGTGGTTTTGTTTTAAAGGATTAAGTGGGGGAGGGATGGCATGGGGAGAAATGCCAAAATATGGGTGAAGGGGCAGAAGGCAGCAAAACACACTGCCACGTGTGTACCTATGCAACTATCTTGCACGTTCTGCACATGTACCCCAAAACCTAAAATGCAATAAAAATTTAAATAAATAAAGGATTAAGTAAGTAGCCCTACTATTAAAAAATAAATAAATAAATAAAAACTCAGCCTAAGACTTAAAGTATCTTGCAGTGCACCCAAGTCCCAAGTCATGGCCTATAACCTTCTATCATATTCCTTAATCCTGTAGAATACTTAAAATGGTAATACCAGTCTCTTCTTGGTTTGGGCAATTAAGTCATAACCCAGGAAGGTTAATTAGCAAAGATGAAGAAAGAAAAAGTACAAATATATTCACACAAGTATACGTACATACAATATATACATACAAGCATATATATAACATACAAGTATATATTGATAGAGTAACAAATTTTGTAATTACTAAGCTACATTTATTTGACAGAGAAAAATTACAAAATAAATTTGAAATATATTTACAAGTTTAGTCTTTAAAAAATTCACGGTTAGGTTTGTCTAAATTAACCCTGCTGAGGTGATTAAAATAACCATACACTTGTCGCCAGGCACAGTGGCTCCTGCCTGTAATCCCAGCACTTAGGGAGGCCGAGGCAGGTGGATCACGAGCTCAAGAGATTGAGACCATCCTGGCCAACATGGTGAAACCCCATCTCTACTAAAAATACAAAAATTAGCAGGGCATTATGGCACATGCCTGTAATCCCAATTACCTGGGAAGCAGAGGTTGCAGTGAGCCGAGATCACGCCATTACACTCCAGCCTGAGTGACAAAAAAAGACTCTGTCTCAAAAAAAAAAAAAAGGCAGCAAAACTAGGCAGGGCAGAGTGACTCAATGTCTGTAATCACAGCACTTTGGGAGGCTGAGGCAGGCAGATAACTCAACGTCAGGAGTTCGAGACTAGCCTGGCCAACATGGTGAAACCCTATCTCTACTAAAAATACAACAAATAGCCAGGTATAACAAGACATGTCTGTAATCCTACCTACTCAGGAGGCTGAGGCAGGAGAATTGCTTGAACCTGGGAGGCAGAGGTTGCAGTGAGCTGAAATCACACCACTCTACTACACCCCAGCCTGAGCAAGAGTGAGACCCTGTCTCAAAAAGCAAAGAAGCAAAAGTACCAAAATACTCTTGCCCCCAAATGCGGGTTGGAATAACAGCATGGTCACAAGTCTAAGATAAATTGTGGCTTTATAAACACTAATACTAGAATAATCTAAAAAGCTTTTTAAAATATTGATGTCCAGTCCTACCACAAAGATTCCAATTTAACTGGTTTGGGGCATACTCTGGGCATCCAGATTTTATAAAGCTCTCCAGATGATTCTAATTCGAAGATGAAAACCACTGAGAAAAAGGAACATGTTAACATGAGGAACAATCTGACAGATACAGAATGTAAAACATTATACAGGATAAATGATTTGGTAAGTCAAGTGCACAGAAATGACTATCCAAGATAAAAAGAGATTTAGGATAATCAGGGCAGGTGTCATGGCTTACACCTGTAATTCCAACTTTGGGAGAAGCAATTGAAAGTAGGAGTCTGAGACCAGCCTGGAAAACATAGCAAGTCTTCTCTAGGAAAAATTACAAGAAAAAATTAGTCAGGTGTGGTGGCACCTGCCTGTGGTCCCAGTTACTCAGGAGGTAAAGGGCTGAGGTAGGAAAACTGCTTAAGCTGGGGAATTGGAGGCTTCAGTGAGCTGTGATCCTGCTACTGCACTCCAGCCTGGGTAAGACCCAGTGAGTGTGCGGTTGCTAGGGAGAGGAAGGAATCAATCAATGCACGTATGGACCTTGTCTGAAGACCAATTTCAAACAATGTAAAAAGACACCCAGGGAACAAAAAGAAAATCTAGATATGGACTCTGTGATACTGGCACTTGATGGTACAAGTAGTTCTTATTTTTTAGAGATGGACTCTGACAAATGTAATGTCTGCAATTTGCCTTAAAATATTCCAACACTTTAACCAATAAAATGAATGGCTTTCTGAAATTTGCTTAAAAATAAGGGTGCAGATAATATGCAACATTCTCTGATAATCACTGGAGTTGGAAAATGGGTACCTAGTGGGTAGGTTATTATTTCCGTTGATATTAAAACGTATATATACCCCAAAAAGAAACTAAAGTAAATATAGCAAGTTAGTAACATTCAAAATTCACATTTCTTGGCCAGGCACGGTGGCTCACACCTGCAATCCAGGCACTTTGGGACACCGAGGTGGGCAGATCACCTGAGGTCAGGAGTTCAAGACTGGCCAACATACTGAAATCCCATCTCTACTAACAATACAAAAATACAAAAAATATCCAGTGACTTGCTTGAACCCGGACAGCAAATGCTGCAGTGAGCCAAGGTTGCTCCTCAAGAGAATGGGTCAAAAAATAATTCAAATTTGTTTATGGCATACAGGGGTGCATTATATTCTCATTTGTGTACATTTGGAATACTTCTTTTTTGTTGTTGCTTATGTTTTGAGTCAGGGTCTCGCTGAAGCACAGAGGCTTGATCATGGCTCACTGCAGCTTCGACCTCACTTCAGGCAGGTCTGGAACTCCTGGCCTCAAGCATCCTGCCAAAGTGCTGACGTTATAGGTGTGAGTATGGCAGCTGGCCTGGAATACTTCTTAAGATATTTTTTAAAGACTCTGAAAGTTTAGAAGCTATACATATACCATAAATGAAGGAATAGTTCTCCTCTACACACAGGAGGTTCATCATCACTCAGTCCTGGGGGACTGGAGGGCAGAGAAGAAAGTAAAGAAGAAAGTATACCCACCAGACAGACCAATCAGGAAGGCAATAAGAGATGCCAAATCACAGCCATATTATCACAGAATTTAAATGATTTTAAACAATAGTAAGTAGGGTTTTAAGCAATTCTAGCAACAAAAGCCAAAAAAATTACATAAACTTTTTTTTTTTTTGAGATGGAGTTTCACTCTCAGGCTGGAGTGCAATGATGTGATCTCGGCTCACTGCAGCCTCCACCTCCTAGGTTCAGGCAATTCTCCTGCCTCAGCCTCCTGAGTAGCTGGGATTACAGGCATGTGCCACCATGCCCACCTAATTTTTTTGTTTTTTTAGTAGAAACAGGTTTTCACCACGTTGACCAGGATGGTCTCAATCTCTTGACCTCGTGATCCACCCACCTCGGCCTCCCAAAGTGCTGGGATTACAGGCGTGAACCACCGCGCCTGGCCAACTTTTTTTTTTTTTTTTTAAAGAAACTAGGCCTTGCTCCATCTCCCAGGCTGGAGTACAGTGGCAGGAGGACAGTTCAATGCAGCCTCAAACTCCCAAGGTCAAGTGATCCTTCTGCCTCAGCCTCCCAAGTAGCTGGGCCTACAGGCACACACCACCACATCTGCCTAATTCTCTGTTATCTATTGTGGAGACAGAGTCTCGCTTTATGCCCAGGCTGGTCTGGAACTCCTGGCTTCTAGACATCCTCCCACCTAGGCTTCCTAAAGTGCTGGGATTACAGCTGTGAGCCACTGCACCCAGCCCCTATAAATATATTTTTAAAGTAACGTTTCCAATAGTTACAACACTACACTTGTTTCAAATTATTTTCTCTCAGGCAGCATGACTACAGTATCATAACCATTAATGCTTTTCTGCTTCACTGATAAGGCTATATTATCAAAGCTATATTATCCGCAGAGAAAACCGAGAGGCAAAAAAAAAAAAGTCTCAAGATGTCAAATTCAAGAAAACAAATTGCCATCATCAGAATTTTTAGAACACGTTCTCATGAAAGCATCCACTTTTAAGTGTTTACTTCAAAATCTAAGAAGGCAAATATTAAGACTCTCTTACTTGCACCAGGTTTCAAGTGTTAATACTTAACTAAAAATACTTCTTAGTAGAAAGAGAATTTCCCCATGTTGACTGTTCATTCTATAACACATCCTCTGGTTTCCTTTGTTGTCTAATTCAAAATGACCATTTTTTTTCTTTTTTTCACTTGCCACCGTACTCTACCACTTAATAGCTACAGGTCTTCAAACTGCGGTAAAAGTTCACTCAGAAGCTCTTTTCCCTCTCAATTATTTTCCTTACACAAGAAGCGGGATATGGCCTGACAACTAAATTCTTCATCCTAATAACGAAATGGTAAAAATATATTCATGAAAAATGTCTTATTCCACTAAAATCAAACGAATCCCTGCAACTGCTCTAACTATAGAAAAAAACAAGTTACATAGTGAGAGCAACTAACCAGGTTCACAAAGTATAAATGAGACTGTAATGCACGATTAACAGAGCTCAAAAGAAAATACGTATTTAAAGCGCTTTAAATTGTTATCTAGTTATCACAGCAACATCAGTGTGAAACTCATCGAAGTAAATCAACTTTTTATGGCGTTCAACAAATACTGTACAGTACAGAGGAGCACAAGCTAGTGGCATATTCACACAGCAGCAAAATTTTTATGACGCTGCTGCAGACAAAAACAAAAAATAAAAAGCTGAACGCAAGAACATTTCTCCACCTTCAGAGACCAATGGTTCTATTCCTAGGGAACAAGTGGCGGACGGACCTGGGCGGGGCAAGAGCGCGAAGGCCAATCAGAGCGCGAGTTACAAGCGCGGAGGCGGGGAGAACGGATGAAACCAGCCCGTTGACTGGCTGGCTGCGCACGCCACACCCCGCAGAGGCGGCCGCACCTGGACCCCCACCCCTGCCCAAGGACCTCCGCCAGTAGCCCCCCTCCCGTCCGCCCCGCGCCGCCCCCCAAGACTGTTTCCTGCCAAGACTAACCTGGCCGCCTCGAAAACAAAACAAAATCTTCAGCAGGAAACGCAGCTGTCTCGGGGCCACCCCTAGTGCGGCTCACACTCTGCACCCCACGGGCCGGGGTCCCCGCGAGGGAGAGGGGCAGGGGCGGGGGGCGGTGCACGGACAACCCGGGGAGCGAACGTGCCCAGTGCTCACCAATTCCTCGTAGCTCCTGTTGTGCTCGTTGCCCTCCCAGTCCAACCTCTTCGGCAACAACTGGAAAGACACGAAACGTACACGAGTGACCACCGCTCCCGCGCGGGGGGCGCGGGGGGCGCGGGGGGCGCGGGGGGCGCGGGGCGGGCGGGGGGCGCGGGCGAGTATCCCCCAGGGCAAGGTCGGGAGGAGGGACGCGAGGGAGCGCGGGGCCGGGCGGGCACAGACCTGGTACTGCTCCAGCTCCTGCACCAGCACCTGCGGCCGAGAGACGCGCGGTCAGGGGTGGGGTCGGACCCGGGGCGCGCCCGCTTCACCCCCGCCCTCCACCCGCGACCCCCGGCGGCGGCGGGGACACCAGGGACGCCAAGGCCGCCGCCGCCCGCGGGCCCGCACTCACCTGGGCCGCTCTCCGACACGGGCCCGCCGATAGGTACCGGGCGATAAGGAAGTACAGCTCTGCGGGAAGACGGGGAGTTGGGTCAAGCCCGGGCGGGGAGGGGACGGGAAGCGGCCAGGGGAGCCGAAGCAGCTGGGGGCGCGGGGGAGGGGGTGGCAAGGCCCCGCGTCTTACCAGACTCGATGAGAGGCACCGGGCGTCGGGCGGGCGAGGGCTCCGCCATGGCCGGGCGCGGGCCGGGAGGCAGGAGCGAGCGAGCGAGCGAGCGGAGCGTGTAGGCCGCGCCGAGGCCTGACCGGGCCGGCGTCCCCTCTCCTCAGGCGCGCGCCGCCGCCGCCGCCGCCATGCCGTGCGCGCCGCCAGGCCCGACGCCTCCGCGGGGGAGGAAGTAGTCCCGCCGGGGGGGGACGGCAAGTAGTCCCTCCGCGTGGGGCGGGGGCGGGGGTTGGGTCCTGGGCGCCCAGGGAGGACCGGAGCTCGCGCCCCGCCGGGGAAAACGAGCCTCGCCCTCGTCTCCGTCTCCGGCGACTCGAGAGGGAGAATGTGACGCGGAGGCAAAGACCTGGCCCCGGGGCAGCGGCGACGAGCGGGGGAGGGGAGCGCGCGTGGCCCAGATCCCTACGCGCGAGGAGGCGGCCTCTCGGGCTTTGTGAGGCGGCGGCGCGTTGCCGGGCTGCCCAGTTGCGGGCGGGTGCCGGGGCCGGAGGTCTGGCTCGCCGCGGGTCGGGAGCGTGGCCGCAGGAGGCGGCGAGTCGCTGCCGCCCCCCGCGGGACCTGGGACCGCAGGAGCGGCGGGTTCTGCAGGGTCGCCCGCTCCCGGTTGCTCAGAAGGGACATTTCATGGACCGGTTGTCTGGGACCAGCGTGTTTTGCCTCCCACGAAAGACCTCTCGCTTCGAGGACGCGAAAGCCTTCCAAGTGCGGATCGGCCCGCCGCGCCTCCCGCAGAGGGGACTCCGCCCGGACCGGCGCTCTTGGGCGGATGCCGGCGTTGCCGGCGTGTTTGCGCCGCTGAAGGCGGCCGAGACCCAGCTTCAGCCTCGCAGAAAGAGTTAAATAAAATGCTGCGCGGTGCGGGGGGCGTGCGAGTTGGGGGAGTCGGGGGAGCAGCGCGCAGCTGCGGCTCACGGCTAGGCCGGACGCGTCCGAGCACGGACTGGAAAGCGGGATTGCGGGGAGAGGGCGGCGCGGACGGCCGCAGACCCTCCCTAGGAAGAGAAGCCGGAAACTCGGGAGCCATGTGCAGTTAGATTCCTTGGAAGACTAGTAGGATGTGAGGTTGCAGTGGTGGGCGAGAACCAGAAAATTCCCTTGTCATGCCAGGCTTCCGACCTAACCGATGAGTTTCCTGAGCACATCCAGCCTGCCCTGCTCTCACCCCTGAAGTACAGCAGTAACCCTAAAGGGTGTCCCTGCCTTCCTGGAATGCGCATTCACGTCGATTCCTACACACAGCAATAACCTACACAGCACAGAGAGGTTCAGATCAGACTCCAGGCAGGAATCTGCCTGCACCTTGTCCTGCCTCCACCAGCTTGACCTTGAGCAAGTCACAACCTGTGGGTCTCAGTTTTGCTTACCAGTAAACCGTAGATAATTCCTCACTAGTAAACTGTAGGTAATATTTGGGCCTGCCTCATAAAGTTGTGAGGATTTGATGAATTAATGTGTTCCTGGCATATAGGAAGCATCGTGTACAAGTTGGCTCTTATTTACACAAAATAGCAAAAGCTGTCTATTTTTTTATTTATTTTTTTCTTTATTTTTTGAGACAGTCTTGCTCTGTCGTTCAGGCTGCAGTGCAATGGTGCCATCTCGACTTACTGCAACCTCCACCTCCTGGGTTCAAGATTCTCCTGCCTCAGCTCCCAGAATAGCTGACATCACAGGCACGCGCCACCACGCCCAGCTAATTTTTATATTTTTAGTAGAGACAGGGTTTCCCCCTGTTGGCCAGGTCGATCTCGAACTCCTGACCTCAGGTGAACCACCATCCCCCCCACCCCCGCCCCGCTCTCCCAAAGTGTTGGGATTACAGGCGTGAGCCACCGTGCCTGACCAAAAGCTTTTATATAGATGTATAGATACCTGTGAGGTAACAATCTAAACATATTTGGGCTAGTGAATCGGTAAGTTAACTCCTTACATCTGTTAATTCAGCAAGCACTAGTAAATGATGGTGATTTAAAAAAAAGGAATGAGCCACAGCTTTTCCATCAAAGACTTCAGCATCTTTTAGAGGAAACAGATGTGAGCAAATAATGACATGATTTACGGCAGAGATAGGAAAATCAGATTGCCTGTGCTTGGGGGAGATGTTAGGGAAGTTTGGGTTATCCAGGCTACAGTGTGTAGAAAGGAATTTCAGACGGATGAACAACAGAGGGCCAAGACATGAATATAATTTCTAGTTTAAGGAACCCCAAGTTTAGTATAACTACTTGGAGTGACTTTGGAAAGGATGGGACTATGACGTCAGAAGTTGAAATTAGGAGCAATTGAAGGGTTCTACGCCAGGAAGCAATCATTTTCTATTTTGGGACGGATTTGAGAAGGTTAAAACCAAGAGGCACTTAACAGACCTCTGAAATAGAAAGGAAATGATACATGAGGGCAGTGGTCATAAGGATGGAGAAGAGACAAGTTCAGAAATACGTAGGACATTAAATCTGCAAGATGAAGTTGGAGGGAATGAAAAAATCACAAAAATCTTGTTTGGGGCTTGTCAAAGTTGTGCCAACAAAAATGAGGTAGGGCATACAGACTGTAGCTAAATTAACTGCTTGCAACAACTTGATTATTCGAAGTCACATTCTATAGATTACTGTCGGACAATGTGATGTGACGCTGCAAGATTACCAAAGTTACCAAATGACAGAGACATCAAGTGGGGAGAGTTTTAACTTTCAAAGATTGAGCAAGGAGTTGTGTATTTCGTTTTGTAACAAGGTCAGAAGATAAAAACCCCCAAAAGATAATTACGAGAATTTATATCCCAAGCTCTGGTCATTGTCTAAAAGTATAGTTCTGGTGTTGGCAGCATGGTAACCATTACGAGATCAGAAATGGTGGCACGAGGCCAGACACAGTGGCTCCCACCTGTAATCCCAGAGCTTTGGGAGGCCAAGGCCAGAGGATTGCTTGAGCCCAGGAGTTCAAGACCAGCCTGAGCAACATAGTGAGACCCCATCTCTACAAAAAAATTTAAAAAGTTAAAAATAACCAGGCATGGTATGTGCATACCTGTAGCCCCACCTACTTAGGCTGAGGCAAGAGAATGGCTAGAGCCCGGGAGATTGAGTCTTCAGTGACATGATCACAGCACAGCTCTCCAGCCTGGGCAGCAGAGCAAGACCCTGCCTCAAAAAACAAAAGACATGATGACATGAGTTTTTCTTTGCAAGAGCCCTGGGAGTCGTTTTAAAACTTACTGTCACATTCATGACAAATATTCTTTCTAGATTTTGAATAGGAACAAATATTTCTATCAAGAGGGAGAATATCTTCCCCATGCAATTCCCAGATGTCAAGAGAGCCAGATGTGACTCACATTTGCCTACCAGGAGGAAAAGGGAATACCTTGTTCAGCAGCAACTCCTTAGTGGGTACCCGCCAGAAGTGGTCTCCAAACAAGGCAGGAATCTGTGTATTCCTCACACAATTCAAGCCATTCCAAATACACACACTGAGGTTTGCTTTTGGGTAAATGAAAATAACTTTTTTTTGAGACAGTGTCTCTGTCGCCCAGGCTGGAGTGTAGTGGCGCGATCTTGGCTCACTGCAACTTCCGCCTCCCAAGTTCAAGCAATTCTCTGCCTCAGCCTCCTGAGCAGCTGGGATTACAGGCACCAGCCATCAAGCCCAGCTAATTTTTGTATTTTTAGTAGAGATGGGGTTTCATCATCTTGGCCAGGCTGGTCTTGAACTCCTGACCTTGTGATCCACTCGCCTTGGCCTCACAAAGTGTTAGAATTACAAGGGTGAGCCACTGCACTTGGCCATAACTTTTGAGTTTCACCATAAGAAAGCTATATGGTGAGCAAATGTTGGAAAATCTTAACTGCAGGTGACATTAAGCTGTAGGGTTGCGGGCTGGGCGCGGTGGCTCACGCCTGTAATCGTAACACTTTGGGAGGCTCAGGTGGGTGGATCATGAGGTCAAGAGATTGAGACCATCCTGGTCAACATGGTGAAACCCCGTCTCTACTAAAAATACAAAAAAATTAGCTGGGCATGGTGGCGTGTGCCTGTAATCCCAGCTACTCAGGAGGCTGAGGCAGGAGAATTGCCTGAACCCAGGAGGCAGAGGTTGCTGTGAGCCGAGATTGAGCCATTGCACTCCAGCCTGGGTAACAAGAGCCAAACTCTTTAAAAAAAAAAAAAAAAAAAAAAAGCTATAGGGTTTCATTTTCAAGGAAACCAATATCTTAGCCCATGGCAAGCAATACCTGACTGGAAAAACACTCTTAGATGTCACTGATAGGCTCCCTGCACAAGGAGAAAGCTGAGGCACAGAGAGATTTGAGTATGGCCCAAGGACACGGATTTGGTAAGTGGTGGCTGGACTGCAAGCCCAAGTAGACAGTATTACCTTAGACTGAAATACAAACACTGCAGAGTCCTTTCTCCGTTGGTCATATTTCACAAGAGGAAAATGGGACCTGAAAAGTAGAAGACACAAGATTGCACAGCTAATGCATCAGAGAGCTGACATTTGAACGCCCACATGATAAGTACATGCATACACTCATTTACCGTAGGCAACTCTTAGATTCTGTTATTCCCATTTTAAGAATGAGGAAACTAGGTTAGGCGTAGTGGCTCTTGTCTGTGCTATCAGCACTTTGGAAGACCAAGGCAGGAGGATCGATTGAGTCCAGGAGTTCAAGGCTGGTCTTGAACATAGTGAGACCCTCTCTCTACAAAAAATAAGAATAAAAAATTAGCCATGCATGGTGTCGGGTGCCTATAGTTCGAGCTATTGGGGAAGCTGAGGAGGAGATCACTTGAGCCAGGAGTTCCAGTCTGTCATGAGCTATGATGGCACCACTGCACTGCAGCCTGGGCAACAGAGCGAGACCCTGTCTCAAAAAAGAATGGGGAACTAAGGCTAATAAAGTTTAAGAATTTGCCTAAGGATGGAAAGCCTTTTTTTTTTTTTTTTTTTTTAATGAGACGGAGTCTTGCTCTATTACCCAAGCTGGAGTGCAGTTGCGTGATCTCGGCTCACTGCAACCTCTGCCTCCCAGGTTCAAGCAATTCTACCTCAGCCTCCCAAGTAGTGGGGATTACAGTTGCATGTCAGCATGCCCAGCTAAATTTTTTTTTTTTTTGAGATGGAGTTTCGCTCTTGTTACCCAGGCTGGAGTGCAATGGCGCCATCTCGGCTCACCGCAACCTCCACCTCCTGGGTTCAGGCAGTTCTGCCTCAGCCTCCTGAGTAGCTGGGATTACAGGCACGTGCCACCGTGCCCAGCTAAGTTTTTGTATTTTTAGTAGAGACGGGGTTTCACCATGTTGACCAGAATGGTCTCAATCTCTTGACCTCATGATCCACCCGCCTCGGCCTCCCAAAGTGCTGGGATTACAGGCATGAGCCACCGCGCCCGGACTTTGATTAATTTTTTTGAGGACTTTCAAAGTAAAAATGAAGGTATCTGATCTCTTGATAAGCCCTTAGTCACTAGTAGATATTATATTGCATTTAATTCCTGAGGCCCTTCCTCCACCTATTGGTGGTGTCATCTTTCCCACAGGACCTTTTCGTCCTTTAAATCTAACCGAACCAGCTCTCCCCTTCATGCTCCTTGTCCCTGCCTTCCTCAGCAAATTGTTTCCACATTTATCTCTTCCCTCTCCAGCTTCTGCCTCTCCCTTGCCACTGGCTTCTGTCCTGTTTGTTCCCAGTTTGCAGGCACTGGCCCATTTCTGTCTCCAAGTCTTCCTCATTGTTACTTTGAAACATTTCTCACAGCACTAGAGAAAACACAGTGTGGTTGGACAAGACCTTGGGACCGTGGGAGCTGAAATCAGTGTGTCTGTGTTTGGAGGTTGGAGTTGGGCAACCTCTCTGGCTCAGATATTTTTCTGTTTGTTTGTTTTGTTTGATCTTTAAAATGAGGATGACAACTAATAACATTTATCGAATGTGTTTATATCCTGGACACTGTGCTAAACCATTTCCCTGCATTATTTAAGGCCCATGAGACAGCTAGAAGTGTTTGTGAGCGTTTCCAGAGTGCATGCCTGTGAAGCTGTGAACAATGCCCAGCTCTCAACGTGACCCTGTTACGTAAGAATGATTCTTTTTCTCTTCATTCCCACTTAGTTCCGGCCCTCAGTCATCAGAGTATCCTCCTCAAAGTTCTCCTTGACTCCCCACCTAAATAATCCTGCATTACTTTTATTTTTTTCTTCTTATTTATTTTTATTTTCTTTGCCACTTCTGTATCTTCTTTGGCGAAAATCCTGTCACTACTTTTAAAAACGATGAGTTCGAGTCCTTTGTAGGGACATGGATGAACCTGGAGAACATCATTCTCAGCAAACTGACACAAGAACAGAAAATGAAATACCGCATGTTCTCACTCATAGGC
>CM052665.1:52674606-52749122 GCA_028533165.1 Leontopithecus rosalia
ATTTATTCTTTTTTTTTTTTTTTTTTTTGACACAGAGTTTTGCTCTTGTTACCCAGGCTGGAGTGCAATGGCGTGATCTCGGCTCACCACAACCTCCACCTCCTGAGTTCAAGCAATTCTCCTGCCTCAGCCTCCCGAGTAGCTGGGACTACAGGCGCACGCCACCATGCCCAGCTAATTTTTGTATTTTTAGTAGAGATGGGGTTTCACCTTGTTGACCGGGATAGTCTCGATCTCTTAACCTCATGATCCACCTGCCTCGGCCTCCCAAAGTTCTGGGATTATAGGCGTGAGCCACCGCGCCCGGCTATTCTTTCTTTTTTTAGTAGAGTCGGGGTTTTGCCATGTTGGCCAGGCTAGTCTCACACTCCTGACCTCTGGTGATCTGCCCACATTGGCCTCCCAAAGTGCTGGGATTACAGGTGTGAGTCACTGCTCAGCCCATACAAAATATTAACCAGGTGTGGTGGTGTGCACCTGTAGTTCCAGCGACTCTGGAGGCTGAAGTGGGAGGATCACCTGAGCTGGGAATTTGAGGCTGCAGCAGGCCTTGATCATGCCACCGCACTTGACCTTACATGACAGAGTAAGACCCTGTTTGAAAAAAAAAAAGATAGTGGTTATCTCTGGAACGTGGGTGATGATCAGAAGGTTCTAGTTATATTCAGTTTCTTTTTATTTTATTTTATATTTTTTAGAGACAGGGCTTCACCATTTTTCAGATTAGTCTCAAACTCCTGACCTCAGGTGATCCGCCAGCCTCAGCCTCCCAAAGTGCTGGGATTACAGGCGTGAGCCACCACGCCTGGCCTGATTTTAATTTTCAAGACAGCCTCGCTCTGTCACTTAAGCTAGAGTGCAGTGGTACACTGTCAGCTCACTGCAACCTCCGCCTTCCTGCTTCAAGCGATTCTCCTGCCTCAGCCTCTCACATAACTAGGATTACAGGTGCCCACCACCACACCTGGCTAGTTTTTATATTTTTAGTAGAGACAGGGTTTTACCATGTTGGCCAGGTGGTTCTCATACTCCTGACCTCAAGTGATCTACCCACCTCAGCCTCCCAAAGTGCAGGGATTACAGGCATGAGCTACCATGCCCAGCCATGTTCAGTTTCTTAATCTGAGATATACTCACTTGGTGAATAAGTCATTTAGCCACATGCATATGATGTGTGTGTGTGTGTGTGTGTGTGATACTTCAATAAAAGGTTTATATTAAAAGAGATGAAAGGAAAAATTCCATGGTATCTGAATAATTCCATGGTAGTCAGAATAATGGTTCTCCAAAGACTTTCACACCCTATGTCCTGGAATTTGTGAATATATTATGTTACACAGCAAAAGAGACTTCACCGTTGTCATTTATTTATTTTCAATTTTTTCCTGGTCACTGGGACCACCATGGAGCAAGTATGACTCAGTTAAGGATCTCAAGGTGGAGAGCTTGCTCTGGATCATCTGGGTGGCCCCCAATGCAATCACTAGGATCCTTCTAAGAGGGAGGCTAGAAAGTCAGATTCCAGGCCGGGCGCAGTGGCTCACGGCTGTAATCCCAGCACTTTGGGAGGCCGAGGCAGGTGGATCACCTGAAGTCAGGAGTTCGAGACCAGCCTGGCCAACATGGAAACTCGTCTCTTCTAAAAATACAGAAATTAGCTGAGCATAGTGGCGCACACCTGCAATCTTAGCTACTGGGGAGGCTGAGGTAGAAAAATTGCTTGAACCTGGGAGGCAGAGGTTGTAGAGAGCCGAGATTGTGCCACTGCACTCCAGCCTGGCTGACAGAATGAGATTCCATCTCAAAAAAATGTCAGAGTCAAAGAGGAGATGTGACAAAGGGAGCAGAGGTCAGAGTGGTGTCCTCTGAAGTTGGCAGAAGACGGTATGAGCCAAGGAATGCAGGCAGCCCCTGGAAGCTGGAAAAGACCAGGAAACAGAGTCTTCTCTGAAGCCCAGAGGAAGCACAGCCCTGCCAAAGCCTTGATTTTGGCCCCTGAAACCCAGTTTGGACTTCTGATAGCCACAACAATAAAATAAATTCATACTGCTTTAATGCCTTTGACTTTGTGGCAGCTTGTTACAGCAGCAATAGGAAACTAATGCAGTGCCAAAAGCAACTTTGAAGGGCATGATAATCTACTCCAGGAATTTAATTAATAATATTCCAAGTTATATGAAACAATTTAATTCACAGTTAAAAAATTCTAGGCTCTGGCCAGTCACAGTGGCTCACACCTGTAATCCCAGCACTTTGGGAGGCCCAAGCAGGTAGATCACTTGAGGTCAGGAATTCAGGACCAGCCTGGCCAACCTGGGGAAACTGTCTCTATTAAAAAGTTAGCCGGGGTCGGGCGCGGTGGCTCAAGCCTGTAATCCCAGCACTTTGGGAGGCCGAGGCGGGTGGATCACGAGGTCAACAGATCGAGACCATCCTGGTCAACATAGTGAAACCCCGTCTCTACTAAAGATACAAAAAATTAGCTCGGCCCGGTGGCGCGTGCCTGTAATCCCAGCTACTCGGGAGGCTGAGGCAGGAGAATTGCCTGAACCCAGGAGGCGGAGGTTGCGGTGAGCCGAGATCGGGCCATTGCACTCCAGCCTGGGTAACAAGAGCTAAAAACTCCGTCTCAAAAAAATATATATATAAAAAAAATAAAAATAAAAAAAAATAAAAATAAAAAAAAAGTTAGCCGGGTGTGGTGGTGCATGCCTGTAATCCCAGCTACTACGGAGGCTGAGGTAGGAGAATCGCTGAAGGAGAATGAAGTATCAAGTATCTTCTCAGACCACAGTGGAATAAAACTAGGAATCAACTCCAAAAGAAATCCTCAAAACTCTACCAAAACAACAACAAAAAAATGGAAATTAAACAATTTGCTCTTGATTTTTGTTGAATGATGAAATCAAGATGGAAAGGTCTTCACAGTGAATGATAATAGTGATACAAGTTATCAAAGCCCTGGGATACAGAAAAAGCACATGTCATAAAATGCTACCTCAAAAAGTCTGAAAGATTACAAACTGACAACCTAATGTCACACCTCAAGGAACTAGAGAAACAATAACAGACCAAACCCAAAATTAGCAGAAGAAAATAAGTAACAAAGATAAAAGCAAAACTAAATGAAACTGAAACATAAAAATACAGAAGGTTAATGAAAGAAAAACTTGTTTCATTGGAAAGGTAAACAAAATCGATAGACTATTAGCTAGATTAATCAGCAAAAGAAGAGAGAAGATTCAAATAAGCTCAATTAGAAGTGAAAATGGAGACATTACAACCACCAGCACAGAAATACAAAAGATAATTCAAGACTACTATGAACATTTCTATGCAGACAAACTAGAAAACCTAGACGAAATGGACAAATTCCTGGAAACATACAACCCTCCTAGCTTGAATCAGGAAGAAATAGTAATCTTGAACAGGCCAATGGTGAGACTGAATCTGTAATTTTTAAACTTCCAAAAAAAAGCCCAGGGCCAATGGATTCACAGCCAAATTCTACCAGACCTTCACAGTAGAATTGGTATTAATTCTACTGAAACTATTCAAAAAGATGAAGAAAGAGGTGAGGCGCGGTGGCTCATGCCTGTAATCCCAGCACTTTGGGAGGCCAAGGCGGGTGGATCATGAGGTCAAGAGATCGAGACCATCCTGGTCAACAAGGTGAAACCCCATCTCTACTAAAAATAAAAAAATTAGCTGGGCATGGTGGTGCGTGCCTGTAGTCCCAGCTACTCGGGAGGCTGAGGCAGGAGAATTACTTGAACTCAGGAGGCGGAGGTTACGGTGAGCCGAGATCACGCCATTGCACTCCAGCCTGGGTAAGGAGTGAAACTCTATCTCGAAAAATAAAAAAAAAAAGAAAACCCTAAAAACTTCAAAAGACTCCCAGATTTGATAAATGAATTCAGTAATGTCTTATGTTACAAAATCAATGCACACTACTTGGTGCAGTGGATCATGCCTGTATTCCCAGCACTTTGGGAGGCCAAGATGGTTGGATCACTTGAGCCCAGGAGTTTGAGACCAGCCTGGGCAATATAGTGAGAACTTGTATCCATCAAAAAAATTTAAAACTGCTGGGCACGTGGCTCATGCCTATAATCCCCAGCACATTGGGAGGCCAAGGCAGGTGGATCACCTGAGGTCAGGAGTTCAAGACCAGCCTGGCCAACGTGGTGAGACTCTGTCTCTACTAAAAATACAAAATTGGCCAGGTGCAATGGCTCACACCTGTAATTCCAACACTTTGGGAAGCTGAGGCAGGTGGATCATGAGGCCAAGAGATCGAGACCATCCTGGCCAACATAGTGATACCCCATATCTACTAAAAATATAAAAATTAGTTGTGCAAGATGATGCATGCCTGTAGTCCCAGGTACTCAGGAGGCTGAGGCAGGAGAATCACTTGAACCTGGGAGGTGTAGGTTGCAGTGAGCCAACGTTGCGCCACTGCACTCCAGCCTAGTCAACAAGAGCAAAACTCCATCTCAAATAAATAAATAAAATTAAAATTAGCTACTTGTGGTGGCATGTGCCTGTTGTTCCAGCTACTTGGGAAGCTGAGGTTGGAGAATCGCTTGAGCCCAGGAGGTGAAGGTTGCAGTGAGCTGAGATCAGGCCACTGCACTCCAGCCTGGGTGATAGAGCAAGACTCTGTCTTAAAAAAAAAAAAATCAATGTACACAAATTAGTAGCACTGCTATACACCAATGACTTAGTCCCTTTTACAATAGCTGCTTAAACATACCTAGGAATATGCCTAGCCAAGGAGGTAAAAGATCTCTATAAGGAGAACCATAAAGTACCACTGAGAGAACTCATAGATGACACAACAAATAGAAATACATCCCATGCTCATGGATTGAAAGAATCAATTTTGGGAAAATGACCATACTGCCCAAGCAATCTATAGGTTCAATGGCAATTCCTTTCAAAATACCAACATCATTTTTTGCAGAATTAGGAAAAACAATCCCAAAATTCATATGGAATCAAAAGAGACCAAATAGCCAAAGCAATCCTAAGCAAAAAGAACAAATCTGGAGGCATCACATTACCTGACTTCAAATTATACTACAAGACTATAGCAACCAAAACAGCATGGTACTGGTACAAAAACAGATACAGAGACCAATGGAACAGAATAGAAAACCCAGAAGTAAAGCTAAATACTTACAACTGATCTTTGACAAAGCATACAGAAACATAAACTGGGGAAAGGACAACCTATTCAATAAATGGTGTTAGGAAAACTGGATGGCCACATGTAGAAGAATGAAATTGGATCCCTATCTCTCACCATATACAAAAATCAACTCAAGATGGATTAAAGACTTAAATCTAAGACATAAAATCATAACAATTCTAGAAGAAAACCCAGGAAAAACTCTTGTGGACATTGGCCTAGGCAAAAAATGTAGGACTAAAACACCAAAAGCAAATGCAATAAAAACAAAAATAAATGGGACCTAATTAAAAAGTTTCTTCACAGCAAAAGAAATAATTATCAGAACAAACAGCCAACCAAGAGAATGGGATCAAGTATTTGCAAACTATGCATCTGACACAGGACTAACATCCAGAATCTATAAGGAACTAAAACAAATCAGCAAGAAAAAAAACAAATAATCCCATCAAAAAGTGGGCCAATGACATGAGTAGACATTTCTCAAAATAAGATACACAACTGGCTAACAAATATATGAAAAAACATTCAGTATCACTAATTATCAATGAATGAAAACCACATTGAGATACCACCTCACCCCAGCTAGAATGGCCACTATTAAAAAGTAAAAACAATAGATGTGGGCATGAGTGTGGTGAAAGGCAACACATTCGCACTGCTGGTGGGAATGTTAATCAGTACAGCCTCTATGGAGACCAGTAGGAAAAGATCTCAAAGAACTAAAAGTAGATCTACCATTCAATAGAGCAATCCCACTGCTGGGTACCTGCCTGCCGAAAGGAAAGGAAGTCATTATGCCAAAAAGATATCTCCATACATACGGTTTTGCAACACAATTCACATTTGTAAAAATATGGAACCAACCTAAACACTCATCATCTGATGAGTGGATAAAGAAAATGTGGTATATAGGCTGTAATCCAAACACTTTGGAGGCCAAGGTGGGCAGATCACCTGAGGTCAGGAGTTCAAGACCAGCCTGACCAACATGGTGAAACGCCGTCTTTAAAAAAAAAAAAAAAGAGCCGGATGCAGTGGCTCACGCCTATAATCCCAGCACTTTGGGAGGCCGAGGCGGGTGGATCACGAGGTCAAGAGATCGAGACCATCCTGGTCAACAAGGTGAAACCCCGTTTCTACTACAAATACAAAAATTAGCTGGGCATGGTGGCCCATGCCTGTAGTCCCAGCTACTCAGGAGGCTGAGGCAGGAGAATTGCTTAAACCCAGAAGGCAGAGGTTGCGGTGAGCCGAGATGGTGCCATTGCACTCCAGTCTGGGTAACAACAGCGATAATCCATCTCAAAAAAAAGAAAAGAAAGAAAAAAAGAAAATGTCGTATATATACACCATGGAATACTACTCAGTCATTAAAAAATAAAATAAAATAATATCGTTTTCAGCAACTTGGATGGAGCTGGAGGCCATTATTGTAGGTGAAGTAACTCAGGAAAGGAAAACCAAATACTGCATATGCTCTGTTACAAGTGGGAGCTAAACCATGGGTATGCAAAGGCATACAGAGTGGTATAATGGATGTTGAAGACTCAGGGAGGGGGAGGATGGGGGGGGGAACAAGGGATGCCTATCAAGTTCAATTTATATCACTTGGGTGATGGATGCATTAAAATCTCAGATTCCACGACTACACAATTCATCTGTGTAACCAAAAACAACTTGTATCCCAAAAGCGATTGAAATAAAAATTCCAGACTCTGGAAAACCTACGTCCCTTTCCTCTTAATTAAATAATTCTCAAAATAGGTTCAGATATAACTCTGAGCCATTTAAATATGAATGATTAAAATATTTCCATCTGGCCACCTAAAATTTTATTTGGGTCATGGCTTATATCAATAATCAGGGTTTAAGCACAGAAAGTGGGCCACTAGGTATATGGCAGGGATTTGGCCTCTTGCAATTGCAGAAGCTGGTTGAACAGTCTCTGTTAGGCTTCTTTCTTTCTGATGCTGGAGCCTGATGCCCACAGAACAGGCAATAGAGAAAGGAGAAGGACATAAGGCTGGGAGAGTGAAGACAAACTGGAACCTACAGAGATGTACTGGAACTTGAGTCAGTCTCTCACCTTCTCCAGCTTTGAGGATGTGAATGTTTTGCTGGAGAAGCTGATACCCTTCAACCAAGAACTAAGTCATGCCTGGCCCAGGAGTCAGAGAACCTTCCGGAGAATCCAGGAAAGGGTAGAGTAGCTCTGGAGAGGCTTCAGGCTCAGTTGCAACTGATGGTCAACAACTGAGCCTGAAGCCAGCAGATAAACAGTAATACAGGTGAACTCCACCAGCATCTGGACCCCTGCACTAGACTGCAGAGTGTAAAAAATGATACAGTTCTCAGGCCGGGCGGTGGCTCATGCCTATGATCACAGCACTTTGGGAGGCTGAGGTGGGTGGATCACGAGGTCAAGAGATCGAGACCATCCTGGTCAACATGGTGAAACCCCGTCTCTACTAAAAATACAAAGATTAGCTGGGCATGGTGGTGCACGCCTGTAATCCCAGCTACTCGGGAGGCCAAGGCAGGAGAATTGCTTGAACCCAGGAGGCGGAGGTTGCGATGAGCCGAGATCGCGCCATTACACTCCAGTCTGGGTAACGACAGTGAAACTCTGTCTAAAAAAAAAAAAACCTGCTCTGTGGTCGGACATGCAGGTTTGACTCTGGGCTCCACCTCATACTTGTTGTGTGGGCAAATTACATTCACCCCATGACAACATGACTCTGCTGTTAGTAAGAGAGGGGAGCCGTGGTTCTTCCTCACAGAACTGTTGTATCAACTGAAAACTTATGGGGGGCTGTTTAAAACGGCACCTGCCATGTAGTGAGTTTACGATGAACATTTGCTCATTATCATGATCATCATTATTTATTTATTTTTTTTAGACGGAGTTTCGCTGTTGTTACCCAGACTGGAGTGCAATGGCACGATCTGGGCTCACTGCAACCTCCGCCTCCCAGGTTCAAGCAATTCTCCTGCCTCAGCCTCCAAGTAGCTGGGACTACAGGTGCGCGCCACCATGCCCAGCTAATTTTTGTATTTATAGTAGAGATGGGGTTTCACCGTGTTGACCAGGATGGTCTCGATCTCATGACCTCGTGATCCACCCGCCTCGGCCTCCCAAAGTGCTGGGATTATAGGTGTGAGCCACCACGCCCGGCCTGATCATCATTATTAATGTTCATGTAGAAAACATCCTGGAAGCAGCCAGACACTGTGGCCCATGCCTGTAATCCCAACACTTTGGGAGGCCAAGACAGGCAGATCACCTGAAGTCAGTAGGTCAGGAGGTCTGGCCAACATGGTGAAACCTTGTCTCTAATAAAAATACAAAGGTTATCCAGGTGTGGTGGTGGGCGCCTGTAGTCCCAACTACTTGGGAGGCTGATTGCTTGAACTTGGGAGGCAGAGGTTGCAGTGAGCTGAGACTGTGCCACTGCACTTCAGCCTGGGAGACAGAGCGAGACTCCGTCTCAGAAAACACACACACCCCTGGAAGCATGGATAGACAAGGGAGGTTGGGTGGTTTTGTTTTTTCCTTTGTGCCTTTCCTTCTTTTATGGTTTTTATTTGAGACAGGGTCTTGCTCTGTCACCCAGGATGTAGTGCAGTGGTGCGATTATGACTCACTGAAGCCTGGGCTCAAGCAACCCTCTCACTTCAGCCTCCTGAGTAGCTTAATAAAAATAGATATACACCACCATGCCCAGCTAATTTTTTACTTTTGTATTTTTTATAATGGCAAGGTCTCCTTATGTTGCCCAGCCTGGTCTTGAACTCCTGGGCTCAAGTGATCCTCCCAATTCAGTCACCCAAAGTGCTGGGATTACAGGCACAAGCCACCATGCTTGGCATCTTTGTTCTTTTCTATGTCCTTGAAAACATCTACAATAAACTTGCACTTTTTTTTTGAGACAGGGTCTCACTCTGTCACCCAGGCTGGAGTGTAGTGGAACAATCTCGACTCACTGCAACTTCCACCTCCCATTTTCCAGTGATTCTCCTGCCTCAGCCTCCCAAATAGCTGAGACTACAGGTGCACATCACCAAGCCCAGCTAATTTTTGTATTTGTAGTAGAGACAGGGTTTTGCCATGTTGGTCAGGCTGGTCTAGGTCTCCTGGCCTCAAGTGATCCACCCACTTGGACTTTCCAAAGTGCTGGGATTACAGGCATGAGTGACCATGCCAGACCAGTTCACACATTATTTTTGTTATTTTTTTTTGTTTTTGAGACGGAGTTTCGTTCTTGTTACCCAGGCTGGAGTGCAATGGCGCAATCTCGGCTCACCGCAACCTCTGCCTCCTGGGTTCAGGCAATTCTCTTGCCTCAGCCTCCCGAGTAGCTGGGATTACAGGCACGCGCCACCATGCCCAGCTAATTTTTGTATTTTGAGTAGAGACGGGGTTTCACCATGTTGACCAGGATGGTCTCGATCTCTTGACCTCGTGATCCACCCACCTCGGCCTCCCAAAGTGCTGGGATTACAGGCGTGAGCCACCGCGCCCGGCCAACACATTATTTTTCAAACAATTTCCCATTCCAATAAAACCCTTCATCTTTTTCACAAGCCCTTTTTTTTGACTCCATTTATACGGTCCTTCTTCAACCTACTGCTCCTCCACATGTAAATAAACAGAACTAAGAATTATATCCTGTCTTACCGAAACTAAACAAGCATCTCATCCTCTCTATACGGTTTTCTTCATTATCCAATATTTTTGGCCTCTTCTTGATCCTCCTTTCCAGAACAGTAACAACGTCTGTCCCTAACTCAAAACTGGTAGGTAAACAGCAAATGTGTCTTCTAAATAGTTGTTCTGTAAAAGCCAAATTTGATTAGCACAGGGAGAACATTTTCTTCTAGCCAGTAGATAAGGTAGACCCTACCAAAACACACTCTACCTTTTCAACATCTAATTCAAGAAGCAAATGTGTCTCCATGGCTACCTGGTACTCTAAATTTAGATACCTCAGCAAAAGTATTAACTTTTTTTTTTTTGAGACAGAGTTTCACTCTTGTTACCCAGGCTGGAGTGCAACGGCGCGATCTCGGCTCACCGCAACCTCCGCCTCCTGGGTGCAGGCAATTCTCCTGCCTCAGACTTCCGAGTAGCTGGGATTACAGGCACGCGCCACCATGCCCAGCTAATTTTTTGTATTTTGAGTAGAGACGGGGTTTCACCATGTTGACCAGGGTGGTCTCAATCTCTTGACCTTGTGATCCACCCGCCTCGGCCTCCCAAAGTGCTAGGATTATAGGCGTGAGCCACCGCGCCCGGCCAAGTATTAACTTTTAAAAATAATTATTTCAAGATTTCATATAAATGCAATGCTGAGTTTAGGAATATCAAAGCACAACCATAGCAGGTTTTATCATGGTGGTGTTTTTATTTTTATTTTATTTTATTGCATTTTTCAGACAGAGTCACTCTGTCACCAAGGCTGGAGTGCACTGGCACAATCTTGGCTCACTGTAACCTCCACCTCCTGGATTCAAAAGATTCTCCTTCCTCAGCCTCCGGAGTAACTGGAGATTACAGGCACGCACCACCACACCTGGCTATTTTTTTGTATTTTTAGTAGAGATGGGGTTTCACCATGTTGGCCAGGCTGGTCTCAAAGTCCTGACCTCAAGTGATCGGCTCACCTCGGCCTCCCAGAGTGCTGAGATCACAGGCGTGAGCCACCATGCCCAGCCAACAGTGTTTTTATTAACCAAGTGATCGTTTTTGTTGTTTTGCTTTTTTCAAAAATATTATCCTTAACTTTTTATTTTGAATGTTTTCAAACCTATGGAAAAGTTAAAAGAATGCGCAAAGTGGCAGGGCACAGTGCTCACGCCTGTAATTCCAGTACTTTGGGAGGCTGAGGCAGGCAGATCATCTGAGGTAAGTAGTTCGAGACCAGCCTGACCAGCATGGCGAAACCCCGTCTCTACTGAAAATACAAAAATTAGCCAGGCATGGTGGCAGGCACCTGTAACCCAGCTACTCAGGAGGCTGAGGCAGGAGAATCCCTTGAATCCAGGAGGTGGAGGTTGCAGTGAGCCGAGATTGCACACTGTGTCCCAGCCTAGGTGACACAGCAAGACTCCATCTTAAAAAAGAAAAAAAAATGCGTGCTTGCTACGGCAGCACATATACTAAAATTGGAATGATACAGAGAAGATTAGCATGGCCTGCACAAGGAACACACAAATTCGTGAAGCGTTCCATGTTTTTGAGTCCAGGCTGTGATGGGTCACAAGCCTGGGAGTGGCACAGTGACTGCAGCTACTGCGAACTCTGAGAATGGGGCAGGGAAGCCCTGGAAGAAACATGGCAACAGAAATAAAAAAGAAAAAAGTCGTAGACTCTACAAGCACCTGGACATGTGAAGTTGGGCTGCAACAGAATGCCATCTGCACTGTGCAGATGGGAAGGAGCAGAGGCCGCTGGTTGCCTATGGAACTGTTCCAAGACACTGGCACTGTAGAAGGGGCCTGCTCTTGTGGAACACAGCTGCACCTGACAGTCTTCATGTCAAGACTGAGGGCCTTCTGGAAACACCAACTCTCACTAAAAGGAGTTATTGGGGAGCCCCAGAAACCTACTCCAGCTGCACCTGACAGTCTTCATGTCAAGACTGAGGGCCTTCTGGAAACACCAGCTCTCACTAGAAGGAGTTATTGGGGAGCCCCAGAAACCTACTCCAGCTGCACCTGACAGTCTTCATGTCAAGACTGAGGGCCTTCTGGAAACACCAACTCTCACTAAAAGGAGTTATTGGGGAGCCCCAGAAACCTCCTGGCCAGCACAGTGCTTCACGCACCAACATGGTGAAACTCCAGTGAACCTCTATCTCTACTAAAAATACAAAAAAATTAGTTGGGTGTGGTGGCGTGCACCTGTAATCCCAGCTACTTGGGAGGCTGAGGCAGGAGAATCCCTTGAACCTGGGAGGCAGAGGTTGCAATAAGCAGATATTGTGCCATTGCACTCCAGCCTGCGTTACAGAGTGAGACTCCATCACAAGAAAAAAAAATGGCAAGGGATAGTTCATGAGACACATTTGGGACAAAGGTGAAACAGAAATTCCCCATTCCTTTTTTTTTTTTTTTTGAGACGGAGTTTAGCTCTTGTTACCCAGGCTGGAGTGCAATGGCGCGATCTCGGCTCACCGCAAACTCCACCTCCTGGGTTCAGGCAATTCTCCTGCCTCAGCCTCCCGAGTAGCTGGGATTACAGGCACGCACCACCATGCCCAGCTAATTTTTTTTTGTATTTTGAGTAGAGACGGGGTTTCACCATGCTGACCAGGATGGTCTCGATCTCCTGACCTCGTGATCCACCCGCCTCGGCCTCCCAAAGTGCTGGGATTACAGGCTTGAGCCACTGCGCCCTGCCCAAGAAATTCCCCATTCTGAATGCCCTTGTTGGGTTCCTCAGACTCTAAACAAGGGACTTGCGTTCAGTTAGTGGGTAGTGGGGGCTCACTTCCACTGAGGAACATGTAGAATATATCCACCAGGTGACAGGGAAGCTGCGGTATTTACTAACTAGCCATCTTCACTGGTTATTCCACTTATTTAAAATATGTCCAGAATAAGCAAATCTCTATATAGAGGAAGTAGATTAGCCGTTGCTTAGGTATAGGAGGGAATGGGAAGATTGAGGCCTGTCTTTTGCAGGATAAAAATGTCCTAAAATTGATTGTAGTGATGGTTATACAATTCTGAATATGATTAAGACCATTCATTGGTGAATTATATGGTATGTAAATTATAGTTCAATAACATAGTTACAAAATATAATCAGAAGCATGAAAGCACTACTGACAGTGGTTTATATCTGTGTCCTCACCAATCTCATGTCGAAATGTAAGCCCCCATGTTGGATGTGGGGCCTGGTGGGGGTGATTGGATTATGGGGAGAGTCCTCAGGAATGGTTTCGCTCCATACCCTCCGTGCTGTTCTTGTGATAGTGAGGTCTTGTCACATCTCGTTGCTTCAACGTCTGTGGCACCTCCCCGCTGTCTCCTTCCTGCTCCAGCCATAGAATACGTGCCGGCTTCTCCTTAGCCTCTGCCATGATTGTAAGTTTCCTGAGGCCTCCCTAGAAGCAACAGCTGCTGTGCTTCCTGTACAGTCTGCAGGACTGTGAGACAATTAAACCTCTTTTCTTTATTAAAAAAAAATGCACAAAGAATATTATATAACCTTCATGTAGTCCACATTGTTAGTTTTTCCCATATTTGCTGATATATGTGTGTATACACACACACACAGTTGACCCCTAATCCACACAAGTTTGAATTGTGTAGGTCCACTTAGACGTGGATTTTCTTCTGCCTCTGCATCCCTAAGACAGCAAGACGGACGCTCTTCTCCCTCCTCCTCCTCAGGGAAGATATGAAGGTGACAAGGACAGAGATCTTCATGATGATCCACTTCCACGTAAGAAATAATCAGTGTATTTTGTCTTAGCCTGGGCAACATGGCAAATCCAAAAAATTAGCCAGGCATGGTGCACACACCTACAGTCCCAGCTACTCAGGAGGCTGAGGTGGGAGAATTGCTTGAGCGAGGGGAGGTTGAGGCTGCAATGAGCTATGATTGTGCAGCTGTACTCCAGCCTGAAAAGCAAAGTAGACTAAAATATATATATGTGTATATATATACATATATTTTATCTCATGATTTTCTTAATAAAAATTTTTTCCCTAGGTTACTTCATTGTAAGAACACAGTGTATAATATATATAATATGCAAAATACGTTAATTGACTGTTTAAGTTATCAGTAAAGCTTTGGGTCCATAGTGGACTATTTGTATTAGATAAGTTTTGAGGGAGTCAACAGTTATACATGGATTTTTTTCAACTATGAAGGGGGTTAGCACCACAATCTTCATGTTATTCAAGGGCTAACTATATATACATAATACTTTTTATTTCATTGAACCACTTGAAATTAAGTTGTACATTCAGCAACATGGTAAAAAAAAGAAATTAAATTGTACATATCATGACATTTCACTTCAAATACTTTAATATGTATCTACTAAGAATGAAGACATTGCGGTATATGAGTACATTACATAACCACACCCCCAAGAAAATGAACAGTGATTGTTCATTTTCTTGGGTGTGGTTATTATAGGCAGGGTGACTTATGCCTATAATCCCAGCATTTTGGGAAGCTGAGGCAGGTGGATCACTTGAGCCCAGGAGTTCAAGACCAGATTGGGCAATAAAGTGAGAACTCATTGCTACAAAAAAAAAAATTTTTTTTTTTAATTAGCAGGGGCCAGGCGTGGTGCCTTATGCCTATAATCCCAGAACTTTGGGAGGCCGAGGTGGGTGGATCACTTGAGGTCAGGAGTTTGAGACCAGTCTGGCCAACATGGTGAAACCCCACCTCTACTAAAAATACAAAAAAATAGTCAGGCATGGTGGTGTACGCCTGTAATCCCAGCTACTCTGGAGGCTGAGGCAGGAGAATCACTTGAATCCAAGAGGCAGAGGTTGCAGTGACACTAGATTGACCCAGTTCACTTAAGCCTGGGCACCAGAGCAAGACTCCATCACCTCCCCTCTGAAAAAAATTAGCAGTGCATGGTGGCACATGCCTGTAGTCCCAGCTACTCAGGATTGCTTGAGCGTGGGAGGTGGAAGTTGCAGTTAGCCAAGATTGCAACACTGCACTCCCACCTGGGCAAAAGAGTAAGACCTTGTCTCAAAATAAAATAAAGTAAAACAAACTACACAAACACCGTTATTATCTCACAGTGTCTGTGCATCAGAAATCCAGATAAGGCTCAACTGAGTCCTCTGTCTCAGAATCTTTCTCAAGGCTGCTCAAAGTGTGGGCCAGGGCTAGCATTTTACCTGAAGGCACAACTGAGGAAGAATCCAGGCCAGGCTCATGTGGTCTTCAGCAGAATTCAGTTCCTGAAGGGCTTTTGGCCTGCGGGCCTCTGTTCCTGGCTGGCTGTTGGCTAGAGGCTGTTCAGTTTCCCTTTTTTTTTTGAGACGGAGTCTGGCTCTGTCACGCAGGCTGGAGTGTAATGCCTTGATCTCAGCTCACTGCAACCTCCCCCTCACACGTTCAAGTGATTCTCCCCGCCTCTGCCTCCCAATTAGCTGGCATTACAGGCACCTGCCATCAAGCTGGGCTAATTTTTGTATTTTTAGTAGAGACAGGGTTTCACCGTGTTGTCCAGGGTGGTCTCAAACTTCTGACCTCAAGTGATCCACCCCCCTCAGCCTCCCAAAGTGCTGGGATTACAGGTGGGAGCCACTGTGCCTGGCCTAAAAATGTTGTTTAAAACCACCACCACAACCACCACCACCAAATATACGTGTAGACTAAAACAACTCCATCTTAGAAGCTAATTTGCTATGGTGACTTTTCTAATTTTTTTTTTTTTAGATGAAGTCTCACTCTTGTCCCCCAGGCTGGAGTGCAACGGTACAATCTTGGCTCACTGCAACCTCTGCCTCCTGGGTTCAAGCCATTCTCCTGCCTCAGCCTCCTGAGTAGCTGGGATTACAGGTATGTGCCACCACACCAGGCTAATTTTTGCATTTTTAGTGGAGATGGGGTTTCACCATGTTGGCCAGGATGGTCTCCAACTCCTGATTTCAGATGATCCACCCCCCTCAGCCTCCCAGAGTGCTGGGATTATAGGCATGAACCACAGCGCTCGGTTGACTTTAAGTTTTAGAGACAGGTCTCGCTCTGTTGCCCTGGTTGGAGTGCAGTGGTACAATTATAGCTCACTGTAACTTTGAACTCCTGGAATCAAGGGATCCTCCCACCTCAGCCTTCTGAGTAGCTGAGACTACAAGAATGCTCCAGTAGATAAAGTAGAACTCTTAGAAACATTCCCAGAACTGAGGTAAATCGAGTCAGTATGAGGTCTGGCTTTGCCTGTAATCCCAGCATTTTAGGAGGTCAAGGTGGAAGGGTTGCTTGAGCCCAAGAGTTTGAAATCAACCAGCCTGGGCAACATAATGAGACCCTTTATCTATAAAAAATTTTTAAATTAGCCATGCCATGGTCATGCCACTGCATTCCAGCCTGGGCAACAGAGTGAGATTTTGTCTTAAAAAAAATTATTCTGATTTACTTTTCCACCCAGCAAATGTATAGGAGTGCCCTTTAACCCACGTCCTCGCCAATATAAAATATTATCATTCTCTTTTACCAATAGGCAAAATTGTCTTTGTTATTTTATTTTACACTCACCACTAATGCAGTTAAAAGCTTTTTTCCCCACAAAACACAGTAAGTGTTAATGAAGGTGTGAAGAAATTGGAATCTTGGTGCATCACTGGCGTGAATGCAAAATGGAAAACAGTATGGCAATTCCTCAAAAATTAAACATAGATTTACCATTGATTCATCAATCCCACTTCTGGGCACATCCCCCAGAAGAATTTGTATGCTTGTGTTTATAGCAGCATTATTCTCAGTAGACAAAACCAACTCAAATTTCCATCAACAAATCAATGGATAAACCAAATGTCATCTATACCTAAATGAAGTATTATTTAATCTTAAAAAGGAAATTTGACACATGCTACAACATGGATGAACCTGGAAGACATGATAAATAAAAGCCAGACATAAAAGGACAAATTCTGCAGGATTCTACTTACATGAAGTGCCTAGAATCGTAAAATTCATAGAGACCGGAAGTAGCATGATGCTTGCCAGGGACTGGGGGAGGCTGAAATGCAGAGTTGGTGTTTAATGGGTATGAAGTTTCAGTTGGGGAAGACCAAAAGGTTCTGGAGATGGATGGGGGTGATGATTGTGTAAAATGTAAATGTCCTTAATGCTGATGAACTGCACACTTGAAAATTATTAAATGGTACTTAAACATTTTTTTTTTGAGACAGAGTCTCACTTTGTTGCCTAGGCTTGAGTGCAGACATATGATCTCGGCTCACTGCAACCTCTGCCTCTCATGTTCAAGCGATTCTTGTGCCCAGCCACCATCTAGCTGGGATTACAGGTGCAAGCCACCACACCCAGCTAACTTTTTTTTATTTTTAGTAAAGATAGGGTTTTGCCATGTTGGCCAGGCTGCTCTTAAACTCCTGGCCCTGGAGTGATCCTCCTGCCTCAGCCTCCCAAGGTGCTGGAATTATAGCATGGTGAGCCACCGTGCCCAGCCAAATGGTACAATTTATTTTCTGTAGATTTTACCACAAAAGAAACATATTTTTGTATTTAAATTTTTCCAAATAGAGATAGGGGGGGTCTCACTATGTTGTCCAGGCTGTTCTCAAACTCTTGGGCTCAAACAATTCTCTCATCTTGGCCTCCAAAAATATTGGGACTTATATTTATATTTCTTTTGAGAATTATCTTTTCATATCATTTGCTAATATTTCTATTGGATTTTTTTTCATATTGACAATAAGAATTCTATAGTTTGACATCTAGCCCTTTGTTATATGTGTTGCAAAAATTTTCCCTGAACCTAACATTTCTCAGGTATTTGTTTACCTAAAACCAGATCAAGCCAGGTGAGCACCATTAGTCCTAGCTACTGGAGACTAATGAGGCTGAGGCAGAATGATGCCTTGAGCCCAGGAGTTCGAGACTGTATTGAGCTATATGGTTGCCCCACTGTACTTCAGTCTGGGTAATAGTGAGACCCTATTCTCTAAAAAACAAACAAGTGAGGCCGGGCGCGGTGGCTCCCGCCTGTAATCCCAGCACTTTGAAAGGCCGAGGCAGGTGGATCACGAGGTCAAGAGATCGAGACCATCCTGGTCAACATGGGGAAACCCCGTCTCTACTAAAAATACAAAAAATTAGCTGGGCATGGTGGCGTGTGCCTGTAATCCCAGCTACTTGGGAGGCTGAGGCAGGAGAATTGCCTGAACCTAGGAGGGGGAGGTTGCAGTGAGCCAAGATCGTGCCATTGCACTCCAGCCTGGGTAACAAGAGGGAAACTCCGTCTCAAAAAAAAAAAAAGACTAAAAAAAATTAACTTTTTAGGAACATTGTGTGTTTCTCATTTGTTCTTTTTTTATGTCAAAGACTTCAGTCAAAAACGCTCATTTTTTATGCCTACCAAGAACCATATGGAGACCTGAAAATGTGAGAGAGCAGCAGCACACCTCTCTACCAAAGCACCTAGGCTCTGCCCATCCTGGTGTCTAGGAGAACGCTTTATTCATATTACATCAATTAAGTCCGTTGAATTTAATATTTCATTCATATTGTCTTTAAAGATAGGTGAAATGAGAACTGAAGCAGAAAGTGAGAAATCATGTGATGACCATTAAGGTTGTCTTCACTGTATTTCTCTTGAAAATCTAAATCAGCACTGGTGGAAATGACAACCTTGCACATTTTAATATGCTGCCACATCCTTGCACAGAAACAGCCAAGCATGCAAGACTCTTTCTTCTCTATGAATCATGCAGAACAGATTAGTGTATTTCAAAATTCTCATACATAACTTGAATGTCTTATCGTTAGTATTCACACATTTTTTAAATTAGAATTTTATAAGGAGTAACATCAAGTGCTTTCCAGAGGTAAAACTTTATATACATTTTTAATGTAATTCAGTTACGGGTTAAATCTAAAACATTTACAGTTAACGATGTAAGGAGGCACTGAAGGACTTAACAAAAGCCACATTCTAACAGGATAGCACAGCCAGACCTTATGAGTACGAGTTCCCATTATCATGCTCAACTTAAGGTTAAATTAAGTGTTGTTTCAAAAGCTTTCCTCTACTCTACATATTGCTGTCAGGTGGGTGGGGGGCGAGCAGGAATCTGCCAGGAATCTAGTAATTATAGGTTCTGAAACTCACTCAGGAAGATCAGCAAATGTGTACTATGCCCCAACTGCCAGGCCCGGCATCATCCACTCTGACCCTGTGAGTAAGGTATTATCGTCCCTTTGGTTAAGCCCATTACCTATATCCTTAGCCCCTTCTGTTAGGAGGTCATGTTCATTTGCAGCCGAGAGGTGGTAGAACATAGCCACAGATGACGTGATGTGCCTTGCTCCGATGCCGATGTACATTCACCCCAGCAAGGGTCTCCTGTCCTCCTGCCGTTTCCCCTCAAGTCCATCACTAACCATGGCACTATCCATTTCCATGCCCTCAAAAAAATTCTCAAACATCTACTTACTGTTTTCCACTGGAAAAGATTTTGTGGAATCAGCATCTGGAAGCTAATATGTAATTATAAAGGTGGAACTAGCCATGCTGGATTCTTTTTTTTTTAGACTGAGACTAACTCTGTCGTCCATGCTAGAGTACAGTGGTGTGATCTCAGCTCACTGCAACTTCTGCCTCCTAGGTTCAAGCGATTTTTCTGCCTCAGCCTCCTGTAGCTTGGGATTTCAAGCACATGCCACCCCTGGCTAATTTTTTTGTTGTTCTGGTTGTATTTTTAGTAGACAGAGTTTCACCATGTTGGCCAGGCTGGTTTTGAACTCCTGACCTCAAGTGATCTGCCTGCCTCAGCCTCCCAAATTGCTAGGATTACAGGCATGAGCCACTGTGCCCTGCTTTTTTATTTTAATAGCAGTTTCTTTTCAAATTGAATTTGTATCCAATTTTGAGAAAATGTGCAATACTCCAAAGTAAACGAGCTTTTACGCCTAAATATTGGTTCGCATGCATTCTGTTTCCTTTCAGTTTCATATTTGTAAAGATTATTTAAATAATATTCATTCTTATTTGCTTCCCAAAATGCGGATGGCTACTGGGACTGCTTGCCTGGTTACAGGGGCTTTTGTGTACTGTGGGCATGAGCAGTATTATTCCTAATAGAGGAATCATAAAAAACTGTAATGGCTAAATTATGGTTTTTACCACACGATGAAATATTAAGCAAATATCAAAACATTTTACAGTTAAGGAAAATCCCAAACATACGAAGAAAATTCACCATGTCTAAAATAATTGCTTGTAGCTTCTGGGATTAAACGGTTTTGTTTGTTTGTTTTTAAGATGGAGTTTCGCTGCTGTTACCCAGGCTGGAGTGCAATGGCACGATCTCGGCTCACCGCAACCTCCACCTCCTGGGTTCAAGCAATTCTCCTGCCTCAGCCTCCCGAGTAGCTGGGACTACAGGCGCATACCACCATGCCCAGCTAATTTTTGTATTTTTAGTAGAGACGGGGTTTCACCTTGTGGACCAGGATGGTCTCGATCTCTTGACCTCGTGATCCACTCACCTCGGCCTCCCAAAGTGCTGGGATTAGAGGTGTGAGCCACCGTGCCCAGCTGTTTGTTTTTTGAGGCAGTCTTGCTCTGTCACGCAGGCTGGAGTGCAGTGGTAGATCTCAGCTCACTGGGTTCAAGTGATTCTCCAGCCTCAGCCTCCAGAGGAGCTGAGACTACAGGCACCCACCACCAGCTGATTTTTTTTTTTTAGTAGAGATGGGGTTTCACCTTGTGAAACTCCTGACCTAGCTCAAGTGATCTGCCCACCTCAGCCTCCCAAAATGCTAGGATTATAGGAGTGAGCCACCATGCAGGGATCCTAAATGGTTTCTTACTTTTATATTTTTGGAAGTTTTAAAAGATGTAATCTAACTTTCACAATCTTGAAATAAAAGCAATTGTTACCAATTGATGAGCTACTTCCCATCATCTACTTAAGCCTAATTGTTTAGAAATTCTCAATTTTAATTCTCAAAATTACTTGGTGTTTTAACCAAGTATTTCTGTTGCAAACTCCTGGAGCAAATGGGGGTTGTGATAAGCAGATACATCTTTAAGTCTATCTGTGTGAGTTAGTAGAGATTAGTTTTTAGTTTGCCAATGCTTGTTTTAATGCAAAAAAAGTCTAAATGTCTGACAAATTACATATTCTTGAAATAAACTACACAGTGCTTACAAACGCTGTGTAAGTATACTCATTGACGTAGGAGAAAGGTCACAGTATGCTCAAGACTACAAAATAGGATGTACAACACCACTTTGTATAATCATATAAGCATAGAATAGGATCTGAGAAAAATGCATCTTTAAATAGCTACTTAAATAGTTGCCTAAGTAAGCGAATTATGGGTGTTTTTAGCTTGTCTGCAGTTCCTAAGTTTTTTTTAATGAGTATTAATTGCTCTGCTATGACCACACATATATTTCTCACCCCTGCATCTGTCCATGCCCCTAACTTCATCCCTACCCACAAGACTTTTACACACATTTCCCAAACTGCTACAACAGAACAGAACCTCCCCCTGGGGCCTCCGTGATTACCATGGATCCAAGCTAAGTACCAAGATCTGTGCCTTAAATCCTGATTAACCCACATTTGACGCACAACACTCAATCTCTGAGAAGCCAAGAGAATGCAGGGTTCTTGTTCACTAGTTTTTCTAATCAAGAATTGCTATCTGATAAGTAGTTCTCTTCCTTATACTTTTTAAAAAATTTTTATTTAAAATTTGTGCAGGGGCCATGCTAATCTTCTCTGTATCGTTCCAATTTTAGTATACTTGCTGCTGAAGTGAGCATTCCTTATACTTTTATTTTATATATTTATTTTTTTTGAGATGGAGTTTCACTCATTACCCAGGCTGGAGTGCAATGGGGCGATCTCAGCTCACCGCAGCCTCCACCTGCTGAGTTCAAGCGATTCTCCTGCCTCAGCTACCCGAGTAGCTGGGACTACAGGCACGCGCCACCATGCCCAGCTAACTATTGTATTTTTAGTAGAGACGGGGTTTCACCATGTTGACCAGGGTGGTCTCGATCTCTTGACCTCGTGATCCACCCGCCTCGGCCTCCCAAAGTGCTGGGATTAGAGGCGTGACCCACTGCGCCCCGCCCCTTATACTTTTAAATGTCTGATATTGGTACATCCAGTCAACTGTTCTCATCACCCAAAAGTACCATCAAGTGTTTGAAGGGCAAGAGATTAACTTTCTGTACTGATCCCAGAAAACATGCCTCAAAGTGGCTTTTGAGACAAGATCTTCGTCCCCCAGGCTAGAGTGCAGTGACACAATCTTAGCTCACTGCAGCCTTGAAATCTTGGGCTTGTGATCCTCCTGCCTCAGTCTCCTGAGTAGCTGGGACCACAGACATGCATCACAACGCTCAGCTAATTTTAAAAATTTTCTGTAAAGGTGGGGTCTCGCTGCTGCTCAGGCTGATTATAACTCAGACTCAAGCAATCCTCCTACCTTGGTCTCCCAAAGCTCTGGTGTGACTGCCACATCCAGTCTCCACGGCGGCTTTAAAAAACTTTTCCTTTGACAGTTGAAGTCGGTTTATCACAAAAATATGTGTTCCTTCCTGTGGGTACGATAAAAAAAATAAGGAAAATGGGCAGCTTTAGGGCTAGCAAACACCTGAGTAACTGGTCAGATAAAACAAGGCAAGCCTTGCCCCAAAAAAACTGTAGAAAAGCCTAACAGAAGCCGGGCATGGTGGCTCAAGCCTGTAATCCAAGCACTCTGAAGGCCAAGGTGGGCGGATCACCTGATGTCGGGAGTTCAAGACCAGCCTGACCAACATGGTGAAACCCAGTCTTTAAAAAAAAAAAAACCCAAAGTCTAACAGAGTAGTTCTAGGTAGAAACTTAAAGTACTTCTGTTATGCTTTTCTACAATTTTTTTTGTATCAATCTATAAACCAAAACCCTTTCCCTGTTTTATTTTGTAAGAAAAACTAGTGATTTCTTTAAATATGTCATTACAACTTGTATAGAATGATTGAGACAGCCCGTGATTTGGAAACACCTATCACCACTCTCATGGGTGGGAAAGTTGGGGAGTTTAATTAACTAAACACTGGCAGACGGGTTCTATGGTTAAAATTCTAATAAAAAACTTAGCTATTCTCCTAAACTTGGGAATTAAAGGCAGATCTGTTCATCACTGTTTCAGGCCTCCATAGTGTAATGACCACAGCACTCAGCTGGCCCTAGTCCCTTCCCATCCCCCAGGAGTTATCAGAATTTCTTTGCTGTCAGGTTATCCCAAGTCACTGACCTTTGCATTTGCTTTTACTATATCCTCACTATTCCCCATCAACTCTGCTCAGGCAGTCCGTGCAGAGATCTATGACCCCATAGGGCTTGTTTTTAAAGGATTCTTGCCTACTGATCAGCCAACAGGCAAAACACACCAAATGTACAGAGGTTTGAATTGTTCCAAGGACCCCTCTTTAGTGATAACCTCAGCAAGGTCCATCTCTGGCCAGTTTCACTTTTGCCAAAGCAACAGTTGCCCTACGCCACCTCTAAAGACTACTTAGAGGACAAAATGAGAATACAATGTATGTGAAAGCAAATCAGGAAAATACATACCACATTAGATTCAGTCATAGCTTATTCTGTATATTTTTTTTTTGAGACTGAGTTTCACTCTTGTCACCCAGGCTGGAGTGCAATGGTGTGAACTCAGCTTGCTGCAACCTCTACCTCCTAGGTTCAAGTAATTCTCCTGCCTCAGCCTCCTGAGCAGCTGGGATTAGAGGCGCCAGCCACCAAGCCCAGCTTATTCTTATGTTCTTAGCAGAGACCGGGTTTCACCATGTTAGCCAGGCTAGTCTCCAATTCCCGACCTCAGGTGATCTACCTGCTTTGGCCTCCCGAAGTGCTGGGATTGCACGTGTGAGCCACTATGCCTGGCTTACTCTGTACTTTTAACATATGAAGAGCTAGTAATTATGTATTTGCTTTAATTCAAGACACTGGAATGTTCTTCCATTAAACCAATATAGTCAAGCACTTCAAAGGACATAGTAGATCTCAAGCACTCCTGTCCCACGCATCAGTGAACCACATGATGGTCCCATATTATGTAACACTGTATTTACTACACTCATCCAAGTTTACATAGACAAATACTCACCATTGTATTACAACTCCCTATAGTATTCACACAGTAACACACTGTAAATTTGCTGCCTAGGAGGGATAGGTTCAACCATACAGCCTATGTATGTAATAGGCTATGCCACTGAGGTTTGTGTAAGACACACTATGTTGTTCACACAAGAAAACTGCCTAACAATGTTTTAGACAGTACCCAGTGACTCATCACTGCATCAAACAAAAACTAAACATTTCACTCTTCAAAATAAATTTGGAAGACCAAATGTGGAACTTTTCGAGACAGGGTCTCACTGTTTGCAGTGGTGTCATCTGGGAACACTACAACCTCCACCTCCCAGGTTCAAGTGATTCTCCTGGCTCAGCCTCCCGAGTAGCTGGGACTGCGGGTGCAAGCCACCATGCCTGGCGAATTCTTTTATTTTTAGTAGAGAAGGGGTTTCACCGTGTTGGCCAGGCTCAAATGTGAAAATTCTGTAAATAAAATTTAAACCAGAATTTAATCCACATGCTTCAAAATATTGTTTCATAATTGACATTTTATTGGTTGAGGAACAGTACAGACATTTCAATTTGTACACAATTCTTAACATATGTAAAAAGCCATGTATTGTAATTTTTTTAAAGTTATTCCAGTGACTTTCCAGCTTAAAATTTAGATGCAAATTTTCCTTAAGAGGCTATCAAGTACCTGTATCTTCACGTTGATAAGCTGTTAACATACATCCCAACAATTCACAACTGAACAGCATGTACACTACATATTCAAATTTTTAATCATTCACAGCACAGTAACAGTTATTAGCAAAACAGGACTACCACACCAAAGATGTTACAGAGTACACACAATTCTGACGGAGAGCCACAATCAGAGTGGTTTTCTTTAGGAAACAATTCTACTAAAAAACAACACGGGAATAGAAGTAATTTAAAATGTTCAAGACATTAAATGCAGGACTGACTCCATATTGCCATTTAATATGCTTTGTATTATAGGATATAAAAACTAACTCCCCATCTATGGAATGTTAAGCGGACACCCGAGACAGTCAAAGCCTCCCATAATTCAATATCCCACACTATTTTCTGGCTGTACCGAAAAATAAACAACCAGAAAATGATTTCACCTCTTAAAAAAAAGCATTTACACTTAAAAAATGGGATGAGGTGGGATTCCCTCCTTCTTAAAAATGTTTCTAGAGCTACTAAAAAACTTGCATTTACAAAATAGTTGATAAAAATATTCCTCTGGATTGTACAAGAAGGGAGACGGGGACCACTGATAAGACATGGTATATGGTATTAATCGGACTTGGCTTCTTTCTCTCCTGCTTCATCAGAGGCTGGACTCTGCAAAACAAAGGAAATTGGGATCTTGAGGAATACGTTGTCATTTTATTTATATGCAACTATCAGATCTTTTAAAAAGTCAATAATCTTTATTTGTAAAGTCACTTACTCTTGTTTAAAAAAACTTTTGTAACCACCCTCCCAACCCCAAATCAGTACTTCTAGCACTTCCATGGTAATGTACACATCAGAGAAGCAAAAAATGTGAGTTGCACCACATGTACATTCCAAGCTGAGGTCACTCTAACAACTGGCTTTTTTCTGGTCTACTTAGTGCCACTATTTTACATCTTTGTGCTTTTTAACTGATGATTTTGCCTTTTTTTTTTTTTGAGATGGAGTTTTGCTGCTATTACCCAGACTGGAGTGCAATGGCACGATCTCGGCTCACTGCAACCTCCGCCTTCTGGGTTCAAGCAATTCTCCTGCCTCAGCCTCCCCAGTAGCTGGGACTACAGGCACACACCACCATGCCCAGCTAATTTTTACATTTTTAGTAGAGACGGGGTTTCACCTTGTTGACCAGGATTGTCTCGATCTCTTGACCCCGTGATCCACCCACCTTGGCCTCCCAAAGTGCTGGGATTATAGGTGTGAGCCACTGTGCCCGGCCTGATTTTGCTGTTTAAAATGGCCCCCAAGCATCTTGTCCAAGTGCTATTTAATGTTGCTAAATCCAAGGCTGTGATGTCCCACACAAACAACATGTATTGGAGAGCTTTGTTCAGGCACCAAGTACAGTGCGCTGTTGGTAGCGAGTTAAATGTGAATTTAACAAACATTAAATAAGGCATGTGTAACAGAAACACACATGTAACAAGGCCACGTATTTATCAATTGATGAAAATGTTGTGATCAGAGGTTTGTAAGAACCCAATCCTGTATTTCCCCTATGTCAAATGGTTTCATACTTGTGGCAGCCTTATGTTAATAAACAGAGCTATAAACAAGGGAGAACCAACTGTAATTTGATAACGTGTATTAGAAGGTCAAGTTCTTCCTTAAAATCAGAAGTAGATTAGCAATGTGATCTTATGATCACACAATATTTGATGTATGGTTAGAATTAGGAAGTACAGGCCGGATGAGGTGGCTCACACCTGTAATTCGAGCACTTTGGGAGGCTGAGGCGGGCAGATCACCCAAGGTAAGGAGTTTGAGACCAGCCTCGCTAACATGGTGAAATCCCATTTCTACTAAAAATACAAAAAATCAGCCAGGCATGGTGGTTGGTGCCTGTAATCCCAGCTACCTGGAAGCCTGAGGCAGGTGAATCACTTGAAGCCAGCAGGTGGAGATTGTAGGGAGCCAAGATTGCGCCACTGCACTCCAGCTTGGGCAGAAAGAGTGAAACTCTATCTCAAAAAACTACGAAAAACAAGTTAAAAAACAAACTGGGATTGTAAATTTCTAAATTTAGGAGTAAGCAGTTTATCACTTAAGAATCTGATGTATAGGCCGGGCGCGGTGGCTCAAACCTGTAATCCCAGCACTTTGGGAGGTCGAGGTGGGTGGATCATGAGGTCAAGAGATCGAGACCATCCTGGTCAACACGGTGAAACCCCGTCTCTACTAAAAATACAAAAAAATTAGCTGGGCATGGTGGCACGTGCCTGTGATCCCAGCTACTCGGGAGGCTGGGGCAGGAGAATTGCCCCAGCAAAAAAAAAAAAAGTAACTTTAGGGTAATAATTTTTAAATTTTGATGTTTATACATCAAATTCTTTTTTTTTTTTTTGAGACAGAGTTTGGCTCTTGTTACCCAGGCTGGAGTGCAATGGCATGATCTCGGCTCACCGCAACCTTTGCCTCCTGGGTTCAGGCAATTCTCCTGCCTCAGCCTCCCGAGTAGCTGGGATCACAGGCACGTGCCACCATGCCCAGCTAATTTTTTTGTATTTTTAGTAGAGACGGGGTTTCACCGTGTTGACCAGGATGGTCTCGATCTCTTGACCTCGTGATCCACCCACCTCGACCTCCCAAAGTGCTGGGATTACAGGTTTGAGCCACAGCGCCCAGCTAAAGTTATATTTTCTAACTCAGCTAACAAGCATAAAAGGAAGGCCTGGCTTCACTGAACCCTGCTTCGGTTACTTTTGAAGAAACAGCTTCCCAGCTAGAGGACTGCAGGAGAGTTCACAACAAATCAATCAAAACCTGTTACAGATTTCTTTGTGCTGTCTGTACTCCCATTGCTTCATTTAATTAATAAAAAGAAAAAAATATCTTTTCCTCATAGCTTAAAACAATAAAGATTCAGCCTGGGTAACAAACAGTGTCTCTAAAAACAAAGATTAATGACACTAGTCTTTTATTTGCTTGATCTAGGTTATTACTCAGACCTTCATTCACTGTGGGATACTGAACAAAACTTTGTTCAGTATTATAATGAATAAAGACTTACCTGCTACAAAAAACATATCATTTAGTATCTACCGTTCAGAGTCAAAAGCAATCAAACACACGCGCACGCACACACGCTTCTGACCTCCTCAATTTTCGTTTCCCCGTTTTCTGCAGGTAAATCTTCTTTAGTTTCTTGGTTAGCCACTTCAGCCTGTTTTCCCTTTGCTCCCCTTTTCCCTTTTGTTTGCACTTTTTTGTCTGAAGATTTATCCTATGATAGAATAAGAATATACTTTAAGTACAAACTTTACCCCTTACATTTTGTTTTACTTTTTTTCCCTCATGTCAGACAAGTAATGTGCACAATGGTGCTGACTTCGTAGCAAAGTTTGAGAGAAGGTTTGAGGGACATCTCACACAAGTGAAAAAAACCCAATATTCAAGCTTATGAAAGATCTCATTTTGTATGACCATATCTGCAATAGCTATCATATTAATGTCTATCACACATCAGTAGATATACCTATTACATTAGACAACTCAGGACCCACCCCAGTAATCAGGAAAAGAAAATATGCTAAGGATATTTTAATAGTACTTGCATGTCAAGCCTCATTAGATGCTGGACAAATCCTAAAGCCTGAGCCATACTTCACCACTGCTGCCATTATCCAAACTATTCCCTACAGTTCCACATGACAGGACAAATGCGGTAGAATATTGGAAGAGTCTCGTTGACAGTATCCCCACCCTCCCCAAATTTGTTTTGAACATAAAAAATCAACCAGTGTCCTCACAAGACCTTAACCCTCACATTAAGACCATTCACCTGAAAAAAAGCACCATGCCGCAGTCATGTTGACTATCCTGCTACAGTTCATCCCGTGATATCATGAGAAACTGAAAGTATCAATTTAGAATTTATCATTTTCATTTAGGTGTTTGAAAAATCTGAAAAGCATCGGTATTAGTATGACCATACCAACTTGACACATTTAAGTCCAAAATCTGAGCCATGTTAAAGCAACATAAAAATACTTTTGGATACCATCCATCAATGCTGAGAAAAACTTAGCATTTATTCCTTGTAATTAAGTGTGCAGCAGCAGTTAAGTTTAGGCACCAATGGGTGGTATAAAAGACCCATACAGGTACTGACCAATTACTTGAGTTCAAGGGCCATAAAGATATGCAGGTACAGCTCACAACTTCAATGCCAAGATGGGCGGAAAAATCACTGCAGGGTATTCTGTACTAAGGGATTCCACACAAGACAGCACAATGACTTTCAATATTTCAACATCCTTTGAATAACAAATTAGAAACAAATATATTTAAGACAAAACTGCTACTACACACATTGCTATCACAAATTTTCACAACTACTTCTGTATTTAAGAACTACTCTTTTGGGCCGGGCAAGGTGGCTCACGCCTGTAATCCAAGCACTTTGAGGCCAAGGTGGGCGGATCACCTGAGGTCGGGAGTTCAAGACCAGCCTGGCCAACACGGTGAAACCTCATCTTCAAAAAAAAAAAAAAGAACTACTCTTTTGTAATTTGATTTCTGAAGATTTCTCATTAATTTCATAATCACCATTCCAATACCAAAAACACAAAACTGGGAAACAGTTAAAACAGAATATATAATAATACCATGGACTCAAAACAAAACCACTTGTAACCATTATAAGCTGATAACCTAGATAAAACAAAATCAATCATGTTTTCTGAATATGTTTGGACCTTTAAAATATTTAGTTCGAGGTAAATGGTACAAGTCAGAAATACACACTGTGACAGATAATGCTTTGAAAACGTCTACTGTGTAGTATATCAATACACCAAGTGCTTACCTTCTGTTTAAAGTCTCAACTATGAAGTCAAAGGTGTATTACAGAAACTATATGTAAAAACGAACAAATCCCTTCTGTCCTTTTTCCTTTGGGAAAGCTGACCTCATAGGCTTGTTCCTCAAAAGGCACTGACATGAGGTGAGGACTTACCTGTTAGCCTCTCAATTAAATCTGTTGTCCCAAACCCACGGGGGTAGAACTTGCAACTGTTTTCATTAAAAATTCACTTTACAGCCTTAGCACAAGCTACTTCATGGGAGTAATGGAGAACAAATGAGCACTACCAGCCAATCAAAGGGAAGCTGAGGAGCAGTGGGGGGGTGGAAAAAGTAAATAATAAAAAATTTTAAACAAACAAACAAAAAAGGACAAAAATTCACTTTACAGATCTCAAGATGGACATAGATAAATAAGGAAAGAAAAATGTAAAGAGGGAAACAGGCAGATATTTCAGCCAATTAGTTAAAAATAAAACACAGAATCAAAAAAGATAGATGATAATATACCGCTCACACAGACATTTTGAACAAAGCCAGCTAATTTTCTAGGCCTTCATCAAGTTTCCGTGCTGCTTTAACTGTATACAGAGAATTATCGCATCATCTTCTGGTATAACAAATTGGAAAGTTGAAAAATACCTTCCTTGAAGCTTTATTTTTAAGATCACAAAAACAGAACTTTCTGTTAAAGAAAACATGGTTAAGATTTTTACTGGCTAGGCGCGGTGGCTCAAGCCTGTAATCCCAACAATTTGAGAGGCCGAGGCGGGTGGATCACGAGGTCAAGAGATCGAGACCATCCTGGTCAACATGGTGAAACCCCGTCTCTACTAAAAATACAAAAATTAGCTGGGCATGGTGGTGCGTGCCTGTAGTCCCAGCTACTCGGGAAGCTGAGGCAGGAGAATCGCTTGAACCCAGGAGGCGGAGGTTGCAGTGTGCCAAGATCGTGCCATTGCACTCCAGCTTGGGTAACGAACAAAACTCCATCTCAAAATAAATAAAGAAAGACTTTTACTGAGCTCTGTACAAATCGTAAAAAAGAAAAAAAATCTTTGTTTTATACCTTTATTTAACAAGGACAAATTTAATTATCATCCAAGAACTCTTCAATGTCAAGGAAATTAATGTCGCCTCTTCTGATGACTGTGCAGTGCTTACCTTCTACCTACACTTTCAGGAAAGAGGTGAGGGCATTAACAAAATTGTTTTCGAGACTTCAAACAGCAAACTCTCCGAAGTTTTGAGTAGAAAACACCACGTGAAGAACATGTAGAGCTTTACAGACGGTAGTTTCAATGCTATCTCTGAACACAAAGTTTATTCGTTTTACACGTTCTGCTTTTCCACTCTGAAAGTTATCAAACACACGTATACCCAAAACTAACTTCATTCTATAGACCTGCAATACGAATCATGCAATCATGAATTTATTAGGGAGCAACCAAAACACGGTTTTGTTTAACCGCTGGTAAAGCAATTCCAGAGTACTGGCGGTTACGTTCTCAAAGAACGCAACTTTTGATCTCTCCTCCCCTACCCCGTAAAAAAGTCAACATTCCCCCAGGTTGGCTTGGAAACTATATATAAAAATTTATGTTCCCTTTTTCCTGACCTCAGTCCTAACTTGGCTCTTTTATTGTCAAAGAGGAAGTACAAGCACACAATTAAAGGCCAAGCACCAGCCACAATATACGCAACGCTAAGAATAAATTTCCTTTGTAGACTTTAGTTAGTATTTAATATTTTTTGTCGTCCCAAGTCTCCTAAAATCTGCAGCAGCATTAGTGTGATTCGGTCCCATAAACCAGGATGAATAGATGCATTACATTTTGCCCCGACCAGGAAAAAAATATTTACCGTAGTTATTAAAATATAAAGAAATCTCAAATAGCTCATCAGAATGAAAAGTCCCACATTAACGAGCAGCGTAGCCTAAGACCCTGCTGCATCCTAATGCGCGTTTCGAAGCCTACCTTCGCTGCTGCCTTTTTCGGCTTCGCTTCCACTTTTGCAGGAGGTTTCTGAAAGACAAAAGTAGCACTGAGCGTCCTCACCGGGGACGACCCGGGGAAAACAAACGGTTACGGACTGGCTTTACTTACCGCTGACAACCGCGCGGATCTCCTCTTGGGCTTGGAGAGAGAAAAAGGAAGAGTCAGCGAGAAGAGCAGGCAGGCCAGCGGCTCACGGGAAACCCACCCGCACACCCCGCAGAAGGCCCCGCGCTCACCTCTTCCTTGGCGGCCCCTTCGGCGGAACTGACCTGCGAGGAGAAGAAAACGCGGGGATGGACGCGGGCCGCCGTCCCAGGACCCGCGCGCCCGCCCGGCCCCGAGAACAATGCCCGGCCGCGTGACGTCACAGCTTCCCGCTGCCCCGTTCGAATCGCCCCCTCGGCTCCCCAGACCGCCGAACGTTCCAGAACACCCGCCCCCGGGGCCGCCGAGCGCCTCCCGGGCCCGGCGCCACCGTGAGGGCAGCGGAACCTTGGCCTCGCGGGGCCCGGCGGAGCGGCCAGCGGCAGCCCCAGGGGGGCGTGTGCGGGCCGCGGCCGCCGCTCACCTTCCTTTTGGGCATCCTGGCGGCTGGGAGGCGCGTGCCGGGTGCCTGCGGGCCGCGGCGCGCCGAAAGCCTTTGCGAAGCTGGGCTGCCTGTCCGCTGCCACTCCTCCCGCCGCCCGAGCTGCCGAGACCCACAGCGGGGGCGGTAGGAGAACCGGATGGAACCGGATTGGGAGCCCGACTCCTCCTCCCCCCGCGTCCCCGGCCACGGGCTCCCCCTCCCCGCCGGCCGGGCCGCCCCCCGCCCCCCGCCCCCGCCCATTGGCTGCGGGGCTCAGCCCGCGCCCGGAATAGGTGAGGCGGGCCATCACTCGGCCCCCGCGTCCCGCCCCCTCCTGGGCGCCCCCCACCCTTTCCCGCCGTCTCGCGGGGCCCCAGACCCAGGCGAGGGGGGCGGGGCCCCAGTGGCGCTCCGGCCTCACGGTAGTTTGTTTGAAGCCGAGCCGCAAAGTGCGGTCTGCGCGCTGATTGGTGGAAGTATGCCACGTGACTTCGGCTCTCCACCCACAATCCTTTTGGATATCTGGGCGCCTTCAGGCCGCTGGCATCTGGCCCCTCACCTTTAGGGTGAATTGTGTTTGAACATTTATAGTTCGTATCCTAGACTGGGAAGCTAGAGGGACAAGGGATACAGGAACTAGCAAATTCCTCCTGTCTCAGTCGGCAAGAAAGGCTATCTAGGGTCCCCAGCTTCGCTGGCCTGCATGAAGCGGGCCCTGGTGCGCAGGCTCCGGAAGGGAGGGCGTGGGAAGGAGAGCTGAAGCCAGATCGCCGTGCGCCAATGCGCAGGCGCGGGGCATTTGCTAAGCTTCCACTCGTGCTGGTCTGCGGCTGAGGCTCCGACGCGAGTTTATTGCGGGCGGCTTTCTGTGGAACTTGTTTCCTTCCTTCCATTCTTTTATTTGAGGCAGAGTCTTGTTCTGTCCTCCATCCTGGAGTGTAGTGGTGCAGTCACAGCTCACTGCAGCCTCGACCTCCTGGCCTCCAGCTATCCTCCCACCTCAGCCTCTGGTGTAGTTCAGACACAGGCGCGCACCACTCTGCCCGGCTAATTTTTGTAGAAACGCGGTTTCACCATGTTGCTCAGCCTGGTCTTCAACTCCTGGGCTCAAGCGATCCTCCCGCCTCGGCCTCCCAAAGTGCTTAGAATGCAAGCTGTGGAACTCTCTTCAGGTTTTCCTGGAGGACTGCAGGTGCACGAGAGTCGTTTCTGGTCCCAGAGTAGGGCACCTCTCAGGTTCCAGCTCCTGAGAACCGTTTGCTACAGTCCCCAGCACTCGCGGATCCCCGGAGGGCTGTTTTATTTTATCCACAGGATTGACTGAATATATATCCTTATACATTCCATATGTATCTCAGGAAGAATATACAAGGAAGTAGTACCAGCGGTTGCCTCTGGGGAGAACTGGGGAGGTTGAAGGTAAAAATTTCCTTTTTCTCGTGTGTAATGTTTTTTCTTTTTTCTATCTGTATGGATTACCTTAAAAAAAATTCAACATCAGAGAGTACCCAAGTTTGTGGCACAGGCATGTACTGAGCACCTGCCCTGTGGCAGGCAGCATGAAGTTCCTGCGGTAGAGAGAATTTAGATTTGTATCCCAAGCACTGGGTCTAGTAATTTAGTGGGGAGAGAAAGTACTGAATTCACCTAGTAAAGAAAGGGGAAGCCATCGGCAGGGGGACAGCATATTTCAAGGCATGCTGACTTACTAGAGTCTGGCAGCCCACCAAGACCTTCAAAGTGGCAGGGATGGAAATATGAAAAGTGGACGCAAAGATCAGGGAAAAGAGGCAAGAAGCAAAACAAAACAAAGAAGAGCAGCCCGTCATGGAGTTCAGTCATTCAAAGATTGAGGGATACTGCAAGGTCTTAAGCAAGGGAACGATATGCTTTTGGACTTAGCTCATAAAGATCTTTCTCCCATAAGAACTGAAGCTGCGCTAGGCCAGAGGTGACAACTTGATGGTCCACAGATGATTTATTTGGCCTAGTTTTCTTAAGTTGCCAACACAAATGGAGCAACCAGAACTCAAATGAAAAAAATCATTCGGCAGTTTTTGTTTTTTTTTTTTTAAAGAAACAGGGTCTCACTTTGTTGCCCAGGCTGGAGTGCAGTGCTGTTTACAGGTGTGATCCCACTACTGATCAGCATGAGAGTTTTGACCTGCTCCGTTTCTGACCTGGGCCTGTTCACCCTTCATAGGCAAACGTGTGGGTCTTTTGCTACCTGGGAGGTCACCATAATGATGCTAATCACTGTGTAGACACCTGATCGGCATAACACACTACAGCCCAGAACTGAATTCAAGCAATCCTCCTGCCTCAGTCTCCCAAGTAGTTGGGACTACAGGCATGTGCCACCCTGTCCAGCTGGTGGTATCTTTTAAACCTAAACAGACACTTTCAGGACTCAAGAAAGATACACAACAAAAATGCTTATATATTTTCACCAGAAGACATGAAATAGAATATTTATAGGTGAACAATGTGTTATAAGCCCAAACAGAGAGCAACCTAAATGCCAATCAGCAGAAGAATAGATGAATAAATGGAAGACCGTCAGCAATGAAAATGACCCATATGCAAATACGTAAAACAATCTGATTAATTTTACTAGCGTAATGTGGAGAGAAAGATGTCAGACCCAGAAATGTACATACTGTGTGATTCTATTTATATAATGTACAGAAGCAGGCAAAACTAATCCAGTCTGTTAGAAGTCAGGATAGTGGTTCCTGGTTGGGGTTGAGGTGGGGTGCTAGTGACTGAAGGAGAGAGCAATGGAAAAATTTGGGTGGGCTGGCTGTTCTCCCTTTCTTGATCTGGATGTTGGTTGCACTGTGTTCACTTCATGAATACTGATTGAACTGTGAACCTATGTATGCGTTTCTGGATATATATACATATATATATATATTTATATATATATACATAGTCAATAAAGTATTTTTTAAACATGTCAGAGTCAAATTTTCACATACAAATTTAACTCTTCAACTTCTCTTGGCATTCTTTGTGCCAAGACTGTACTTGACCTTGTATCCTGTAAAGAGGTGTTCTTTCTCCAGTTGCCAAGGGTCCAAACATGCTGATTTCACTCCTTTGTATTTCCTACAGGGCTTCTGGTGGAATTTTAGTTTGTGATGCCAACATAAAAGTGTAAGCAGTATATAGACACCAAGTTTTACATTTTCTGTTATTTTTGTAAAATGGTTTCTGTGGGCCGGGCGCGGTGGCTCACGCCTATAATCCCAGCACTTTGGGAGGCCGAGGCGGGTGGATCAGGAGGTCAAGAGATCGAGACCATCCCGTTCAACGAGGTGAAACCCCGTCTCTACTAAAATTAGCTGGGCATGGTGCTGTGCGCCTGTAGTCCCAGCTACTCAGGAGGCTGAGGCAGGAGAATTGCTTGAACCCAGGAGGTGGAGGTTGCGGTGAGCCGAGATGGCACCATTGCACTCCAGCCTGGGTAACGAGTGAAACTCTGTCTCAAAAATAAATAAATAGCGCCAGGCGCAGGGGCTCACGCCTGTAATCCCAGCACTTTGGGTGGCTGCGGCCGGTGGATCACAAGGTCAAGAGATCGAGACCATCCTGGTCAACACGGTGATACCCCGTGTCTACTAAAAATACAAAAAATTAGCTGGGCATGGTGGCACGTGCCTTTAATCCCAGCTACTCAGGAGGCTGAGGCAGGAGAATTGCCTGAACCCAGGAGGCGGAGGTTGCAGTGAGCCGAGATTGTGCCATTGCACTCCAACCTGGGTAACAAGAGCGAAACTCCGTCTCTAAATAAATAAATAAATAAATGGCGATAAAGTACATATAACATTTATCATCTCAACCATTTTCAGTGTAAACAAAAAAGAATGAAAATGAGTGAGGAAAGTTTATGAAACTTATGGTACACCATCAATCCAGCCTATATATGCATTCTGGGAATCCAAGGAGGAGCACAGAAAGAAAGGGATGGAAAACTTACTTGAGGAAATAATGACAGAGAAATTCCCAAATCTAGAGAGGAAAACAAACATCCATCCCCATGACGCCTATAATACTCAAAATACTTGAGCATAATGAGGTTCTTGTGACGTATTTGTCAAAAGTCAAATATAAAGGATCTTGGGCTGAGAGCAGTGGCTTATGCCTGTAATCCCAGCACTTTTAGAGTCTGAGGCGGGTGGATCACTTGAGGCCAGGAGTTCAAAACCAGTATGGCCAAAAATGGTGAAATCCTGCCTCTACTAAAAGTACAAAAATTGGCTGCGTGTGGTGGTGCAGGGCTGGAATCACACCTACTCAGGAGGCTGAGGCTCAAGCATCGCTTGAACCCAGGAGGCGAAGTTTGCAGCGAGCTGAGATTGTGCCACCGCACTCCAGCCCAGACAACAGAGTGACTTGAACAACCATTATAACCAATAGATAGAGCAGACATATACAGAACGTTTCATCTAACAGCAGCAGAGTATACATTCTCCTCAAATGCATGTGGAACATTTCCCAGGATAGATCATATATTGGGCAACAAAACAAAACTTTCCTTTTGTAAAGGTTTAACAGATTTAAGAAGATTGAAATTATTATTATTTTTTGAGGTAGAGTCTCGCTCAGTTACCCATGCTGGAGTGCAGTGACACCATCTCAGCTCACTGCAACCTCTGCCTCCTGGGTTCAAGCGATTCTCCTTCCGAGTAGCTGGGATTACAGGCATGCACCACCATGTCTGGCTAATTTCTGTATTTTTAATAGAGACAGGGTTTCACCGTGTTGTCTAGGCGGGTCTCCAACTCCTGACATTAAGTGATCTGCCCACTTTGGCCTCTCAAAGTGCTGAGATTACAGGCATGAGCCACTGCACCCAGCCCCGAAGACTGAAAGTATATCAGACATCTTTTTTTCTCACTACAATGTTATGAAACTAGAAATCAATAATAGGAGGAAAATTGGAAACCTCACAGATACGTGGAAATTAAATAGCACACGCCTCAACAACCACTAGTTCAAAGAAATCAAATGAGAAAAAAATATCTTCAGACAAATTAAAATGGAAACACCACATACCAAAACTTATGGGATGCAGTAAAAGCTGTTCAAAGAGGGACATTTATAGCAATAAATGCCTACATTAAGAAAACAGAGATCTGAAACATCGTAATATTAACCTCAAGAAACTAGAAAAGGAAAAACAAAGCCTAAAGTTAGCAGAATGAAGGAAATAATAAAGATTAGAGCTGAAATAAATGAAATAAGAATACAATACAAAATATCAATGATACTAATAGTTGAATTTTTATTTTTATTTTTATTTATTTTTTTTTTGAGACGGAGTTTCCCTCTTGTTACCCCGGCTGGAGTGCAATGACGCGATCTCGGCTCACCGCAACCTCCGCCTCCTGGATTCAGGCAATTCTCCTGCCTCAGCCTCCCGAGTAGCTGGGATTAAAGGCACGTGCCACCATGCCCAGCTAATTTTTTGTATTTCTAGTAGAGATGGGGTTTCACCGTGTTGACCAGGATGGTCTCAATCTCTGGACCTCGTGATCCACCTGCCTCGGCCTCCCAAAGTGCTGGGATTACAGGCTTCAGCCACCGCACCTGGCAATAGTTGAATTTTTTTTTTTTTTTTTTGAGACGGAGTTTTGCTGTTGTTACCCAGACTGGAGTGCAATGGCACAATCTCGTGATCCACCTGCCTCGGCCTCCCAAATTGCTGGGATCATAGGCGTGAGCCACCGCGCCTGGCCAGTTGAATTTTTAAAAAGATGGACAAGATTGGCAAACCTTTAGGTAGCCTAAGGGTAAAAGAGCACTCAAATACATAAAATTATAAAAGAAAGAAGAGACATTACAGCAGATACCACAGAAATACAAAAGATCATAAGAGATTATTATGAATAATTACATGCCAAAAATTTGCATAACCTAGAAGAAATGGACAGATTCTTAGAAATGTACCTCCTACCAAGACTGAACCGTAAAGAAAGAGAAAAATTAAACAGATCAATATGGGTAAGGAGATTGAATTAGTAATTAAAATCTCCCAATGAGGAAAAGCCCATGGTCAGATTCTTCTCTGGTGAATTTTACCAGACATTTAATGCAGATTTAATGCCAATCCTCAAATTCTTCCAAAAAATTGAAAAGCAAGTTTCTAAACTCATTTTATGGGTCCATTATTGCCTTAATACCAAAGCCAGCCACAGACACTATAAGAAAAGAATGTTACAGGACAATATCCCTGGTAATTTAATTTAATAAATGCAAAAGAATGTAGGCTGGTACAAAAGTAATTGCAGGCTGGGTGCGGTGGCTCACGCCTGTAATCCCAGCACTTTGGGAGGCCGAGGCGGGTGGATCACGAGGTCGAGAGATCGAGACCATCCTGGTCAACACGGTGAAACCCCATCTCTACTAAAAATACAAAAATTAGCTGGGCATGGTGGTGCGCGCCTGTAGTCCCAGCTACTCGGGAGGCTGAGGCAGGAGAATTGCTTGAACCCAGAAGGTGGAGGTTGCGGAGCCAAGATGGTGCCATTGCACCCCAGTCTGGGTAACAACAGCAAAACTCCATCTCAGAAAAAAAAAAAAAGTAATTGCGGTTTCAAACTATGAATTTTAAATAATTATAACTAGGCTTAAACGCATCTTTATTAATTAAAATAGGAACGATTACAATCAACACATTTTTGCCAGTGAGAAATAAGTTTGTTTATTTCTGTAGTGCAAACATCCATGCTTCAGGATTTGATGAACTCTTGGAAAGCATTTTCTGCATCTTGCTGTTTGTGGATGTTTTCCAGGCAAAAAGTTGTCGAGATGCTTAAAGAAATGGCAGTCATTTGGCTAGAGGTCAGGTGACTATGGAGGATGAGGCAAAACTTTGTAGCCCAATTCGTTCAACTTTTGGAGAGTTGGCCTACCATGTGCAATAGGGTGTTGTATTAGTCTGTTTTCACGCTGCTGATAAAGACATACCCAAGACTGGGTAGACAAAGAGGTTTAATTGGACTTAAAGCTCTGCATGCGTGGGGAGTCCTCAGAATCATGGCAGGAGACAAAAGGCACTTCTTATTTTTATTTTGTTTTATTTTATTTTTAAGATAGCGTCTCTCTCTGTCACTGAGGCTGGAATGCAGTGGCATGAACTCAGTTCACTGCAACTTCCACCTCCCGGGTTCTGCTCCATTCTCCTCCCTCAGCCTCTGGAGTAGTTGGGATTACAGGAGGCTGCCACCATGCCCAGCTCATTTTGTCTTTTTTTTTTTTTTTGGTACATTCGGTTTTTGCCATGTTAGGCAGGCTGGTCTTGAACTCCTGACCTCAAGTGATTTGCCTGCCTTGGCTGGAGTGCTAGGATTACAGGCATGAGCCACAGCACCTGGCCGACACCTTTTTAATCTAATTAGGAAGCAGCCAAACCACCCAGCTTTAGATTATGCTGTACATGTGGATTTAGGGAGAAGACAGCTGTTCAAATACAGGTGTCAGGCAAAGCACCTGTATGTTTTGAAAGGCACAGTAATAACCACTAGACTATGATGATATGTGATATGAGCTGGTTGCCATCTCAGCAATGTAATGAGAACCTTTTATTAGCAGACCAGATGTGGATGGATTGGCAACATAATTTGCCAAAAATGGATGCCTACTCTTCTCCTTGGGGATGGTATGGGCTTGTGGAATTCATGGCTGGCCATACTTACCTTCTAACTGGACCGGAAGGTGTATGTGGGGTCATCCTTATCTCCCGGGGTGTATGCTCACCAAACTGGACTCTCTCCCATCTAACTGGGAAATTGTAAAGGCTCGCTGTAGGTGACAAAAATGATCATCTTGGTATTTATACCCGATGTCTATATTGTCCTCACAGGCAGCTATCGTTGGTACCAAGTTACAAGCTAAAGCCTTAGCCAAGCACATGGCTGCAGCTTTCAATAATACATGCCATGCCCTTACCATCCTGAGGAAAATTCTCAGATTAGGCAGGTAGGTTTACAAAACCATATGGCTTTGGACATTTTAACAGCGGCCCAAGGGGGAACTTGTGTCTTGATCAAAACCAAATGTTGTGTGTATGTTCCAGACTATTCACTTATTACTCAGGCTGGGAAGGCTTTAGACACTCATATCTCTGCCATCAGTCTACTCTCAGTCTACCCTATATCAGCTTCGTTTCAGTAACTGCCCAGTTCTTGGAAAGCCTTTCTGTTTAGTTTACTTGGAATGATTTTACTTTTGCTTTGCTGTTGTGGAATATATTGTGGTTGCATTCTTCGTGTAGGAATGCAAGACAAGCTTACTTAAACTGGACACTTACTAAGCTTCCAGATACTGCCTTTTGTTGGGACTTGGAGTTATGAACAACCCTCCTGATACCAAGGCTTTGTGGCTGAGCTCCTCTCCACTCTGAATGCAAGAGAACCAATAATTAGGCAGTAATATCATCACCCCTATTCAACCTGAAGGAGTTGCAGAAGACAGATCTTTGTCCCTTTGCAACCTTTAGGATTAAGGGTCCTCTTGTAAAGGGAAGGGAGAAATATGTGAGATTGTTCGAACCAGAGAGATTCCATATTGAGGACTACAAAAAATGAGGCTGGGACTTGCTGGGCTGCATTCCCGGAAAGCCAGGTATTCCTGGTCTCCAGATGTTACGGTTAAAGGAACAGATTGATAATGTTTACTGAGATGACCCAGACTTAAGAGTGTCCTGATATCCCAATATCTTGAGAACAGAAGCATTCCTAATTTTGCTTTCAAAGATAATAATATCAATTCTTGCACAACATAGTAATTAGGGAAATTAATCCTTTATCACAAACCCTTGTAGCAGAGCACATCTCCCCATGATCTTTTATTAATCCTATATATAAACAAGTTCTGTACCTGGGTGGACACATTCCTCCTCTGATAACTTCCTTCCTTTCTCTTTTTTGAGGCAGGGTCTCACTCTGTTGTCCAGGCTGGAATGCAGTGACATGATCATGGCTCGCTGTAGCCTCTGGGCTAAAAAATTCTCTTAGCCTCCTGAGGAGCTGGACTACAGGTACATATTCCTATGTCTGGCTAGTTTAAATTTTTTTTTTGGAATCAAGTCCTCACTATGTTCCCCATCCTGGTCTCAAACTCCTGGGCTCAAGCCATCACCCTGCCTCAGCCTCCCATGGACAAGTTTTTTTTTTTTTAGAGTGAGTCTCACTCTGTCACCCAGGCTGGGGTGCAATGACCCGATCTTGGCTCACTGCAACATCTGCCTCCCAAGTTCAAGCAATTGTCCCGCCTCAGCCTCCTGAGTAACTGGGACTATGGGCACACAGCACCACGCCTGGCTAATTTTGGTATTTTTAGTAGAGATGGGGTTTCACCATATTGGTCAAGCTGTCTCAAACTCCTGATCTCAGGTGATCCACCCACGTTGACCTTCCAAAGTTCTGGGATTACAGGCGTGAGCCACCATGCCCAGCCAATAACTGATTTTTGACAAGGACACCATGAATACTCAATGGGCAGAGGCTGACAGGGGAGGATTACTTGAGCTCAGGACTTGGAGAAAACCAGCCTGGGCAACATAGTGAGACATCTATCTCTTTAGAAAAGTATTGTATACCAGAAGTTTTCTAAGAAAGTAGATCTTAATGTGTTAAGAGTTTTTGCCACAAAAATAGCAGCAATCATAATAAAGGAGGCGCAGTGAAACTGCGAGGGGATGCGTATGTTTATGGCCTTGGTGGTGGTGATGGTTTCACAAGGTATATTTACTTATCCCTAATCTCATCCAGATGTTTACATTCAGTATGTACAGTTTCTATATGTCAATCCTACCTAAATAAAGTGGTTTGAAAAAATAGATGATAGGGTGCGGTGGCTTGTGCCTGTAATGCTGGCACTTTGGGAAGCCAAGGCAGGAGGATTGCTTGAGCCCAGAGGTCCAACCACAGCTACTCTGGCAGCTGAGTCTGGAGAATCACTTGAACCTGAATGGCGGAGGCCGCAGTAAACTGAGATTGTGCCACTGCACTCCAGCCTGGGCGACAGAGATCCTGTCCCCCCGACAAAAAAAAGTCAAGCTGACTGTCCTCACAAGACTTGTGCTCTAGCGTGAGAAGACATAAATAAGTAAACAGGATACTCTGACACAGTTGTAAGTGCCTTGAAGGAAGGAAACACAAGAGTTTAGCCTGAGAGGTTGAGGTGTAGGGTCTGGCTGTCTTGAGGCAGAGAAGATCAGGGGGACATATTGAAGTCATTTAGGCAATGAATGACTAGGATATTGGCTGTAGGGATGGTGATCAGTGGTGGTGGTGGGGAACTGGGGATTTATTTTGGTAGGGACTTACAGGACTCTTCAGTGCATCTGATGTGAAACAGAGGACAGAGACTTGGCCATGAGCAATAGCAACCCAAATTGGCATCAACAACTAGAAAGGAGATCATCTCTAACAATAGAAAACGGATGGGGGATTCATAATAGGCTTGCCCTGGGCCATGGATTCGGCCGCTTAATGGGTTATCACAATCCCAGGTTCTTTTTTTTTTTCTTTGAGATGAAGTTTGACTCTTGTTGCCCAGGCTGGAGTGCAGTGGCACAATCTTGGCTCACTGCACCTTCTGCCTCATGGGTTCAAGCAATTCTCCTGCCTCAGCCTCCCAAGTTGTTGGGATTACAGGCAGCCACCACTACGCCTGGCTAATTTTTGTATTTTCAGTAGAGAAAAGGTTTCACCATGTTGGCCAGGCTGGTCTCGAACCCCTAACCTCAGGTGATCCATACCCGCCTCAGCCTCCCAAAATGCTGGGATTATAGGCGTGAGCCACCACAGCCGGCCCCAGTTTCTTTTTTCTCCTCTTTTGTTGTGCCTCTTTCTGAGTTGGCTTCTTTCTCTGTCTGAAATTGAAATTCCAGATGTCATATCCAGATTACAGCATCTAGACAAAAAAATGTCTCTTTTCTCGAGTGTCAGTTGATTGGCTTTTCTTACTGCTAAGAATTTAGTCACAGTCAGGGGGACTAGGATACCCTTTTGACCAAATCAGGCCCACTCCTGGAGTGGGGCCAGGAATGGAGACAGTGGACACCTGAACAAAATGTAGGCTCTGTCAGCAAGGACAGGGAGAAAAGTCGATGTGGCCTGGCACTCAGCAGTATCCACCAGGTTGTGTGGATGGGGAACCATTTTCCCTGCCAGGGATGCACGGAGTTTGAGAGGAAGCTGGTGGGTTTGTTGTTGATGCACTAAGTTTTGGGAAACATCTGGGTCCAGCAGGCAGTTGCATCTGCAGGCCTGGAGCACAGGAGGAAGGAAACATTTGAAAGAAAAGAAATGTTTGGGTGAGAGCGAAACCTCAGGCATGTGGATGGATCCAATAGGGAATGTGAAGTGCCTGCAGCATTGGCAACTAGGATATCACCCATTGTCCTGATGAAGCAGTTTCAGTGAGTGGCAGGGCAGAAGCCACACTGACGGTAGAGAGTGGAAGGGAAGGAATGGAAAAAGCTCCAGATCCTACGCTGCTGTGCTGGACCACACTGTTTCCCAGGAAGCCTTGGGTCTGAGCTGGTTTGTCCACGTGATGAAGATAGAAGATAAATGGGGGGTAGGTGCAACCCAAGCCTGTGAGCCAGGAAGCAGTTATGAGAAGAGGAGATGGTCAGAACATGTGAATGCTTAGCACTCACCACTCTGTCGGATATCCAGGCTGCTGCATAAGGATGAGGAGCAAGGGACACAAATGAGAGCAAAACACAGGGCTTGACACAGCTTGTCTATCATCACTATGATGGATGAGCTGACTAGAGACACCTAAACACAAATACAGACATAGAGCATATGTTTTTAGCCTGCTTACAAACTTTATAGATACATGACTGTGTAATTAACCGTCATTAGATACACGATGACTGAAATTTCGTTATTACATGAATCCCTATAGCAGTCCACAGTACTGATTTTTTTTTTTTTTTGAGATGGAGTTTTGCTCTTGCTTCCCAGGCCGGAGTGCAATGGCTCGATCTCAGCTCACCTCAACCTCCGTCTCCCAGGTTCGAGCAATTCTCCTGCCTCAGCCTCCCGGGTAGCTGGGATTACAGGTGCCCACTATTCCACCTGGCTCATGTTTTTAGTAGAGAGGGGATTTCTCCATGTTGGTCAGGTGGGTCTCAAACTCCTAGCCTCAGGTGACCTGCCCTCCTCCTCCTTCCAAAGTGCTGGGATTACAGGCATGAGCCACTGTGCCCAGCCCTTATTGTTATTTTAAAAAGAACACTGTGGAGGGGGTGGCAAAAAAAGGAAAAGAAACACTAAGCCAGCCGTAAATTGGTCACATTATTCTCTCCTGCTCACAAATGAAGCCTGGTTTCCAAATATGGAAAGGAAGGGCCCCTTGCTTCTCTCCCATGTGGCTCAGCTTTTGCAGCTTCAGAGGAGAATCACTCCCTCTAAGGGGCAGCCATTTAATAGTCAAGACATGAATAGAAAAAAAAAACCCAAACCTACTCTATATTAAGGGGGCACTTGCTCTGCCTGACTCTTGAAATCCCATAAACAAGTTAAAGCTTTCCCTGTCTCACATGAGCTGTAAAAGCAGAGGCAGCGGTACAGCCATGTTTATCTTCCAGGGTCTGAGGAACGCTCCATTCATAAGCCTGCAGGAGGAAGCTGCCTTAAGTTTAGTTAGATGTTGCCCTACATCTGTGGTTTGGAGTGTTGGCCAGGATAATAACTAAAAGCAGAAAAAAATGTTGTCTAAATGCTACTTTGACATTTTTCTTTTTTTGTTGTTTTGTTCAGGTTCTTACTCAGCCTGAAATGCTGCGGTCCGATCATAGCCCACTGTAATTTCAAACTCTTGGGCTCAAGAGATCCTCCTGCCTTGGCTTCCCAAAGCACTGGGATTACAGGCATGAGCTCCCTCCCCCAGCCAAGGTATTTATTATCACAGGATTTTGCATTAGCTTCCTGTTGCTTGTATTGATCATATTTGCATGCTGCAAAATGCTTTTTCCGTGGCACTATCCCATGTGATCAGCCTACCACCCAGAACCTTAAATTTACGTTTGTTCTAAAAAGGACTTCCTCTTTATCAAAATGTGCCTGTTATGTTGCCTGAACCAGCGAAGTTATTCTTTCCATTAATAGCTCTAAATGGAATGAGACATCTTAAGACTTGTCGGTTAGTCTATTTTACTTGTGTGTTTATTTTGAATATTTTCACGATGTTTGGTGAAACTTAATTTGGAACATTACCGGGCTCTCTCATCTCTGAGCCAACCTATAAAGAAAAGAGAATTGTGTCTTCAGTGTATGTCATGGGGCCGTAGGGGAGGCAAGGAGATCAGAGGTTGGGGGCACAGACCTATTAATCAGTCTAGTGTATTTTTCCATGGGAGTGAGAACAAAAGAATGAAGCATATGAAATCCCTTATGAACCCTTGCGTGATCAGCCTCTACATTAGATCAGGCCCTTCGGTATTTAATTGCATCCCATACTACTTTTTGTTTTGTTTTTCAGATGGAGTCTTGCTCTGTTGCTCAGGCTGGAGCGCAGTCCTGCAATCTCGGCTCACTGCAACCTCTGCCTTCTCGGTCAAGCGATTTTCCTGCCTCAGCCTCTTGAGTACTGAGATTACAGGCACGTGCCACCATGCCTGGCGAAGTTTTGTATTTTTTTTTGTTTTGAGACGGAGTTTCGCTGTTGTTACCCAGGCTGGAGTGCAATGGCACGATCTCGGCTCACCGCAGCCCCCGCCTTCGGTTCAGGCAATTCTCCTGCCTCAGCCTCCTGAGTAGCTGGGATTACAGGCACACGCCACCATGCCCAGCTAATTTTTGTATTTTTAGTAGAGACGGGGTTTCACCTTGTTGACCAGGTTGGTCTCGATCTCTTGACCTCGTGATCCACCCGCTTCGGCCGCCCAAAGTGCTGGGATTACAGGCTTGAGCCACCGCGCCCGGCCTATCTTAACGATTTTTAATTGTGCAGTTCAGTAGTGTTAAGTACATTCATATTGCGGTGCAACCGATCTTCAAAACTCTGTACCCATCAAACAACTTCCCATGTCCACATGCTTCATTTCCTGGTAACCACCATTCTACTTTCTGTTTCTCAGTTTAACTTTAGATACCTCATACAAGTGGAATCGTACAACATTTTGTTTTTTTTTGTGACTGGTTTATTTCACTTAGCATAATGTTGCCGGCATTCATCCATGTTGTAGCATGTCAGAATTTCCTTCCTTTTTTTTTTTTTTTGAGGTGGGGTCTCTGTTGCCCAGGCTCTCTGCAACCTCCACCTCCCGGGTTCAGTGGCATGATCATCACTCACTGCAGGGCTCCATCTCCTGGGCTCAAGTAATCCTCCCATTTAATTCAGCCTTCGGAGTAGCTGGGACTACAGGTGCGTGCCACCGTGCTCACTAATTAAAACAAAAAAACTTTTTTTTTTGAGACAGAGTCTCACTCTATAGCTCAGGCTGGAGTGCAGTGACGTGATCTTGGCTCACTGCAACCTCCACCTCCTGGGTCCTGGTTCAAGCAGTTCTCTTGCCTCAGCCTCTCGAGTAGCTGGGATTACAGGCATGTGCCACCATGCCCATGCCCAGCAAATTTTTGGTTTTTTAGTAGAGACGGGGTTTCACCATGTTAGCCACACTGGTCTCAAACTCTTGATCTTTTGATCTGCCTGCCTCGGCCTCCCAAAGTGCTGGGATTATAGGCATGAGTCACCGTGCCTGGCCAACCCTGAATCTTATACTGGAGGAGAAAAATGCTATAAAGGATATTATGCAGTTAGTTGACAAAATTGGAACACAAATAGCAGATTAAAGTATCGTATTAATGTTAACATTACAGAAGTTGATAAATTATGTAAGAGGCCGGGTGCCGTGACTCAGGCCTGTAATCCTAGCACTTTGGGAGGCGGAGGTGGGTGGATCACCTGAGGTCATGTGTTCGAGATCAGCTTGGCCAACATGGTGTAACCTCATCTCTACTAAAAATACAAAAATTAGCCAGGCATGGCAATGCACACCTGTAATCCCAGCTAGTTGGAGGCTGAGGCAGGAGAATTGCTTGAACCTGGGCGGCACAGGTTGCAGTGAACCGAGACTACACAGCTGCACACCAGCCTGAGTAACAGAGCAAGACCCTAACTCCAAAAAAAAAAAAAAAAATGTGAGAGCACATTCTCAGTGAGAGAGAGAGAGAAAGAGAGGGAGAAAAAGAATGTGTGTGTGTGTGGGTGAGAGAGAGAGAGAGAGAGGGAGAGAGAGAGAGAGAGAGAGAGAGAGAGACAGACAGACAGACAGATACAGACAGACAGAAGTCCCCAAAGAAGCTAGGTGAACCCAGCTCTTCCCTTCCAGGCAGAATGTACCAAGATTGCAACATGTCGAGATAAGAAGGAACAGCCCGGGCTCTGTGCTCGTTCCTCCTAGAACAGATGTCCTGCAGCCCTTGTGATCAGTAAGTCCAGTCCTGGTCAGAGTGTTAAACCCAGAGTGAAGTGGTGGAGTGCTTTCTGAGTCCCTTGGCTGCAGTGTGAAGTGGAGCTCGTGCAGATGAGACTCCCTCTGTCCTGAGCACCTTTCTTGAGGCTTGGGGACCAGTTCACCTTGGATCCTAGGCTTCTTTTGGGTTTTGCAGCCTATGTGGGGGTAGTAAAGTTGCTTTGCCTGACTTGTGCAAGTGTGCTGTCTCACTGGACTTATACTCAGGCAGCTGGGTTTGTGCAAAATCTCCTAGCAGATGCAAGAATCTTAGCAGAAATTAATGAGGTGCTTAGAGTCCTCCCTTGGGATTGGCAATCAGTGCGTGATGTTTCTCTCTCAGGGACTGACACTGGTGTACGGTATTCTGCCTAACAGAGGGAGAGAAAGAACATGAAAGAGCAAATTAAGTAAAATGAACTAGGTTAATCTAAATTAAGGGTATGGATTTTATTTTTTATTTTATTTTTATTTTTAGAGACAAGGTCTTCCCTGGGTTGGTTGGCCTTGAACTACTGGCCTCAAGCGATCCTCTCACCTTAACCTCCCAAAGTGCTGTGATTATAGGAGTGAGCCACCAGCTCTGCCAACATCGACTGTTCTTGACGCCATTTTTAGTTTTTGCAACTTTTCTTTCTTTCTTTCTTTCTTTCAGTTTTGAGACAGAGTCTTGCTCTGTCACCCAGGATGGAGTGCAGTGGTGCAGTCACAACTCACTGCAGCCTTGAGCTCCTGGGCTCAAGCAGTCTTCCCACCTCAGCTTCCCAAGTAGTTGGAACTACAGGTATGCACTGCCATGCCTGGATTAATTAAGAAAAAAGATTTTTTTTTTTTTGTAGAGACAGGGTCTCTGTCTCTATGTTGCTCAGCCTGATCTCGAACTCCTGGGCTCAAGTGATTCTTCTGCCTTCACCTCCCAAGATTCTGGGATTGCAGACATGAGCCACTGTGCCTGGCCACAAATTTTCTAGAAGTTTGAAATTATTTTTAAGTACAAACTTTTAATATTTTAGTTATTTTTAAAACTGAGCTGGCATGGCATAAAATAAAAAATTTAAAACGCAAGTGAAAGTTTATTTAGAGATAAATTTCTGGGCATAGTGCTAAGTCTGTGAAAACTTACAGTCTGAATAAAGTTGGCTGCACTAATAACAATAAGAAAATTAATTTTTAACCTATCGAACTTTACCTAATCAGAGGGGGTTGGTGTAAAATAAGGACCAAAATAAAAACTTTTTTTTTTTTTTTGAGACAGAGTTTCGCTTGTTACCCAGGCTGGAGTGCAATGGCGCGATCTCGGCTCACCTCAACCTCCGCCTCCTGGGTTCAGGCAATTCTCCTGCCTCAGCCTCCCGAGTAGCTGGGATTACAGGCACGTGCCACCGTGCCCAGCTAATTTTTTGTATTTTTAGTAGAGATGGAGTTTCACCATGTTGACCAGGATGGTCTTGATCTCTTGACCTTGTGATCCACCTGCCTCGGTCTCCCAAAGTGCTGGGATTACAGGCGTGAGCCACCGCGCCTGGCCTCATAAAAACATTTTAAAGGTTATCTGGGGTTAGGTGTGGTGGCTCATGCCTGTAATTCCAGCACTGTGGGAGCCTGTGGAAGGTGGATGACTTGAGGTCAGGAGTTTGAGACCAGCCTGACCAACATGGTAAAACCTCATCTTTATTCTAAAATAATTTTTTAAAAAATTTTACTTTGTTGGGTGGGGTGGGGGCTTCAAAAAAATTTTACTTTGTTTAAAGATTTAGATTCTTGTTCTTTCAAGGAACACTTCTACATGTATAATTTAATTTATTTCTTGGACCCTTTTTATTTAATATAATAATTCTAGCAATATTTTCCCCAAATATCTGCTTCTCCAAATGGTTTTCCTCCTTTTGCCTGAATTTGCTGCTATCTGATTGGCTTGCATTACCCCTAAATATATGAGCATGTGGACAATGGATCTGGAACTTACCTATTGATCCAAATTTATTTTTAATCTTCCCTATGTTGTGAGTAGACATTCTTCTCATGTTTTCTTCACTTCGTATAACCAATGATTTGTGCTTTATTTAACCACCTTTAAATCTAGTCCTTGGAATGTTAGAACTATTGCTAGTAAAATTCACTGAGGTTTGGTTGTTTGGCTCACCTAGCCACAGGACTATTTTGTCTTTGATGCCTCTAGGGAAACAGCCTGTTGCATGGCAAGAGTGATGCCATCTTGAAGTGAAACTGCCATAGTGACCTGTGCTTGAACCCCCACATACCAAGGTGCTCCGCAGTAAGGTCTTTAACCACTTCTTGTAGCATAGATAACTCCTCATGTTACTCGTTTTGACAAGAACGTCTGAGAGACCAGGTGCATATGTTTTGCCCTAAAAGCTTGTATATAAAGAATGCCTTCATGCCTGGACTTCACGTACCGGCAGTCCCATCACTTTGGGAGGTTGAGGCAGGAGGATTGCTTGAGGCAAGGAGTTGGAGACTGGCCTGGGTGACATAGTGAGAATCCAGTTCTACAAAAAATAAAAATAGCCGGGTGCGGTGGCTCACGCCTATAATCCCAGCACTTTGGGAGGCCAAGGTGGGTGGATCACGAGGTCAAGAGACCGAAGTGAAACCCCGTCTCTACTAAAAATACAAAAATTAGCCGGGCATGGTGGCACGTGCCTGTAATCCCAGCTACTCGGGAGGCTGAGGCAGGAGAATTGCCTGAACCCAGGAGGCGGAGGTTGTGGTGAGCTGAGATCGTCCCATTGCACTCCAGCCTGGGTAACGAGCAAAACTCCGTCTCAAAATAAATAAATAAATAAATAAATAAATAAATAAATAAATAAAAATAAATTAGCCAGGTGTGATCGTGTGTACCTGTAATCTCTGCTACTTGTGGGGCTGAGGGCAGCAGGACTGCTTGAGCTCAGGAGTTTGAGACCAGCCTGGGCAACATAATGAGACCCCTATCTACACACACATACTGATATGGTTAGGCTCTGCGTGCCCACTGAAATACCATCTTGAATTGTAATCCCCACGTATTGCGGGACGGACCTGGCAGGAGGTGACTGGATCGTGAGGGCGGTTTCTTTTATGCTGTTCTCATGATAGTGTGAGTGAGTTCCCACGAGATCTGAGAGAGATCTTGTGAGATCTCTTGTGATGGTGATGTAAACTGCCCCCGCCTCGCCGCCTTGTGAAGAAGACGTTTGCTTCTCTTTGGCCTTCTGCCATCATTGTAAATTTTTCTTTCTTTTTTTTTTTTTTTTTTTTTGAGACGGAGTTTCGCTCTTGTTACCCAGGCTGGAGTGCAATGGTGCTATCTGGGCTCACCGCAACCTCTGCCTCCCGGGTTCAGGCAATTCTCCTGCCTCAGCCTCCCGAGTAGCTGAGATTACAGGCACATGCCACCATGCCCAGTTAATTTTTTGTATTTTTAGTAGAGACGGGGTTTCACCATGTTGACCAATATGGTCTCGATCTCTGGACATCGTGATCCACCCGCCTTGGTCTCCCAAAGTGCTGGGATTGCAGACTTGAGCCACCGCGCCTGGCATTGTAAATTTTCTAAGCTGGCCACGTGGAACTGTGAGTTAAACCTCTTTCCATTATAAATTACCCAGTCTTGGGTAGTTCTTTTTTTTTTTTTTTTTTTTTGAGATGGAGTCTCCCTCTGTCGCCCAGGCTGGAGTGCACTGGCACGATTTGAGCTCACTGCAACCTCTGCCTCCCAAATTCAAGCGATTTTTCTGCCTCAGCCTCCTGAGTAGCTGGGATTACAGGCACCTGCTGCCATGCCCGGCTACTGTTTGTGTTTTTAGTAGAGACAGAGTTTTGCCATGTTGGTAAGGCTGCTCTCGAACCCCTGACCTAGGGTGATCCACCCATCTTGGCTTCCCAAAGTGCTGGGATTACAGGCCTGAGCCGCCAAGCCCGGTCGCATAATTTTTTTTCACTGATTCATAACAATGAGCCAGAGTTGAACTCTGTCGTCTAGGCTGGAGCACAGTGGTATGATGACAGCTCACTGCAACCTTGACTTCCCTGGGCTCAGGCGATCCTTTCATCTCAGCCTTCCTAGTAGCGGGCCACAGTCACGTGCCACAGTGCCCGGCAAATTTTTATATTTTATTGTAGAGATGCACTCTCACTATGTTACCCAGACTGGTTTCAAACTCCTGGGCCCGTAATCTACCTGCTTGGCTCTCCCAAAGTGCTGGGATTACAGGCTTGAGCCAGCACACCCCGTAATCTTGCATCATTTTGATTAGGAATTAGTCCTCAGAAACCAGTCATGGCAGAAGAGACAGTTAAACATCTCTTGCTTTATCCACCATGCATACATTTGAGTTGGGATTCCTTTGCTGCAAAACTTGATCTTCAGCTAGATTCAGGTTACTTTATTATTACTCGTGATTGTCAACAGTGTATGCTAATAAACTTATTTTTCAGGTATGCCGTTATGTAAATTGGTTAGTTTACTACAGTGTTTAGTTCTAGAACGAAAATGGCATTTTCCATATAACTGCTTAGAACACGTATTTCATTTTCAGTTACCTGGTTAACTATAATTACGGTAGTTTTCTATTTAAGGAAGAATTTATCTTAAACTTACCTAGAATCAAAAGTTAATTTAAAGAAAGTGCTAATTATGACAAAGGCAAGGAGCCCTCCGCACTTGAAACCAGTTTGCTACTATGGGAAAGTTTTTAATTTCAAAAAGAAAAAAAGAGTCCCGGACTTCGAAAAACTGCTTCAGTAGGCGGGGCGGGGGGGGGGTAGCGGGTGCGAGATGGCTATGGAAGCCCTGAAGGCCCAGGCGAGCCTGGAATGCGTTAACTGCTCCAGTGGCTGCGGGAGGAAAACAGGCCTCCCGCGAAGGCGATGGAATGCGCAGGCGCGTTGGCCTTCTCGTCGAGTGCCCGGGCGCCGGGCTTCACTGCGCAGGCGCGGGCGCCGCCGTCAGCGTAGTCCCCATGGAGCTGCAGTAGCGGACTCTGCGCAGCCAGGAGCGTTCGGGATGAGCTCAGCTGCGGCGGACCACTGGGCGTGGTTGTTGGTGCTCAGTTTCGTGTTTGGGTGTAATGTTCTTAGGATCCTCCTCCCGTCCTTCTCATCCTTCGTAAGTGGTTGCCAGGCCTCCCACGGGCAGGTGGGGACGCCGCCCTAGTCCTCCGACTGGTCTGGCGTAGGTACAGCGTTCTCAGATGGGAGACTGAAGGCCAGATTCAGCCCGTAGCAGCGTCTTGGTTGGTCTGTAAGATCTTTTGAGATAGTTGCTAGCGTCGAAAAGGGTGAAACTTTACCCCCAATCTGTTTACTAATTCCTAATCTTCAGACTGTCTGCGTTCTAGGGAGTTGGCAGGAGAAACACCCGGCAACCCTGGGCCACGCTTTCACGTGGCAGTAATCTTCTGGCTGTGGGTGGCGGCGGTGAATCTCACACTGGGAGTGCCCAGTGCCCCGCTGCCAGCCTCACTCGTTTCGGTTAATCCCGGTCCCTAGAGGCATTGGAGCAGCCCCCGGCCAGGATTTCCCAGAAGCCTGGCGGGCGATGTCAGCTGTTTCAGGTCCCGAAGAGATGGATCCTCGCGTCCAGAAGGCCACATTCTTGGGGTGGGTAGGGTGGGAGACAGGTGCAGAGAGAATCTCAGCACAGCGTGATGCTTTCAGTATCCAAGGGAGCAACCAGCTTGGGGAGCACCCTCTTTCTGTCAGGCGTTTTGCCCAGGCAGTGAATACATTTCCTCCATGTCACGGCTGCTGGGAGAGGAAAGTATTTTCATTGCATCCTCCTTTACCTCCCGGAGGAGTCTGGCTCAGAGAATTTAGTAGTTGTACTGAATCATCCACCTAGTGACTGGTGGTGGAGGTTAGATTGCCTGTTGGAGCAGGGAGAGGGATTTGGTGGCAAATTGGACGGGGCGTGGTGGGGTGTTGGCACATTGGGAACCGTCCCTGGGATTGAGTGCCCTGTGTAGCCCACAGCAGGAATGAGGAGCCGTTGGGCAAAGACTGAGACCTCAAAGATTGGGTGCATGCGTTGTAGAATTGTCTTGGAACACAGTTCTTGCTTTTCTCTCCTAAGATAAATTGGTAGTAGTGGAGTATGTTTTATTCCACCAGTATTCACCGAGTGCTTGTTTTGTGCAAAACTATTCTTACTGTCCCCATTGTCTTACTGTCTGCACTGTTCTGAGATATAGAGAATTCTCTTTTACCCCCTGAGCCTCCTTCAGAATCTTTCCTCATGCTCTGCAGTCTTTTTTTTTTTTTGAGACGGAGTTTCGCTCTTGTTACCAGGCTGGAGTGCAATGGCGCGATCTTGGCTCACCGCAACCTCCACCTCCTGGGTTCAGGCAATTCTCCTGCCTCAGCCTCCTGAGTATCTGGGATTACAGGCACGCGCAACCATGCCCAGCTAATTTTTTGTATTTTGAGTAGAGACGGGGTTTCACCATGTTGACCAGGATGGTCTCGATCTCTTGACCTCGTGATCCACCTGCCTTGGCCTCCCAAAGTGCTGGGATTAGAGCTATGCAGTCTTTAACATGATGTTCCAGGTCCTTAGCATTGAAAAGACTTTTGACAATCTGGCCCATGCTCATGTTTCTTTTTATTTTTAACTGTAAAATACACATAATATGAAACTGGTCTTTATCATTTTTAGGTGTACAGTGCAGTGGCATTAAGTACATTCACATTTTTGTGTAACCATTATCCTAGAACTTTACTGGTTTTTTTTTTTTTAAGTTGGGGTTTCACCATATTGGCCAGGCTGGTTTTGAACTCCTGACTTCAGGTGATCCACCCACCTCAGCCTCCCAAAGTGCTAGGATTACAGGCGTGAGCCACCGTGCCCGGCTTATTATTATTTTTTTAAGACGGTGTGGCTCTGTGCAGCGGTACAGTCTCAGCTCATTGCAACCTCTGCCTCCCGGGTCGAAGTGATCCTCCTACCCCGGCCTCCCAAGTAGCTGGGACCATAGGCATGCACCACCATGCCTGGCTATTTTTTGTATTTTTGATAGAAATGGAGCCTTGCTGTGTTGGCCAGGCTGGTCTCAAACTCCTGAGTTAAGCCATCTTCCCACCTTTGCCTCTCAAAATGCTGGGATTACAGATGTGAACCACTGTGCCCGACTCCCCTCCTGTAACTTTTTCTTTTTTCTTTCTTTTCTTTTCTCTCTCTCCCTCCCTCCCTCCCTCTGTCTCTCCTTCTCTCTTTCTTTCTCTCACTCTGTTGCCCAGGCTAGAGTACAATGGCCTGATCTTAGATCACTGCAGCCTCCGCCTTCCAGGTTCAAACGATTTTCCTGCCTCAGCCTCCCAAGTAGCTTTGACTACAGGCGCCTGCCACCATGCCTAAATTTTATATTTTTAGTAGAGATGGTGGGGGTCTCACTATGTTTCCCAGTCTGGTCTTGAACCCCTGACCTCAAGTGATCCACCCTCCTCTGCCACCTAAAGTGCTAGGATTACAGGTATGAGTCACCACACCCGGCCCCATCCCAGAACTTTTTCTTTTCTTTTTTTTTTTTTATGAGACAGAGTTTCGCTCTTGTTACCCAGGCTGGAGTGCAATGGTGTGATCTCGGCTCACCGCAACCTCCGCCTCCTGGGTTCAGGTAATTCTCCTGCCTCAGCCTCCTGAGGAGCTGGGATTACAGGCACGCGCCACCATGTCCAGCTAATTTTTTTTGTATTTTTAGTAGAGACGGGGTTTCACCATGTTGACCAGGATGGTCTCGATCTCTTAACTTTGTGATCCACCCGCCTTGGCTTCCCAAAGTGCTGGGATTACAGGCATGAGCCACCATGCCCGGCAACTTTTTCATCTCTTCTAACTGAAACTCTTGTACCCATTAAACAACCACTTTCCATTCCCGCCTCCTCCTGACAACCACCATTGTACTTTCTGCCTCTATGAATTTGACTACTCTTGGGACCTCATATATGGGGAATCAGACAGTATTTTTCCTTTTGTGTCTGGCCTCTTTCAGTCAGCATAACAGCCTTAAGGTTCATCTGTGTTGTAGCATAGGTCATGATAGCCTTCCCGTTTAAGGCTCAATAGTATCTCATTGTGTGTATAAGCCACATTTTGTTTATTCATTCATCCTTCTGCGGACACTCGGTTTTTTCTACCTTTTGACTATTGTAGATAATGCTAACATGTTTACAGATATCTCTTTGAGACTCTGCTTTCGGTGTTTCTGGACATCCACCCAGAAGTGTAATTGCTGGATCTATGGTGAGTCTATGTTTGATTTTTCTGAGAAACTAGCGTACTGTTTTCCATAGCAGCCACACCATTCGATGTTCCCACCAGCAGTGCAGAAGGGTTCCAGTTGCTCCACATCCTTCAACATGTATTTTGTTTTCTTATTTATTTATTTTTTTAAAAAAGTTTTTTATTTTTATTTTGAGATGGAGTCTCATTCTGTCACCCAGGCTGGAGTGCAGTGGCTCAATCTTGGCTTACCACAAGCTCTGCCTCTTGAGTTCAAGCAATTCTCCCATCTCAGCCTCCCAAGTAGCTGGGATTACTGGTGCGTGCCACTACACCCAGCTAATTTTTTTTGTATTTTCAGTAGAGATGGGGTTTAGTAGAGATGAGACCCATATTAGCCAGGCTAGTCTCGAACTCCTTGACCTCAGGCGATCCGCCCATCTCAGCCTCCTAGAGTGCTGGGATTTCGGGCATGAGCCGCCACACCCAGCCTTTTTGTTGTTGTTGTTAATATACTAGTCATCCTAATGGCTGGAAGGTGGTATCTCATTTTAGTTTTGATTTGCATTTCCCTAATAATTAGTGATGTTGAGTATCTTTTCAGATGCTTATGGCCATCTGTTTATCTTTGGAGGTATGTCTAGTCACAGCTTTTGCCCCTTTTTGAAATCCAGTTGTTTGTTTTTTTGTTGTTGAGTTAGTTCCTTTTAGAGAGAGAGAGAGAGAGAGAGAGAGAGAGAGAGAGAGAGAGTTTTCTTTCTGTTGCCCAGGCTAGGGTGCAATGCTATGATTGTGGCTCACTGCAGTCCCTGCCTCCTGGGTTCAAGTGATTCTTCTGCCTGCATGTGCCACCACACCCAGCTAATTTTTGTGTTTTTTTTTTTTTAGTAGAGAGGGAGTTTCACCATGCTGACCAGGCTAGTCTTGAACTCCTGACCTCAGGTGATCCACCGGCTTTGGGCTCCCAAAGTACTGGGATTACAGGCATGAGCCACTGTGCCTGGCCAACAGTTTTTTCTTTTTTTAACTTTTGTTTTAAGTTCAGGGGTACATGTGCAGGTTTGTTACATAGTTAAACTTGTGTCATGGGAGTTCCTTGTACAGATTATTTTGTCACCCAGTTATTAAGCCTAGTACTCATTAGTTATTTTTCCTGATCCTCTCCCTCCTCCTACCCTCCATTCTCTGAAATAATAAAATGTGTTTTTAGAGGCAGGGTCTTGCTCCGTGACTCAGGACCTGTGCCCACATCCTGTGCTGCCTCCTACAAGCTTATGGCCTCTCTAATCTCAACGGAGTTAGCTTTCTTAAACGCAGTTCCCTTTGGGTGTAACACTTGTCAGCCAGGTTCAGAAGGATGACATAATATTATCCGAGCAGAGTACACCCTGCCCCGCCCATAATTGGTAACAGAGATGTTTGGCCTGGTCACTGGGTTTGTGGTGAGGTCTGTAAAAAGCTTTAAGGAACTCGCTGGTCTTGAGTAGGGTCAAACGTTGCTCCTTTACCATCAGAGGCTGCCTCATCACAGCCACAGATTTGAGGATTCAAATTGGAAAGACTCATGACAAGCAGCAAAAAGTCGAATTGGGAAAACAGTGCTCTCAGGGATGGGGCCATACTCAGGTACTTATATTATAACCTCCCTTGGGATTGTTTCTGAGGCTTTTGTCCTGGCAGAAGTTAGGGAGGGAGCATACTGATCTCATCAGCAAATTTAGGCCGCACTGCTCCTCCCCGCGTGAGGCCCTTTAGGAGGTCTGAAGTATCAGAAGTCCTTGGGCCAGTTAAACCTCGAAAGGTCCTGGGAAGTGATCTCAGCTGCCCACTGCGGTGGGGGTGGGATGCCTGGTGTTGGCGTGGTTCGAATTTTCCTGGGGATCTCTCCCACTTCAAGCTAGGCACAGGACGCATGGTTGAGAGAGCCCAGTTCATTCAGTACGTGGTCCGGGACTTTCTTCAGCTACAGGAGGGGAACAAAGACGCCTTTGGTGAGCACCGGCTCTGCGGGTGCAGGGGAGGTGCAATGCGCAGGCGCCCTAGGACTGGCGCTGGCTGAAGGTCCATGCAAACAGCATGCACTGCGCAGGCGCCCGAGGACTGGCGCGGGCTCAAGGTCCACGCAAACAGCATGCACTGCGCAGGCGTCCTAGGACTGGCGCTGGCTCTAGGTCCACGCAAACAGCATGCACTGCGCAGGCGTCCCAGGACTGGCGCGGGCTCAAGAGCCCTTGCAAACCACACGCACTGCGCAGGTGCCCCGGGACTGGGGTAGGCTAAGGATTCTTGCAAGCCGTATACACTGCGCAGGCGCCAGGAGGCCCTTCCTTGCAGCCGTAGCTTTCCAGAAAAGGGACGCTTAGCGGGGTTGCCTTCTAGGTTTATGGGGCTGAGCACCATTTCAGATGTAACATTTTCTAAATTGTCCTTCACTTTCTGCTATAAAGAGTGGTAGCCACTCCTTTTTCCTCTAGGGGACTGAAGCAAGAGGAGGATGTTGCAGGGTTTGCCTCTGTGGTCGTCGTAGAGCAACCCGCCCCATACCCGTTTCCTCAGAGCAGTTGCTTAGTGAGTCTCTGCCAGGGACCAGCCTTGGGGATGGTCTCAAGTATTAGTTTAGGGGGATGACGCTCTGAGTCACAGGACCTGCCCCAGAGCCCTCCGACTGAGAAGCGTGCTGGTGAAATGCACATGTGCAGGCAGGGCTTCCTGTGGGGCTCTCGCGGGGGCAGCAGCCAAGGACAGAGGCCCTGGCAGCCTGGAGAGCTGCCCCCTTCTCGGTCCTGGCTGGCAGGGGTCCTGGCCGAGAGTGGCATCTAGGGGTGTTTAGGGTCTGGAGCTTCTTGGGTTGGAGGTCTCTGTCCCCAGTGGTTGGGGACCTCAGGGTGACCTGAGTTGGTGATTCCGGGGTTTGCCTACTCTACTGCTGGCAGGGACAAGCAGGGGCTGTGCACCTTGTCATGCCATCAGTTAATTCCCAGCAAGAGAGTGAGAGAGGTGGAGTGGGAGTTTGAATCTCCCTAGGGTGGCCCCAAAGTCAAGTCTTGTCATTTTGCCTGTTGGCAAAGAGGACACTGAACCTGGATAGGATCTGCAGCTGACAGTGGCAGGAGGACATTATGAGCTGAGGACAGATGGGCTGCCAGCATCTCTCTAAGGTGGACGGGAAAATTGGTTCTCCCTTTTTTTCCTCCATGCCTGAGTCATCGTGATAAGAATTTTATAAACTCATTTTCTGCTTCAGAATATCTCGTGGCCTATCTACAGGTCCTTGAAAGGCTGTGCCCTGTACAGCTTGTTTTTGCCAACTGTGAGTTTTAATGGTCTGGAAGGTGGGTTTTGAGTACATAAAAAGACTCCAGAGATTTACTTTTGTTGTAAAAATTAATATTTGCATTATTACATTTAGATTTTGTTGTAAAAATTAATATTTGCATTATTACATTTAGATTCATATCTTTTTTTTTTTTTTTGAGACGGAGTTTCACTCTCGTTACCCAGGCTGGAGTGCAATGGCGCGATCTCGGCTCACCTCAACCTCCGCCTCCTGGGTTCAGGCAATTCTCCTGCCTCAGCCTCCTTAGTAGCTGGGATTACAGACACGCACCACCATGCCCAGCTAATTTTTTGTATTTTTAGTAGAGACGGGGTTTCACCATGTTGACCAGGATGGTCTCAATCTGTTGACCTCGTGATCCACCTGCGCCTCGGCCTCCCAAAGTGCTGGGATTACAGGCGTGAGCCACCGCGCCCGGCCTAGATTCATATCTTATTGAATCTTACACTGCCTAATTCTAGAACATTTTAACACTTGTATGTGGCTCTTGGATTAACATTGATACATATTTGCAAATTCATACTTTAAAACTTTTTTTTTTACACACTGGGTCTCTGTTGCCCTGGCTGTGGTGCAATCTCAACTTTCCAGGCTTAAGCGATTTCCCCCTCCCCACCTCAGCCTCCCAAGTAGCTGGGGCCACAGGGACCACTGGCATGCGCTAGCATGCTTGACTAATTTTTAATTTTTTTTTTAGAGATAGGGTCTTGCCATGTTGCCCAGGCTGGTCGTGAACTGAGCTCAAACGATCCTCCTGCCTCAGTCTCCCAAAGTGCTGGGGTTACAGAAGTGAACCACTGCGCCTGGCTCAAACTTTTATTGTGCTTATACATGTAATAGATATAATTACTTTTTTCAAGCGCCAGTTTTTTTGCTGACCTCACAAAGCTGCCTTCAGTTTTCCTCAAGTTCACCCTTCCGCCTTCGCTCACCTCACCTTCCTGAGTTTTGTGTATACCCTATAATGGCAAATGATGTCTTGAAACCTCTTTTTCTCTTTAAAATATGGTTTTAAAAGTCAGATTTATTGAAGTGTAATTTGTATAAGGTGATATTATCAAAAAGTCCTTAGCAGTGTCTGTAGATTTTCCTTGCTTTTGAAAAATTTTGTGATTCATCTAAGAATTTGGCCCATTCCTCTTTGTTTCTCCAGAGTGGGTCAGGCTGGAGTATATACAGCTCATTTAGTTAGTGTAGGTGGTGGCCAGGGCAGAGGCACCACAAAGAGAGATGGATTTGAAGACCCCCTACTCCCTGCACAAGGCTTGCCAGAAACTGCGCGGCAGTAAATACACTACACAGGGGCTGTTAGGAGGCTTGAGTGGGTAGCCCAGGAACGTGCGCATGCGCAGACACCCTCAGGTGACCAGATTCAGCTATACAGCTCTAACTGGAGAGTTGCTCCTACTTTGCGGCAGGTAGAGGGGAGCTGTGAGCTGGAAGTAGGGGAACTCATCATGTATTGTGCGCTTGCTGTGTGCCAGGCACACTTTAGATACACTATAACGTTTCATCTTTTTTAATTAAAACAATTTCAAAACAAAAACAAATGTGCAGAAAAGTTATGCATACAATCAATACGAAGAACTGGTTTTGTTTCCTGACTCATTTGGGAGTTGTCAGCGGGAACCCCCTCATTTCCAGATAGTTGGGTATGCAAAAGAATCTTGGGGGCCGGGCGCGGTGGCTCACGCCTATAATCCCAGCGCTTTGGGAGGCGGAAGCGGGCGGATCGCTTGAGCTCAGGAATTCACGGGCAGCATAGTGAGACCCTGTGTCTACTAATAGTTTAAAAAAAAATTCGCCACGTGTGGTGGTGCACGCCTGTGGTCCCAGCTGCTCAGCGGACTGAGATGGGAGGATCGCTTGAGCCCAGGAAGTCAAGGTTGCAGTGAGCCAAAATCTAACATAGGCATCAAGTACGTTACTACGATCTGATCCTCAGGCCCTATGCAAGTTCCCCACGCGTTGCAGTAACGTCCTTAACGGGGAAAAGACCTAGTGTGGAATCACGCGTTGCATTTCCTTCCCTCTAGTCTCCTTCTATCTAGAGGGGTTTCTCGGTCTTCCCTTGACTTTCATGGCTGTCGTTTCTATTGGAGGACATTGATTTCCCAGAATGGATGCCTACTGGCATGTCTGATACTTGGCAGGGATATCTGAGAGATAGTGTTGTATTCTCATTGTGTCTCATCTGCTTGTGTGGGACTGGGATTTGGGGATGTTCACTGATCCCTTGGGGCAGGTGGCAGAGGCACCTCCGAGGGTTTTTAGACCTGGTTCTGGGGTGCCGCGCAGTCCCTGGACTAGGCCTTCCCGGCAGGTCGGCAGGCGCCACCGGGCGGCCATGCCGACTCGTTGCGCTCCAGTCGCCCCTTCCCTCCAGCGTCCTTGGCCTGGGGCGGTTCCCTGTGGAGTGGAAGGCTGGGGAACCGGACTGCGGGGCCGGCGCAGGCGGGGCCCCTCTGCTCATAGGGAACAGCCAGGGGAGGGAGCCTGGGGAGGGTACTCTTTGTTTACTTCTGCATTTCTCTGCCTATCTATCTGTGGAAACCACAGATTTTCATCACCACAAGATGCATTCTGGTCCTCTCCGAGACCGACTGACTTTCTTTTCTGTTTTTTCTTTTCTTTTCTTTCTTTCCTTCCTCTCTCTCTCTCTCTTTCGTTTTTAAACATCTATTTATGTAGAGACTGGATTATGAAACTGGCTAATTTTTGTATTTTTTGTAGAGGCAGGGTTTCACCATGTTGCCAAAGCTGCTCTCAAACTCCTGGGCTCAAGTGATTTACCTACCTTGGCCCCCCAAAGTGCTGGGATTATAGGCATGAGCCACCGCACCTGGCCTTTTTTCCTTTTCTTTTTTTTTTTTTTTTGAGACAAGGTCTCGCTCTGTTGCCCAGGCTGAAGTCCAGTGCCATGATCTCAGCTCACTGCAGCCTTGAACTCCTGTACTCAAGAGACCCTCCCATCCCGGCCTCCCAGAGTGTTAGGGTTGCAGGCTGAGTCACCATGCTGGGCTGAGGCATTTTTCTAAGCGTTTTTTCCTGAAAGTGAGAAGACTGGCTTCCATTACCCTCAGTGTTTTTATTTCCATGATCACCCTTTTGTAATTAAGTTCCAGTGTCACCCGTGTGAATGCACATCTTGTCCCACCTGGGCTCTGACACTGGCAGGGTTCCTTCTCATCTAATATGTCCATCCCCCTCATCCTACAGACCCTGACTCCTGAGTCAGGCTACCCTTTATTGGGGACCCCTGTATCACCATGCTTGGCTCTGATGCCTCTTGCCAGGGTGCCACTCTATGGGAAGGCCCTCTGCACTGCACTTGGGTGCTGACACTCTGCCCTGGGCCCTGCCTCACCACTGTTACCCTGCACCTGCATCTTGCTCTGCCCTGTCTAATCTAGGTCTGAATTCTTCAGGGAGAGGAGAGGATACATGTTCCCTGTCACTGGAGTAACAACTCTGATGATGGAATTGATTTTCATTTCATAATTGCAATTTTAGTTATAGTGAAAGAGACATACATTTGTATTGGAGCAATTCATGGACATATCTGCAAAAATGAAAAATACAGTTTGAATACCAATTTGAATATGAGGTTTTTTTTATGGTGATTATAGAGAGCCATAAAAGGCAGCAGAGGCTGGCTGTGTAGGTGGAGGGCAGCTTGCCCAGTTCGCAGAGGTGGGAGTAGGATGTTGGAGGAAGGTATGTCAGTTCTGTCTGGCCAAGCCCATGTTGGAATCCCCTCAAAAGCAGTGGCAGGGGAGTTCCCTCAAGGGGCTGCTCCACATGGTCTAGAGATGGGGCCGGCTGGGATTCCAAACAAAGAAGCACTAAACGCCAGGGTGATTGGTCCACAGCATATGAAGGGAACTTACAAGGAGCTGCAGCAGTCCTGGGATGGCCAGTGAGAGCAAGGGACGTTTGCCTAGGGATGTTTGCCGCCAGGGCGTTGGGTTACGGAGTGGATGTGGGAGTTTAAGGACGTCGTCATGCGGGACGAGATTGTCAGTGTTTCTCAGCAGGGTGAATCTCCCAGTGTTCTCCAGCAACAGCCTTCACTCTTTCCCTTTTTATCGGTCCTGGGAACATTCACGGCCCCAGTTTGGGTTTAAGCCTGCAGGGAAACACACAACTGGCTGGGTCACAGAGTGGTTAGGGCATAGAAATAAGGTGGGGTAGGGGTGACTGGGGTACCCTCCCGTGGGCTGCGTTGGAAAGCGCTGATCCGTGCTGTCCATGCTGCCAGATGTCCAGGGTGCTGCAGAAGGACGCCGAGCAGGAGTCACAGATGAGAGTGGAGATCCAGGACATGAAGCAGGAGCTCTCCACGGTCAATATGATGGACGAGTTTGCCAGATACGCCAGGCTGGAAAGAAAGATCAACAAAATGACGGATAAGCTCAAAACCCACGGTACTGCATCTGCCGCAGCCTGAAGGCTTCACGAGAACACTCTGATAGAGAAGGCTTTATGTAAAGATTCCCAGAATATACACTTTGCTTCTTGATGTTCTGAATGTTGATGGAAACTTTTAAGTTATCTGGTGGAAACTCAGTAATAATTACTACTTTCTCCTTATTTGCTGGTGAACCTTTGCTTTTTAAGCACAGAAACATCTAAGATCCTCTCAGATTTTCCTCGGAGCCAACTTGTTATTGTAGGTTTTCATTTTCTTTTTATTTATTTATTTATTTATTTTAAAGACAGGGTTTCACCATGTTGGTCAGGCTGGTCTTGAACTCCCGACCTCAGCTGATCCGCCCACCTTGGCCTCCAAAGTGCTTGGATTACAGACGTGAACCACCACGCCTGGCCCAGGTTTTCATTTTCAAATTAATCACTTTTCTGAGAGAAGCCCAGAAAAAAGTCTCACAGTGGATTCTCAGAGGCTTTTGTTCCACTCTCTAGAAAAATGCCCAGCAGTGTTCTCTTCCGAGCATAGCCTTCAGGTACAGGCTCCTGCGGTGAAGAGCGCTTTCTCAGAGCAGCCTGTGTGCTGAGGGACTCTGTTGGTGTGTGCACAGTCGGAGAGCTGTCTCTGTGGCCAGGCAAACAGACAGAGGGGCCTGTCCAGCCAGGCCCAGGACAAGCTGGACTGCCACCAGGGATTCATGTACTACGCAGCCTGGGAAATGGGGGAAATTTACTCCTGTTGGTAAGGGGTAACTGCGTTATACAAAGAACCTTTCATTCCACGAGGCATTTTAAGAGTTTTCAAAATTAAAGGTATTCAAATCTCACAATCTGAGTGTGATTCTATTTTAAATAATGGCATAATGAGATGGTAGGTGACTTAATTCTATTTTATATTTTCTAAATATATTGAGTGATTATTCCCTTGTAAAACTGTTTTATAAGGGAAAATACCATTTCTGTGTATTTGAATATTTCATTAATTTTTCAGGACTGACATAATTATTTCTCCTATTTTTCCTTTCAGTGAAAGCTCGGACAGCTCAATTAGCCAAGATAAAATGGGTGATAAGTGTGGCTTTCTACGTATTGCAGGTAAGTGTGCTAGAGCGTGACCCGGGTCATTGGAGTTGGGGACACTGGGCCTCGAGCGGTGCCTGCAGATCCAGGCTGGGAGTGGGGGCTGTCCCACCGTCAGCTGTCGTGTCATGTGGTCCTGCCCACACGGAGCTCTGAACACCCTCTAAGTCAGAAAGCCTTTCTCCTGGGGAGAGTTGTTAAAGTTTGGGACTCTTTGGCAGGTGAACTATGAAGTAACTTCTTGGAGAGCTTTCGCCATAGCTTTATCCCAGTGCGGTTTGAAGGGCCTGGCAGGATGCAGTGAGAAGCTTAGAGATGACTTCGTTCTTTTCTGAGATTTTCAATCGTTTTGGCCCTTACTCGGTAACTGGTCTACTTCATGGGCACTCTCTGCTCTCCGGGTAGAGATCCAGGTTTTCTGACTGGAATTGGCTTCTAGCTTCCTGTCTGAGGCTTAACCCATGTGGCCTCTCCTCGAGCTGTTGCTGGGCTCTGCTTTGGCCCGAGAACACATTTGTGCTGCCCAGACATCTTCAGCAGCTGCGTAAACATCTGAGTTGCAGCACTGTGTGATCTAGTACTGAGTCGGAGGGTTCCAGCCCACCCCCAGAAAACTTAGTTTGGAGGGTTATATTTAAGGAAATTGATCCTGAGGCACTGTCACTTGCTAAGAGATGGGTTTCCTGCAGACAGAGGAGTTAGGCCAGCAGCCCTCTTTCATGTCTCCTCTTCTTTTTTTTTCTTCCCTCCCTCTTCCACGTCTCCTCTTCTAAGTGGCCTATTCAAGCCGAAAGGGGACAGGTGACAGTTGAAGGAATGCTGCTGGGGAAAGGAGGGAAATAAAGCATCCCCTACCATTGAAAATTACACGCTCACCTCTGCATGCCTTGCCAACAATGGTGTATGTGAGAAATTCGCTATTTATTTCAGGGATGGCTTTTGTCACTAATAAGGTATATTTCGCATACAGTCCAGCTACTCAAAAAAGATACTCAGTGAGAAAAGCACACCCGTGTTATGGGAGACTTTGGTTAGCTTATGAGCTAATTTAAGTTATGTGTAGATTATATTCACCCTAAAACAGTGAAATGGCAATTCCCTGTGAACGCTCGCCTACTTGCTGCCAGTGTTGCAGACGTGCTGCCGAGCTCGTCTTTAATTGCACTTCCTACTTCAAGTTTCACCAGGGGACATTAGTGGCTGTGCGTGCTCATCTGTCATCTGTGGGGCTGGGTTCATAGGCTTGAGGTGGTTCAGTCTGGAGGTTTTTTCTGGTTTTGTTTTCGCATTTCCCTGTCTTCCTGTGTGTTGTGGGTTGTGTGATTGGCGGGCTGCTTCACTCACCAGAGGTGTCTTTCCAGGCTGCCCTGATGATCTCACTCATTTGGAAGTACTATTCTGTTCCTGTGGCCGTCGTGCCGAGTAAATGGATAACCCCTCTAGACCGCCTGGTAGCCTTTCCTACTAGAGTAGCAGGTAAGAATTTTCTGGAATATTCACTGGAAGAGTGTGGATAGGCTTGTGTAGAAGTGTATGGTAGAAGATTAAGTTAGCCTGACATCCTCCTCACCGTCTATTTAGTGAGCGGGGTTTTGTGCCTCATGCCGTGAAGAAACTGAGGTCTAGAAAAGTTACTTCAGCTGTCCGGTGTCACCAGAATGTTAGGGAGCAAAGCTGGAATTCAGTCCGACGTCTCTTTCCAGGATTCATGCCCAATACGGCTGATACCCCCTTGAAACACTACCTGTTGTTCCAAAATTCTGTGTCTTTTCAGTCCCTATTATGGTTGGCCTCTCTGTAGCACTTGCTGCTCTTGGCTATTTTCTCTTCTTTTTGTTTTGTTTGGTTTTTTTGAGCTAGAGTTTCACTCCGTCACCCAGGCTGGAGTGCAGTGGTGCGATCTCGGCTCACTGCAACCTCTGCCTTCGAACTAGCTGAAATTACCATGCCCAGCTAATTTTTGTAGTTTTAATAGAGATGGGGTTTCACCATGTTGGCCAGGCTGGTCTCAAACTCCTGACCTCAAGTGATCCTCATGCCTCGGCCTCCCAAAGTGCTGGGATTACAGGCATGAACCACCATGCCCCACCACATTCCTTTATTTTTGAAGATAATTTTTTTTTGATATCAAAAGTAGTACATGTCACTCTAGAATGATTAGGAATATAGCTATTATTTAAAAGTCCCAGCCGGGCACAGTGGCTCATGCCTGCAGTGCTAGCACTTTGGGAGGCCAAGGTGGGCGGATTGCCTGAGCTCAGGAGTTTGAGACCAACCTGGGTAACATGGTGAAACCCCGTCTCTACTAAAGTACAAAAAATTAGCCATGAGCGGTGGTGGGCACCTGTAATCCTGGCTACTCGGGAGGCTGAGGCAGGAGAATCACTTGTAACCAGGAGGTGGAGGTTGCAGTGAGCTGAGAGCATGCCACTGCACTCCAGCTTGGGTGACACAGTGAGACTGTCTCAAAAAAATAAATAAATAAAAAAGAAGATTCCCATTAGCTTTTAATGCTATGATAGCTTTTCTTTGTCTTCTTTTCCCCCCATTTATTTTGATGTAGTTAAGGTCATTTAACGTGTAACATTTTATCCTGTTTTTCACTTTGTAGTGTAAGCCTGCTCCCACATGACATAGTTTGTTCAGGCTAAGTGAAGTACTGTAAACTGGGTAGCTTCTAAACAACAGAAATTTATTTCTCACTGTTCTGGAGACTGGCGAGTCCAGCAGATTTGATGTCTGGCCCATTTTCCAGTTCCTGGATGGCGTCTTCTCGCTGTATCCGTGCGTGGTGGAAGGATGAGCTCCTTCAGACCTTTTATAAGGGCACTAACCCCATTTGCAAGGACTCTGCCCTTAATCACCTTCCTGAGGGCCCCAACTCTTAATACCCTCACTGGGGGCGGGCAGCACATTAACATAGGAATTGTGGGGCATGCAGACATTCATTCCATAGCACCATATCAGTACATTTCTTTCTTCTCTTTTTCTTTTTTTTTTTTTTTTTTTTGAGACAGGGTCTTGCTCTGTTGCCCAGGCTGGCAGTGGCACCCTCACAGCTCACTACAGCCTCAAACTCCTGGGCTCAAGTGATCCTCCCACCTAAGTCTCCTGAGTAGTTAGGATCATAGTTGCACACCACCATGCCCAACTAATTTAAAAAAAATGTTTTTTTTTAATAGAGATGGGGTCTTGCTTTGTTGCCTAGGTCGGTCTCAAACTCCTGGCTTTAAGCAATCCTCCCTCCTCAGCCTCTCAGAGTGCTGGGATTATAGGCATGAGTCACCTTGCCCAGCAGATTTCTTTATTTAGGAATTTTCAATAGCTATTCTTCATTTAGTAGGTCATAATTTGCAAGTTTTCCTGATGAAGAGTATTTATTTGGGTCCTAATTTTTTGCTTTTAAAGATAATGCTGCAGCACACATCCTTGCTGGTCTTTGGCTGTGATTTGTGGTTATGCTAGAGGCGAATACTGTATCCAAAAAAAAAAGACTATTTCTTTTTCTTTTTTAAGACAGAGTCTCCCTTTGTCACCCAGGCTGGAGTGCAGTGGCGAAATTGGCTCACTGCAGCCTCCCGCCTCCTGGGTTCAAGCAATTCTGCCTCAGCTTCTTGAGCAGCTGGGACTACAGACACATGCCACCACGCCCAGCTAATGTTTTGTATTTTTAGCAGAGATGGAGTTTCACGATGTTGGCCAGGCTGGTCTCGAACTCCTGACCTCTGGTGATCCACCCACTTTGGCCTCCCAAAGTGCTGGGATTACAGGTGTGAGCCACTGAGCCTGACCAGGAATTAACTGTTTTGAAGACTCCCAATGTAGCTACCACCCCGTCCCCTTCCCTCCCGTTTCCTTCCCCTCTCCTTTGTTTGACACAGCTGGGCCCAGGCCAGGAGCTCTGTGCTGCTGGCCAGAGAAGCATCCAGCCACCCTTCCATGCATCCAGCAGGGCCATGGGCCACTCTTGCAGCCTGCCTTCCTGAACAGGAGAATGTGTGTGCCTCTTGCAGCCTGCCTTCCTGGACAGGAGAATGTGTGTGCCTCTCCATTATTGGTGGGGCAAGAATGGCATAGGTAGACATTGGTTTGTTTAAAATGCTTTTTGAGAAAGGGAAAATAAATAATCTTACAGGTTTGGTTTTGGAATCTGTTAGTATCATAAATAGTAATGCACATCTCTCTGGCAGGAAAGGGAAATTCAACCCAGTCTTCACTGCTGAGTGCAATTCCTGCTTCGAAAGGAATGCAGCCCTGTGATTCTATAGAAAGTAACTGATTTGAACCTATGAAACATAAGCTTTGCCTGAGCTCAGCACTGCTCAGAAAGAATGGCAATAGTCTCTTTGCTGTGGGTTACTGGCAGCAGAGGCAGATGTGGACAGCACTGCTGGCACGCGGTCTCATAGCAAATTTCTTTATTTTCAGGTGGTGTTGGAATTACCTGTTGGATTTTAGTCTGTAACAAAGTTGTGGCTATTGTGCTTCATCCATTCAGCTGAACAGGAAGATGGATTTTAAAAATGGATTTTCTCTTATTAGGTTAAAAATCTGATTTATACTTTTTTTTTTTTTAAGAAACAAAAGTACACAGTTTAGATTTTTTTTTGTTGAATATGTTTGTTCTTGGACTTTATGAGAGATTCTTATAAGAATCAGGATTTTCTACACTTGTCATTGAGCCAAGAAAGTCCAGTTTATAACACATGTATACCAGTGAACACTGTCCTAGACCCGCATGAAATGTGAAACACTCGGGGCGTCTCCGTGCCGCTGCCCGGGATTTGCACTATTGTATATTGTGGTCATATTGTCAGCTGGAAAGTCAGCATTTCTAACAACTGAAGTTCTGTGAAGACTTAGTACTGCTTTTCACCCAATTTAGAAAGTAACTTAATTTTAATACCACTGCTGAGAATTTGAGCATTTCTTCTTTAATCACATTCAGTACAACTAAAAGAAAACACTAATTGACATTGCCTGGGCTTTTTCTCCCTTTGTTTAAAATGTCATTTGAGCAAGAGCTGTATACTATTATCGACTTACTTGAGCGTGTTAATTTTTCATTACAGTGTTTTGTAAATGTATCCATGAGACCATAATGCATTGTTTTGTGCTCAAATTGTTTTGTATTTAAAGCATTTTGAATGAAGTATATTTTGTAAGCATTTAATATTTATGCTCTTTAGAATGGAACATAGGAAACAAACCTTATAAGGCCTGATTAAATTATTCTGAACCAATAACCTGTGTGGCCCACAAAGTATAATTCTGCTAATGTATTTTAAAACACTTTTCTAATTAAAATCTTGGCAAATGCTTGTGTGACTTCCTGCCTTACAGTCACCATGTGCTGTGAGTGGCTGTTAACTGAGTAACCACATCACAGTAAAGCTGAATTCTGTCACGGGTTTTTGCAGGTTCGTCTTTGCATTCTTTTCCCTAATCTAATAAGTAGCTTGTCATTATTTTAGCTGATTGGACTGTGAGAAGACAAAGTGCTGTGGTCCTTTAGTTTATTGTCATACGGAAGACCACCAGAGCGGCTTTTGGGTTCCACCTACTCAAACTCACATGCACTGCAGGCTTACCCAGCATCATGTTTACTTAGCTTTAAGAAAGGACCGGGAGCAGGGAACATAGCCGCAGCCTGGAGGAGGACTTGGACACCAGCTTCCAGTGTCCTTCACCACCCAGGATACAATTTGCCCACAAAGGATGAGAAGCCAACCTGAGGAGCAGATGAGAGCAGCACACAGAAGCTGCAAGAACTATTCCCTCAGACGAAATGTAGCACCAAGGGGCTATGTGCCTAACTTCCATTTGAGTGAGCTGCAGGCAGAAATGATGGTGGGACAGTCAGCAATGCACCGGCCAGGTAGAGCGTGCCCAGGGAGGTATTGTTTGGATCACACATCCGTGTACAGTATCCCTGCTGAGACCCTTATCTCTTGAAGACATACTCATTTAGCTGTTACTGTTACAAGAATTTTGGCAAATCAGCCGGGTGCGGTGGCTCAAGCCTGTAATCCCTGCACTTTGGGAGGCTGAGGCGGGTGGATCACGAGGTCAAGAGATCGAGACCATCCTGGTCAACATGGTGAAACCCCGTCTCTACTAAAAATACAAAAAATCAGCTGGGCATGGTGGCGCGTGCCTGTAATCCCAGCTACTCAGGAGGCTGAGGCAGGAGAATTGCCTGAACCCAGGAGGCAGAGGTTGCGGTGAGCCCAGATCGTGCCATTGCATTCCAGCCTGGGTAACAAGAGCGAAACTCCGTCTCAAAAAAAAAAAAAAAAAAAAGAATTTTGGCAAATCTCACTGAGGCTAGAGGAAAAAACTCCTAGTTGACAGCTATTAACTTTCCCTATGCATGAATAGTTTATGATGATTAAATGGGGGAAATGTAAATGTCCTTTATGTTTTACATTATAGTATCTTTTTAAAAATGATATTTTTTTTTTGAGACGGAGTTTCACTCTATTGCCAGGCTGGAGTGCAGTGGTGCGATCTTGGCTCACTGCAGCCTCTGCCTCCGGGTTCAAGTGATTCTCCTACCTCAGCCTCCTGAGTAGTGAGATTACAGGCATGTGCCTCCATACCCAGCTAATTTTTGTATTTTTAGTAGCGAGGGGGTTTCACCATATTGGTCAGGTTGGTCTTGAACTCCTGACCTCAGGTTATCCACCCACCTCGGCCTCCCAAGGTGCTGGGATTACAGGCATGAGCCACGCCCAACCTACAGTTTAACATGTGATGAACGTGGTGCTGAATTCAGACGATAGAGAAAGGGCTACAGTAAATGTGCATCTTACGACTCTTGTCACCCAGTTTCCCAAAGTTTTCCTGTTACCAGTTTCTTATGATACGACCAGTGATAGTCCCTGCATTTTTGAATATTAATATATGTGCTTTTAAGATAAATGTTTTAAAGTTATAAAAGTAATACCTAGAAAGATAAAAGTAGTACATATTTACTGCTTTTTAAAAAAAATCTAACTTGGGAAGTACAGAAAAGAAGCAAGGAAGAAAAACCTGTGACTCCACAGAACTAGGGTGACTGGTGTTAGCATTAGTGCTTTTGCTTTCTTCTATAAATGTCTGTATAATGTTGAAAGGTAATGGCAATGATAGTTTTTAAAAAAAATTTATTTTTATTTATTTTTTGAGATGGAGTTTTGCTCCGTCACCCAGGCTGGAATGCAGTGGTATGATCTTGGCTCATTGCAGCCTCCACCTCCTGGGCTCAGGTGATTCTTCTGCCTCAGCCTCCGAAGTAGCTGGGACTAGGCTTGTACTAGAACACCTTTTTTTTGTATGTTTAGTAGAGACGGGGTTTCACCATGTTGGCCAGGCTGGTCTCGAACTCCTGACCTCAGATGATCTACCTGCCTCAGCCTCCCAAAGTGCTGGGATTATAGGCATGAGCCACCGCACCCAGTTGGTTTTTGTTTCTATTTGAAAAATACTGGATATATTTTATAGCTTTACTTGAGAACATATATCTCTTTGATTTAAAATATACCTAAGCTCTCTTAATACCAATTTTGTCATAAATTTATGGTAAATCAAGCAGGGAAATATTTTTATATATAAATCCATAATGTTTTTTTACTTTTTTTTTTTGTAATAGAGAAAGAGTCTCGCTATGTTGCCCAGGCTGGTCTCAAACTCTTGGGCTCAAGGGCTGGGATTACAGACTTGAGCCACCAGACCCAGCCCGTAATCATTTAATCATTTTTTATGGATTTTATGTGCTCCTCTTGTCACCATAAGGGGATGGAATGCCAGGCAAACTGGTTTACTCTCCCCTGACCTGGGGGGCTCTCTGGCTTTCCGGTTTTTCTTACATAGTGCTTCGTGGGAGAGGGTGTGTGTGTGTGTGTGTGTGTGTGTGTGTGTGTGTGTGTGTGTGTGTGTGTGTGTGTGTGTGTGTGTGTGTGTGTGTGTGCGTGCGCACGCGCACGCGTACGCAGATATGCTGACTGCACCCAGAACCGGGTTTTATAAAGTTTTAAACTTTATAAAGCTTACTCCGACCCCTGACAGTGATTTCTTTTGCCTTCCCATCCTCATCTGAATATGTATAGTACTATCTGTAAGACTGATTTGTGGTGTCTGCTCTTGTGGTTTTGTTTCTAATGTTTTGGGTCCTTTGTGAGTGATAAAAGGGGGTTATTTCAGTGATGCTGCAAGCGCCTTTAGGGCCAGAGATGGCTCCTTGAGCTTTTCTGTGCTCCTCCAGCATGCCTTAAGTCGTGCTTGTAAGTGAAGAACTCAGGCCCTTTACGGGTAGCTCAAGCCTGTAATCCCAGCATTTTGGGAGGCTGAGGCAGGCGGATCACTTGAGGCCAGGATTGAGCAGATTTAATGAATACATGTGTGTGTGCTGATTGCTCAACAAGCCTTAAGTCATACCCAGGAGTGTTTTACTCAATCACATAATGGTTTTCCATTAGAGTCATGTATGGAGTCTGTGTTCTTTGCAGTTGGAATGTTAACAATTAACAACTGTCAGGAGAATTTTCTTTTACTTTTTTTTTTTTTGAGACGGAGTTTCGCTGTTGTTACCCTGGCTGGAGTGCGATGGCGCGATCTCAGCTCACCACAACCTCCGCCTCTTGGGTTCAGGCAATTCTCCCGCCTCAGCCTCCCAAGTAGCTGGGATTACAGGCACGCGCCACCATGCCCAGCTAATTTTTTGTATTTTTAGTAGAGATGGGGTTTCACCATGTTGACCAGGATGGTCTCGATCTCTTGACCTCGTGATCCACCCACCTCGGCCTCCCAAAGTGCTGGGATTAGAGGCTTGAGCCACCGCGCTCGGCCTGTCAGGAGAATTTTCTAAGTGCTGCTCTCTTATGAGGCCTGCAGTATACAGCACTTTGGTGTTGTCACAGATTCAAAGCCACATGTGACTGGTTTCCACACCATTGGAATCCCAGGCCAGGCAGCGCATCCTGTCTCTGGGCCCAGAGCTCTTTCTTGTTTGTGTGGGTCAGCTTTCCTGCCTACATCTTTGGGATCTAATGTGTATAAATCTATCAACACTGAGTGCTGACTCTTATCAGTGAATTCAATCTTATGAATACTGTGTAGTTTTGGCCAATATTGTGGGTAAGGATATTGGACTCTCTATAGGGTAATCATTCCTTTTATATAGCCCAAATTCTTTTCCTGTATTTTTTTTTTTAAGAGACAGGGTCTCATTCTGTCACCCAGGCTGGAGTGCAGTAGCACAATCATAGCTCACTACAACCTTGCACTCCTGGACTCAAGTGATCCTCCGCTAAGCCTCCTGAGTAGCTGGGATTACAGGCATGCGCCACTTTCCTGGCTGTTTCTCATTTTTAATTTTTGTACAGAACAAGATCTGACTGTGTTACCCAGGCTGGTCTTGAACTCCTGGGCCCAAGTGAGTAGCTGGGACAACAGGTGTGTGCCACAACTCTGGAATAATTAAATTTTTGTATAGAAGGGGTCTCATTATGTTGCCCAGGCTGGTCTCAAAGTCCTGGCCTCAAGTGATCCCCCTGCCTCAGCTACCCAGAGTGCTGTGATTACAGGTGTGAGCCACTGTGCCCCGCCACTATTCTTTCTTGTATCTTTTTAAACAATAGTTTTTAAATATTGAGAGGTATAAAATAATGTTTAAAATATATAAATTTTAAAGAATAAAAATACAATACACCATAAAAACCCTAGAAGACAGCCCAGGCAATACCATTCAGGAATAGGTATGGGCAAGGACTTCATGACTAAAACACCAAAAGCATTGGCAACAAAAGCCAAAACAGACAAATGGGATCTAATT
>CM052665.1:52749622-52807278 GCA_028533165.1 Leontopithecus rosalia
TGGGGAGAAACACCAAATGTGGGTGAAGGGGAGGAAGGCAGCAAAACACACTGCCACGTATGTACCTATGCAACTATCTTGCATGTTCTGCACATGTACCCCAAAACCTAAAATGCAATAATAAAAAAAAGAGAGTTCATGCTGCGTGATTCCACTTCCATGAAATTCTAGATCAACAAAGTAAGCTATTGTGACCACAGCAAAGTCAGTGGTGGCCTCGGGTGAGGTAGGGGACTACTGAGAGCAGGGCCGTGAGGGAGCATCTTGGGGAGGTAGAAACGTTCAGTATTGTGATTGGGGTGGTGGCTCCACAGGCACAAGCATCTGTCGAAACCCACTGAGCTGCATGTATACTTAAAATGGAAGCATTTTATTGAGGTGAAGTATACCCCAATAAAGTTCATTTTAAAAAGCCATATATTGGCTAACAGATAAAAAGTTCAGTTTTGCTTAGAGTTGAAGTTACCGTCTTGCTCCACCTGAAGAAAGGACATAAAGGGCTGTGCTGGACATGGGAGAACAGGAAAGCATTTCTATTCTTTTTTTTTCAGGCTTAACTCACTTTATTTTTCTTGTATAAAAACCCTACAGTGTAGCCACGGCTGGAGCCTGGGTCCTCTGCACGTAGACTCTGGTGCACACTGATGAGGTGGTCAGTGAATTCCTGATAGGGAAACTTTGTAAATACAGTCTCCTTCCAGAGGTCGGGGGTCAGGCAGCTGTAGGTCTTAGAGATGGCATTTAGGGTGGCCTTGGCGAAGTTGCCCAGGATGGCAGTGCAGCCCCCCCTGGCTGAGGTGTAGTAGTCATCAATACCAGCCATCATGAGCAGCTTCTTAGGCAGGGGCACTGAGATGATGCCAGTGTCTCTGGGTATGGGGATGAGGTGCACCAGCACAGATCTGCAAGGGACAGTGTGGGGCTTGCCGATCTCATTCCCCCAGCAGCCTCTGCACACGCGGACAATGGAGAGCTTGGCCAGGATGATGGCCCGCAGATGGCAGTGACCACCTCCTTGAAGCACTTAACACCCAGACAGACACGGCCATTGTGTAGTCCCCAGTGGCAACAGACGCCTTGAACCTGGTGCGCTGGCCGACTCGGGTCTGCTTCTGCACAAGCATAATCTTCAAAACCTTGTCCTTGAGAGAGGCTCCCAGGAAAAAGTGATGAGATTCCTTGATGAGCAGGGAGAAGAGAGAAATCTCCTGCAGGGACTTGATCTTCATGTCCTTGACCAGGCGGCCCAGCTTGGTGACGGGTGTTCACTCATCCTCGGCCTTGCGTCCGCGAGCTCTGTTACCCTGGCCCAGATGCCACTGCCGAACGCTCCATGGAAGCCACTGCAGTTCCCCACTCCAGGGCCCCCAGCCCACATCCCCTCCCCCGCACTTGGGTCATCTGCCATCCGGTGTTTTCTTGGAGAAGCAGCAGAATTTCTATTCTTTTCCAATGATCTCACCATATCAGTTTCATTATCCTTCTAGAATCACAAAATGTATTTTAATGCCTACTGAAGTGATTTTTAAAATATACATTATTTCGTTATGTAAATTAGGAAAATCTGACTAGTTCCTTAAAAACAGATTTGAGCAAAAGTAATGAAAACATACCTTTTGGATAGTCCTCGGTGTCATGTAAATTTTTAAGTATTCGATGACTATAGATGTTTTTAATTTCAAGTTCACGATCCTTTTCCTAAAGAGAACCACAATACCCATTTTTTGTTTGCTTTTGTCCACTTTGATTTCTTTTCAAAGCAATTTAAATGAGTTCAGTATCCTTTGAATAATATCTATAGATTCTAGAAGAAACAGAAATAGGCCATATCATCATATACCATTCCTGACATCAAAAAGTACTAGCTTTTTAAACAAAGTGACACATTATTGTGACTGGGACAGCATTTTTGAAGAGCCTTGCAGGTAGGCTTGTCCACTGTCTTCCCTCTGTCCTGCGGGCCTGTGCCCTGAAGTTTATGAAATGTTCTTCTCCACTGTGCACTACAGTAGCCACTGGCTATATGTTGTGATTTCATCTAAATGAAAATAACATTAAAATTTAGAGCCGAAAATAAAATTTAAAAAGTGCGGTGGCTCATGTCTGTAATCCCAGCACTTTGGGAGGCTGGCGGTGGGGGGGGCGGTGGATCACCTGAGTTCAGGAGTTCGAGACCAGCCTGGCCAACATAGTGAAACCTCATCTCAACTAAAAATACAAAAATTAGACAGGCATGGTGGTGGGGTGCCTATAATCCCAGCTACTTGGGAGGCTGAGGCAGGAGAATTGCTTGAACCCAGGGGTGGAGGTTGCGGTGAGCCAAGATCGCGCCACTTTACTCCCCTGGGCGTAAGAGGAAAAGTCTTTTTTTTTTTTGAGACGGAGTTTCGCTCTTGTCACCCAGGCTGGAGTGCAATGGCGCGATCTCGGCTCACCGCAACCTCCGCCTCCTGGGTTCAGGCAATTCTCCTGCCTCAGCCTCCTGAGTAGCTGGGATTACAGGCACGCGCCACCACACCCAGCTAATTTTTTATATTTTTAGTAGAGACGGGGTTTCACCATGTTGACCAGGATGGTCCCGATCTCTTGACCTTGTGATTCACCTGCCTCGGCCTCCCAAAGTGCTGGGATTACAGGCTTGAGCCACCACGCCTGGCCAAGTCTGTCTTGAAGAAAAGAAAAAATTAAAATTTAGGTTGTCAGCCACACTATTTGTATTTCAAGTAAGCGGTCACCAGCTGCGTGTGACTAGTGACTGCAGTGCTGGACAGCACAGGTGAACATTTCTGCCGTCTAATAGAAAGTTTTATGAGACAGGGCTACATCTAGACAAGCGCAGCGGGGGGAAGGCCTAGAACAAGGGTATCATTGTTCAGTTTTAAATTTCAATATTGACTTTCTTGAGTCTTGGCAAAATGGACATTTTGAAACTTTAACTTAAGGAACAAAAAATGGTTTTTATTAAATACCAAATGCTCCTTCTTGTATGTATACCAGGAGGAAAGAAAGGCTTTGGACTCGAGGCCACTGAATTGTAGTAACATCTATGATAAGAGAGGTGGGTATATATGAAGTAAGGAGGCAGGAACCCAGGGATGTCAGAGTGTGACAGACGTGCATGTGTACACACACACGGAGACAGAGAGAGCGAGCGAGAGACAGAAGGTGAGTTCTGGTCTCCTTGTGCCCCTTAGGGTCAAATCTATGGCCCAAGGGATATTCAGAGGGTGAGAAACATCTCTGAGGTTTGGGAAAGTCTCAGAGCGAAAGGCTTTGGTGTGGTTCAAGAAAACTGCAAGCCTCTTAAAAAGCACCCCCTCCAACCCAACCGCTTCCACTCATCATGGAGCTAAAGTAATATGGTATTGCCCAAGTGGTAGGTTAGAAAGGGCTAAAGACCCTGTGTCGGCCAGAGATTGATTGTGCTTCCCTTACCCTTGCAACCAGTGGGACCTGTGGTGGGAGCGGCACCTGCTCTGGAGTCCTTACGGGTCCACGTGCTCCCACAGGACAGGCTTTGTGACAGAGAATCTAGCCAGGGATCAGATGAAGGGTGCTCTCAGAGCATTTGCATCAACAGCAAGAGAAGACCACCAGGAGTTGTCCGACCAGACTGAGAAGAGGCCGTGAGTTTCAGCAGCCACGTTCAGTGCACATCAGACAGGGTCCTGGGAATTTAAGGCCAGTCACTTGTCAAGAGAACCAGTCTAGAGAGGGGTCAGAGGGCAGAACACAGACCAGAGGCCTCTTTTTCCCTACACCAAGAAGACACACGTTTTCTCTCTTGCCCAGGATGCCATCTCCACTGAGACAGAAAATAGGGATGAGGAAACAGTCTGCAAGTATAAGAGACAACTTAGCACAGTCATGTTTTCCGTTAGAAGAGATTGAGACGAGCTTTTATCCCTTTCTCCTTGTCCACTGCCGTCCTCATTCCTAATTTGTGTGAATGGGGCTAATAAGGAAGCATGGCTCAGTTATAGAAGATAAAGAACATTACATATTTTTGTACCTGAATTGTACAGTATAGGTTTTCTACTCATTTGAACCATAAAGTTAGTTTTTTATCAGAGGTACACAAATGGATAAAACATGAGAATATTAATCTTCTCTAGAATTTAAGTTTCTAGAGGCAAAAATGTTAACGGTTCATCTCTCTTTTCTTTTATTGTGGTAACACTTAGCCAAAAGAGCAACAAATGCTGGCAGTTCACCACCATGAAGAGTTGATCAAGTATATTCTGGATAATACGTTTTAGATGAAGGACATTGTGTAAAACATTTTAGGATGATTTTTCATCCACACTGGTTAAGAAACATTTTCATATTTACAGGGACAGATTTTGATTGCCAGAAAAACGGAATTCTTTTGATTTGGTTTGAACAGCTGGGGGTCGGAAACAGAGAGCAGGAAGGAGGCAAAGCCAGAACAGAACAAGAGGCCGCCACACGGGCGGCGGGGGTCAAAAGGAAGCAGCGTGGAGGACTGTCCTCCTTGAGGCTTGGAGCAGAGCTTCAGGTTGGGCCCCATGACAGAGCTGGGCCAGAGGTCTGACACAGCAGGTCTGGAACACAACCCGGGATACCTGTGCGGTTGAGTTCAGTCAAGGGAAACGAGAAGACCATCTGTGGCTGGGAATGTTCATGGAATGCTCATGGAATACTCGCAAGTGCAAAGGGTATCAAATCCGAGTTAAACGGGAAGCTGGCTCACGGTGTGGAATCATACTAAGGTCAGCATTGACGGCTTCCAAAAACGAGACAGAAAGCAATGTCTTATGCAGGAGCGCGACTGTAGCCTGGGTGTAAGATGGGATGCAGTACCTCAGGTGGGAGCTGTGGAAGGCCGACATCCCTCTTCCTACTTTGGCTCATACTCCAGAAGTGGGTCTAGACCTCAGGATGACTTGAAAATGAGTTTCAAGGTACAGAAACAGAACTTTTGACTTTTGGGACCAGATTCTCCCAAGCTCAAAGGATGACTTAATGTGGCTGGCTGTATTTTTCTAAAATTGCCACAAGATTTCGGTCCCATATGCTTTTCAAGAACCTTGTGACAGCCCCCCAAGAGGTGGCGTTCACTGCTTGAACCGCCTAGGGCAGCCCTGACAAATGCAGCGAGGCAGAAGTGACGCTGTGTGACTGTCAAGGCTAGGTCACAAAAGGCAATATTGCATCTGCCTGGGTCTCTCCTTTCTCTCTCTCTCTCTGTGGCTTTCTCTTCTCTTTTTTCATTTTTCCCTTCAAATCCAGCCACCAAGTTATGGGGTTGTATGTAAGGTCCCAGCCACCAACCTAGCTAAGATCTCAGCTGTCAGCTGTTACCAACTGCAGACACATGAGTGAGACTTCAGATCATTCTAGCCTCCAGCCTTTGAACCACTCTAGCTGATACCAAGATGGGAAGAGATGAGCTATCCCTATTCAAGCCCTGCCCAAATTGTAGATTTGTAAACAAAATTAATGTTGCTGGCCGGGCATGGTGGCTCATGCCTGTAATCCCACTGCTTTGGAAGGCCAAGGTGGGCAGATCACTTGAGCCCAGGGATTTGAGACCAGACTGGCCAACAAGGTGAAACACTGTCTCTACTAAAAATACAAAAATTAGCTGGGCGTGGTGGTGCGCACCTTAATCCCAGCTCCTGGGGAGGCTGAGGCACGAGAATCACTTGAACCCGGGAAGGCGGAGGTTGTGGTGAGCTGTGATCATGCCACTGATCAGAGACAGAGGGAGACTCTGTCTCAAAAAAAAAAAAAAGACTAAAGGCAAAAAATAGAAACAAAAGAAATATTAATATTGCCATTCTGAAGTCAGTTGAATGGTGGAGTGATTGGTGCTGCAGCACAGTAACTGAGCGTTCAGGATTTGAAAACACCCTGGAAGCTTCTACTCCTTCTTCCCTTGGATGAGTGCTAGGAGTGACCCTGGAGGTGAGGCATACGGGGCCATCTCCTTTTCCAGATGAAACAGGCCTGGAGGGAGGTGGTACTGGGAGGGTATCCTGGGGCAGGGAGGAACTACAGGAGATAGGCCATGGGTGAATGACTGAGTTACAGGAAGCCAAACTACAGGGTCCGTGGCTCTGCTTCTGCTTTCTTTTGTGCTGCTTGATTTCTTTACAGCTCTGGCTGCCTGAGCCTCTGTAGGAAGGAAGAGATGGCGGAGCCGTTCCATGTGCCTGCCGTTCGTTTTGTGTGGAAATGAGTGTCTTTGGTAGGTTTCTTCGCTGAATGGGAAGGCAGGCTGGCTCTGTGTCAGCGGCACTTGCTGACTGGAAGGCTTCACTCTGAGGAGGTCTTTTGATTGAATACTTCCCAAATTCCAGAATTTATTCTTTAAAAGGTTTTGCCCTGGGATACCAGCCCCAGTAGCCCATTTCTTCTCAAGCAGCATATTCACTTTCCAGGGGAGGAAACAAGACTTTCTCCCCTGGTGGCAAACTCGGGGGTCCCTGATGCTGTGCAGGCTGCTGGTGGGGGGGAGGGCAGCTGAGACTGCTGTTAATCCGTCCTCTCACTCCTGGTCCCCATGCCTGCCTATGACCAAACGCCTCTCCAAGCATCTCCTGCTGTGGCTGCAGCTCCAAGTCATTCCCTTAAATGCTTCCGCCCATTTTCTGTAGTCAGTAAATGTGCCCACATTGCCACTGTTTGCTGAAGACCAGTTTTCTTTGCGATTGTGTGCCTGTTTTCTTTTGTAGTCCTCCACTGATATTTCCGTGGGGGTTTCTGGAAGGAACGACGTTGAACATAGTCTATAATCACCAACAATTGAAGGCCAGAGTGAACAGTGTCTTTCTCAGCCTGGCAGAACCCATTTACCTGCTTGTGAGTGTGGCTTAGGTACCTACCCTTTGTGACTGCAGCAAATCTCCTGATGCTTGAGTGCCATGCCAGAAATTCTCATTTCATTATGATGTGTGTGGCCTGGGCAATGGAGTTTTAAAAGCCCCCTCCCTAGATGATTAATGTACTGCCACGTTTGAGGCCCACCCAAGGATCCTTTTTTTTTTTTAAAGAGACAGGGTCTTGCTGGTCACCCAGGGTGGAGTGCTGCAGTGGCTCTCTCCTGCTTATTGTAAACTTGAGTTCCTGGGCTCAGGCAGTCCTCGTGCCTCAGCCTCCCGAAGTGCTGGCATCACACATGTGAGCTGCTCTACCTGACCTCCTTTGGTTCACCTCTGTTGATTCTGAGGTTTCTCTCCACAAATAAAATTCTAGCGTTTCGCTCCAGAATTTTATTTGTGGACATTTTAGTTTGTGATTGTCTATGTTTGATTGCAATCTAAAAAAAAAAAAACCTGCTTTTTATCTTCTAGAAATTCTTTGTTAGATCTGGTACAGTTTTGGTATCCTGAGATTATGAATTATTTTATTTATTTTTAGAGATAGAGTCTCACTCTGTTGCCCAGGGTGGAGTGCAGCAGCACTGTCATAGCTCACTAAGGACTCCAACTCCTGGGCTCAAGAGATCCTCCTGCCTCAGCCTCCTTAGTAGCTGGGATTACAGGCATGTGCCACCATGCCCAGATAATTTTTAAATTTCTTGTAGAGACAGGTTTTGTTCTGTTGCCTTGGCTGGTCTTGACCTCTTGGGCTCAAAAGATCCTTCTGCCTCAACTTCCCAAAAAATTGGGATTACAGGTGTAAGCCACCATGCATAGTTTGGAGGGTTATTTTAAAAATACATTTTTCTAGCTGGGCATGATGGCTCATGCCTGTAATCCCAGCACTTTGGGAGGCTGAGGAGGGTGGATCACCTGAGGTCAGGAGTTCAAGACCAGCCTGACCATGATGGAGAAATCCCATCTCTACTAAAAATTCAAAATATTAGCTGGGCATGATGGCACATGCCTGTAATTCTAGCTACTTGGGAGGCTGAGGCAGGAGAATCACTTGAACCTGGGAGGCAGAGGTTGTGGTGAGCTGAGATCATGACATTGCACTCCAGCCTAGGCAACAAGAGCGAAACTCTGTCTCAAAAAAAAAAATACATTTTCTGTCATTTCCATGGAGCTTTGGCAGGGAGGGAGAAAAAGCATGTGTTCAGACCACCTTTTTGATTTAGACTTTTCTAATGCATAAAATATGTAATTGCAGAAAATTTTTAAAATTGCATTTAAAAATGCATAAAATATGTAATTTCAAAAACATTTTTCCCTTTGAAACTTTATTATACAAATTAAAATATAAAAATAAAGGTAGAACAGTACAATAAACCTCCATGAGCCGGCTCCACTAATGAGCAGCTCATGACCTGTTTCCCACTCTCTCTCTGACCCCATTCCCCAGCCCTGGCTTATCTGAAGCAAATCTAGATCTCTAATAACTTATCTTAGTCTCTATAGCAAACAAGGGCACCCCTTTTAAAACCTAACTGCAGTATTTTGATTCCACATTCCGGCCATCACACCTGGCAAGAAAAATGTATTTTTAAAATAACAGTCCAATCAATAGTAATTCCTTCACATAATCAAATATCCAGTTTAACATTTTCCCCATTGTCCCATGATTTTTAAAAGGTTTGAATTAGAATCTAAACAAGATTGAAAACACTGTGACTGATTAATATATCTTCCTGTCTTTTACTTATAGAGTCTCACTCTTGCCTCTTACTTTTTCTGCTTTGCTACTTAATCGTGGCAGTGGGGGGGGTCTATAACGCAGTTTCCACGGTCTCTCGCTGCTGACTCATCCCACCCTGAGCATGTGCCTCTCCCCTCTACTTTTCAATTGGTAGGGAGAGCCCAGTGTGTAACTAGGATTAGGTTCTGTTCTTTGGCATGAGTAGATGGTGGTATATACCTCTGTTAGAAAGTGCATATCTCTTTGTGATCCTAGGAGCCCCTGATGATCATTGATTACAGCCACTAACCCATTAGGAGTTTTCAAAGTAGTGATATTTTAACCCTGTCATTCCTTCATTATTGAGTGGAATGATTTTATAAGGAGGATCTTACCCCCTCACAAATGATTTGGTGACTCTGAGTCATTCATACAGCAAAGGTAAAATGATTCTTGTCCTCTACTGGCCAGTTTTCAAGCCAGCGTGCCGTTCCATAGTATCCTCCACAAGGACTCATCACTGAGGCGTTTTGTTTTTTAAGTATCATTATGAACTTTGGGTTCATTTGATAAGTTTTAACCTGTGCAGTTATCTCTACTGATTCTCAAATATCCCACCTTGGGCCAGTAAGAACCTATTCTAGATGGGCCTGAGTCCTTTTGTTATGACCCGAATGGTCCTTCAGAGTCCCCTTGCTTTCGTATGACAGTACATTCCAGGCTCATCTAGCACATTTCATGCACCACACCTGGAATGTTTTTAGGGAGCCTTGGTTGGTTTTAGTGGGATATGGAACTTAAAGACCGTAATCTGGGTGCTGGGGGTATTCACTGCTACTGGTTAATCTGAGAATATTTCACAGTTTCACCTCAGATCAAAATCAGGACTATAGGATTTTTATTTGACTCTATCTTACTTCTGTATTTTCTTTTGTACATCCCCTAAATCCCAGTTCTCAATGACGCCACCGTAATCAGGAGCTTTATCCCATAAGATATACACAGCATTCTCAAAATGACAGTATTAACATCATTGCCAACAATATCGTTACTCAACAGTGTAAGATTTTTTGTGGTTATTTGTGTCTTTCCAGTGTATCTCTAACCATACACAATGACATGATGTGTTTTAAGTCACTTGGAATGGCTTCCTTCTGTGGCTTTTTGCCACCAATAGGATATAGTTGGCTTTCCCTGTCCACAGGTTCTGAATTCTGCAGTTACAAAGAGCTAACTGTATACGTGTTTGGGTTCATTTGCATTTTACTTTGGATATTTAGGGATAGCTTTCTAATTTTTTTTTTTTTGAGACGGAGTCTTGCTCTGTTGCCCAGGCTGGAGTGCAATGGCGGGATCTTGGCTCACTGCAACCTCCACCTCCTGAGTTCAAGTGATTCTCCAGCCTCCTGAGTAGCTGGGATTACAGGCACTCGCCATCACAGCTGGCTATTTTTTTTTTTAGACGGCGTTTTGCTCTTGTCGCCTAGGCTGGAGTGCAATGGCGCGATCTCGGCTCACCGCAACCTCCACCTCCTGGGTTCAGGCAATTTTCCTGCCTCAGCCTCCTGAGTAGCTGGGATTACAGGCACGCGCCACCATGCCCAGCTAACTTTTTTGTATTTTTAGTAGAGACGGGGTTTCACCATGTTGACCGGGATGGTCTCGATCTCTTGACCTCGTGGTCCACCCACCTCGGCCTCCCAAAGTGCTGGGATTACAGGCTCCAGCCACCGCGCCCGGCCACAGCTGGCTAATTTTTTAACTTTTGTGGAGACGGGGTTTCACCATGTTGGCCAGGCTGGTCTTGAACTCCTGACCTCAGGTGATCTGCCTCCCAAAGCACTGGGATTACAGGCATGAGCCCCATGCCTGGCTGCTTTTTAATTTTTTTTAAAAAAATTTATTTCTGCTTCATACTTACAGAAATATTTACCTGGTTCCAAAGAGACATTCATGAAGTCCAGGTTCTAGAGCTATCCCTTCCACCACATTCTCTCTCTCTTTTTCTGCTGTTATCCCAGTACTGGTATTTTTTTTTAATGTAGGCAAATACGTGGGTATATTTCTGTTGTTTCCTTTATCTTTTTGAGACGGAGTTTCGCTCTTGTTACCCAGGCTGGAGTGCAATGGCATGATCTCGGCTCACCGCAACCTCCGCCTTCTGGGTTCAAGCAATTCTCCTGCCTCAGCCTCCCGAGTAGCTGGGACTACAGGCACGTGCAACCATGCCCAGCTAATTTTTGTATTTTTAGTAGAGACGGGGTTTCACCATGTTGACCAGGATGGTCTCGATCTCGACCTTGTGATCTACCCGCCTCGGCCTCCCAAAGTGCTGGGATTATAGGCGCGATTCCTTTATCTTAAATAGGATTGTATTAGTCCATTTTCAGGCTGCTGATAAAGATATAACTGAGACTGGGTAATTTATAAAGGACAGAGATTTGATAGACTCACAGTTTCACACGGCTGGGAGGCTTCACAATCATGGCAGAAGGTGAAGGAGGAGCAAAGGGTCTTCTTACATGGTGGTGGGCAACAGAGAACTTGTACAGGGGAACTGCCCTTCATGAAACCATAAGATCTCAAGATCATGAGATTATTCACTGTCATGAGAACAGCATGTGAAAGACCCATCCGTATGATCCAATTAACTCCCACCAGGGCCCTCCCACAACGTGTGGAAACTTGTGGGAGCTACGATTCAAGATGAAATATGGGTGGGACACAGCCATACCATGTCAAGGAGGTTACACAGTTTTGTCTGCCTTCCTTTCTTCACTTACCAATGTATCCTAGAGATTACTCCACAGTTGTACATCAAGATTCCTCATTCCTGTTTACAGATACATAGATATCCATTGTGTGGAGGCATATTTAATTAAAAAAATAAATTTGGATCTTATTGTATATAGAATTTAGTATCTTTTCATTAAGCATTTCTCTGTTAAAATGGTTATATTTATTTTTAATTTTTTTGAGATGGAGTCTCGTGAACAGAGGATCTGCAGTTATTAGAATGAGTTAACAGCCTGGTGAATGTGTACTGTGATTAGAAAAATATAAATTATATTCATTAACAAGACTTCTTGTTACCATTCTTACTTCATCATGTTAAGTAATATTGCATTTGTTAACATTTTATGTAACTCAAAATTAATGTTTAAAAACTAACTTATCACATAATATTTAAGGTAAATTTTAATGGCCCATAAATTTATCTTAGTTTTACTTGCAAATATGTTTGAAAAACTGTCTTTTAAAAGTACGTATACTGCTTAAAAATAAGAATTTAAAAAATATTTTGTCAGACTCTCTGCTATCTTTTTGCATTCAAGATTGGTAAAATGCCCCCCCCCCAAAAAAAAAAGCTATTCATGAAGTTATATAGTTTGGGCTGGGTATGGTAGCTTATACCTATAATCCCAGCACTTTGGGAGGCCAAGGGGGGTGGATCACTTGAGCCCAGGAGTTCAAGAACAGCCTGGCCAACAGGCGAAAGCACATCTCTACTAAAAAGTAACAAAAATTAGCCGAGCATGGTGATGCAAGGCTGTAGTCCAGCTACTCAGGACGCTGAGATACGAGAATCACCTGAACCTGGGAGGTGGAGGTTGTGGTGAGCCAAGATTGTGCCACTGCACTCCAGCCTGGGTGACAGAGAAAGACTCTGTTTAAACAAATAAATAAATAAATAAACAGAGCTGTGGATGGGGGCCCAGACCCCCTGCAAAGGGGAGAGGAGTCTTTTTACATATACATATAAAATTTAAAAAATCATTTAAAGATATAATAGGCATAAATAGCTCATATATTTCAGGAAAGAGAATTTCATTCTTACATTTTGTTTTAGAAGAAATACCTTAAGTTTTTGCTGAAGGTGTTTTACTTCCACCTGCAGAGTCTTGGTAGCTGTTTGAGCCGCTACAGTCTTCCGATTCTCAATAGCTAGCTGCCGACTAAAGGCTCTGCTGTTCAACCTCAGTTGTTTTTCCAAGCTCTGAAAACAGTATATATTTTAACTACTCTGCAACCGAGTTAGTATTGTCAAAAACTTCAACTATAATGAAACTAACTACGTTTATGAAAAGTGCACATTTTCAATACAATTTTAGTGAAAGACTTATATAGGGAACATATATTAGAATGAAGTATAACTGAAAGAAAGCCCCCAATCCCAGATCCCAGCTCTAGAAAACAAATATCGTACGTATGTTTTGAGCCTGTTTTTTACATGCTCTAAAATTTGATTTAAAAAGTCTTTAGTTTTTGAGTTGGAGTCTCACTCTGTTGCCCAGGCTGGAATGCAGTGGTGTTCCACTGCAACCTCCGCCTTCTGGGTTCAAGTGATTCTCCTGCCTCGGCCTACAGAGTAGCTGGGATTACTGGTGCATACCACCATGACCGCCTAATATTTGTATTTTTAGTAGAGACAAGGTTTTGCCGTGTTGGCCAGGCTGGTCTTGAACTCCGGGCCTCAAATGATCTGTCTGCCTTGGCCTCCCAAAGTGCTGGGATTACAGGCATGACCCACTATGCCTGGCTTCAGAAGATTTTGACCAGATCCTAAAATCAGTAGACGTTGTTCATGGTCATTCCCAGATGACAGAGACTGAATATGGACTCAAACCACCACATCCATCCGTATTGATGGACTATAAGACAATGAAATGACTGATTTAACCCAACAGTCAACTACACACATATTCATCTGCTCTCTGGAATGAGGACTATTTTATTGGAGAACTGTTTGATCTGGACTTGACAAATGGCTTACCAAAAGGATTATTTGTCTTTGTTTTAACATAAAAGTAGGACCTCCTCCATTATAACATCAGTACTTTTCCCAAACAGGAAAGGTAAAAGATATGGAAAGCTAAAAGGATGAAAGAATCACTAAAAATACTACTCCCTAAAACATTAAGTTTAAAAAGAAACATGTTTTGGTCCACATGTTTTCCTCCACTAAATGCCTACAACCAAACAGAGATTTCTCATACTTGGTAAATGCTTCCTATATTAAAAAAATAGTTAGGCCATTTATTTTTGTTTTATATATAGATATGAAAATATGAACTACTTAGATACATATATAAAAATATATTTCCTTTCACATGACAAACATACGCTAAGAGAAATACAGTATTACCTAAAAGGCCAAATAATATCACTTTGGTATACAAGAGTGAAAAATGAGGCTGCTCATTATTTTCTTTAGCTCACATATTAATTTCATGTGAGAAAAATTTCTTGGAAAATACAGAATTTTAACAACAGAAGAAATAACTGAGATAAAAATGTGGAGGAAATGAACCCGACGTTTGTTTATTTCAAGATCATAGAAAATACTCATGTTTCAGCATCAAATATTAAATATTTAAATCCTAAATTAATTCCATTTATGTTTATGTCTATAGACTCAAACTATCTAACAGCAGAATTCTTAATATGATATCAATGCCTTCCCCCAAGTCGTCCCTTATAATGTATTCCCCAGGATTTTGACAACCACGTGCTATTGAGGAAAATCCATCCGGTCATCTCTTTAATTATTTTAATTCCTTTTCCTTCCCTAATACCAGGAACATTATCTGGGAAAAACTGCTATTTTAAAAATAACTACAAATGTCTGTGTGGTAATGCCTGGCCAAACTGGTGAGGGAGAATCCAAAAGTCACTGAACAGATTCACTGAGTAGCTTTTTAGGGAAATAGCCTTTTAACAAACAGTTTAAGGGCTGATTTGAAAGACAGGTTTCATGTAACACAATGCAATCTTTTCAGCACAGGAAAAAGTCCCTTAACAGTGTAGCTGTGTTGTCTTAGAGATGGGCATTTCCAGATAAACTAGCCTAGCCACAGAATGAACTCTTGTGCACTACAACAGGATGAACATTTCTAGTTTGAGCTGCTTCTGTTTTTCCTTCAAACCACTCCCTTTCCCTGCCCTCTATTAGACAATGTAATTATTTAGTGTAGCATGCCAAGCAGAGCAGTTAGTAATGATTTGTTACAGAGGGGGCACATCTATGATTAATGCACACCCTCTCTCTATAAATTCCGGAATCTTAAAATGTCTGGGCCCCTGAAATACAGACCTGTATTTTTTTGTCATTTGCCTCCATTTTTGTTGTAATAACAGATAATTTGTGAGTAAGTTCGTCCCTTTCTGCAAGGTTTTTGTCTTCGGAAAGTTTCTGCAGTGCCTGCAAGGCATCTTTGGTCTTCAGTAACTGGCTGTCAGTTTCTCTAAGTTTCCTAGATACGGTTCTTTCCTTTTCCTGGGATTTCCTAAGGAGTTGCCTTAAGTGTTTTACTTCATTCTGATGTTTAGCCATAATTTGTGGTAGATTATTTTGTGAATTCTCATATTTTCCTATAGCTTTCAAATGCCTAAGCTGAAGTTGTTTCAAAAATTGGTTTTCTGTAAGGATGGCTTCCAATTTATGATTCATATCAGCTAATTCATTTTTTAGTACTTTAATTTTATGAAGCCTTGCTGAGAGTATTCGATGAGCCATAGCATCTCTTCTTTGGGCAATCATATTGATTTGAGATTTAAAAAGTGATGCATTCCAGGTGTGCTTTTTTCCAACTGAGAGTTCCTTCTGGCCTGTGTAAGCAGATAATCCAGTTTAATACTGGTAATATATACAGATATGCAAATATGCACAAAGGCGTAATCTCCCTCCTCCCCCATGCACACACACCACACACATACACAGAAGCGCTAAGTGTAACCAGAAGGGAAAAAAAACTAACATTTAATGAATGCCTATGCTTTAGGCTAGGTACTTTATGTATAAATATCTCATTTAATACAATTATTTAAGCTGAATAAAATCTCCAGCTATAAAATATATTACAACTGACCTTAAAGAATTGTATTATATGAGATACATGTATAGCCACAAAGTGACACAGAATGAATTGAAAACCAGGTCTTCCTTGACTCTAAAATCTGTGCTTAGATTTCTATTATAAGAGCTGGACTAAAAACTGTGATAATAGGCCTGTGCAGTGGCTCATGTCTGTAATCTCTGCACTTTGGGAGGCTGTGGTGGGAGGACTGCTTGAGGCCAGGAGTTTGAGAACAGCTTGATCAACAGAGTAAGATCTTGTCTCTAAAAAAAATTATTTTTAAATTTTAACTTTTGTTTATTTATTTTTTTGAGATGGAGTCTCGCTCTGTCGTCCAGGAAGGAGTGCAATGGTGCAATCTCAGCTCACTACAACCTCTGCCTCCCAGGTTCAAGTGATTCTCTTGCCTCAGCCTCCCAAGTAGCTGGGATTACAGGCACCTGCCACCACAACCAGTTAATTTTTGTATTTTTAGTAGAGATGAAGTTTCACCATGTTGGCCAGGCTGGTCTCCAACTCCTGACCTCAAGTGATTCATCCTCCTTGGACTCCCAAAGTGCTGGGATTACAGGTATGAGCCACCCTGCCCGGCCTCTAAAAAAAATTTAAGAAGTAGCCTAGCGTGGTGGCACATGCCTATAGCCCTAGCTCCTCAGGATGCTTGGTGGGAGGATCACTTGAGCCCAGGAGTTTGAGGCTGTAGTGAGCTGGTACAATACAGCCTGCCTGGGTGACAAAGTGAGACCCTGTCTCAAAGACAGACAATCCCCATGATAATAGCTGAAATTTACTAAGTGCTTATCCTATGTCAGGCATTGAACTAAATGCTTTCTGTAGATTATCTGATATAATCCCTTCAACATTATGTTATGGGTAATTACAGTGTAACATGAGAGCCCAATGTAAAGATCTCATATACTCAAAATGATCTTCAAAAAGTCATCAAATTGTATAGTCTATTTATCTACAGATACTGATTTTCCATGTCTCAATAAATCCAACACAGTTTTTCCTGTTACTTTGGCTGGGCACCAAATGAAGTAACTGGCATGTGTTCAGGGGTCTATTTTAAACAAAAAGTCTTTAAAAACATCACATTTAGCACCAACCTTACATAATTGAATTTGAGTACGTTAAATACATGTGTAAATGACTGTACTATTATCCCATTTTAATTTTTTTTTTTTTTTTAGAGATGGGGTTTCACCATGTTGGCCAGGCTGGTCTTGAACTCCTGACCTCAGGAGATCCACCCACCTCGGCCTCCCAAAGTGCTGGGATTACAGGCATGAGCCACCGCGCCCGGCCTATTATCCCATTTTAAAGATAAACACACTGAAGCTTGGGGATGTCCCTTGTCAGTGGGCACACAGGAAGTGGAGAAACAGAGCCCACTGTGTGCCTATGCTAGTGCCACACAGGTGTGTGCATTCGTATGATATAGGGGTATATGTATGTGTGCACCTGTGTATGTAAATATATATGTGGTGTGCAAATATACATATTCATATATCTAGATTCTGAGAAGGAGAAATCGAAACTGGATTCTAAACTCTAAAAATGTCTGATCCTTATTCTGGAGAGAGGACATTTAGTGGCCAATATCATCAGATTCCTAACCTTAAAATACTGGTCCAAGTGTGGACACATCTGAGATGTGGCTTAATATGTTTGCTCCAGGTGGTGAAAAGGGCAATTCTACCTGTGATAGAAACAATGAACCAAGAGAGCCAAAGTGTGCCTTCTGGAGATGAAAGGATTTGAATCACGACTGTGAAAGAACACACAGATTATACAACACAGTATCAGTATCACATCAATAACTGGTGGCCTGTCTTTCCAATTACGTCTTCAAGTGTACGTTTTTCCCCACAGTTTAGTCGGGGCTATGGTTGAATATTGAGTATTTTAGAATAGGTTTCCGAGCACACTAAGAAGTGGGAAGCGGAGCAGGCCAGCCTCTAGGACACCTTCTAGAAGGCCTGCGAAGATGTGTCTGTGGGTTTGTTGAGGCTGTACGCTTGAATACTCTGGGCACTGGCTAGGGAAACTTGAGACCCAGGTAATATGGATCAGGCTGGTTTAAAACAGGGGTGGGCGAGGACTGACATGTTCTACACCATGGCCAGCATGACTGAACCTGACCCCCAACTTGTAATGTTTTCCAGATCTTAGGTGTTCTGACCCTGTAGGAGAGAGGGCTTTCACTGAGACAGAAGGACTGGTGATGGGTTCCATGGGCACTGGAGACTTATATGCCCCTCTCATGCCATGCTCAAGTGATGGGAAGGCAGAGGCATGAGAGGGTGCTGAGGGACTAAGCGCCATGGCCACAGGAGCTCTGGCCAAGGCTCTGGGAGTCCAGAAGTGCACAGAGGGCATAAATGCTTTGAAAAGGGGAGGGGTTGGCCTTTTACAGATCACATGGGCTTGGACAAGGAGCATGTAAATGGTAAAAATGAAGGACAGAGGCTCCTCCCCAATACTCTTCTTTGTATAAGGCCGTTTCCACATCCCTGCCCCCTCATATTCCCTCCATTCCCCAGATGCATCTGAGATTGAACTTCCTGTCTACCCTAGTGAGTGGGTAGGGAGGACGAGCCAGGTTACATACCCCTCACTTGCATTTGAGGGGTAAAAAATTCATACTATATCCATCATGCATACTTGTATAACTATAAAGGCTATGAAAAACTGGAAGAGGGCGTAATCCTTAATGATTTTATATCTCATTATCCTAACCCATACATAATAAGAATTGTATAATTTATAATTTCAATCCCATTTCACAAATAATAGGAGCAGATTTAGCTGAATGACTATCCTTAAGATAACTATGTTTTAAACTGCTGAATTAAAACATTCACTTAAGTTAACTTAATTCATCACAAAGATAAATTTAAGTTCACAGTTGCCAAAACAGCATCTGCACATTATGTAAAATGACGTATGTTCTTCTGGACAGTTCTAAGAATGTCCCCACGCTCACTTCACCCACAAACAGACCTGTCTTCTTTCCCAGCCTGTCTCCCCAGGCCCACCTCCCCCTCAAAGCCTTACTTTAGCAGCTCTCTTGTTCTCCTCTGTCCATGCTGTTTCCTCCTCCTCCTTTCCCTCCTGGCCTCATCCTAGTTCCCTCTCCTGTCATTGTCCCCTTTGGTCTCATCGTCCCATTCTATCCCCGTGCTCCTCCACACCTTCACTCCAGCTCTGCTTCTGACATACGGGGTGAGGGGTCTACACTATATTTCACCCTAAAAGAGATGAAGCCATTTTCTCCAAGAACCAGGGTGAATAAGAGGTTCAAAGGAGGAGCGTTTCCTTTTCCTGTTCTCGGTAGTTTCCATTGTTAGCCTGCTAGAGAAGGTGTCTCTTCACCACCACCTTAGGTTGTCCACCTATAGCTGGACCAAGGACACAGGACGAGGTGTTCCAAGCATTTGAATATGGTAAACTAACTTCTTTTTTTTTTCAGTACTAATGTCTTGAATGACCATGACATGTTTTTGGCATTGTATTGACAAAGAAAATACATAAAGGAAGCAGTTTCCTAACAGGATACATAATTGAAAGAATTCCGAAAGGACATTTTCTATAAAAGAAGGATAATTTTTGAAAAGCAAATTGTAGAACTATATTGCTTGTTATTTACAATGATTTAAGTAAATCTCCAGTGTTTGACCAAAGCAAAAATTCGATTAAATTGAAGTCCTCATTTCACATTACTAATTTTCTCTATGAAATGTCTTTCTGCCATAAAATTTGCTTTCATCAATTTTCTAAGATGAGAATTGAAAGTATCTCTGATGTTACTGGTGAATTCCAAATCTCCGTTGGTGGTTCCTCATCCAGCGTTGCCCGCGTAGGGTAAGAGAGCTACTTTTTATTGAATGTTTGCTTGAGAAGGGGCTGCACCGGCTAACACATGAAGACTCCTTGCTTTGGCTTAGAATTATATTATACCGGGGGCAAGAAATTACCTGCTGCTTAAATTACTTTGGCAAACACTGGCAAAACATGAACTGGGAACGAAAGAATAAAAGAAAAAGACAAGGAAATATTTCACTGTTCCGTGACAAAGCTTCAGGTTGCAGTTACATTTTACATTTACCACATGCTGGGCCAGGGTTTCCTGGGACATAAAAATCCGAGTTAAAGATACATGCAAGATTTATTCAAAATAATTTCAGACTATTAATATACAAAAGGACATCCAAGAAAGAGCAAAGCTTTTACTCTTCTGGATAATGGAATGTAGGATTCTGGTCTCCTGTGAAGTAACTGAATTAATTTAGGTTGCTCTCAAGTTATAAACAGGCTTCTTGCATAAAGAACCCAATAAGCATTTGTTGAATAAATAAATGAGGAATCAGCTTTGAAAAGCTAAATTATAAGGTACTTAGAACTTAAAATGCATTTCTTTCTTGTAGAAAGTTTTATAAATACAAACTGCCTCCTTGCATGATCCCATAAAAGCTTAGGATCAATATAATATGTAGTATATAAATTCAAGATCTCTTATTGTAAACCCCTGGAACCAGACTGTTTCAAAATTTGAGGGTTTTTAATGGTAAATACATATACGGTACTTTCCATAGTTCTCCCAGTGGGGTCTGGAACAACACCCTTTAATGAAACTATATATTTTTTATTTTTATTTATTTATTTTATTTTTTTTAAAGATGGGGTTTCACCATGTTGGTCAGGCTGGTCTTGAAATCCCAACCTCGGGTGATCCACCCGCCTTGGCCTCCAAAGTGCTTGGATTACAGGCATGAGCCACCACGCTCAGCCGAATGAAACTATCTTTTTATAGTGAAATATAATGCCTATTCAAACTAAGTGAAATAAGTAAAGATCTATTTCATATTAGTTCAAATAAGGTTTTTATTGCCAAATCAATTTTGATGCAAAGGATATGAAAGATGTTGGCTTTTCGGAGATCTGTAAATTTCAAATGTGGATAAGGAATTGTGTATTTGTAGGATCTAACCATGATGTTCATTTTTTTGATGAGTCCAGCCATGAGAGAAAGCATGGACTTCTAATCTCATACCCTGGGCCTTGCCAGTGGATGTAGGACTCCCATCTCCCTAGAAAAGCGACTTTTAACTTCTTGAGAATCTGGTGAAAGCTACACGTCCTTCTAGAAAAGTGTACCAACACACAGAGACACAAAAAATGCATAGAACTTCATGGGCTTCACAGATGCGTGTCTTAGATAAAGAACCCCTGGGCTATAACAGGGGAACTGAAGATTATAGGTGTTCCAGAAGTGGCACAGAGGGTCCTGGACACAGCTGGTAACCGCAGGCTGGGATGCAACAGGCAGGGTAGACCTAACAGTGGTAGATGTGCCCGGCAAACAGCAGGCTCTTAATTACCGTGTGCCTGTTGACTGAGGTGCCCTGAGGCTCAGTGTGGACAGGAGCTCCAGCTATTTCTACATAAGGATACTTATGGGCTCAAGATTGCCTAAAATGGGAGGAAGGAATAAGAAAGGAGTTCAAAGATAACACAAGCTAATTCCAATTGGGACAGCTGGGAGTTGACAGAGTTGGTACTTTAAAAATCTACAAAGAAGGCCGGGCGCGGTGGCTCACGCCTGTAATCCCAGCACTTTGGGAGGCTGAGGGGGGTGGATCACGAGGTCAAGAGATAGAGACCATCCTGGTCAACATGGTGAAACCCTGTCTCTACTCAAAATACAAAAGATTAGCTGGGCATGGTGGCTCGTGCCTGTAATCCCAGCTACTCAGGAGGCTGAGGCAGGAGAACTGCCTGAACCCAGGAAGCGGAGGTTGCGTTGAGCCGAGATTGTGCCATTGCACTCCAGCCTGGGTAAGGGGAGCGAAACTCCATCTCAAAAAAAAAAAATCTACAAAGAAATGACATTATTAACAGCCTTTTGAACCATCTCTGTTTCAAAAGACTGTCTTTGCCAATAGGCCTCACTGGACTTGGAGACCATCCTCTTGGGGTGGAGACAGGTATTTACATTTCACTGGTGATTCAAAGATTGATTCTTCAGCTGAGATGAAAGGCAAGAAGCCAGTGAAATCCAAGTACTGTGGCACTTCTGTAACAAGGTCACCTGTTAACTAAAAATGAACTAACTTCACTAGCAGGTTCCAGTAGAGTAAGCCATGCAGGGACTAAGCTTTACGTTTGAAGCCTTTCTGTTATTTTATAATGATTCTTAATTTCTCTATTTCCTAATATCTTCTATAAAAGTTCACTTACAACACACATTTATAATATGGGAAAATAATCTGAGTATGAACCACTTCAACAGTAATGCAGCAAAATAATGTCATTATGACCAGAAATTTGATCTTGCTTGAGAAACTTTACTTCTTACCTTTAGGTTGGGAGATTTTAGAAACATTATACTTTTTCTTCTCCTTTTCTTTTACCACAGGCTGCTTTAAATAATTTCTATTAATGGCCTTTTCTGAACAATCAGAGAGAAACTCTTTTGAATAATCGTACTGAGAACTTAAACTTCGGCAGGAGCACTGAGATCTGCTATAGTCAACACTCTTATCGGAGGTGTTTCTGTTCCATGAAGAATCGTCCGTGTCTGGGCTTCTCTTGCATTCTGCAGACCTGCTACTGTTTCCTAATGCCACGCTGGAGAAATGTTCATCTATGTTTGCTTTTGTTGGATCAGCCAAAGACATAGCAAACAACCTAACAAAAGAAAAGTATTTTTGAATTTATATTTATTAACATTAAAATGAACCAATGCTTTATTTTATATATATACATATTTTTGAGACAGAGTCTTACTCTGCTGCCTAGGCTGGAGTGCAGTGGTGTGATTATGGCTCTCTACAGCCTCGACCTTCTGGGCTCAAGCGATCTTCTCAGCTCAGCCTCTGGAGTAGCTGGGACTACAAGTGTGTGCCGTCATGCCTGGCTAACTTATTATTTGGTAGAAATAGAGGTCTCACTATGTTGCCCGGGCTGGTTTCAACTTTTGAGCTCAAGTGATCCTACCACCTCGGTCTCACAAAGTGGTGGGATTATAGGTGTGAGCCACCATGCTCAGCTATGGACACACACTTAGAATACTTTGAATAAGCCCTCTTAGTTGTCTAAAGTGAGAATTTAAAAGTTAAGGAATAGAAAGTCAAATACAAGAAAGACCCAAAATTTATATTCTTAATAAAATTAACATTAGTTAAAGAGCAGAAGGTTCTGCATTTCTTTAAGTGCTACAGCACTAAGGCATGGTAACGCCACAAGTGTCTCTTTTATACAGCCCACCTCAAAAGCAGATTGAAACAAACAGATCCATCTTCTGAGGTCTTTAAAAGGATTATCTTTTCATTTAATTCTCAGTTCTCCTGTTTTATCAAGAAAGCAAAAGGGAATTTAGCTGGCATTAGATCCTTTGCAACAGGAATCTAACATCACTCTCTCTACTGAGAGGCTTTTTCCTGTTCAGTTCCTGCTTTTTGCTGCAACTGCTTAACTCTCTAGCCTTCTCTTCTAATGAAGAGAAGTCTACAATCTCCTCACTACAAGACATCTTAGTCCAAATGATCTAGTAGTAATTAATATTAGAATTAGACTTAATATTGAACTAGTGCTCTTACTTTGTTCAAACTGCTTTCACATCACCTAATCTCAGCCACCTGGAGGAAACAGGTTCAGACAGGTGAACAGTTAGGAGACTGTCTGTGTTTTCCAGCTCCAGGGGCAGTGTTCTTCTCATTAAGCATCGTGACTGCAACAACACATTGGTAGGAACGTCACACACTCCTCATGCAAAGAATTTCTCTTTCCAGACACATTCTGCTGTGTAGCAGTGGGCAGAAGCAGATCTTCATTTGGGAACCTTTGCATCTATTAAGAATCCAGGCCGGACACTGTGGCTCACTTTGGGAGGCTGAGGCGGGTGGACAGCATGAGCTCAGGAATTCAGGACCAGCCTAGGCAACATGGTGAAACTCTGTCTTTACAAAAAAACAAAAATATGAACTGGGCATGGTGGTGCACACCTGTAGTCCCAGCTACTTGGCAGGCTGAGGTGGGATGGCTTGAGCCCAGGAGGCAAACGTTGCAGTGAGCTCTGATCGCACCACTGCACTCCAGCCCGGGTGACAGAGCCAACTCTGCCTCGAAAAGAAGAACCTCAGATGTAGGCGTAGGGGATCCTGAAGGACTAAAAATGCTCCACTCTAGCCCTCAGAGTCTTGCCTGTCCTCGTCCCCAGGGGCTGTTCCTTCCTGCCCTCTTGCTCACGACCTCAGTCCCTAACTTCCTCCTCACCTATCTTGATAAATCCAGATTGCTCAGTTGTATTTTGGCCAGTTGTTTCTGACTCAAGCTAGACTTCAGCTGACTCCTGCTCAAGCCCTATAAAAATTCCCGCCTTCTTCCACACTTTAGAACACTCCTTCAACAAGTCTCCTGCAGGCAATTTTGGATGAAGGCTTAAATCAAGAGTGTTTTTCATGTTACATTCTTGAATTGTCCAGCTACAGAAGTCAGGGGGAGTGTGATGGAGTAGAAGGTGATGGACGGTTTGGAGGTGACAGGCTTGGGTTTGAACTTGCATCTGCCTGTCACTTAAGTGCTCTTGTCCATCTGTAAAATGTGAGTGACACCACCAATCCCATAGGGTTGAGAAAGAAAAGAAGCTTATCTGAGGAATACAGATCCCCTTTAAATGATCAGGCCCAAAGAGGCATTGGAATGAGACTGCAGTCACGTCCCCCATCCCCCAGCTGAGCTAAGTAATCATTTCTAAGCTGCTTGCTCTGTGGGCTCTGACTGATGCCACAAATAGCTATAAATTAACCTAACAATGCCATATGCAGGACACCACAGCTCATACCCTGTGGTTCAAACAACAATCTAATCGCCAATCACTGTTATTTCTGTAAACCTATGAGAATTCCTGAAAAACAACGTTTGTAACTGTCCCTCTCCTGACTTGTACTTTTTTCTTTAAAAAATGCAAGCCCCTCACAGAAGGCTAATGTGAGCTTTGATTGTCTCATGTTTGGTAAAGTAGAAGACTAGCCATCTTAGTCTCTTAAATAAAAATGGATATAATAGGAAAAAAAGAAAAAAAATCAAATAGAAATCCTGTAGAGCCACATAAGAATAAACAAGACTACAAATAACCTTGCTCCTAAAACAATTCTACCAGATTAAAATGTCCCCTAATGAGGGCTTTCTAGATTTAGCTGTGAGAAAGGTGGTGGATTTGAAGGCGTTACCAGCCTCCCCAGGTGGATGTGCAAGTCATAAGCCTCTGTGGATGCTGAGTTGTTATTACCTACTGGCTCCAGTGGACAAAATTATCCATAATCTTTCCTGCTCAATAATTTACCTAGCCTCATGTTAGCGATCTAGCTTCCTCTGGATGGGTAAAGGGTAGTCTTACCATAAAGACAATTTTTTTTTTTGGTGGGATGGATGTGTAGAAAATGACTGCCACCAATTTTCTAGTGGAGGTACTGTCAGCTTGCTTTCCTCAAACCTCTAAAACACATAGTATGAGGCAGTGATCAATTCTACTATTGATCACTATTATAACCTAATCTGTTTTATGTAAAAAAAGCTATAAGCAACTTCAGATTAATTGCTGTGCTCACCGATCTGTGTCATAATTAAATAGGCAAAAGTATCTGAAAATCAAAAATCATAATTTCAATCCATATCCTAAGACACTGAATTTTTGGGAGCTTACTAAATTTAAAGGTTTTCATAAATGCTTTATATTTAGAGTATAATTAGATGCTATATTCTTTTGAAAGAATATATTTACAACTTGGTAAGATCAGTGTATGAACTGACTGGCCCAGTGTTTATCACAGTTTATTAATGTCACTAAAAGCAGCTTTAAGGTAAAATCGGCCTTTAGGTAAACTTTTTGCTATTAACAAAGAGACAACTGTTCTTAATATTAATGGCAAAGTCTTTGACAAAAACAAGTCACAAGAAAAACTGGCACCAGCCGGTTTCATATTAAACAGTTCGGTAACAGTGACATCAACACTTACATGGATTTTGTACCTGATTCTCTAACATTTTAAAATGAAGATCTTAAAAAATATATCAAATAGGTCAATTCACTTGGCTTACTGAGCGTATATATTTAACACAACTGGTTCCTAAGCTTTTTGAATACAATTATTTATTTTTAACCCTCATTTATTGAGGTATCAAGGAAAATTAGTAGGAGTACAGTTTGGTAAGATTAGAAATGTGAATACCCATGAAACTATCACCACAACCAAGACAGTGAGCACATCCACATAACGTCCCAAAGCTTCCCAGCACCCCACGGGAATTTCTCTCTCTTACCTCTGCCTGCGCCTCACTCCCAACCCAGGCAAACACCAGTTTGCCACTATCAGTTATGTTGCATATTCTAGAGTTTTATATAAATGAAATCATCCAGTATATGTTTGTATTTGGCTTGGCTTCTCTCAGCATTATTATTATGAGATTCATCCATGTTACTATGTGCATCAATATCAATAGTTCATTTGTTTTTTTAAAGTTGCTGAGTAATTTCCAATTGTATGTATAAACCATAATTTGCTTATTCATTGTTCACAGACATTTCAGCTATTTCTAGTTTTGGGCTATTACAAATAAAATTGCTGTGAATATTCTAGATATAAGTCCTTTATCAGATACATGCTTTGCAAACATTTTCTCCTCATCTGTGATTTTTCATTCTCTTAAAAATGTCTTTTAAATAGCAGATTGTTAATTTTAGTGAAGTCTAATTATCAATTTGTTCTTTGAAGAATGATCCTGGCTGGGATCCTGGGTGGCTCATGCCTATAATCTCAGCACTTTGGGAGGCTGAGGTGGGCAGACTGCCTGAGGTCAGGAGTTTGTGAGCAGCCTGGCCAATATGGTGAAACTCTGTCTCTACTAAACAATATGAAAATTAGCCAGGCATGGTGGTTGGCACCTGTAATCTCAGCTACTCGGGAGGCTGAGGCAGGAGAATCGCTTGAACCTGGCAGATGGAGGTTGCAGTGAGCTGAAATTGCACCATTGCACTCCAGCCTGGGTAACAAAAAACTCCATCTCAAAAAAAAAAAAAGATCCTTTTGGTGTTGTATCTAAGAAATTTTTGCATGACCTGCGGTCACAAAGATATCCTCATTGCTTTCTTCTAGAAATTCTACTTTAAGTCTATAATCTATTTTGAGTTACTTATTATGGAACAAAATTCATTTTTCGGTATATGGACATCTAATTGCTCCAGCACCATTTGTTAAAAAGACAATCCTTTTCTCACTCGACTGCCTTTGCATCTTTGTAAAAACCCATATAATCCATATGTTGATCTATTTCTGTGCTCTCTATACTGTTCTACTGATTTATTTCTCTATCTTTATACCAATACCACCACGCTGTTTTGGTTACTGTAGCTTTTTTTTTTTTTTTTTTGAGACAGGGTCTCCTTCCATCACCCAGGCTGCAACCTCTACCTCCTGAGTTTAAGTGATCCTCCCACCTCAGCCTCCTGAGTAGCTAGACAACAGGCTCATGCCACCACACCTGGCTAATTTTTTTTTTGTAGAGACAGAGTTTCGCCGTGTTGCTCAGGCTGGTCTTGAACTCCTGAGCTCAAGCAATCTACCCGCCTTGGCCTCCCAAAGTGCTGTGATTACAGGGTTACTGTAGCTTTATAATTAATCTTAAAATCGGGTAGTGTTAGTTGTCCAACTCTGTTCTTTCATTTCAAAGTTTTTCTAGCTATTTTAGGTCCTTTGAATGTCCATGGAAATTTTAGAGTCAGTTTGTCAGTTCCTAAAAAAAAAAAAAATGCCTCATAGGATTGAGATTGGAACTGTGTTGATTCTACACATAAATTTAGGGAGAACTGACACCTTGTCAAAATTGAGAATTCTAACCCAGGAATAAGGTATGCCTCCCATTTATTAGATCTTCTTTAATTTCTTTCAGCAATGTATTGCTATTTTCAACATACAACTTTTGTCAGATTTATCCCTATTTCATATATATATATATATATATATATATATATATATATATGCACATATCCACACATACATACACATCATATATATATGCCTTTTTTTTTTTTGAGGCAGGGTTTCCCTCTATTGCCCAGGTTAGAGTGCAGTGCAGTGATGTGATCACAGCTCACTGCAGCCTCAACTTCTTGGCTCAGGTGATCTTCCCAACTCAGCCTCTGGAGTAGCTGGGACTACAGGTGTTCGCCACCATGCCAGGCTAATTTTTATGTTTTTTGTAGAGATGGAGTTTCATCATATTACCCAGGCTAGTCTTGAACTCCTGGGCTCAAGCAATTCCTGCCTTGGCCTCTCAAAGTGCTGGGACTACAGGTGAGAACCATTATACCTGGACAAGTATTTCATATTTTTTGATGGTGAACTGTATTGCTGTTAAGTGGTATTGTCTTTTAATTTCAATTTCTGATTGTTTGCTATATAGATACAATTGATATTTGCAAATTATCTTGTATCTTGCAACCTTGCTAAACTAGTTCTAGTAGCCTTTTTGTAGATTCTATCAGATTTTCTATATAGACGATTATGTCATCTGTGAATAGAGTTTAATTCTCCTTTTCTAATATGGGCCCTTTTATTTCTTTTTCTTGCCTGATTGCACTGGCCAGAATCTCTAGAACAAAGTTGAACAGACATGGTGGTGAAAGTGGATGTCTTTGTCTTATTTTGGATCTTAGGGGGAAGACACATTGAGTGTGATGTTAGCTATAGCTTTTTCAAAGATGCCCTGTATCAAGCTGAGGAAGTTCCCTTGTATTCATTATTTATCTAGGGAAGGTGAATCGTGGGGAAAATAAGAAACAGGACAATCAGAGAGAGAGGAAAGAGATAAAAAGGAGAGAAAAGAGAGGGAGTTAGGAGATGAGGGAAGTCATTTGGGGCACCTGCTGAAGGCCTGGGGCATGTCTACCAGGAAAACCCTTTCTCTACCCAGGCTGAGGCAGAGGCCATCCCCACTGTACAGCATGAGCAGGAGTTACATGCTAGAACAGACACACAATGGTTCATTTCCCAAACCAATTCTACTTCTGAGTCTTTCCAGAAGAATCACTTAGGGCTCCCTTAGACTCAGTCTGTACCGTGTTTAGGTTTAGGAAAAGGTGATCAGGCACTGGTGGAAAGACTAGAAGGCCTTCTATTATTAAGAGTGTTACAAATTGTTTGTCACCAAACTCATGCCAAAAAAGAGTGTTAAAGATTTTAAAGAGTTTATTTGAGCAAACATCAATTCAAGAATTAGGAAACACTCAACTGGTTTGGGGCTTTGCTAAAGAGGGGCTTGAAGAAAAAGGCTTTTATAAGATGAAAAAAGAGGCAGAGTGGCGGGGGCATGGTGGCTAACACCTGTAATCCCAGCATTTGGGGAGGCTGAGGTGGGCGGATCATGAGGTCAGGAGTTCGAGACCAGCCTGACCAACATGGTGCAACCCCATCTCCACTGAAAACACACAAAAAATTAGCTGGGCATGGTGGTGTGTGCCTGTAATTCCAGTTACTCCTGAGGCTGAGGCAGGAGAATTGCTTGAACTCAGGAGGTGGAAGTTGCAGTGAGCCGAGATTGCACCACTGCACTCCAGCCTCACCGAGTGAGACTCCATCTCAAAAAAACAAAACAACAAAACAACAAAAACAGAGTAAATAAAATAATTGGCTGGTTACAATGATGTAATTGCCTTATTAGGAACATAAGATAGAAAGTTCCTAGTTGTATAATTAGAGGTTAACCATTTCTTTTTTTTTAAGACAGGGTCTTGTTGTGTTGCCCAGGCTGCAGTGCAGTGGTGAGATCACAGCTCACTGCAGAGTATCAGAACACTCCAGGACCTCCAGCTAAAGAAAAGAATTACAACATAATTCTGAGGCTCTATCTTTCTGAGGATGCCTTTGTAATGCACACTCAGTGTGGCAGGAAGCTTCTAATGGCTCCCGATGATTCCCATTTCCTGGTACTCATGTCCTTGTGTAATTCTCTGCCCTTGAGTGTGACTTAGATGTCACTTCCATGTTTAGGTCATTAAAGGAATGAATGGCTCCTGTCTTAATCATTCTCTCTTTTTCTATCACTTGTTCACACCAATGGAAGCCAAGTGCTACACCATAAACAGACTCATGGACAGGCACACATGGCAAGAAACCAAGGCCTACAGCCAACAGCCAGTGGTGAACCGAGTCCCTCAGTCCAATATCCTGTGAGAGATGGAATCCCACACCAACCATCTGAGTGGGCTTGGATCCTTTTCCTGGGTGAGTCTTGAGATAAATGCAGTCTCAACTGGCACCTTGATGGCAGCCTTAAGAGACACCCTGAGCCCTAGGACCCAGCTGTGCCTAGGACCCACATGATAAATGTTTGTTGCTCTTTTTCTAGTCAGTGTTCATTTGAAAACTGCACAAAGACAGAACCGAAAACTTCTGTGTCAATCTGCCACAGGAGTTATAAAGTCAAGTTATCTTGCAAAAAAAATGGAAAAATCAGGACTTTATGCTAAACAAATAACTTAGTTCATTTAGATTAACAGTTGCTTTCTACAGTGTTTATTTTCTTAATTTTGAAAAAACCCTCTATAATACCATATTTTCTATATCTGTAATACATTAATTTAAATCAAACTATCATCTTATCAGAGTAGCTTTTTGGAGTGGTGGCCAACCATACTGTTGCTTTAAGCTGTTAAGTTCTGGAGTAATTTATCATACACACATAGATAATAAATTCAGACGCATCTTGTCAGGGTAGGCAAATTTCCGGAACAATTACCTGTACATAGACAGAATATTCTTAAATTCTAGAGTCCCCAGGACCCCAGACCCATCCTAATGTTTCCACCTATATGACCTGAATACAGGTGTATTTGGGTTCACCTGGCACTGTGGGAGTTCCTTCTCACGAAATGGAGTCTGAGAGACATTTCCAGCAATGTAAACTAACGTAAACCCAAGTTTGATTCTTGGCTATTACTACAGCCGGCAATGAATGTGCTCTGACTGCATGTGTCAAATGGGATGATATATTCAGTCTGTTAAATACCAGTTTTCTCATGGACCTGTTAAAAATTGACTGACGAGTATCAGGCCTGTAACTGTACTTTTAAGTTGATTAAACTGTGAAAAATCTTCATATTAATATACATATGCTACACTTCTCTATTGTTATCAATAAAAAAATGTACTTTCCACACACAACTGATTATATGGTGCATTTTTGAAAAATCTAGGCCTTAAGCCAATGTTGTTTGTTTATGAGACAGGGTATTACTCTGTTGCCTAGACTGGAGTGCAGTGGTGTGATCACAGCTCCCTGCAGGCTTGACCTCCCAGGCTCAAGCAATCCTCCCACCTCAGCCTCTCAAGTAGCTGGGATTACAGGCACATACTACCATGCCTGGCTAATATTTTTATTTTTTGTAGAGATGGGGTCTCACTATGTTGCCCAGGCTGGTCTTGAACTCATAGGCTCAAGCAATCCTCCCACCTCAGCCTTTCAAAGAGCTAGGATTACAGGCATGACTCACTGTGTCCGGCCCCTAATGTTCTTATTTAATTAATATGTTCAGTCAAAGAACATTTATTTAGTGTCTTCTGAGCAATGGGGTTATGAAGAGGGGAGGCTTTTGCCTTAAAGGATCTTAAAATAGGCAAAGTTAGTAATTATATAATATCTACTGCAGTTACATTAGTTTTTGTTATATCAAATGTACAGTATAGCTCAGATTTAGTTTAGCAGCATTTATATTTTGAACAGTTTACAGTATAATGGTGCCTATTTTGCTGCACACGAAACATAATTTTATTACGTTCCTATCATTCTGGAGTTTAAAATTGTTTCTTTGCTGTTTTTTTTTTTTTGAGACAGAGTTTCGCTCTTGTTACCCAGGCTGGAGTTCAATGACGTGATCTCGGCTCACTGCAACCTCCGCCTCCTGGGTTCAGGCAATTCTCCTGCCTCAGCCTCCTGAATAGATGGGATTACAGGCACGCGCCACCATGCCCAGCTAATTTTTTGTATTTTTAGTAGAGACGGGGTTTCACCATGTTGACCAGGATGGTTTCGATCTCTTGACCTCGTGATCCACCTGCCTCAGCCTCCCAAAGTGCTGGGATTACAGGCTTGAGCCACCGCGCCCAGCTCTTTGCTGTTATAAGATGAAAAAAGAGGGGACTACAGGCATGTGCCACCATGCCCAACTAATTTTTGTATTTTTGCAGAGACAGGATTTTACCATGTTGCCCAGGCTGGTCTAGAACTCCTAGACTCAAGTGATCCACCTGCCTTGGACTCCCAAAGTGCTGGGATTACAGGCATGATCCAGACCATAGCGCCCAGCTGGTAATTATATTCTTAACTAGTCCTGCCTCTTGGGAAAAAAAAATGAACTTAATATGCAAATTTTCTCTATTTTCTTATTGATTCTCAGCATTTCCTATTGCCTTCCCCATTTCATTTTTTTCTCTTTAACATGTTATCTAACATAACACGTATTTTTACTTCCTCAGCCTTTCTGGAGCCCAACTTCCCCACTGTGTGCTGTATAATGGCACGCATTCTGATTCTTGTGTCCACTGCTGCATCCTCAGTGCCTAGATGAGTTCCTGAGAATATGAAGCGTCCAATAAATATTGATCAAATAAATTAATGTTCATGATGCCTCTGTGCTTTCTTAATTCCTCTCTTCATATCCATTATTCCTGATAAAACTCATCACTGCTAACCCGAAAAGCTCTAAATGAAAGCTTTCCCAATATGATAAATACCTATCTCAAACAAAAAAACAGCTTTAAGTTTAATTTAAACTTTAGGCATTGATTTAGACTGATGTAAGAATTAAGATAAGAAATGCCTACTATCACTGTTGTCTGGAGGTACTAGGTCTAAATATCAGAAAAGAAGAGGGAAGTTATTATGTGGAAATAAAATGATTATGTACTTATAAAACACTATCAAGATAATTAAATGACACTATAGGTTACAAAATGGCTATAAAATGATTTTTTTTTTTTGGAGACAGGGTCTCACTCCATTGTCCAGGCAGGAGTGCAGTAGCGTGACCACAGCTTACTGCAACCTCAACCTCCTGGGTTCAAGTGATCCTCCCACCGCAGTCTCCTGTGAGGCTGGGACAACAGGTATGTGCCACCATGCCTGCCAATTTTTTGTAGAGATGAGATTTTGCTATGTTTCCCAGGCTAGTCTCAAACTCCTGGGCTCAAGGAATCTGCCCACCCTTTGCCTCCCTAAGTGCTGAGATTACAGGTGTGCATGGCCCTAAAAACAATCTTTTCTATATGCGAGCTATCTTTTCTAAATGCACTTACAAAATAGACAAATAATATCCCACTTACTCAGTCCAAATATTTAAAACATCTAACTTTACTATGAATAGTATGAAGAAAACTTTAAAATTACTGAAATAAAATATGTAAGCGGAAAGACATATTTTGTTCTTGTATCAAAAGGACATAGATTATAAAGATGTAAATTCTCCCTAATTTAATCTACATGATCAATGCATTCTCAATGAAATGCCAAGTAATTTTTTCAAATTTGACCAAACGATACAAAATTCATTTGAGAAATAAATATGAAAGGCTGCAAAGAAATGTGAACAAAAATGGTGAGAAGGGACTACTCAAGCTGCAGTCACTAAAATAGCCTGAAACTAATGGTCTGACAACAATACACTGGCATAAAGAGCACAGAAACAGAAATACAAGCAAATATGTATAGTAACCTCGGGGAAGATAAAGGCAGAGAAAGTAGACTTCAGTAAATGATGAGAAGTAGGCTAAAATCTATCCGGAAATCAAAGCAAAAGCAGATTCTTATTGCATTTCTTACACTAAAACGATGATTAGATGGATTTAAAATGTAAACGCCAAAAAAACTCTTAAAAGAAAACAGAGTGTGAAAAGACACAAAGCCCAGAACCATGAAGGAAACAACTGATAAAAATAACTGCATAAAAATTTTAAAACTTCCTTACAATTAAAAAAAATAAAGTTCGAAGGCATCTTACAAACTGGAAAAAAGACTGTCAATACATATGACAAAGACCTTGTTTCCTTAATTTACAAAGACCTCGTAAAATAATCCATTAGTAAATGAGCAAAAGATATGAACGCATTGCAGAATAAGCACATTACAGAAACACAGAAAACCAAGAATTATATAAAAAGATGTTCAAGCTTACTCTTAATGAAATGCAAATTAAAACAACTAGATTCCATTTTTCATCTACCAGAATGGCAAAAATTAAAGAAGCAGGTAAAACATATTACTGTTCTTATAACTGTGATGAATAATAGTACTGATAATGCATAGTATAAAAAATAATAAAGCATATTTCTGTATGTGGAGACACGTAAAGCTCTCCAAGATACGTTCATTTCCCAGTCGATGTCTACATGTTGCTTATTACCTTCCATAAAAAAAGAGTTATATTCTCATTTTTAAGATTTGAGACTTTCCTTTGATACAGTGGTAGTTTGAATAACGGTCCCCTAAGGATGTCCATGCCCTAATCCCTAGAACCTGTGTTACTATATATAGCAAAAGGGACTTTGCAGATGTGATCAATTTCAGGTCTTGAGGTAGAAAGATTATGCTGAATTATCCCAGATTATCCATGTGGACCTCATGTAGTCACATGGGCCTGTCTAAGAAGGACACAGGAGGGGTCAGAGTGAGAAGGCTCTGTGATGACAGAAGCAGAGTCGGAGGGAGAAGATGCTATGCCGCTGGCTTTCAAGATGGAAGAAGGGGTCACATGCCACAGAATACAAGCTTTTCTAAAAGTTAGAAAAGGGAAGGGAATGGATCCTCTAGAAGGAATCAGTCCTGCTGACATCCTAATTTTAGCCCCTTAAGACTCATTTCAGACTTCTGACCTCCAGAGTGGCAAGAAAATAAATTTGTTTTAAGCCAATGAGTTTGTGGTAATTTGTTATAGCAGCAATACAGAACTAATACAGGTACCTTGAAAAGCATCACAAACTAAAATGAGACTAAAAGCAGGCTATTAAATGCAAATGAAATGCACTGTTACAAATTTCAACAAGTCAGAGAAGATGGTGAGTTCAGGTGTTTTCGGGAAATACCTTAATGGTTCCAGAAATGAGCTTGCTTTACCTTGTCTTGGACTTTATCTAGGAAAAAGATGACCAACCTGAGAGAGCTGGTGGGATTGTTTGCTTTGGAAAAATGAGCTGGAGAAAACAGCAGACCCTCCCACAAACACTCCATGCATTTTTTTTAAGGAGGTGGTTTTCCTGTGGAGGCAATGGTAGGCTCATGCCTGAAGGCTGAGAAAGCAAAGTGAAGTCGTAAGGGGAAGGAGTGAGAAGGAGGCATCATGGAGCTGGCAAAGGTAGGAAATTAATTAGAGCTAACAAGTTAACTTTAGAAATAAATAAATATATTTAGACTCATGGGGTAAAATTTCTTACTGTCTGAAAGAGGGAAGGCTGGGAAGAACCCTGAAGTGCTGGATTAGAATGAGAAATGCTAGGTTCGGCCCGGCGCGGTGGCTCACGCCTGTAATCCCAGCACTTTGGGAGGCCGAGGCGGGTGGATCACGAGGTCAAGAGAACGAGACCATCCTGGTCAACATGGTGAAACCCCATCTCTACTAAAAATACAAAAAAAAAAAAATTAGCTGGGCATGGTGGCGCGTGCCTCTAATCCCAGCTACTCAGGAGGCTGAGGCAGGAGAATTGCCTGAACCCAGGAGGTGGAGGTTGCGGTGAGCTGAGATCGCTCCATTGCACTCCAGCCTGGGTAACGAGAGCGAAACTCCGTCTCAAAAAAAAAAAAAAAAGAGAAATGCTAGGTTCAAATACACACACACACACACACACACACACACACACACGAGGAGGTATATACAGTTACAGATCTATGTGCATATATATCTATAAATGTATGTACATGTGTGCGTGTATTTTTCCCCTAGCTTTGCACTCTGAGAGGGCCTAGAAGCAATGACACCCCCAGAAACAATGAGTACACTGTGCAACATTCTCCACTAAGTACCATTCTCTGCTATAATGATTCAGGGTTCCTTGGAGAAATGGATGATCCTAAGCCCTGAGGCAGGCAAAGAGAAGGTATGCTGTGCACACCCAAAGGGCACAGAAGCCAGCTTTAAGAAGCTCCCACTAGTCAAAGATAGGGCAATTTGAATATCAATACCAATAAGGAGGATACACCAGCCTGGGCAACATAGGGAGATACAGTCTCTATTAAAACACATTAGTTGGGTATGGTGGTCACACCTATGGTCCCAGCTACTTGGGAGGTTGAGGCTGCAGTGAGTTGCGATCATGCCAACGTTGCACTCCAGCTTGGGCAAGAGTGAGACCCTGTCTCAAAAAAACAAAACAACATGGGGTTTACCATGTCAGAGTATCTCTTCCCAAAGTACTAATCAAATGCAAAGGGAAAACAGGTACTGTGGAGAAGAAACCTGGCAGATACGTGCTTGAACAGGTAGTCAGGGTTCACGTCACCAGGGTGGGACAGGTGACTTTCATGAGTGTCCATGGGCAGTTTAGGAGACCACAGCACCATTTCTGTGGTCTTGCTGCCACGAGCACAGCCTGTCTGGTTAGAAAAAAACATCAGCCAGACCCAAGTTTACGGTCTTCCTATTAAATGAAAAGCATCAACTCTAAACTCTTTGACAAAAATGTTAAATGAATAGAAAAGCTCTTCCCTAAGCTTATAAATCTGGTATCACATAGCTAAGATAATCAGTATCTTCTGGTTTTCAAGAACATTATTTCAAACACTTTATCTACTTTTAAGATTACGTGTCCCAGTTTTTTGCTTCAGAAATTTTGCCAGTAATTCTAAACACTGACAAAGGGAAGTCATGATTCTTTACACTGATTGGCCTGGCACTGTGGCTCACACTTGTAATCCCAGCACTGTGGGAGGCCGAGATGGGCCACTTGAGCCCAGGAGCTTGAGAACAGCCTGGGCAACATGGCAAGACTCCATTCCTTTAAAAAAAAAAAATTAGCCGGCTGTGATAGTCCCAGCTACTCAGGAGGCTGAGCCCAGGAAGTCAAGGCTGCATTGATGCAGTGAGCTGTGATCGCACAGCTACATTCCAGCCTGGGCAATGGAGTGGGACCCTGTTTCAAAACCAGAACAAACAAACAAAAAAACACTGATTGAGAGAAGTATACTAGAGGAGAAAAAAGATATGTTTCCAGTTCTGCCAATACAACTAGCTGTTAGGCCTCAAATGTTTAAGGCAAGAAATTAGCTGATTTCTCAATGACATCTAAGGTCCTGTCTAGCACTAAAATCCATAAATGAAACACACCTATATATATATATATATCAGATATTTAAAGTTTATTTGATACGTGAAAATGTGCCACGTTCAGAGTCTGGATGGTTACAGACTAGCCATGCTATGTAGGTTTTGGTAATTTAACAATTTTGTATATTTTTAGACAAATGTTTGAATTTACTACTAGATTGACACCGAGTCACCTTCAGGATAACAACCCATGCTTCTCTACTTCCACCAAGTGGTGGCAAATGCAATGTACTGCAGGGCTGCAGATCTTTACAGAGTATCCGTCTTTAGCTGCTCTGCCACAACATTCTCTTGAATTTTCAGTTTGCTTGATTATTTTACTAGGATTTTCATTCTATTTTAATATTAATAGAATTGCACTAAAACACATGGTGCTTAGAATCTCTTACACATTAGAATGTTCACCTCATTATTTCAACAGACATTTGACTTTGAGTGCTTGCTCTGTGTCAGGCACTATGCGGGGTGTGGAGATGCAATGATGATCACACACGGCAAGGGTTTCCGTCTTTGTGGGACTTACGTCAGTCATGAACTAATTACAATAGTGACTGTCCCAAGTGTCTTCAAGGAAAGAGATACAGCTCTTTGTGAAGATGAAGAAACCTGCTCCTGACAGTGATGGGAAGTTATCCCTACAGAAGTACTGCTGAGTTGAGATAGGAAGGGTCAGTGGGAACCAACTAGGCAAGAGAGGATGAGAGGGAGGAGGGAAAAACTGCAGACAGAGAGAAAAGACACTGCCAAGGCCTGGTGGGTGGAGAGGGCCCATGTGGCTGAAGCCCAGGCAGAGGGGCCAGTGGTTTCAGATGAGTCTTGAGAAGCAGACAGGGGAAGCAGCTGCAGGGATCTGCAAAGGCGTGTTTATGATTTGGATCATTAATCCAAGAGGAATGGGAAGCTGGCGGTAAGCAAAAGAGGGAGGCGGGGAGGGATGGCATAATCAGCTCTGCTTTCTGAAGAGGTCACTCTGGCTGCAGAAGAATGGAGAAAAGCCAGAAGAATGTGGGGACTACAGCAGGCTGAAGGTGGTAGTTTGGACTAAGGTGTCGGCAGCAACGACGAGATGTGAAAGATGCCCAGGAAACAACCCCACCCGGGCTTAACGAGTCACTGGGTGTTGGGGTGTGGTAAGGGTCAAGGAGGAATCCAGGTACAATGGAAGAGGTCCCAGTTGGGATTGGGAAGTGGGACTGTTTGGTCTTGTGCATGTGGAATTGGAGGAGACTGAGTGACATTAAGAAACACTGTCATGCAGCTAGCTGAAGGGGTTAGGTTGGAGAAAAGCGGGAGTCAAGAGCACATGGCCAGCAGTTAAAGCTGTGCGCGTGAATCCGTGCCTTGTGCTAGATGAAGGGGCTCGACGGAGAACAAAATGGGAACAGACGCTGAGCTTTGAGGATCTCTAATATTAAGGAGCTTGGGAGAGGGGGGTGAGCCAGAATGGCAGCGGGCAAAGCAGAAGAGTCAGGGGTGGGTCACAGAAGCCAAGGGAGGACAGTGTTTCTAGAGTGAAATGGGGGTGGCGGTTTCAAATGCCGCTGAGAGACTGAGCAAGATGAGGCCTGGAAATGTCTCACTACTGGTTTTTGTTTTAGCAGAGATGAAGAGGGAAGCCAGACTGGCTGAGGAGTGAGAGACAAATAACAGAGGCATTGAATATGGCAGTTCTTTAAAGTCTGCCTGTCGAAAGGGATAAGGGATGGGAAGATGACGGGAAACTGAAGGGGAACGTGTGGTCAAAGGAGATTCTTTTCTTCTCTTTTGTGAGGAGAGACTTGGACATGCTTAAAAGCCACAGCAAAGAGCCAGCTGAGATGGAATAGGTGATCATACAGGAGAGGGAATGGATAGCTCAGAGTGTAGAGTTTTTGGCAAGTGGAAAGGGATGGGATCCAATGCCCGGAGAGGGAGTGGCCTTGATTAGGAGGAGGAAGACAGAACAGATGTAAGTAAGGCTTGCAGTTTTGGCAGCTGAAGAATGAGGGGACTCCCATGTGTCAGCTTTAAGTTTCTCTGTGAAGTGATGGCACAAAGGTGTGGCAGGAAATCAAATCTGAGTAAAATGGTCATTTACAAAGTGCAATCTGGCTAACTGCGGCAGTCAGTCCTACTCTGTTACTTTGGATAATTGGGGTTTTACCTGATGGCAAAAGAGAAAAGATGGGGCTAGGAATTAAAGGGATTGGCAAGGGTACAGGTATGTAGGGACCTTAGCTCCTTGAGGGCAGGGACTTGTCACATTGATCGAGATATCAGCGTCCAGGTACTTACTATCAAAATGATCAGCATACGGATGATCATTTGCCTTAATCTCAGTTTGCCTCTTTTGGTGCTTCTCTGAAAAATAAAAAAAGGAAGAGCTTAAACTCCTAAAAGACTCCCTTCTTTGCACTGGGAAGAAGGCTCTGGATTCTTTTGTTCTTCAGGACAGTCCCTCGTAAAGCTCTTGCCATAGTTCTGTTCTAGGGGCACTGCTATATTTATACCTAACAAAGCTAAAGAGCAGTCTTTATGTTTTTAGCTTGTTAGCAGGATGACGCTTATGTAACCTGTTTATCCGGCTTAAAAGTTGCAATCTGCAAAATACACACTGAATATACTGCACTTTTATCTACGGAAATGGTAAAATTTATATGATCCTTAAAAAAACTTATATGAAATAACAGAGAAAGGGGAAATAGCATGAAGACTGTCATGCACAAGTGGGGGAAGGGCGTACTCACGAAAACCAATTAGGAAGCAAGTAAAATAATCCAGGCACAAGATGATGGGGGCCTGGGCCAAGGTGGTGACAGCGGGGTTTGAGAGAAATGGTAGAACTGTGAATCTATTCTGTGCACATTTTGAAGGAAGTGCTGACAGACTAAAGGTGAGGAAGAGAAAAACAGGACTCAAGCAGTATGCAAGGCTCGGGCAACTGGAGGATGGAATTTCCAATAACTAGGGTGTGTTACGAGTGTGGGAGGACAGGCTTGGCCTGGGGAACTATGGAGAGCTATCTTGGACGAGCTGCGTTTGAGGTGCCGTAGACATCCAAGTAGAGATGTCGCAGGCAGCTGAATGCCGGGTCTGGTGTTCAGGGGCGGGGCCAGGGCTGGAGATGCACACTTAGGGCTCATTGGCATTCAGATAGGCTTTGAGCACATGAGACTGGATGAGTTCATCTATGGAGTGAGTGTACACAAGAAAAAGGCTCAAGCTCACATTCAGCCGTGAAAAAAATTGGTCTCTGAAAAAAGTTAACGGCTGGCTTGTGTGTGGCAACGAAACGCTAAACGTTAAAACGCTGAGGGGAAGGTGTGGACAAACAGCCCCGAGGCTGGGCGAGTGGGGGACAAACACAGAGAAGACGTTTCAAAAGATTTAGATTCCCACGAGATAGGGAGATGTCAGCGCTAAGGTTTGAAAGAAAAAAAAATCCAAAACAAAATTGCAACTAAACAGAAGGAAAACCGGAGGTCTAAGATTCAGAGAGAAAAACCCGAAAGCCCCTCGGTGGGGCGGCGGTGAGATCGCCTCTGCTCTCTCGCGGGACTTGGGCGCGGCTCCGGGGACGCTCGGTCACCTCGGCCCAGGCCGTCCCCCGGCCCAGCAGGTCTGTGTCGCCGGAGCGCCCAGTCACTGCCAAGCCGAGGCAGCTGTTCCTCGTCAAACCGCGTCGCGGGAAGGAAAAGGTGGGACGGCAGGAGCGAGGACGGAGTGACCCGCGACACCCGAAGCCCAGAAAGAGCGTAGCGGGCGGGTCCGCCCGGGACCAGCGCTGGGGCAGTAACAGGGCAACAGGCTGCGTGGGACGACTGCTGTGGGTTCGTTACCTGCGCCGCGCGGCTCCCGCGACTGCGCCAAGTCCGCAGCGCCGACGCGTCGCTAGGGAAACCCACGCGCGGGGCCTCCTGGGAAGGAGGCCTGCTGGGGCTGGGTGCGCGCATGCGCACTCGAGTCGCAGACGCCGCGGCGGGCAGGGGCGTGTTGGGCTTGGAGGTCAGTGTGGCCTCGCGTTTTTCTTCGGTGGAAGGAAGTGAGTTGCTTGTGTAGACGTCTGTGAACGAACCTCCCGCTGTCCCTGGTCGGGGCCGGGGACCCCGCATTTCCCCTTGGCCGCACCGGGAAAGAGGGAGCCTGTGCTGCTTCACGCGCTCGGGCGCTCTCTCGCCCTCTTAAGGCTCTGCCTGCCTTAGGTGGCTTGAGTCAGCGGAGAGCCGCCAGGCAGCAGGTGTAGACGCCTGCTCAATGCCCTAGAAGCAGGGGACTGAGAGCACAGTGCCCCTGTTAACCCTTTAAGACGGTTTTTTCTTTGTGAAACAAACTCTGGTGGCAAATAGGCATATTTGACGTAGAGAATTTAGAAATGTGCAGGCAAGCACAAAGCAGAAGTAAAAATCACCTGGATGATGGAGTTATAGGTGCTTTTTAATGACAACGTAGGCGTGTGGCATAATTTAGGGAGACTTACATTATTTCCTTCTATTTCTTTACTTTTTTTTTTTTCCTGTTTCAAAGCCACGTTGAATATCCTTGCAGATGAATCTTTGAGGTCACCCCTGACTGTTTCCTTAGGATAAATTCCTACACGTGAGGTTGCAGGGCCAAAGCATATGCTCACTTTGAGTCTTGTTTGAGACGGAGTCTCGCTCTGCAGCCCAGGCTGGATGGAGTGCAGTGGCGTGATCTCGCCTCACTGCAACCTCTGCCTCCGGGGTTCAAGCGATTCTTCTGCCTCAGCCTCCCGAGTAGTTGGGACTACAGACACCTGCTACCACACCCAGCTAATTTTTGTATTTTTAGTAGAGACAGCGTTTCACCATGTTGGCCAGGATGGTCTCTAACTCTTGACCTTGTGATCTGCCTGCCTTCGCCTCCCAAAGTGCTGGGATTACAGGCGTGAGCCACCGCACTTTGAGGCTTTCTAAGGGTGGAGGGAAACTGCCTTCCACCAAGTGTCCCAGTCCTTGGCTCACATTGGAGAGTCTTAAAATATTTTTGCCCATTTTATTGTCAAAAATTGGCATCTTTAATTGTATTCACTTCTTGGTCAGTAGGAACAATAGACTTCTTTCCATGTCTGTGGTGCTGTTTGTCCTTATTATGTGATGTGCATTTTCCTGTCCTTTGTCCATTTTAAAACTTGGCATTCATCTTCGTAAAAATTGGTTTTGTAAGAACTTTTGATGCTTGAAAAGTTGGCTTGTGATACACGTTGTAAGGATTTCCTCAGTTTGGCAGTTACCTCTAATTTTGTTTACAGTGTATTTTGGTGTTTGTGTAGAGTCCAGCTTATTACATTTCTCTTTATAGTTTCTGCATTTCGTTTTTATATAAAAGGAGAAATGGGTTTTTTTTTTCAAATTGGTTTTAATCCTGCTTTGGTAGAAGTGTAGGATAGAACTTTCCATATCACCATTTCTTCCTCTAGAAATGCATGGCTCAACCTGAGTTTTGGAGGGCCATGCATTTCTAGAACTCCTTAGGTAAGGAGTTATCCATATAACATGGGTGCTGGTGGTTTTGCTGGTGGTGGTGGGGGGTGGGGCAACATTCCCAGGTAGGCAAACATCAGACAAGTGTCTCCCTAGACTTGACATTCCTGAAAAGATGGGCTGATGCTTGGGGGCTGCTGTTGGTCCCATGACAGTAACAAGAGCGGAGGTTTGCTGCTGAGGAAGCACCCAACCCTGGTGCTCAGGACTGGAGGAACTGAAAGGTAGAGGCTCTGCAATGCTTTCCTCCTCTTTTCTACCAGCTTTTCCCAGTCTGCAGACACGATTAGATGACTCTGCAAATCTGCCCTTGAATCTTTCTGTTGCAACTGAATAGGTTTTCTTTTTTTTTGAGATGTATCACTCTGTCACCCAAGCTGGGGTGCAGTGGCGTGATCTCAGCTCACCACAACCCCTGCTTCCTGGGTTCAAGTGATTCTCCTGCATCAGCTTCCTGAGTAGCTAGGATTACAGGTGTGAGCCATGATACTGGCTAATTCTTTTTGTATTTTGAGTAGAGACGGGGCTTCACCATGTTGGGCAGGCTGGTTTTGAACTGCTGATCTCAAGTGATCTGCCCGCCTTGGCCTCCCAAAGTGTTGGGATTTCAGGCATCAGCCACTGCGCTCAGCCTTTATGTTTGCTTTTGAGGGGGTGTTCTTTTCTGTGTATACAGTAGGAGAAGAGCCTTTGGCTATTCTGGTGGTCATCTCCATCATGCTTCATCATAAACATAGCCTTTATCCCTCTATATTAGGTTCTTAAGTTCCTAGGGATGCTGTAACAGGTTACCATGAACTTGGGAGCTTAGAACAATAGAACTTGATCCTCTCACATTTCTGGAGGTCAGAAGTATGAAACCAAGTTGTCTGAAAGTCCATGTTTCCTCTGAAGGCTCTTAGGGAGAATTCTTGGACTCTTCCAGCTTCTGGCTCCTGCTATTCCTTGGCTCCTGGCAACCCCACTCCAGTTTGTGCTCCCATCTTCACAGGGCGTTATTCTCTGTGTCTCTCTGTCTTCTCTTCTCATAAGGAGAACCAGTCATTGGACTAAGGGCCCACCCTAAATCCAGAATGATTTAATCACAAGACCCCCCCACCCCCGCAACTGATCACATCTGTAAAGACCCTACAGATTCTATCTATAAAGACCCTCAGGTTACATGCTGAAATTTTGGGTGAACATGAATTTTAGGGAACAATATTCAACCCGCTACAGTTACTGTGGCAATCATTCCCATCATTCTACAGTAAACACAGGTCTTTATTTGTCATTTTAGGTTATTTGTAAAGTTATGTAAATCAAAACATACAATATGGTATCATTTATCATAAGATCATCTGGAGGTCTCAATGAAGTTTGTAGCCTGTGTCTCGTGTCTTTAAATCAACATTAGTTAAATCAAAAAGTGATATTATTTGGCTTGTTAAAATAATCTCCAACAGATGGACAAAATGAACTCCTGGTTCCTAAAATGAGATGCCCCCAAACCAGAATGTCACAGCCAGCAGGATGAGGGGCTAATTATATATTTTTGTGTTATTAACTGCTATTAAGCAGAAATTAGCTTCAAAAAAGCATTACCAACAGAACTTCAGCTGGAAAATTTCCAATCGACCCTGCTAGACTGCCTGATCCTAGCCAACAGAAACATTCCCTCCCTCCTTCCCCCCACCACAGCAACGCCTTGTGGTCCTACTACAACTCCGTCGGACAAAGGACTGGCCTTTTTTTTTTAGTTTTTTGAGATGGAGTCTTGCTCTGTCACTCAGGCTAGAGTGCAGTGGCACAATCTCAGCTCACTGCAACCTCTACTTCCCGAGTTCAAGTGATTCTCCTGCCTCAGCCTCCTGAGTAGCTGGGACTACAGGTGTGTGCCACCACACTTGGCTACTTTTTGTATTTTTAGTAGAGACGGGGTTTCCCCATGTTGGCCGGGATGGTCTTGATCTCTTGACCTCATGATCTGCCCACCTTGGCCTCCCAAAGTACTGGGATTACAGGTGTGAGCTGCTGTGCCAGCCAGGACTGGTCTTACAAACATTCTTTATTGATAAACAACTGCAGACTTCAAGCTAGTGTTCACCAGCTTATAGAAACTGCACATAAAGTGTCTTTGTGCCCTATAGTTCACAATAGTGTTGATGTAAAGAGCTGAATTCCACCCCAAGTGAACATGGAATGTGTGATACATATATGTTTATCCACTGCACACATGCCTGAATTTCCTCATAAATATTAATAGATCCTCTGCAACCATGCTCAATATGTACATAAGGCTGACTCTAAGACACAGATGCCAGCTCCCTTCACCCTTCTGCAGCGTGTGCATTTTTGGTTTTTTCTGTAAGCCACATTCCCCAATCTGCATGTTGTATCTCCCTCTAAAAATAAAGTATCCTTCCCTTCCTCTGTGGATCTCCTGGTCTTTGTGAACAGACGTGAACTGCAAGCTCGGGAGATGTTGGATGGTTGGCTGCCTGCCTCGTCACTAAATTATCCAGCTTCTTTCTCAAATGGAATTTCTAAGTCAGGGGTTGATTGAGATTTATTTTAAGATGCATTTGGAATGTTCGATACTCATGTTAATTATGTTGAGGCTCATTAGTGTCATTAGTATAATACATTAGAAGGAATCTTTTAGCTGGAGTTTTCAGATTTTTAATTTGTGCATTTTAAGGCTTATTTTGGAAAGAATAAGCTTAAAAACATTCATAGTGAAAAAAGGGAGGACTAGGAATTCGAGAGTAGCATCTCAGGAGCTTCTCTTGCGGTGTGGAGAGAAATGGGTGGGGCTCAAGTCTTGGATACACCATTTCCTGTTACTGTCATCACTAACTAGTTCTGTGTCCTTGTAGGTTAGGACACAGAACTAGTTAGTAGGTAGGGAGAGTAGGGAGAATAATGGAACACAGTTTCAGGGTTCTTGTATAGGTTAAGGGGGCGGGTTTACGCAAAGCACCTAGAGCTGATGTGGCACATGGACAAAACCTACACATTGTTAGCTGTTATTTCAGTAGGAAATTAATTTCTTCCCAGGGTTTGCAGATGCAGGAGGTGTCATTATTGAGGGCAGTTTTCACCTGCTATGACTGATCAAGGGACGCATGTTCTCTAGAGTTCATGAGAGTCCAGCTACAGTTTATGTTACTAATTTACAAAGTCATTTGCAAATATGCCCTCACGTTCTTCAAGAATATTTGGAGGAATGTAGTGTGCTCATGTGGCAGACTTTAAGGTGTGGCAGTATATAATTGTCTGTATGGAAAAATAGCATGTACTGTAGAAATTTTGAAAATACAGGAAAGAGTAAAAATTTAACTGATCTGTAATCCTTGGTGTACTTTAAAATAAAATATGTAATTCTACTGACTTAAATTTGGGAAACCATTAATCGTCTTCAGTGCGGACCTTATTTTTGGAGCAGCTAACTTTGCATGTTGAAGCCAAAAGTTAACTTTTGGTAGTCATCTCAATTATTCATTGTGATGTAGAGGCATTTAAGCTATATTCCGGGAACTGGGATACTCCAGGGACTGGAGTTTCCTTTTTCATTGCAGGCACCTACCTGAGGGGTTGGGAAACATGCCTCTGGGGCTCTGGGACTCAGGTGAAGCGGGAGTATGGAAGCCTGGGAGATTTCTCTCTGCTCTAGAACGTCAGTGCCACCCAGTCCATGATGAGCAGCAGGGGATTTTAAAAAGGGAGCGGGAGAACACAGAGAGACTAAGAGTCTCAGTTATCCAAGAAGGTTAAAGTACTTCTTGAAAAACAAGCCCTTTGTCCCTAATGCCCTTGATCTTGATTTTGAAACCTTGGGTAGCTAGTGTTTGGGCTTCTTGGCTAGATTTTGTATTCCTTTAATTGTATTTGTTTGTTTGGTTGGTTTTGTTTTGTTTTGGAGATGGGGTCTTGCTGTCACCCAGGCTGGAGTGCAGTGGGCACGATCATAGCTCACTGCAGCCTCAAACTCCTGGCTAAAGGGCTCAAGCGATCTTTCCATCTCAGCCTTCCAAGTAGCTGGAAATACAGACACAGGCTCCTGCCACCACATCTGGCTGTTTTGGTAGTTGTTGTTGGTAAAGTCGCACCTCACTGTATTGCCCAGATTGGTCTCGAACTTCTGGGCTCAAGCAATCCTCCTGCCTTGACCTCCTGCCTTGACCTCCTGCCTTGACCAAAAGTGCTGGGATTATAGGCATGAGACACTGCCCCTGGCTCTTCTCTAACTTTTAACACAATTCAAAGTACCTATATAAACATTAAAATGTATAAACACAAATATACATCCATATAGATGTATATAAACACAAAGTACCTATGTAAACAAAGAGCCTATTATAAACAGATCATTTAGTTGTTTTCCAAGGACTTTTAAATAGTTAATAAACTTAAGGTCAGTGACAAGTAAGTAAAATAGTGAGACAATTCGCTTGTTGCAGTCATGAGTATTGACAAGCCAGCGGGTCGTTCCCTGCCTCCCTAGATGTCAGTGAAACCTTAGATGGCCCATGGTTGGTCAGTTTCTGTTCTTTAGGAGAAACAGGTGGGAAAGAGAGAACACTGGAAATATGCCACTCCTAAAGGGATTTCTATTGTATGACAGTTTACTTAAAAAATTGTTTTAACCTGCCAGGAAAAAAAAAGAAAAATAAGCTGCTGCTTACTTAAAGGTCTCCGTGGCTATTCTGACACTTCCAATTAATTCATTTGCCAAAAGCCCTGTAAATCTAGCCTCCTCCTGGACTGAGGTGATGTTTTCTGGGCTTTTCCAGCTCCCAAGAGCTCCTCCCTCTCTTCTTTCGCCTCCTGCTGCTCTGTTACTGGGGGCCCCACCTCCCTTTGCCCCAAGGCATCTCTGCAGAGGTCTCCGATTGGTGCACAGCACAGCCTGGCCTTTTAGGGACTGTTGTCCGTCATTTAAAGTGACAGGGAAAGGGTCCAGTGGCTGCTTTTATCAACCAATCAAATATTTTCCTGACAGATCCCAAAATATTCCTGGGCCAATGGAGGGGGAAGCCCAAGATGCCTCTGCTGCTCCTTGGAGAGACAGAGCCTCTTAAGTTGGAGTGGGAGGGCAGGAGCTCAGTGGAGCCCTGGGCTGCCGCCAGCCTGGACCTGGCACTTGCCTGCCCGTGTCACTGTCAGGATTTGTCTAGCGGCGCATTCCCTAACAGGGGTGTGTTGGGGGGAGTCCTCTTTCCAACTGTCGAAATGGTTATCAAAGTGTTTGTTGCTACATCTTCTGGGTCCATAGCGGTAGGTGTTTGGTGGACTCTTTCTTCCTATACTCTTTCTGAATAACTCAGCGTTGGAAGTATGGCCAGTGTTGGCCTTCATTTTCTTTTTCGCGTGTAGTCAGCTGTGGCTCTGCAATTAGTATGTGCGCCCTTTGCTTTCTGCATTTGGTTTCATAGTGTTGTTATGGAAAAGGTGTAATCTGGATGGCTGGGTGTGAAAAGGGATTCGAGGAAGGAGGCGTGCTTGACGCTAGAGTCTTTAATATGGGATTTGTGTGAATATTATAGAATCAGGGACTTTTTAATGTGTGTTTCTGCCATTCATTCTGCAGGGCTTAAACTAATTTAAAATTGCAAATAAATGACACCTTATGTAACACTATTTGGAGCGGATGATGAACCAGATTGCTAAAATGACTCTGGGGTGTAATCACTCGTATATGCGGTGTGATGATGTGATCACACCGAAAGTGTGAGGTTAGCATGTGTAATATATTGTTTGAGGAAAGTGATGTCACAGTGACCAGAGCAGACGTCTCTAAGGCCACAGTTATAAAGACTGCAGGCATTCAGATGGCCCCAAAATAGGACCTAAAAGCTGACATGCATAATAGTGCTTTGTCTAATTTTCTTGTGACCATCCACCTCTTCAATTCTGGCCTTCATTCTGTGCAGGCTAGACCTGCCGTAAGAAATAGGGGTGATGAAGTGACACATTTCTTCTTCAAAATGGATCAGACTTTGATTGTAGGCTTGAACCTGTAGTGTCTGTCTGTCTGTGACTAATATTTTGACCAGCATTTTAGCAGAAATTAGGAAGGCTGTGGAGAGAAAAAACAGTTTTATTAATCCAAAGAGTTAGAGACCAGCAAAGCGGCTGTTTCCTTTTATATCTGGTTTCTGGGGATCTCAGGTTTCGGTTCAGATTTCAGCAGCCAGAGACGATACCCAGAGTAAGCCGTTGGCTGGGGTGACAGCCCCAATGACAGCCGCTGAGTGCCACCACTCCCAGCCCCGAAAGTTCATGAGGTTTCCAGAGAGGGTGAGAAGAACACAAGAGAAAATATCTCGGTTGTCCCTTCTGCTAAGCACAACCGATCAGCGATTATTTTACTGATCTCTAGAACAAGTTCACTGAAAACGATGAGGACAAAATCCAAATGCGAAGCTCTGTAAAATCTTTTGTGGCTGTTGATGACTGCTGCAACTTTCAGTTGATCTGGAAGGAGTACATTTTTTGACTATTTGGATAAAAAATATTTTTTTTGGGAGGGGTGGAAATGGCTTTGGTGGGCTTTAAATATATGGTTGATGCTCATGGCTGAAAACGTTACCTCTCACCTGTCAATCCTCCATACAGTCTGTAGACCTGGTCTGTGTATTCTTCAGGGACAATGAATATGGGAATGAATTTTTCAGGTTTATTTGATGTCCCGTGTTCTTGAAGTTTGGGTCCATAATTTAGTTAGCTTCAGATGACTTTGAGAGGCCACGTTCATCCCAGGGTCTTGGAAAAGCCAAGTTAATTTTGGTTCCCTAAGCAAATGTTTCAATGATGCTTGTCACTGTGTGACCTTGGGAGAGTGATTTCACCTTGTTAAGCCTCAATTTCCTTGTCTGTAAAATGAGGATAAGAATAGTGCCTACCTCATAGTGTTGTCGTGAGGACTGATGGAATGACGTGCTCAGGTGCCCCACATGGTGCCGAGGGCTTATCAGCACTCAGGAAATGTTCCAGTGATTAGTGAATGTTATTTATGCTTACTGGCCACTATTAGTTAATATTAGTTGCTACTATAATTGTTGTTAGTTACTATTAATGAATATTAATTAGGATTTCAGTTATAACTATTAATTACTATAATTATTAGCTAATATTATTTAGTAGATCGGGGTCTATGATATGTAAGAAGAATTTTCTGGGACCATATAAATGGGAGAATTTCTGCCTTAGCCTTAAAAATGAGAATTAATTATGCCTACGGTATCATGGGTAGGGGAATTTCACTCAAAAGCTTCTTGGCAGGGAAACCCCAGAGCGGCTTCTTGTGTCCATGCTACTGTGTGACAGTCGGTCTGCCAAGCCTTTCCTACTTATTTCTTCAGCCTGTGCATTTAAAAAATGGATTCTTGCATGACACCTCATCAGCAAGGGCATTCTGACTTCCGTTGGATGAATGAAATAAATGAAAAGCGAAAATCAAATTGTAATCTCCTTATGAGGAATTAAATACACGTAGCTGTGTATTACGTCTCGATTTTAATAGTTGACTCTAAAGAGCTGTAGCACATTTTACCCACGTTCTGGATGGATTTGGGTTAAGAGACCCTGGGGAGCAGGAGAGGGTATGTGACTTCTTCTCGGACTCTCCTCTCTTCCAGAAGGCCACAGTGGGGCAAGGGGACAAAGGGAGAGAGGACAATTCCTGCTGTCTCCAAGATGCACAGCCCCTGGAACCAATCTTTAAGGACAGACCCTCATGGTGGCTCTTGGGTTTCTCAGTCCTTTCTCCATATTGATTGACAGTGTCAATATCATGGGAAAATATTACTCTTGAGTTAGATCAGTCTGAGTCTTGGACAATTCATTAATTTATTGGAGCGTCAGCATTGTTGTAAAATAGCCGTCCAAATGCTGTACTGGATGGCCTGTGTGACAGTGTACGGGGATGGTGGTGTGCTGTGTGGTACCTGACAGTGCAGGTTTTCAGCTTGTGGTACAGAATGCTTTTCCATACATCATCTTTTCAGTTCCCACCAAAACCCATGAGGAAGGCATTGTTACATTCGGTTTGCAGACAGGGAAACTGGAGATCAGAGCCCTTGCTCAGACGGCAACCTTCTAAGCTCGGACAGACTCAAACCCAGCGTGCTTTATACTACAGTACACTGATCTTAGTTGGAAAGTCTCCTAACTGTACAAGACAATAAATGAGAGGTGCCAAGTGAGTGGCATTAAGAGGCACTGCTGTCACATTACTCTGACACAGTCTAGTAGCTAACAGTGTCTGGGTGACTTTAGGACAGAGAACAATACTTTCTTATAAGTAAATGTAATAGGATAGGGAAACAGAGCTCTCTGACTCTTTGCTGAGGTCCCAAAGGCTCCAAACAATGACACACACCCCAAGTACCCCCAGATCCTGTAGAGCTGCTCCCCAGGACAGACAGTGCAGCCTGGGGGCCAGCATGGGCCATGGCACCCTGGAGGGTGGAGAAGGGGCAAAAGGGGAGAGATGAAGTAGGAGTGTGTCCATGGTGAGAACTGATGGGATGCTGTGCACGTGCCTCCCTCTGGGCCATAAAGGGAAGGACTCTTCCGAGAGCTGATGCTGTGTTCCTGGGGGCCAACTCAGCAGGCGCTGTATTTTGCAGACTCAGAGGGGCTCCTTGATGAGGGACGTCCCAAGGGGGAGACTCTGGAGGAGAGGGGCCCCATGCTAAAGTAGGGCATTGAGGTTCAGCAAGATGAGGTGCTGACCAGATGAGCTCACATGCTCACTCCCCTCTTCCCTCCTCTGGCCTTGATCCTAAAACCCTTTTCTGGAGACTCCCAGTTCAGGCAGAACTCAAGTGCCCTGAATAGCCTGATGAGCGATGCACTGGGCCCTGTTTAAATGACTGGTGTTTGGGGGATTACGGGGGTAGATGGTTTTCATTTTTCCTCTTTTCTCTTTTTCTGGGGATGAGGGCTGAGAAACAGCACTTAACAGAGTCCAGCAGTCCCACAGTGGACCTGGATGCAATTGCTTGTCTTGTGAGGCCTAATCATCAGCATGGTCTTCGCCTCCCATTGACTTCATCTCTTTTTGCCTTTCTAATAGAAGAAACGTAAGTCAAGACTTTTGGAAATGTTTTTCATCGATTCCAAAATTGCGGAATACCATGTAACCCTTTTCCCATCCCACATCAAGTCCTGAGGCATGGTTGATAGAATGGAAATAATGTTGGTGAGGTGGCATGGACCTGGGCCACCTGCCTCCCAGGCTGATTTGGGCTCCCAAGAGCATGTCTTAGAAGGCTTTGGAGAAAGAGCAGACAGGGGTTTGGACTGAATAAAGGAGTTGCCTTCTGAATAGCTAATTAAAAGTAAAACTGCCTAAAATGAAGGCATCTCTACCCTTCGAAACAGCAAAGTGATCTCTGAAAAGATCTAAGGGAATAAGTGCTTTATAAAATGGCAAGAATAGTTATGGACAGGTTGGAAAAGATGTATAGAGAATGTGATTAATTAAAATGATGATTTAGTCCAAGAACCTGTCATCAGGTCTGATGCGATTTTGTAATACTGAAAATTCAGCCATGAAGCTGTGGAGTTTGGAGCAGTTTCCATGTGGAGACCAGGTATCCACAGCACAGCTGTGGGAGGAGGCACCTTGGCAGGGAGCGGGCACCTCCTCCTTTTGTTCTCATAGGCAAGACCCTGGGGAATTGCTAGAGTCCATATGTGCCAGAAGTTTAAGAAAAATTCCACCATTCCACACCTTTCTGTGTATCTATATTTATTTGTTCATGCTTGTCCCAAACTGAAATATATTTGTTGGCCTGAGTCTTACAGATTCAGTACGTGTTGTATTGTAGCAAACAGAGCCTTTAATTTATTGATCTAATGTTTTTAGTTCCATTATGTTTTTTTATATTCATGGTATAAGTGTTAATTAAAATTAAATGTGTGATTACCATTTATATAAGTTTATATGTGATTTGTATGCTTATTTACATAACATTTTATAGTATAGATTGTGTTTTGTTTTAAAAATTAACATGCAGAAAATATAAAATTTAAAAAATTAAGTTACTTGACATTAATTTATATTATGTCTACTGTATATACCATATATAATCAAATCACTATCAAGATCAAATTATATATAAATCTTATATAGCATATATGGTATATTATATAAATTATATAAAAATCTTATATAGTTATATAAATCTTATATGTAAGATTATATATTATTTGTATATTAATGTTATATGTGATTATTACATATAATATAGTAATATAAATCTTGTATATAAGATTATTATATATTATATAGTTGTATATATAAATATTATATATAAGATCATTATGATATGTAAATTTTTTAATATATAAGATTTTATATAGTTATATATAAATACATATGAGATTATTATATATGATATAGTTATAGGTATAAATCTTATGTATGATTCTTATATATGGTGTAGTTATCAATATAAATCTTGTTATAGATAAGATTATTATATATTATATAGTTATAGATATAAATCTTATATATAAGGCAATTATATATTCTATAGTTATAGATATAACACTTATGTATAAGATTGTTATATGATTATATAATTTGGTCTTGGAGGTCATTTGGTTTCAGGGCTTAAATACCCAGATTTGTCTTACCTTTCCTTATATTATGAAACACCCACCTGGGCACCGTGGCTCACACCTGTAGTATCAGCTCTTTAGGAAGCTGAGGCAGGCAGATCACTTAAGCCCAGGATTTTGAGACCAGCCTGGGCAATGTAGTCAAACTCTGTCTAACAAATACCAAAAATTAGCCAGACATGGTGGTGTATGTCTGTAGTCCCAGCTACTTGGGAGGCAGAGGTGGGCAGGTCACTTGACCCTGGGGAGGTTGAGGCTGTAGTGAGCCAAGATCCTGCCATTGCACTCCAGCCTGGGTAACAGAGGGAGATCCTGTCTCAAAAATAAAAAACCCAAAAAACCCAAAAAAACAACCCCACACAAAGAAACATCCTAACACACTATACATGAGTCATTAAATTTGGCAAAAGTGGATAGAACAGATATTTTGGTTTACATATTTCTAAGAAGGGAGTTGAGTTTAGCTAAAAGAGGGTTTACATCCAGATGATATTAGATTTGGGACAGGCATGTGCCTTTTACAGCATTTGTTTGAAATCCTCAAAGTGTACTCCTTATAAACAAGGCACCTGAAAATGACAAGGGGCCCTTGTGCTCTGTAAAACATCTTTAATGAGTTGTTTTCATATGAGATAATATTCTATTCAGAAGACTTTTAAAAAATTCACATATTAGATATTTTCATGTCAAAGAAAATAAAGTTTTATTATTTTTATTTATTAATTATTTTAATTTTTATTTACTTTTTTGAGATAGAGTCTTGCTCTGTTGCCAGGCTTGAGTGAAGTGGCATGATCTCAGCTCACTGCAACCTTCGCCTCCCTGGTTCAAGCGATTCTCCTGCCTCAGCTTCCTGAGTAGCTGGGATTATAGGCGTGTGCACCATGCCCAGCTAATTTTTGTGTTTTAGTAGAGACGGGGTTTCACCGTGTTGGCCAGGCTGGTCTCGAATTCCTGACCTCAGATGATCCACCCGCCTCAGCCTCCCAAAGTGTTAGGATTACAGGCGTGAGTCACTGCATCTGGCCTAAATATTACTGTTTTTTTTTTGAGATGGAGTCTCACTCTGTCACCCAGGCTGGAGTGCGGTGGCATGATCTAGGCTCACTGCAACCTCCACCTCCCAGGTTCAAGTGATCCCCCTGCCTCAGCCCTCCGAGTTCAAGCGATTCTCCTGCCTCAGCCTCCCGAGTAGCTGGGATTACAGGCACGCGCCACCATACCCAGCTAATTTTTTTTGTATTTGGTAGAGACGGTGTTTCACCATCTTGACCAGGCTAGTCTCAAACTCGTCAGATGATCTGTTCACCTCAGCATCCCAAAGTTCTGGGATTATAGGCCTGAGCCACTGCACCTGGCCAAGCTTTAATCTTACTCTTAATAAATGGCCATACTTTTGCCTCATCATCCTGAGTGTATTCTATATCTGTATTGTACCAATTAGTTCTGTACATGTTTTTTCCACCCAAACAAGCAATGTAGGGCTTAAATATTCAGATTTGTCTTACCTTTCTTAAAGGGCTTAAATATCCAGATTTGTCTCACCTTTATGTGGTGGCTTCATTCACATGAAGGACTTGGCACAATGTCCTGTGCAATATAGAGAGTCAATAAATAACTGTTGATTATTTGATTGATTATCCTTCCTTTATTTTCCTTCCTTCCCTTCCTTTCCCTCCTCTCCTCTCCTCTCCTCTCATTCCTCCCTCCCTCCCTCCCTCCCTTTATTTTTCCTATTTTTCTTTTTCTTTCTGACTTGCTCTATTGCCAAGGCTGGGGTGCGGTGGTATGATCATAGCTCATTGCAGTCTCCACCTCCCAGGCTCAAGTGATTCTCCTAACTCAGCCTCTTGAGTAGCTGGGCTACAGGCATGCACCACCACTCCTGTCTAATTTTTAAATTTTTTGTAGAGGCTCCATCTCTACAAAAATTTGTTTGCCAGACTAGTCTTGAACTTCTGGGCTCAAGTTATTCTTTCACTTTCAGCCTCCCAAAGTGCTGGGATTACAGGTGTGAGCCACGCACCTGGCCTGATTATGCTTTCTTAAGTTTCTCCCTGTGGTTATTAAAATGGGGTCCATAGAGTCTGCTGTAACTTATTTGCCAGTGTTTATAAAAGATGGCATCACACATTTTCAGTAGTGAATTCTTTGAAGAGAGAAAATTGTAATTGTTTATGGGGAAAAGGTTCTACGCTTGAGGGATGGCCACGTTGGTAAGAAATGGCTACTGGCAGATAATGGTCATTGCCCCTTACACAGTCATTACACCTTATGCAGGTAGAGAAAGGACGTTCAACCATGTTACCTCAGGTGTGGCTGCACTGGACTCTTAGGAGCCAGGTGTGAGTAGGAAAGGAGAAATCTGTGGGAGAAAAGGGGTGTTTCACTGTGTGGTTTTTTACGTGCTGGGAGAAACGTCCCCCAGCTTTTTCTAGCCCCTGCTTGTGCCTTTACCCTCCAATCATCTCTATGTGAGCTTTTTAATCTCCTGTAATATTTCTAAAGCTACTTTTAGCTCAATGTCACTAATACTCTTATTTTTATAACCGAATGAAATGTATTTTAGTGTGGGTATATTTGATGTTTGAATTTTATAGTAGATTATCTTTTTTTCTCTTCTTTTTAAAACAAAATTTTCCTTTTATTTTTAAGAGACAGAATCCTGCTTTGTCTCCCAAGCTGGAGTGCAGCGGCATGGTCAGCACTCTGTAACCTCCAACTCCTGGGCTCGAGCAATGCTGTCTCGGCCTCCCAAAGTGCTGGGATTATGAGCCTGGACCACGTTGCCTGGCCTCTTTTTTCTCTTCTTTCTCTTTTCCCAGTCACATATCTTCCTAATTCATGTTTATTTTTTGGCCATCGAAGCTTTGCGAAAAATTAAAAGTATTTTGAAGACTGCAAAAAAAGATACAAGAGTTTCTCTATTCCAATGAGGTCATGTTAAAAGACAACCTTACAACTCATTTCGTTTTGTAGATCTTAATTGGCTTCTGTGATTCTAGAATCTGGCAGCAGTCCAGACCAAAAAATGGTTCGCAGAGCTCTGCCCCACCACACGTGCGGGCTGTATTTATAGCCAGAGAAGAGGAAGTGACATTCAGAACAGGGAAGTGAGTACAGGCAGCTGGGTAGGGTTGCAGCTCAATATTTGCCTTATGTGAAGGTGATTTGAACAGCTGGCTGCCTGTTATTGGCTGAAGTCTGTCTGCTGCCATTGACTGGAACTCAGCTCCGGTTACAGAGGCAAATTTCTAGTTAGGTTTTTAGTTTGTTTATGTGTTAAGCTTGGTTGCAGTTCATTACCTAGGAATCCTGTGGAATCTTCTAAAGCCCAAATTTAGTTTTAACAGTTGATTATACAATTCTTTATTTATTTATATACATATTTTTGAGATGGAATCTCACTCTGTCCCCCAGGCTGGAGTGCAGTGGCACAATCTTGGCTCATTGCAACCTCCACCTCCCGGACTCAAGAGATTCTTTTGCCTCAGCCTCTCAAGTAGCTAGGACTACAGGCGTGTGCCACCACGCTTGGCTAATTTTGTACTATTTTTGTACTTTTAGTAGAGACAAGGTTTCACTGTGTTGGCCAGGCTGGTGTCTAACCCCTGAGCTCAAGTGATCCGCCTGCCTTGGCCTCCCAAACTGCTGTGATTACAAGTGTGAGCCTTGGCACCCAGCCTGATTATATAGTAAGTTAAACATTGATGATACTAAAATTTTAGAATTTAAATAGTCATTTTGTTGATCCTTTATAACAAAGAGGTGTGATTCTGTTATTTTCTTTGTTTGAATACTTAACAAAATTATTTGTATTGTATAGTATAACTAGAGGAAGGATTCCATTTCTGTAAATGTAAGCAAAGTGTTTTCCATAAACAGCCTAATAATATTTCTCTACTCTGGACCAGATTAGGAAGAAACAGCAAGAAGTAGTGGGTTTTTTGGAAGCGAATAAAATCGACTTTAAGGAATTAGATATTGCTGGAGATGAAGACAATAGGAAATGGATGAGAGAGAATGTTCCTGGAGAGAAAAAACCTCAGAACGGGATTCCTCTGCCTCCCCAGATCTTCAATGAGGAGCAGTACTGCGGGGTGAGTGTGTGGTTCTCTTAAAAATCCTGCTGTGTGTGTGTTTATTAGAAATTGTCTAAAGCAGATTAACTTTGAGTCAGGATTTGAAATTGTTCACAACTGTCAGGTCATGATCTATTTCTGCCATCCATTAGCTAATCCATTATGAATAATCAATATTTAAGATTTAGAAAAGGACAGAAACAATATCATGATGATTCTGAACTTTTAGGGATTATTTTAGGTTCGTTCTTTTATTTTATTTTATTTTATTTTATTTTTTGGGGGGGGAGGAAGGGAGGGAAGAAGGAAGGGAGGGAGGAAGGAAGGAATGAATGAAGAGAGGGAGGGAGGGAGGGAGGGAGGAAGGGAAGGGAAGGAAGGAAATCAAGCAATGAGAGAGATATTGCCGACCTGGATCTAGAGGTTTACAAGTTGATTTCTTTCTTTTTTTGAGAGGGGGGAAAGAAAGAAAAAAAATGAGTAAAGGAGAGGAAGAAAGAGGAAGAGAAAGAGGGAAGGTGAACGAAAATATTGCTTTATTCTGAAAAAGAAATGGGTATTAATAATGACCAATCAATGTTTCATTTAAACCTATGAGTAGATGTGATGTGGTATTGACAAGAATGTATATTTTGTGTATTTGAAGTGGAAAGCTCTGTAAATATTTATTAAGTTTACTTGTTCC
>CM052665.1:52807778-52824449 GCA_028533165.1 Leontopithecus rosalia
AAGAGAATTACAGAAAACAGAGAATGCAATGAGTTGAAGATGTAAAAATAACTATATTTAATAAACTCGGAATTAAGGAAAATAATGAACCTATGTAATAAGAACGGGAAGCTATTTAATAAGGGAATATGCAGAGATAACAAAAAAGAGCTTTTGAGAAGTTCAAATATGATTGATAGGAGAAATGGAAAAAAATATACCAATAGAGGGAAGATAAAGTAGAAAATTGAGAAAATATCCCAGAAAGTAGAAAAATACAAAAATATGGAAACTAAGAGAGAAAAGATAAGAAAATTAGAGAATTCATCCAAGAAGTCCAACATTTAAATAAGAAGAATTCCAAAAAGAAAAGAAAGTAAAAACAAACTGGAAATGAACCCACATAGAAGTCCTCTAACATTTTGTATTCCAGAGCCAAGGGGTATGACCTTCCAGATTACAGCATCCCAGCAAACACCTAGCACAAATAACGAAGACCTCTACCAGCTACCTCAACATAAAACTTCAAAACCAAAAAAGAGGACCCTAAAATCTCGCAGAATTGGCAAAAACAAAAATAGGCAGATAAAAAGATCTGGAGACAGACTGGTACCAGACGTGATCTCAGAGCAGCTCTGGAAGTGGGAAGAGATGATGGAGCTGCCCTTCCCAGTTCTGAGGTGCAGCAACGCCAGCCTGAAATTCTGCACCTCACCACACTGCAAAGGAGAGCAGGAAAATAGAAGGCATTTGCTGACAGGCAATGTTTAGCAAGACTGTTTTTTTCAAAAATAATCTTTGTAGGACTATTTGACCTTTCTAATATCATACATGTAATGTTTGATAAAAGTTAATTTTTTAATATTCAAAAAACAATCTTTTTATAGCAAAGTAGTCTGTTAGGAGAAGTAAGTTGAAGATACTGATTCTATGACATAGTGACTATAGTAAATAACAGTGCATTGTATTTTGAACGTCACTAAGAGAGTAGATTTTAAGTGTTCTTGCCACAAAAGAAAGCATACAATGAAACACAGATGTTAATTAGCTCAGTTTAGCCAATCAACAATGCATGTGTATTTCACAACATTATGTTGTATGTGGTAAATACACACTATTTTTATTTGTCAATTTAAAAAATAAAATATCACACAAAAATGAAAAAATACTCACTTGGTTACAAAGATGCACTCAACACAGAAATTTACCACAGCCAAATTCCCTTCTTATAGCACAATAAAACCAGGCACAAATTTCTAAAATAGAATTTAATGGACCTAAGATCAAGGAGATTAAAATGCTCATCTCTGGAAGGTACAGTGAAACTGGTCCACCGCAGTGCAGTAGGATGAATGATACAGTCCTCTCAGAAAGCAACTGGAGGTACATTCCAAAGCCACAAAAATATTTGTGCATTTTTGTCTCACCAAAGGAGCTAATGGGCCTAAGGAATATTTCCTTAGGATAAATTCCCATTAGCTTTTTAAAACAATGATGTCTGCCATTTTCTCTTTGCCTTTGTGGGAAAACTCCCCCAAAATCATTGTCTATGCATAGTCCTTCCCTCTCACTACCAGGCCTCCTTACACCACTCTGTCTGGACCACAGGCATCTGCCTTTACCTCGCCTCAGAAACTACTTTTGTCATGGCCTCCAATAACTTCCATGTCATCAAAGCCAGTAGTCACCTTTATGGCCTCACCTGACTCAATCTCTCAGCAGCATTTGTCATAACTAACATCACCCTCTTCTGTAAAGAGCTGAGCTCCTCCTGGGCTTCCATAACACCACGCGCCCCTGATCTCCTCCTGCCTTCCCCACTCTCCATCTTAGCCTCCTTAACTGCTCTCACCTTCCATCTTCCAGCCAACTTTAAACTTGAAGCCCCACCTCTACCCCCACTCTGGTCTCCCTTCTGTCAATTCTCTCATTACTTTGTTTCATCCACTTTTCACGACTTCTGCTCCATCTACATGCTTGCAGCTTCCACGTGTGCATCTCCAACCGGATTTCGCAGAGACACTGGTCAGCATGCAACTACCTACCTCACTTCTTCACTCAGCTGTCTCATTCAAACTTAATTTCCCCTGTCAAAATGGTCCACTCAGAGCAGAATCTAACACACACTGGTTAGAAGTCATCGTGGAATCCATCCCTATCCACATTCGATCCATCAACAAGTCTTAGCAATTCTCATGAATTAAACGTGCACACAAGTCAAATTCATGGTACTGGTTTTATTAGCATAATTCTCTATTTAATTACACATAATCAAAGATAAGACATCACCAGAAGAAAAAAACTTGATAAAACTTACCTTTTCTTGAATTGAGATCTTACTTGTCCCATTTTTCTGAGACCAAAATGCAGTTTGGTTCATTTAAATAGAAATAAACCTTAAGGGCATATATCATTATGAAATTAACTCACATAAAGCTATATGAGAAGTCAATTCAAAACAAAAGAATTGTATAAACACAACCTAGGAGCTCAAATGCTTACATATTTAATGAATGCACTCAAGATTATTCAAAGTAATGATATTTCCTAACTTCGGTGTTATAAATAATTTTCCATAACAAGGTGACAACATAGCATAAACATGAAAAGCATAATTTTGGAACTTTTTTTAGTAAAAACCGCATTATCTCGATGCATAGGATTTCATGAGAATAAGAAGTGTACAAAAATCACATTAATTTAAAGATCATCATTTATTAAGCAGTCTTAGATGCTGATTTCTATCTTTATTTGGTATTACCTGTATTGATCCCCAAAGGAGTTTGCGCAAACCTACCTTTGAGTCTGGAGGAGGAGCCAAGCCAAGGAAGGAATAAATAATATTCTCTTCTTTTGCAGAGAAGAAAGAGTCAAAATCCTTGAAGCAAAGAAAAAGAAAGTTTAAAACGACTGCACACTTTTGAGCAAGTTTATTTACAGAAACTGATCTTTTTTATTTATTAGTCATTAAGTTAGGAGCTCACACAAAAAATCATCCCACTTTGCTTTGTCAAAGATGACTAATCACCAAAGTTAAGAAATCTAACCATGAACTTTACATTTGTGGTTTTTGTTGTTTTTTTTTTTTGAGACAGAATCTCGCTCTGTTGCCCAGGCTGGAGTGCAGTGGCGTGACTTCATCTCATTGAAACCTCTGCCTCCCAGGTTCAAGCGATTCTCCTGCCTCAGCCTCCCAAGTACCTGGGACTACAGGCACCTGCCACCACACCCAGCTAATTTTTTGTATTTTTAGTAGACATGGGGTTTCACCATGTTGGCCAAGATGGTCTCAATCTCTTGACCTCATGATCCGCCTACCTCGGCCTCCCAAAGTGCTGGAATTACAGGTGTGAGCCATGGCGTCTGGCCCCTACATTTGTTTTTATACACTTTCATTGTGCCTGTATACCACAGCAAGAGCTCACTCACTCACACGCACACACAGACACACACAGACACACACACACCTATCCATGCTCAGGAATTGCTGACAAGACCCAAATACACACAGTAAATGGCTTTTCCAAGTTTCACACCATTAGCTAGTTTACTTAAAATCTGGCCCTATGTATTTGGTCCCCTGATCAGCTAAGACTAAGATGACATGGGCTATCTGTACTGCAATTAAAGTGGCTCTAAGGGAGCAGATGCATCTCAGGCCCTCCCAATATGACTTAGAGAGTGGCTGTTTTGGCAAAATGCAAACAACTGGAGTGATCTGAAACTTTGTAGTGGATTGAAATCTGATGCTCAGTGAAGCTCCCACCCCACTCCAGATCCCACCAGGGCCAGTCCTTCACCAGGCAGGTGCAGCCCTAAACCAACTTCCCAGTAATGCAGCTGTCAATGGCTTAGAAGAGTTTCAATTTTTATAACTAAAACATAAAAGATACTCCCCCAGACTACTCTATTACTGCCCATCTTTATCATCAGGGCCTTGATGCAATTTCAACAGTGTTGCCAAAAGGCTCACAGAGTCGCAGGCGTCTGTCCTACTTAACAGGACAACACACAAACCAACTTAGTTGTCCTTTGCCTACCCTATTCTTAGTGTATGTTAAAAAGCATAAAACCATCCAGGCGTGGATCATGCCTCTAATCTCAGCACTTTGGGAGGCCAAGGTGGGAGGATCCCTTGAACCCACAAGTTCAAAGCTAGCCTGAGCAACGTTTCTACCAAAAATACAAAAATTAGCTGGGCATGGTGACACACACCTGTAGTCCCAGCTACTTGGGAGGCTAAGGTGGGAGGATCTCTTGAGCCTGGCAGATCAAGGCTGCAGTGAGCGGTGATTGTGCCACTACACTCTAGCCTGGGAAACAGAGCAATACCCTGTCTCTCTCTCTCTCTTTCTCTCTCTCTCTCTTTCTCTCTCTCTCTCTCTCTCTCTCTCTCTCACACACACACACACACACACACACACACACACACACACACAAAGCTTAAAACCAGGTCAGGTCACAGTTATTGGGAAAAAATATTATGTATTCCTGTGTGTTATTTTTATTCGAAGCTTTACTGTTTTCCTATCCGTTGCCTCAAGTCTCTCGGTGATTAATTTTATTCTCTTATAGTGAATACACGTTTGGAAGTTGCCTCAAATCTTAGTTGAAAGGAATATAACATCACGAGTAAGTGTAGGAACTTTGGCATCAGAATTTCTGATTGATTCCCAGAGGACATTCTTACTAAGCATTGTTGAAAGGTTACATCAGATAATGCGCTAATAGTTGCAGGAGCATTAAGTTGATGAAATGTAATAAAGTAGATCTATACTACTTCCCAAAAATTCCATACATAAAGTTCTGAAAACTTTAGTTGGCCAACTCTAGATTTCAAGATTTTAGAAACTATTAGAAAACAAAGGTTTTCTTATATTTGAGTGAATTATCTTTTGCTTCAATTTAAGACCAAGTACCTTCTGCAGAATTTCAAAAGGCTGAAGAACAATTCATAATTATCTTTGACTTGATGCTACCAAATATATGTAGAAAATAGTGAACATAAAACGGGTTTTCAACTTGCAGTTCTGCTATTAAGGCAGATTAGAGGCCCTGAGAAGCTGTCTCAAAAAAAATTTCTTAACCAAATCAAGAAAAAAAAAGAATAAATACACTGCTGGGCTGGCATAAAAGACTCTGGCCAGTGAGAGCATGAACCCTGAGAGTAAGCACACACCAAAGCCACCATTCATGCTGAGAGTTTCTGACACACACACAGGACACCTTTATGATCACTTTGATGCTGAAGAGGAAAAAGGGGGAAGTAGATAAAGCCTAGAGCCTAGTCAAGGAGGGGAGTTTCATAAAGCACACACACCACAACGCCAGAGGGTTCTGCCTTCAAAGTAAATGGGAATGGGAAATAACCCTGCCACACAGAATAGAACGGCAGGAAACTGCCCTTATTCAACTTTGCTACTGAGTGGAGGGGAAAATATTCTTCTCTGAGAATATATAACCACAAGTAGAAATCATGAGAGGCTGAAGTTCTAATTCCCATGCCATGTGTGATACTGAAAAAAATCTTAAAAGGAAATCTGGGTTTAAGATGTGTCTAAGTTTGATATAGCTCTAAGGAACTAGCAGAAATAAACTCCAGGCCTCAAAGAATATTCACAGCTGTGATTTGTGTGTGTCCCCCAAAAAGCATGTGTTGCAAACTTACCCCCCACTGCAACTACAGCAGTGTTGGGAGGTGGGGCATAAAGGGAGATGTTGAGGCCATGAGGGGCCATCCACATGAACTGATTAATGATATTTACGGAAAGGCTTGAGGCTGTGAGTTAGAGCTCTCCCCTTCTCTTGCTGCTGTGATACGGAAGGCTTGAGGCTGTGAGTCAGAGCTCTCCCTTTCTCTTGCTGCTGTGATACGGAAAGGCTTGAGGCTGTGAGTCAGAGCTCTCCCCTTCTCTTGCTGCTGTGATACGGAAAGGCTTGAGGCTGTGAGTCAGAGCCCTCCCCTTCTCTTGCTGCTGTGATACGGAAAGGCTTGAGGCTGTGAGTTAGAGCTCTCCCCTTCTCTTGCTGCTGTGATACGGAAAGGCTTGAGGCTGTGAGTTAGAGCTCTCCCCTTCTCTTGCTGCTGTGATGCCTTCAGCCATGTTATGACGCAGCCAGAAAGCCATGATCGGACGCTGCCCCTTAATCTTAGACTTTCCACCTCCAGAGCCATGAGCCAAATAAACTTCTATTGCTTATAAACTACCCAGTCTGTGGTACTCTGTTATAGCAGCACAAAACAGACTAACACAGACACAAATATAGCTTTTAAAAATGAGCAGTTTGAAGTCAAAAGTCACAATATAAATAAGAGAATAAAAAGACCACATGAGTGAGAGCAAGAAGAAATAATAGAAAGTGAAATTTGAAATCAGAATCAGATATCAGAATTATCAGACCAAGAATATAAAATAATTATATTTAAAATATTTAATGAAATCAAAGAGAAACTTGAAAACAGAATATCTAGAGAGAACAATCAAGCAAATTTAGAAAAGAATCAAAAAGAACTCCTGAAAATAAAAAGATGTAATAGCTGAACTGTAAAATCCAATATGTGGATTAAACAAACACACATGAAGAGAAAATTAGGTAACTGGAAGACGCAATCAAAGAAATCATCCAGGCTGGATGTGGTGGCTCATGCCTGTAATCCCAGCACTTAAGAGAAAGAGAAGGGAGGACCGTTTGAGCCCACAAGACCAGCCTGGGCAACATAGAGAGACTCTATCTCTATTTTTAAAAATAATAATAAATGAATAAAGAAATAATCTAGACAGGAAAAAAGAGATGAAAATGTGGAATATTCTTGTATGAAAACAATATGAGAAAGTCTAACAAATGTCTTATAGGATCTCTTGGAGAAGCAAATAGAGATAATAGGGAAAAACCTAAACTCAGGGATATAATTGCTAAAAAATTTTCTTTTTTTAATTTGATTCTTTGGACAAGGTCTCAAGCTGGTCTCGAACATCTGGGCTCATGCGATCCTCCCACTTCAGCCTCCCAAAGTGCTAGGATTACAGGCATGCACCATCTTGCCTGGCCAATTACTAACAATTTTCTACATTTACTAAAAGATAACAACCCTTAATCTCAGGAAACCCAATAAATAATTCTAAACTAGATAAATAAAAATAACCAAACCTAGATACATCATAGAGAAATATTATTAAAAGCAGCCAGAGAGAAAGAGGAAGAAGAAGAAGAAGAAGAATAGGAAAAAAAAAGGAAGAGGAAGAAGGATAAATAGAAGGTGAAAGGGAGGGAGGAAAAGATAAAGTTTCCCAATAAAAGAACAGCAATGAGACTGACAGCTGACTTCTCAATAGCAACACAGAGGCCAGGTGAAAGTCAAATAATAATTTCAATGTGTTTAGAAAAAACAACCATCAACCCAGAATTCCAGACTCAGTAAAGCTATTTTTTCAAGCACGAAGGTGAAAAAAAGACAGTTGTCTGGAAAATATCTTCTTTTAAACAAACAAAAACTTAGAGAAGTTACCACCAAGAGACCTTCACTTAAAGAAACATACAGGATGTATTCGGAAAGAAGAAAATAATTCCAGATGGAAATCTGAGATTCAAGAAGTAAAGATAAAATTAATAGTAAATATGTTGGTAAATTTAAATCTGAACAACCATTGACTGTACAACCAATGAACAGAAATGTCTCATTTGTGGAGCGGGATGAAAGGCCAACTAAAATACAGAAAAACCAAACACATGTAAATAGAGAGAGTGATTAGGGTTAAAGTATCTAAAGGCTCTTTTAATGTTTGGAACAGACCAGGCATGATCGTTCACGCCTGTAATCCCGGCACTTTGGGAGGCCGAGGTGGGCGGATCACCTGTGTTCAGGAGTTCAAGACCAGCCTGGCCAACATGGTGAAACCCCATCTCTACTAAAAATACAAAAAAATTAGCCAGGCATGGTGGTGCGTGCCTATAATCCCAGCTACTCAGGAGGCTAAGGCAGGAGAATCACTTGAACCTGGGAGGTAGAGGCTGCAGTGAGCCAAGACTGTGCCACTGCACTCCATCCTGGGTGACAGAGTGAGACTCCATCTAAAAAAATAAAAATAAAAATGTTTGGGACAAAAGTAATGATACTGATTATCTTTAACTAATTAAAATTAAGCATGTGTGTTAAAATAGCTAAGTTAACCACTGAAAGGATAGATTATTTGAATTAAGGAGAAAATAAAATTAGAAAAAAAGACTTTAATCAATAAAATTACATCAAGAAAAGATAAAACAGACTGCAAAACTGAAAAAAAATAAAAGCATATAACAAAGTAGAAGAAACTCCAAATGTACTCATAATTTCAATGCATGAGTCAAAAAAGAAAGGTATAAATGTTTTAACATGTAAACAATAATAAAGAAAATACTGCATATCAAAATGTATGGAATGAACTGACAGTACTCAGTGAGAAATTTCCAGCCTTAAATATTTCCATTAGAGAAGAAAAACGTTAAAAGTGAGCTAAGCCTCTAACTTAACATTAAGTCGGGGAAAAACACCAAAGTGTATAGAGGGAAAAATGACAAAGGCAAGAGCAGAAATGTTTTAAGTAAGATAAAAATTAGTTATAAAGATTAAGTATAGAGAGAACAGAGTCAATAAGTTAAAAGACCAAAAACAAACAAAAAACTATGAGCAAGATAAATTTAAAAAGAGAGAGAGAAGACACAACAGACACACAGGAAAGAAGAGAGGATATAACTACCTATTTTAAACAGGTAATAATATCTTATTTAAAACTTTGGGGGATGTGATAATGGGGGAGGCTCTGCATGTGTGGGAACAGCGGGTATATGGGAAATTTCTGTACCTTCCTCTTAATTTTTAATAAAAAGTTATACTAGACTTTAAAACTTAAAAACAAGCTCAAAGCTAGGCACACTGCACTCTAGTCTGGGCAACAAAGACCCTGATTCTAAAAAAAAAAAAAAAAAAATCCTTAAACATAGATGAAGTAGACATCTTAGAATTTATGGAAACATTATTATGAAAACCAACTTATGAAAAAGTAGAAAACCTAAACAGTCAATTCATTAAGGAAACTGAAGTGCTTCCCACAGGGAAGAGCCCAAGCCCAGTGAGCTTCCCAGATGAGTAAGAAGCTCTCTAAAAGAAAATTATATTTGTTTGGGAATAGGGGATGGCAATGCAAACACGTGTCATCGTAAGCTATGTGCATATTCAGGGAGGTAAAGGAAGACAAAGGTTTTTAAAGAAAAAAATAAAAACCTGTATCTGGGCACAGTGACTCACACCAGTAATCCCAGCACTTTGTTTTGAGCCCAGGAGTTCAAGACCAACCTCAGCAACATAGGGATATACCATTTCTACAAAAAATACAAAATTTAGCTAGGGTGGTGCCACACACCTAAAGTCTCAGCTATTCAGGAGGCAGGAGGATCAATCGAGTCCAGGAGATTGAGGCTGTAGTGAGCCATGATCATGCCACTGCACTCCAGCCTGGGTGATAGAGCAAGACCCTTTCATTACAGTGACTATCATTGGTGCAACAGGGGAGGGATGTGATCAGGGAGAGGCACGCAAAGGACTTCCACGTTTCTGATAATAGTACACTGTCCTTCTTAAACTAAATGGTGCATACAATGGTAGCTCATTGTCTCATTCCTTTTTAAATTATATACATCTTATCACATTATGACATATTTCAAAATAAATTTTAGGAACATAAAATAGTTTGTTCAGTAACATCAATATGTTGAGAAGCCCTCTCTGCACCCTAATTGAGTTTGCATCCTGTCTTTCCTTACAGCCCTGTATACCTGGAGACACTCATCCCTCTGCTAAATGGGCACCTCTTGTGCAGAACAATCCAGTTCCTCTTAGGTTGTGTTCAGTCAGGCCCAGGCTATCTTGGTCCCAGGCAGGCACCCCAGCCCTTACCTAGGCTGAAATGCACATATGCCAACTTGTCATCAACAGATGTGTCTGCTCTTTCCAGTTCACATTCTTCTGCCAGGCAGGGAGCCTGGCCTCAACTGTGCCTGGTTTCCAGTGTGGTGTCTCCTTTCTCAATCTAGCAGTTGTCTGCCCTAGCTCTTGAGATAATATCTTCATTTGCTCTGCATAGAGTAGCAGAAGTTCAAACTGGCAGGGGCAGGAAGGCACTGAGGACGCCCCTTGGTGTCCAGTCCCCTCGCTGCCCACTGAAATGTACTGCATGCCTCTGGGTTTTCTTCGCACCTACTGTCATTATCAGGCATGGCATATGGTTGATCAATCAAGAATCTTCAGAAGACAGGGAGACCATTTAAATAACAGTTATAGACATTTTAATCACACAGAAAGAGACACTGACTATCCAGACTGACATTATTTTAAGCCTACATATCCTTCAGAACTTTTGAGTCTCCTTTTAAAATCTGAGCACACAATAAAAATAATCATGGGTTTACCACTTTCTGGAAACAAAGCGCTCTTTTTCATGAATGTACTTTTTTAAGTGTGTCCCTAGACCACAGAAAAGCAAATTAAACAAAGCTTTCTTGTAAACTACAAATACCTCTCTGAAGGTAGAACTGAAAAGAATTAAAAACAGTTAAGCATGAGATAATTTGTATAGTTATTTCATTAGATCCATATTTGTTACAGGAAAATACATCTTAAAAATAGCAGTCATTTGGAAGATCTTTTCTTTTTCCTCCACAATTAAAATGAAGAAAAATTACTAGATCACAGCAACCTGGGATAAGAGATGACTCTGCGATCTTATTTTTATAGCAGAAAATAACTGTAGTACTTCTATCATAGGAGTTAACATAGGTGGAACACTACATCAATATTGTGTCTACTGTAACTCACTTAAATTTAAAAGGATTAAAATAAGCAAACCAAGACTTTTAAAATCTTACTTTCCCTGGAAAAGTACTACAAAAAACATGAGATGATTCTTCTTATAATTTCTGAGCACAGAAAGCTTTTCTAAACAAGAATCAGAATTCAGGAATCACAACAAGAAAAGACTAATAAACTTTGCTACCCCAAAAAAATTTTACTTTCTGCAATGCAAAAAAAAATCCCCTTTGAAAGTCAAAAGACAAGTAAGAAATTGGAGGAAATATTTGCAACATCTGTGGTAATATGATTTGGCTGTGTCCCCACCCAAATCTCATCTTGAATTGTAGTTCCCATAATCCATGACATGAGAGGGACCCAGTGGGAGGTAACTGAATTATGAGGGTGGTTCCCTCATGCTGTTCTCATGATAGTGAGTTCTCATGAGATCTGATGGTTTTATAAGGGACTTTTCCCTGTCTTCACAATGCACTTCTCTCTCCTGCAGTCATGTGAAGAAAGGCATGCTTGCTTCCCCTTCCACCATGATTGTAGGTCTCCTGAGGCCTCCCCAGCCATGCTGAATTGTGAGTCAATTAAACCTCTTTCCTTTATAAATTACCCAGTCCTGGGTATGTCTTTATTAGCAGTGTGAGAATGAAGTAATAAATATGGTCAAAGGGCTACTTACTTTCTTTCATATGCAAAAACTCTTAGAAACCAATAAACATTACCCATAACCCAATGGGAAAATGGCAAAGAATATGTACAAGTAAATCATAGAAAAAGCACAGATAACTTATAAACATAGTTTTAAAAGATGTTCAAGTTACCCATAAAGAAAGAAATCGAAGTAGAAGCAATGAGAATTCATGTTTCATCTAAAGTTCCAAAAGTATGCAATACACAGTGTCGTCAAAGTCCCAGGGAACTAGCCACTCTCAAACGCAGCTGATGGAAATGCTTAAACTGGTACAACTGCAACAGGGGGCCATTTGCCAATACTGATCAAAATGTGAGATGCATATGTACTTTAACTCAGATGTCTTCCAGGAATTTGTCCTGCATACGTATACACACTCATACAGGAAACAAACATCTGTTATATATAAAGATGATTCCCACAGCATTGTTTGTAATGGAGAGAGGCTGAAAACAACCTGAATGTTCTTTATTAGAGGACCCTGCCAAAAAATTATGTTAAGCACAATGGAACATTTTGCAGCCATTCAAATATGGGGCAGCCAGGCACAGTAGCTCACACCTGTAATCCCAACACTTTGAGAGGCAAGATGGCTGCATCACTTAAAGCTAGGAGTGTCAGACCAGTCTGGGAAATACAGTGAGACCCTATCTCTACCAAAAATAAGAAGCATTAGCTACAGGTGGTGGTACACACCTGTAGTCCCAGCTATGGAGGAGGCTGAGGCAAGAGGATCGCTTTGCTTGAGCCCACTAGTTTGATGCTGCAGTGAGCTATGATTGAGCCACCGCACTCCTGCCTGCCAGGCGCGGTGGCTCAAGCCCATAATCCCAGCACTTTGGGAGGCTGAGGCGGGTGGATCACCAGGTCAAGAGATTGAGACCATCCTGGTCAACATGGTGAAACCCTGTCTCTACTAAAAATACAAAAAATTAGCTGGGCATGGTGGCACGTGCCTGTAATCCCAGCTACTCAGGAGGCTGAGGCGGGAGAATTGCTTGAACACAGGAGGCAGAGGTTGCGGTGAGCCGAGATCACGCCATTGCACTCCAGCCTGGGTAATGAGTGAAACTCTGTCTCAAAAAAAAAAAATTAAAATAAATAAAATAAGCACGTGCAGCAGCTACACTGTGAACTCTGAGATGCGGTTATTAGGTAAACAGAACAAACTTGTATATAATACACTCTAATTTTTTAAATGACACTCAGTTGTAAATCTACATAGAAAATTTCTGGAAAACCAAACACAAAATGTACTACCTCAGAGTAGGATCAGCCACAGAATTCAAAAGAGCCAGTGCAAAATGAAAACATGAAGCCCTTCCTTCAAAAGTTGTTGAGAATTTCAAGACAGCAATGGGAGAACATTAAACCAAGTACACAGCTCTCCTGTGCCTGGGGTCCTGTGTGGCATCCCAGATCACTGGACCACAGGGCCAGCCTGGCTCAGGGGAAGGTAGCTAGAGTGACAGGGGCCAGAAATCAGAGGGGGCACTAGATACAGTGGCTCATGCCTGTAATCCCAATACTTTGAGGCCAGGAATTTGCCTAAGGCCAGGAGTTTGAGACCAGCCTGGGTAACGTAGTGAGATAAAAATTAGCCAGCATGATTGTGTGACATGGTAAAAGCCCCATAAACCTGCATACCTGAAGCATACCCCAGCTTTATGGTGAAACTGCTCTCTGTAACCCTGATGTGACAGGCGAGCAGTCCAAACCCATGCCATCTTGGCCCCTGCGACTTGAATAAGTAACTAAGGTCGTAATTTCTACCCTACCCAGGCAATGTGTAAACTAATGCTTATCTTGACTTCTGTGAACCACTTAAGTAACAATTAGAATGTCCAAAGTCCCCTGGCCCTCAGAATGCCTGAAGCCCCTCACCCTCACCCCCGCCCAGGAAGTGGTTTACAGAATGTCCAAAGTCCACTGGTCCTCGGAATATCCAAAGCACCTCGTCCCCACCCCTGCCCAGGAGGTGGTTTACGGGCATAAAAGGTCTTGACACCCTCCTTTCGGGGCCACGGGTTAAAGAGATGCAAGTCCTCCGTGGTGGCCGGCAACAAAGACCCTGCAATTTGGCATCCTTTTGTCTTGATGTTGACTTTCTATGCTCGCTGTGGTACAACAATTGTACCACAGCACTCCAGCCTGAGCAACAGAGCAAAACACTCTCTCTTAAATAAATAAATAACGAATAGAAACGGAGGGAAATAATTTTCACTAGAGACCATTTTGAATCACCTTAAATTTTCTGAGTGGGTATATATATTAATTTCTCAATTATATAATAGAAATGATTTTATAAGAAATAAATTCCTCACCACCACCATCCCCCCTAAAAAAATATTATTCCTTTCCTCATCCAACAAGAGCCACAATGTTTAGAAATGTGGATCAGGTAAAGGAAGGTGGGGAAGGTGTGGGTAGGACAGGAGTGAGGGGTGGGAAGGAATTTGAACTGGACCACATGTTCACCTTAATATATGCTACCACATTAAGATTGTTTGAAAACACTTCCACACCCACAGGACTTCGGACTACAACTCTGAAGAATACTAACACAGCCACATAAGTTTGTATAGCCCTGTACAACAGTGTCCCCCATAAATCCATGTCGGCCTGGAACCCCAGAAAGTGACCTTGTTTGGGCCAGGCATAGTGGCTCACACTGTAATCCCAGAACTTTGAGAGGCTAAGGCAGGCGGATCACCTGAGGTCAGGAGTTCGAGACCAGACTGGCCAACATGGTGAAACGCTATCTCTACTAAAAATACAAAAATTAGCCAGCTACGGTGGCACACTCCTGTAATCCCAGCTACTAACAAGGCTGAGGCAGAAGAAACACTTAAACCCAGGAGGTGGAGGTTGCAGTGAGCCGAGATTGTATCACTGCACTCCAGCCTGGAAGACAAGAAAGAAACTCTGTCTCTAAAAAAAAGAAAGAAAGAAAGAAAGTTACCTTACTTGGAAAGAGGATCTTTGCAAAGCCATACCGGATTAGAGCGGGCCCTATTCCCATGACTGCTGTCCTTATGAGAAGGCCATATGAACACAGAGAGACATACTCCATGTGAGAACGGGGGCAGAGATTAGAGATACTTCTATAAGCCAAGGAGTGCCAAGAACTGTTGGCAAGCTTTAGAAGCTAGGAAAGAAGCATGGAACGGATTCTCCCTCAGAGCCTCCAGAAGAAACCAACCTGTACCCACATCTTGATTTCAAACTTTCAGTCTCCAGAACTGTGAGAGAATAAAATTTCTGTTGTTTTTCAGCCTCCACATGTGTGGCAGTTTGTTACAGCAGCCCTAGGAAGCTAATACAAGCCCCCAACAACTACACAATTCATCCTTCAAATCAGAGGTCTGTAAACAAGCAGACAGTAAATCTTTCTGGCTTTGTGGGTCACATGGTCTCTGCTGTATCTACTCAAATCTTGCATGGTGCAAAATTAGCCACAGACAATAGGTAAATGAATGTGTGGACATGCTCCAATAAAACTTTATTTATAAAACAGGCAGTGGCAATAAACAATAACAAAGAAAACATAACCTGACTGGGCACAGTGGCTCACGCCTGTAATCCCAACACTTTGGGAGGCCAAGGTGGGCGGATCACCTGAGGTCAGGAGTTCAAGACCAGACTGGATAACATGGCAAAACCCTGCCTCTACTAAAAATGCAAAAATCAACTACCTGTCCTGGCAGGCACCTATAATCCCAGCTACTTGGGAGGCTGAGGCAGGGAAATTGCTTGAACCCAGGAGGCAGAGGTTGCAGTGAGCCAAGATCATGCCACTGCACTCCAGCCTGGGTGAGAGAGCCAGACTCCGTGTCAAAAAAAAGAAAAAAAGAAAAGAAAATGTAACCTAAAGAACTAAAGAACCGGCAGTTCTGTGCAGCAAGAGAAGAGGTTAGCTAAGATTCCTACACCTGGCCCCAGCAGTCTGAAGCGGCATGGCACTGAGACATTCCCTCTGCTTCACACAGTTCTGGTTTCCCCATCTGCGAAATAACCTAGATGGCTTAGATGACCTCTAAGTTAATTTTCAGTTCTCATCTTCTAAAGTCCTTTTTCAAAAACGTTTCTTTCCAGCAACTTGATTTATGAAGTATCTACAAACTCTAGGAAAAAGTGATTTTATGGTGAAATGAACTATCAAATGTATAAAACAAAATTGTTATAACCAACAGTTTTCAAACTGATTACAAAAAGTTACATAAATATATCTTGTGTCTATAGTAAGACTTTATTTCTGCAAATCCATTTTCTAAAAGTGGAAACTTGCTGGGCTCCGTGGCTCACAACTATAGTCCCAGCACTTTGGGAGGCCAAGGCAGGAAGATCCCTTAAGGCCAGGAGTTCCAGAGCAGCCTAGGAAACATAGGGAAACCCTATCACCACAAAGGTTTAAAAATTAGCTGGGCGCAGTATTGCACTCCTGCAGTCCCGGCTACTTGGGAGTCTGAGGTGAGAGGATTGCTTGAGCCCAGGAGAAAGAGGCTGCTCCTATACAGATGCATGTGTGCACACACTGCAAGACTGAACACAATTTCTCACTAAATGTATATTTTGTTTGAACACGTGACCTCAATTCTTCAAAATAAAAGAACGGGGGGAACGATCCAAGATGGCCGATCGCTAACATCTCGGAATTGCAGCTCGCAGTTAAAGCTCATAGAACTAGAGGACGCCACACTTTCAGACAAATTCTGGTCGCTCAGGAGCAGAAGATTCCCAGTGGAGGAGCCACGCGGGGCAGAAGTTTCGCCGGCACCACGGCGCAGCAGTCACCGGCACCTCCGCACGGCAGCTCTCGGAGCTGACTAGGCAGGGCTGGCTCCGCTTCTGACCAAGGTTTGGAGGAGCCGCGCAGGTTCCCAGCGCTGACTCCTGAGGCCGGTGCAGAAGTTGTGCCGACACCTGGGCGCAGAGTGAACCCGACTGGTTCCCCTTCTGACCGAGGTTTGGAGCTCCAGGAAGGCAGACTCGCCTATTACGGACACAAGAAGGAAGCCAGACAGGAGAAGCCTGGGCAGAAAAACACCATCAGTCTTAACGCTGCTGTTCCTGGCCCTGGGAACTAATACCTTGGACATCCACTCAAGAGACCTACTGAAAGCTGATAATTTCAAAGACGACAGGAGGATAAATTTACAATGATGGG
>CM052665.1:52824949-52856032 GCA_028533165.1 Leontopithecus rosalia
GCCAAATGTTGGTCTGATAAGACCTTTTTGAGGTGATTCTTTGGGTATACGGGGGTCAGGGAGCTGCTTGAGGAGACAGTCTGTACTTTATAGGAGCTCAAGTGCTGATCTGTGAGCTCCGTTGTTCATTCAGTGTTGCTAGGCAAGTATGTTTAAGTCTGTTGCGGCAGAACTCCTAAAACCCCTTTTTTTCCTCAGATGCTCTGTCTCGGGGAGTTAGGGTTTTATTTGTGAGTATCCGTTGCGCTGTCCTGCCCAGGTAGGAGGCAGTCTGGTCACTATTTGGCTGCCGAGGCTCCGCCCTGCTGGCGTGAGGTCCGCCCTTTTGCTGTGGGCTCCATCCTGCTATTTTGGGCTCTGCCCTGCTGATGTAGGCTCCGCCCTGCTAATGTGGGCTCTGCTCTGTTGGCGGAGTCTCTCTGTTATGGGAGGTTGCCTCGGCAACGGCTGACTGCGTTAGCAATGGGCGGGTACCTCAGTAGGGGCAGAAGCTCTCGGCAATGGCGGACACCCCTCCCCCACCGAGCTGCACAGCCGTGGGTTCAGCTGTGCCCGCAGTGGAACTCTCAACCCCGAGCACTCTGAATCACCGTATTGCTTATCCCTCTCGGGGTGGAACCCGTCGAACCTGATCACTTGGTTCCCTGCCTCTGAGCCTTTTTGCTTTATTTTTTTCTTTTTTAAGTTGTAGGGTTGACTCTCTCCCAGGTGCCTCAGCCGCCGGCCAAAAGGGCACCGGGATCTGTGTGATTTCCCGTGCAGCGACCCGCTGCGCTTGTTCACAGTTCACCTCCCAGAAATCTGGTCTGGCTCACCGTCCAAATCCCGTTCAATCAGATGAACATGGCAATCTGCCCTCCCAAGTTTCAAATTGCCGGTTTAATAGGGTGCCCAGACCCGTGTGTTTTGTGCGCCGTGCCGCTGCGCTGCAGCGCCGGCTGCCTGGCTGCACCAGCAGAGACCGCTGCGCTGGCGTCCTGCGTCCCTCTTACACCTGGGCTTTTCCCCGCTCTGTGGGCTATAAAGATCCGTCTGGAAATGCGGTGTGAACTCACCCTCTGCGTCTTGACTAAGAGCTGCAATAGTGAGTTGCTTCTAGAGCGCCATCTTCCCCCTCCTCTGAGAACTACTTCTGCAAAGGAAAACATTGAATAAGAGTGAAATCAAGAATTTAAAACTATCTTGGAAAAATCTGGGAGTTCTGGTATCACTAATGAGTTCATCACTGTGGGTGGGGCTATGTGAGAAAGGAGGTATGTGAAAATATACATGACAAGGATACTGCTCATGGGTGGGGATATGGAGAAAAGAATGGAAATAAATATGAGTGTTCCGAAGGGCTGGTCTTAACTGCAGGTGAACTGTCTTGATGGGAACCCATGTATTGTGTAATTGTGAATGTTAATAGAGAATAATGTTTAATGGTGACACTTATGAATAGGAAACAGAACAGTGTGAAATAGAAAAGCATTTCAGAACATTTATGTTAGCAAGGCCGGGGGCAGAGCTGAGGAAAACAGAATGAAGGGAAACTTTAGCCAGCAAGAATAAGGAAAGGAAAAAAGCATAAGAGAGAAGACAGGCTGTCATGAATTAATACAGTAGAAACAATTGAACTAACTATATCAGTTGTTCTGATAAATTTGGAGGCTAAAATTTCCTAGAAAAAAAGAGACAATCGGTTTGGATTTTTGCATAGCTGTTCTACAGTTGAGGATATCTCCCACTGTGATTGTGAATTTTCTGTTCCTCCCTTTAATCCTGTCAATTTCGTCTTATATTTTAAAACTTTATATTGTTTGTTTTAAAATATCCTATATTTTAAAACTTTACACTTGCATTTGTGATTGTTATAGCTTCCTGTTGGATTAACTCTTTTATAATTATCAGCTGCCTTTTATAATTTCTGATAATACCTTTTGTCCTTATATCTGTATTGTATTAATAAAGCTACTCTAGATTTCTTATGCTTATGCTTTGCCTGGGATATTTTTTCCATCAATTTACTTTCAACTTCATATGTCTTTGTTTTTATAATATGTCTTTTGGAGACAACATCTGATTGGGTTGTGTGCATTTTTTTTGAGACAGTGTCACACTGTCTGGAGTGCTGTGGCATGATCATATCTCACTGCAGCCTCAACCTCCTTCCCGGGATCAAGTGATCCCCCTGCCTCAGCCTTCTGAGTAGCTGGGACTATGGGTGTGCACCACCATCCTCAGCTGATTTTTAATTTTTTTATATATAGAGGGTGCCACTAGTTGCCCAGACTGGTCTCAAACTCCTAGGCTCAAGTGATCCTCCCTCTTTGGCCTCCCAGAATGCAGTGGCATGAGCCACTGCACCGGGCTGATCTTGAGCATTTTAATTCACCCTAATAATCTCTGTTATAAATTGTACTATTTAGTTTATTAACAATCATTGACATAATTGTGTTTGGATTTATTATTTTATTATTTTTTCTATTGGTCTCCCATATTTATTTATTTAGTTTTTTATTTTTATTTATTTTTAGAGATGGAGAGATCTCAGCTCACTGCAACCTCCACCTCCCAGGTTCAAGCAAGTCTCCTGCCTCAGCCTCCCAAGTAGCTGGGAATACAGGCAGGTGCCACCACACCCAGCTATTTTTGTATTTTTAGTAGAGACAGGGTTTCACCATGTTGGCCAGGCTCATCTTGAACTCCTGACCTCAAGTGATCCACCTGCCTCGGCCTCCCAAAATGTTGGGATTACAGGCGTGAGCCACCACACCTGGCCCCATTTCATTTTTTATTATTTTATAATACAATTTCCATTTTATTTTTATCCAGAAAATACTTTTTCTTCAGTCTTTAAGGACTGAGCTCCTTACATGGGCTTTTGTGGGAGTCATGGGCAGCACCTGCGGGTCTAAATAGGGGTGCATGTGTTTGGTCCTTGTAGGCTTCATCTGATTCCTCACTACTTTGCTTTAATATTATAAACTGCACAACTCACACAGTAATGTAGCCTCACATCCAGGTTGGGAAGCACATAGGTGTCAAAGAGGCTTGCTTAGAAATGTCCCTGGCTGCTGTGGCCTCCACTATAGTTTAATGGTGAATTTCTTAATGGCCTTGTCCCTGGGCACCAATCAGGTATAGTTCATGCAGCAAATAGGCTAAACGTGGCCGTGGCCCTTTTTGGTATGACCGTTGTCCCTCCTCTTATTTGTCATCTTGGAGGCACAGGCTGGAGCTGGTCTCCCATTTTTACTCCTCTGTTTTATACTATTTTGCTTTTTTGGGGGCTACATGATTATATTTTAGACTTCCTTTTTAACTCATCTATTGTATTTTTAGCTATACCTCTTGGCATTATTTTGTAGTGGTTGCTCTAGTGGCTAAAATATATATATTAAAATTTTTTTTTTATTTCCATAGGTTTTTGGGGGACAGGTGGTATTTGGTTACACAAGTAAGTTCTTTAGGGGTGATTTGTGAGATTTTGGCACACCCATCACCCAAGCAGTATACACGGAACCTGATTTGTAGCCTTTTATCCCTCACCCTCTTCCCACCCTTTCCCCTGAGTCTCCAAAGTCCGTTGTGTCATTCTTATGCCTTTACATCCTCATAGTTATCTCCCACTTATGAGTGAGGACATATGATGTTTAGTTTTCCATTCCTGAGTTACTTCACTTAGAAGAAGAATCTCCAGTTCCATCCAGGTTGCTGTGAATGCCACTAATTCATTCCGTTTTTATGGCTGAGTAGTTTCCATTGTGTGTGTGTGTGTGTGTGTACACACACACATATATTTACGTGTGTATATATATGTATGTCATACATATATACATACATGTATGTCATATATATGACATATATGTACATATATATACACACATATATATGTGTGTGTGTACACACACACACACACACACACAGTTTCTTTATCCACTCATTGATTGATAGGCATTTGGGTTGGTTCCACATTTTTGCAATTGCACAGTGTGCTGCTGTAAACGTGTGCACAAGTATCTTTTTTGAGTAATGACTTACTTCCTCTGGGTAAATACCCGATAGTGGGATTTCTGGATCAAATGGTAGTTCTACTTCTAATTCTTTAAGGAATCCCTGCACTGTTTTTCACAGTGGTTGTACTAGTTTACATTCCCACCAGCAGTGTACAAGTGTTCCCTGTTCACTGCATCTATGCCAACATCTATTATTTTTTGATTTTTTGATTGTGGCCATTTTTGCAGGAGTAGGGTGGTATTGCATTGTGGTTTTGGTTTGTATTTCTCTGAACATTAGTGGTGCTGAGCATTTTTGCATCTGTTTGTTGGCCATTTATATATCTTCTTTGAGAATTCACATCCTTAGCCCACTTTTTGATGGGATTGTTTTTTTCTTGCTAATTTGTTTGAGTTCATTATAGATTCTGGATATTAGTCCTTTGTCAGATGTATAGATTGTTTAGATTTTCTGCCATTCTGTGGGTTGTCTTTTTACTCTGCTATTCCTTTTGCTGTGCAAAAGCTCTTGAGTTTAATTAAGTCCCAGCTATTTACCTTTGTTTTTATTGCATTTGCTTTTGGGTTCTTGGTCATGAACTCCTTGCCTAGGCCAATGTTTAGAAGGTTTTCTGATGTTATCTTCTAGAATTTTTATAGTTTCAGGTCTTAGATTTAAGTTCATGATCCATCTTGAGTTGATATTTGTATAAGGTGAGAGATGAGGATCCAGTTTCATTATTCTACACATAGCTTGCCAATTACCCCAGCACCATTTGTTGAATAAGGTGTCCTTTCTCCACTTTATGTTTTTGTTTGCTTTGTCAGAGATCATTGGCTGTAAGTATTTGGTTTCATTTCTAAGTTCTCTATTCTGTTTCACTGGTCTATGTGCCTATATTTATACCATGCTGTTTTGGTGACTATGCCTTATACTATAGTTTGAAATCAGGTAATGCGATGCCTCCAGATTTGTTCTTTTAGCTTAGTTTTGCTTTGGCTATGTGGGCTCTTTTATGGTTCCATATGAATTTTAGGATTATTTTTTCTAGTTTTGTCAAGAATGACGGTGGTATTTTGAGGGAATTGCATTGAATTTGTAGATTGCTTTTAGCAGTATGGTCATTTCATAATATTGATTCTACCCATTCGTGAGCATGGGATGTGTTTCCATTTGTTTGTGTCATCTATGATTTCCTTCAGCAGTTTTGTAATTTTCCTTGTAGAGATCTTTCACCTCCTTGGTTAGGTATGTTCCTAAGTATATTATTTTTTTGCAGCTCTTGTAAAAGTAGTTGAGGTCTTGATTTGATCCTCACTTGGTTACTGTTGGTGACCAACAATCAGTAGGAGAGCTACTGATTTGTGTACATTAATTTCGTATCTGGAAGCTTTGCTGAATTCTTTTACTAGTTCTTAGAGCTTTCTGTAGGAGTCTTAGGGTTTTCTAGGTATATAATATATATTCGTAATATCTCAGTCTATTTAGACATAATGTTATAACACTTTATGTAATATGTAGAAACACATGTATCCATTGACCGTTTCCCATCCTTTATCTATACTATTATGTGTATCACATTTCCATATTCCATCAACCTCTACTATGTAGTGTTCCCATTGAATAGTTTTTTGTGTATTTTTAAGTTGGAGGTCATCTTTTGTGTTTACACAGACTTTTAAATTTCTGATGCCTTGTGAAGAGTGAAGTTTCCATCTGGTGCCATTTTCTTTCAGCCTGAGGAACTTCCTTTAGTCCTTTAGCATTGTTTTGCAGTGCAGGTGTAAAGTTCATAGTTGATAGTTTGTTTTCCTTTTAGCATCTTGGATGTATTTTTTTCCTTCTGCCTTCTGGTCTCCATAGTTTCTGAGACATGAAAACAATTTGAATCCTTGTTTCCTGTAGGTAGTGTATCATTTTCCTCTGGATGCTTTTAAGACTTTCATTTTATCTTTGGTCTCCAGCCATTTGATTATGACATACTTACATATGATATTTTGGTGTACATATTATTATTGGGATTTTTCTGAGAGTCTTGAATCTGTCTATCATTTACCAAATTTAGAAATTTTTCAACCATTATATTTTCAAATACTATTTCTGCCCCATTTGTTTTTATTTTCCCTTCTGGCACTCTAATTATGTACATGTTAAATCTTTTGTTATTATTACACATTTCCCTAAAGCTTAAAATTTTTCAGTCTTGTTTTTCTTTGATCTTCATATTGGATAATTTCTATTCATTTATTTTAAGTTCAATTATTTTTTCTTTGTCATTTTCATTCTGCATTCTGTGTCCAGTTCAGTAAATTTTTTAATTTCATATATTGTATTTTTCAATTCTGAAATGTTACACTTCTTTGATTTTTATAATTTCTGTTTTTCTATTGAGAATGTCAATTGTTTCATTCATTGAAAGTATGTTTGTCTTTACATCTTTGAGCATAGTTTTATTAGCTACTTTAAAATTCTTGTCTGCAAATTCCAGCGTCCAGGTCTTTTCTGTGTTGGTCTTCATTGGTTATTATTTCTCTTGAGAATGAGTAGCATTTTCCTGGTTCCTTGTATGTTAAGTATTTTGGATGGTATCTTGAATATAGTGAGTCTCATGTTGTAAAGATTTTGTATTTTGTTACATTCTGCTGAAAAACATTGACTATTGTGTTTGTTTTAGCAGGCATTTACTTTGTGGGACTCAAACAGCAAACTCTGTATTTCTAGTAGCAGCTATCCTATTACTTAGAATACTTTCAGTTGTACCAAGATCAATCTCAGTTATGAATCAGAGGGTAAAAGTTTAAGTTTTTTTTTTGAGTAAGGATCTTGCTCTGTCACCCAGGTGGGAGTGCAGTGGCATAATCATGGCTTTTGATCTTAGCCAAAAGGCTGAGAAGCAATATAATCATGGCTTACTGCAGCCTCAGACTCCTGGGCTCAGGCAATCCTCTTGTCTTAGTCTCCCAAGTAGCTGGTACTATGGGCATACATCACCATGTCTTGCTAATGAAAGTCTTTTTAGAGAAAGGATCTTGCTATGTTGCCCAGGCTGGTCTCGAACTCTTGGCCTCAAGTGATCCTCCCACCTAGGCCTCCAAAGTGTTGGGGTTACATATTTAAGCCACCATGCCCTATCTCAAAAGTCTAAATAAAATATTAGCAAAATATATTCAGAAGTGAATTAAAGATAATTCACCATCATCAAATGGAATTTATTCAGTTGCCATAATTCATTACATGAACTGATTAATGGAGAAAAACCATATGATTGTACCTATAAATGCCAAGAAGGTATTTGATATAATTTACCAGATATTTCTAGTTAAGAATGGATTAAAATATAAGTCGAAGGAAACAACTTCGGATATAAAATACATTTATCAGAAGGTAATTATAAGCATCCTAATGAACCATGCAATACTGAAGCATTTGTATTAAAATTAGAAGCAAGATAGGCATGCCTGTCATCACCAAATTATTAAGCATTGTTTTAAGAGCTGTAGTTATTGTAATAATGTAATAACATGTAATAAGTCTTATGTATATGACACATAAAATTTAGAAATTATCTTCATTTGCATATGATATAATTGCATGCCTAGACATTTTTAAAACTCCAGTGAAATTCATTAGAATTGATAAGATAGTTTATTAAGTTTCTAGATGAAAGAAAAATATGCAAACATTTGTAGGTTTTGTTTACATCAATAATTATAAGTAGTAAGTTAAAATGTAAGAAGGAAAAATGTTGCATTAATGATAGTGATAACAGTCAATAAAATGTTTAGGAATAAATGTATCAAGAAACTTACAGGGCCTCTATGAAGAACAAATTAATTTTATTCTGAAGGACACTAACAAATATTGAAGGAAAAACCTGCAATGTTCCTGGTTGGAATGATTTGACAATAAGGAATGAAAACTTCTAAATTTCTAAATGTTTAATGCTATTTAAATCAGAATCCTATTTTTTAACTTTTGGAACTAAGAAACATTATCTTAAAATGTATTCAGAATAATAAATGTCAGAGAGGAGCCAAGAAAATTTTGAAAAACACTTTGTATAACAACTTGACTTTCCAGATATTAAAATCTACCATATAAGCTACCCTATAATATACAGTGATAAAAGTAGGAATATATTGGCCTTGGAACTAATACATATTTTACATGTATATTTATATAAGTTTATATAAACTATTTTAATTTTAATGTTTATTTGTATCAGTATTTATATATAGGATAGTATAGAAACAGTAATTCTTATATATAGTAATAGATGGCAAATATATAATCTTAATTCAATGAGAAATGATGCTTTATATATAATATAGGCATAATTTATATCTATCTGGAAGAAAACAAATGTAGACATTGACTCTACATCATATGCTAAAGTAAATTCCAGATGGATTAAAGCTCTAGATATTAATAATGATATAAAGTGATAGAAGTATATTTTAGAAAATAAAAATTAGATGAATTTGTTTATATAAAGACTAAAAACAAAAAAAGTATGAAAAAAATCTGTAAAACTATAGACTGAAGAAAAACATTTGTAACATGACAAAGGGCTAAAATTTCTAATATAGAAAGATACTCTAAAAATTGATAATAAATGACAAACAACTCAAGTAAAAGTGATCAGTGCATTTACTGCAATGTCTACAAAAAAAGAAAACATCAAATAAAATGGATGAAACCTATGAAGACAGTTATCTGAGGGGGAAATAGAAATAGCTAAAAATTTATGAAAAATATGCCGTATTTCCGACACATAAATGAAACAAAAAAAAGAATTCTATTTTCTCCTCAATGTATTAGTAAACATTAGAAATAACAAACATCTTCACTGGTTACAGGATAAAGGAGAAGGGGATATTCATATATTGTGGGGATATGAATTGCTGCCACCTTTTTGAAAATGAATAAGAATAACCTCACCATTTTATTCAGTTTAGTATGGTGTTCTTTGTAGTGGAAGAAACATACAAACATTCAGAACACGCATTGACTGGGGAATGCTTGAATAAATTATTATATATTTAATATGTAGCAGATGTTAAAAAAGAATGATTCAATAGGAACATATGAATTAACCTGGACAAATGTCCATGGTACATTGGGCTAGAAGTGAAGTCATGCATACTGTGTTCCTATTTTTGTTTCAAAACCACAAAAACATAAGAAAAATGACAACCAATTCCACCCTAAAATAGCCTTTATGTATTAGGATACAGAGGTACCCTATCACATTTTTAATACTGATTATCACAGGAGGGTGGGATTGGAGGGTGTGTATATGGCTTAATTTGCCCCCACAAGCTTGCAGTGCCTCTGTAATAAAAAATATCCTGATATTTTAAAAGGCTGGGACCCATTTTGTAAATTAAAAGAGCATCAGGGAGGAGGTGTAGACCTAGTTCTTCCCCTAACTCACAGCGTGACATATTCTGCCTTTATTTTCCTGTCTCTGAAGTGTGGGTGGTAATGACTGCCCTCCCTACTTAGTGAAGATAAAATGAAGGATGAAGAAAAATATAGTTTGAATAGGTAAGACATTGAAATGCAAGCTATTGTCCTCAAGAAAATTCTCAAACACTCTCACTTTACATTGCAGGTGACAAAATCACCTGAGGAAGCATCGTCCCTTCCCAATGGTGATGTAATGGGAGAGGCACCCAGCACCACAGAGGTAAGCACTGGTGTCTTGAGCCATATTCCCCATGTCAGTTTCCTCAAGAGTGTCTATTTCCTCAATAATGTCTACCTGGTCCTAATCTCTCTCTCTCTCTCTCTCTCCTCCCCATCTACCCATCCATGTGTCATCTATCTATTATCTATCCATCTGTCATCTGATATCTATCCATCTGTGTTAGTCTACTTTCATACTGCTATAAAGAACTGCCCAAGACAGGGTAATTTATGAAGGAAAGAGGTTAGTTGACTCACAGTTCAGCATGACTGGGGAAGCCTCAGGAAACTTACAATCATGGTGGAAGGCGAAGGGGAAGCAAGGCACCTTCTTCACAAGGTAGCAGGAAGGAGAATGCCAAATGAAGAGGGAAGAACCCCTTATAAAACCATCAGATCTCGTCGGAACTCACTCACTATCACAAGAACAGCATGGGGGAAACTGCCCCATGATTCAGTTACTTCCACTGGTCTCTCTTGACATGTGGGGATTATGGTGATTATGGGCATTATAATTCAAGATGAGATTTGAGTGGGGATACAAAGCCTCACCATATCATCATCCATCTATCCATCCATCCATCCATCCATCCATCCATCCATCCATCCATCCATCCATCCGTTTGTCTGCCTACCTGCCTATCCATCTGTCCATTCATCCACCTATTCGTCCTTCCCTCCATCTGTTTGTTTACATATCTGTCTCTCTGCATCATCCATCCATCCATCCATCTATCCATCCATGCATCCAAGCATCCATCCAAGCATCCATCCATATATCCATCTATGTATGTTTACCTGTCCACTTTATCCGTCTACCTTATCTATCTTCTTAATTTTTAATCACTAAAATTACAAGCCTCCCTCCATACAAGTGATAGAAAACACTTTGTAAAGAAAGAATTCTTTGAATTTCTCCTCATCGGCCTGAAGTGGGTGAATCGAAACTCCTCACTTAGACAGTCTGTTGCCCTGCAGTGCACATAGGTTGAATCTTTGACTTATCCCAGTCAACATTTTGTGGTTTAGAGATCCTGTGCTGTAGTTGCTAAGTGACCTAATGAATGGGCAGTCTATGTTTGCTTCATTTATATACCATGTGTCTGAATAAGAAAGCCACGGGATGTGTGGCCTGTTTTTTTTTTTTGTTTTTTTTTTTTTTGTGGGGAGCTCATATCCTGGGTTTCCTTTGTGACCAGGGATCAGAGAAGGCTGAAGAAGGTGAAGAAACTGAGGCACAAACAGAGGGCAATGAAGATGCGGGCAGTCTCTCTGAAGCCCGGGAGAAGAATGTGAGTGTTCACTTTTTCACAGCAGTTTGACTGGATTCGCTGCTGTTCAGTAGAGACTTTTACAGGGCTTGTACAACTTGACTCTGGGCACAAGCAATGAGAAAGAGTGAGGAGCAGGAGTACAACTTGACTCTGGGCACAAGCAAGGAGAAAGAGTGAGAGTTCAGCCAGGGAGGAAGCAGGTAGTTTCCCCTGATGTGTTAAGCTTTGGGGTCCGGGTGCAGAGAGGTTTAAAGGAAGACAAAGGAAGGAGCCTGAACCTGGGCCTGGAGGGAGCCGGCTAGTCAAGGCTTGGAGAATTTGCTCTGGTGTTGTTATGACTAGGTTAGGTGCATGCTCTTTATAAACAAGGGACCTTTCTGCTTGGTCATGATTAACAACGGACTCCTAGCTTACACCTACCCAGGAGCCCTGCCCAGTGGGGAAACAGAGCTAAGGGGGTGCAGTATATCTGGGGGAAGACAACAGGAACTTGAAGATAACAGACACTCCTTGGGGAGGGAAACTGACACTCAGTTAATATAAGTTCACTTAGGGAAATAGCAGATCCTGGTGAAGTCACACTATTAATTCTAAAGGGGTTCCCATGTAGAAGCAGCGCATAAGGAGTGGGCAATGTTGGGGGAGACTGTGGTTCTGTGAGTGCCAAGCTGAGATGATGGGGGGTGGGATGGGCCACTTATTCAAGGAGTTCTGAAAACGTACTGGGAAGCCAGGTGCCAAGGACGGAGCCTGGTGGGGCTGGGAACGGGATGCAGGCATGGGTCTGGGCCTCCTTGGAGGAGAATCTCAGAGGGCTTCTCCACTGGGTCAGTTGTAGCAAAGACTGTTTTTTAAACTCTGATGATTTACTAATTTATTTATTCCAGGAGAGGTGCGAGAGCTTTTATATGAGTTGGACCCTCATTCGGCAGATAGTATGTAGCTAGAAAAGGGCTAAGACCCCCATCCACACTATGGGAAAAGAGGTGTTGGGCTAGGCGTTGATTTGTGTTTACCTTAAAGAATTTAAATTAGGAGGGGCTAGGGCAGGAAATTCCCTGCTATATAATAGACTTATATTTGAAGTAGACTGTTATTTCAAAATGTTGATACTACAATTCTGAAGTTTTTGTTTTGAAGAAAGACAAATCTTCAATCTTAACCTAAAAGTTAGATGGTGTCTCACGGCAACCTAAATAATACTTTAAAAATTAAATATAGTGACAATCTCATTATCTTTTAATTAAAAGGTATCTGTTTCACAATTTGAACTTTGCATGAGTTGCCTGATGTCCCCTTACAGTCATATTGATTAATACTTTGATGTTGAGTTTGCTTCTTTTAGACATAGGGACAGAGATGAAAAGCATTGCACCTAGCCCTTCTCCCATGAGACCAGAAGGAAGGTAGCGTTTTTACAATCAGATCCTGCCTCCTGTAGCCAGGGTGGGCTTTGCTTCAGCTTCTCAGGCACCGGGATGGGTTAGTTCTATGAAGTCAGGAGTCACCCAGCTTGGACGTTCTCTTTGTTACTACTTTTTAAAATTGTGAGTCCTTGACAAAGTAAATTACAATCTTGTGAATCCTGATGGAAATTAAAAAATCATTTTTGTTATTGTTGTGTGGGCTATGATGAAGAAATGACCATAAGTGAAAAATATTTTTAGTTTAGATGGATATATTACTAACATCATATTATCAAACTCACTTTTCAACTCTTTAATACTATTTATTCTACAGAAAGATGGATTCTGACTTTTTCCCATTTGAAAACCAACACCTGCTCTTTGACTTACTTTAATTCAGTTAAATGAGAAAACCCCCACGTGATGGTCAGTAAACTGATGAAAAATGGTGTAAAAACATGATTCACCTTCATGAGTATATGTGAAAATAGGCTGAACGTTAAAATTTAAAAAGGAGACAAACACTACTTAGATATTTAGAATGCTTGCATTTTGTGCTTCAAGAACCTACTGACTTGTTTTGATGGTCTTTGGTTTGTTGTTAAAAGTTGAGATGGGCAGAAGGCAGCAAAACACACTGCCACGTGTGTACCTATGCAACTATCTTGCATGTTCTGCACATGTACCCCAAAACCTAAAATGCAATAAAAATTAAAAACAAAGAAAAGCTGAGATGGGGCTGGGGCGTGGCTCACACCTATAATCCCTGCACTTTGGAAGGCCGAGGTGGGCAGATTACTTGAGGTCAAGAGTTTGAGACCAGCCTGGCCAACATGGTAAAACCCTGTCGCTACTAAAAATTCAAAAATTAGCTCGGTGTAGTGGTACACGCCTATAGTCCCAGCTATTTGGGAAGCTGAGGTGGGAGGATTTCCCCAGCTCCTGGCAATGTTGAGTGATAAACCAGGTAAAAGCCTGAGTCAGGGGCATGCTCATCTGATCTCCGCTATTAAACATGCACATTCAACACACACTTACAGGCACTCCTACAATTCCATTTATTGGAAAGGAATGTTTACCTAGTGTTTGACATTGATTCAAACAATCAACAGAAATGGAAACAAAAACTGTTATCTTCTTTAATGATATGACCACCTCCCCAACCTCCAGGGTTCTAAAACACAAGATGCCAAGGTGTCAGTTCTCTCCTTGATAATGGATTGAGGCAGGCGGACTTGGGAGGTCAGGAGGGTGAACACTGGAAAGACCATTCCTTCATCCCTAGGAAGATCTTACCTGTAACTTTAGGAAATAGGGGAACCCGAGGAGCCTGCTGGCCTGATGACCCAGGGGAGGAGTGAGGGACTAAGGAACCGTTGCCTCAGGAGTAGAGGAGGAAAACAGAAAGTCAGTTCAGCTTCTGGGCATTCTCTAAGAAACAAATTGCAGGCTGGGACATCATGAGAACTTTAGAAAATACTGGAAATGTTGGCACCTTGTGCAGGTTTGCTTTGTTTTTTTGATGTACAATTATTTAAAATTGTATGTTTTGTCAACCCTGTCATCCTGTCTGAAAGTCATAGGGCCCTTGCTTGACAGACAACATGATTATGGACTGTCATCACCCCTCTTGGCTTCCTCCAATAGCAGTCTTGAGAAAAGTTGCAAGGGGCAAACATTGGTATAGGTTTGTGGGAGGAGTCACTGGTCTCTCAGGCTGGGTCCCTGGAGTGCCTGAAGCTCAAGAGGACTCTGCCTCTGTCTTCTCCTCTCCAGCTGCTCTGAGGCTGGCTGCCCTTGCAGGTCACGCTGGGCCAACCCCTTGCTATCCCCCACGCCTGCCACCTGTCCCCACTGAACGCTGCCTGGCACTCAACACCACTGACACCTGTCCTTAGCTCTGGCCACGCACCACCTCTGCAGTCCGCTTTTCTGGCCAAGTTTTCAACAAAAATAGCTGCTATGGAAGGTTCTAAGACTTCCCACTTCTGAGGTTTCTTTCTTCTGGCTTTCTCTGAAAAACAAGGTGAAATTACTTTAAGGTGTATGCTTCCTCAAATGATAATTATGTGAGATCTTGGCTTAATTGACCGGGTGATTATAATTATCTTAAAAAAATGCTTTGTGAATATAATTACTTGCCAACCGTGAAAGTCAATTCAAGCATTTTACATAGATGACCTCAAAGATCTGCCTAATTCCGAAACTTTATAATTCTATGAGCCGAGGTTGGAAGTTAAATTATTTTTATTTATTTATTTTGGTTTATTTATTTACTTATTTTTCCGAGACAGAGTCTTGTTCTGTTGCCCAGGCTGGAATGCAGTGGCATGATCTTGGCTCACTGCAACCTCCACCTCCTGGGTTCAAGCGATTCTTGTGCCTCAGTCTGCCGGGTAGTGAGGATTACAGGCGCCCACCACCATGCCCAGCTAATTTTTATATTTTTAGTAGAGACAGGGTTTCACTGGGTTGGCCAGGCTGGTCTCGAACTCCTGACTTCATGATCTACCCGCCTCAGCCTACTAAAGTACTGGGATTACAAGTGTGAGCCACTGTACCCAGCCTTTTACTTTTTTAGAGACAGTGTCTTATTCTATAACCCAGGCTCGAGTACAGTGGCACAATCATAGTGGGCTTGAGTTCTCCTTCCACATCAGCCTCCTGAGTAGCTGGGACATACATGCAGGCCACCACACCCACCTAATTTTTACAGTTTTTGTAGAGATGGGGTCTTGCTGTATTGACCAGGCAGGTCTCAAACTTCTGGCCTCCAGTGATCCTCCCTCCTCAGCCTCCTAAACTGTTAGGTTTACAGGCATGTGCCACCACACCCAGCCATTATTTTTAAAGCAAATATATCCCACCTCATTCTAAGGGGGATTTGAAGCTGAGCTGGAGTAACGTTATATAAATGCATTCATTCAACATTTTATGGACACATTGAGTGCTGCCACATGCCAGGCAGGATTCCATAAACTGTGGAGGGAGCAAGGAAAATGACAGTCACTACTCCCGCAGAGCTTATGTTCCAGGAGAGCTTGTGATGGTAATATCCAAAGTTCTTCCAAGCTTACTTGTCCTTTCGAGGCTAAGTATTTTTATGCATTCTCTGAGCAATCACTTTCCCTGCTTAACATATCTTTCAAGAAATTAAGGTCAATTAAAATGTTGATAAAGAGTGCTAGGAGCTGGGCGTAGTGTCTCACACTTGTGCTCCCAGCACTTTGGTGGGCTGAAGTGGGTGAATCACCTGAAGCTCAGGAGTCTGAGACCAGCCTGGCCAGTATGGTGGAACCCCGTCTTTACTAAAAATACAAAAAATTAGCTGGGCGTGGTGGCAGGCACCTATAATCCCAGCTACTTGAGAGGCTGAGGAAGGAGAATTGCTTGAACCCAGGAGGCAGAAGTTTCAGTGAGCTGAGATTGCGCCATTGCACTCTAGTCTGGGCAACAAGAGCAAAACTTCATCTCAAAAAAAAAAAAAGAGTTCTAGGTTCCTCCGTAGTTTTGCTAGCTAACTATGAAAGTTGAAACTTATATTCCTATAAGGCTTCCTACTGCCCCCCAGGCTAGCTCTACGGTTGACCTTATTTTTAATAGTGTATATCTGGTTAATTCATTTGTTTCAGCTGAATATAGTTAATAAAAATAATTGGATTCAGAAGAATGTAAAACTCTACATAATCAGTAATTCTATGCTACATATAATGAATTTTAATCCGATCCTATGTGAAGAAGAAGAAATTAATGTTCTTTGAGATCCAAAGAGTTACTAACAGATTTCAAGTGTTCCTCTGTCCAATCATGAACACATTTATTGAGCTTGTTTGCTGGCTCCGGACAGTGGCCTGGAGTGGCCAGACATTTCCCAGAGATCCAAAAATGAATAAGACACAGGTTATACCCCTAAACACACAGACGAGTGAGGGAGACAGATAAGTAAATTTATGATTATGGGAGCAAATGAGAAGGTCCTTAACTCAGCCTTGTGGGTTAGGAAAGTCTCCTTGGAAATGTCTTGAGCATATCCTGGAAGGTGTGGCCAATGTGAGAAAATTGCGTGTGGCTCAGGATGGCTGAAGGAGAGCGATGCGGGGTGAGACCGGAGGGGTATGCAGAGCCAGATGGCCTTTTCACTCTTCTAAGGAGGCGTGTTAGTCTCTTCTCCCACTGCTAATGAAGACATACCTGAGACTGCATAATTTATAAAGGAAAGAGGTTTCATAGACTCACAGTTCCACATGGCTGGGGAGGCCTCACAATCATGGCAGAAGGCAAAGGAGAAACAAAGGTACGTCTTAATGGTGTCAAACGAGAGGGCTTGTACAGGGGAACTCCCATCTACAAAACAATCAGATCTTATTCACCACGAGAACAGGATGGGGAAACCCCATGATTCAGTTATCTCCACCTGGCCCCACCCTTGACACATGGGGATTATTGCAGTTCAAGATTTGGGTGCCGACACAGCCAAGCCCTGTCAGGAGGGTAGAGCATCTTGAGGAGATGGAGTTTCTGAAGATGAGGGTAGCACAGTAAGGTTGGTTGCTTTTTGGAATGATCTCTCTGGCTGCAGTCTGGAGCACAGATTGCAGATGAGAAAGGCAAGAAGAGGTGATAATCACTCCTTAGGAGCTTCCTTCAGCAACCCAGTGAGCAAAGATGGCAGTCATGGCAGAGGAGGGGCAGGACATGGGCAGGATTAAAGAGGCACGATCAACACGTCACTGTGAAAGCAACACCTGGATTTTGCAACAAGTGTCAGACTCTTCTCCTGCACATTATTCGAGTGCCAAAACTCGGGGTGTCACTGGTGGTGGTTAACGTAGAGATTAGTTTGAAGATTCCTAGTGCCGAAAAAAATCCTCTTGGCCTGATTCAGACCTGGCCAGCACTGTCAAGCTTTCAAGTTCAGTGCCAGTCTCAGAAATATGAAGGTGTTGTTCTGGGAATGGCTAAAAACATGATGTTGGGCCAGGAGATGTGGGAGTATGTTGGATTATCTATAACTTGCCTTCTGTGCAAGTTTTTAAAATTTTATTTTATAGACAGGGTCTTATTCTGTCACCCAGGCTGGAGTGCAGTGGCACAGTCAGAGCTCACTGCAGCCTCAAACTCCTGGGCTCAAGTGATCCTCCTGCCTCTGCCTCTGGATATCTGGCTAATTTTTAACATGTTTTGTAGAGATGGGGGAGGGTGTCTTGCTATGTTGCCCAGGCTGGTCTTGAACTCCCGGTCTCAAGTGATCTTCCCCTCTTGGCCTTCCAGAGTACTGGGATTACAGGCGTGAGTTGTTGCACTCTGCCACCTTCTGTGGTTTTGATTTTTCCATTGTTAATCTTGAGAGGCAGCCTGGTAGTGTAAGAAGAAACTAATTAGGAATCAGTAGACTTGCAGTGAGTCCTGATTGTGTTGACTCCTTGTCCTGTGACCTTTGGCTTTGGCAAATGACTTACCTCTGTGGCCTCAGTGTCCTCATCTGTCTAAACATGGTGCTGGGTGGAGAATGTATATGACCGAAAGATCACGTTCAGTGCCCCCTGTCGATGATTCCCTGAGGTCACTGCCTGAGTTGCGAGGCATTGGGAATTTTTAGGGACTGCTCTTAAGAACCACATCTCTCTATTTAATTAAAGAAACCGTGGCACTCTGGCTCCAGGGAGGCTTATTGGACCATTCTGGGAAGGGATGGAAAAGCTTTTGTTTTCTTCTTAGAGGCATATTTAGGAGATATAACCTGGTTCTCTTGCTTTGATCTGGAGGAAATAGAAATTGCAGTGAGTTGGTGGCTTATACAATAGAAACCTATTTGAGCCTTGGGTGACCCCACCCATTCTTACCTTGCAAGTTTCTTTCTTTACCCAGAAATCAGTATTTACTATGTGATTCAGAAATACTACCATTTTGTTCTCACAGAGGAAAAGTTTTGACCTATTTTATTAATTTGCTCAAACCTGAAGTAAAGACATAGTTATAAGGGCGTAAAGTCAGAAAAGACATTTTTGTTCCAATTTGTGAATTGCTTGCATATGGTCTGAATTTCGCTAGGTAGCACTGTCAATCTTTGGTATGCTTTGGAAATAGAATTGAATGTATTACTAAGCAGTATTAATAATTAATTACATTTTCTCAGGAGTGCAAATGATGGGAAACTGTCTTTACTCTCACAATTATTTTAAGAGCTTGAAATATAATGTTTGAAATAAGTAGGGATCACCCAGCTATCATATCTTTGCTATTTACATATTTTATGGATAGACTAATGTGTTGTTCATTTTGATTAGCTTATATTTCATTCTAGTTTGCTTGATTTTCAGATTCAACTTCAAATTTACTTGAATTATGTTTTTTTCTTTAATTTTGAATTATGGACATAAGGAAGAAGAAGGAGAGACAGCCACAGAAGAGGTATGGTCTACCATCTTCAACAGCTGTGCTTAATCAAATCAGCTTAATAAAAACATCTTTTAGGTGGGAGGATTGTGGCTTTCAGCATGTTCTTAATAACGTAAGAGAGGATGCAACCCACACATCCAGAAAATCCTCCTTTAGCCTGCTGAGAAGGGAAGTCAGCTGGAGATAAGTTCGTCCGAGGGAGGTGGAGAGATAAACAGGGCTTGGCTGTGGACCCTATTCTGAGCCCCCTTGGGTGAAGGTGTCTTTGGTGGTTTCTCACTGATGTCAGGCCAGGCCGGGCCAGGGCACTGGCTGGAGATACCTGCTCCTGCATGGTGGTTGGTGGTGTTTTCATTGAGGGAGGGATTCCTACCTACGTTTATGTTTTTGGACATCTTTGGATTACTTTGTTTTTTTTGTTGTTCATTTTTTATTTTTTTGAGATAGGGTCTCACTCTGTTGCCCAGGCTGGAGTGCAGTGGTGTGATCTCAGCTCACTGCAACCTCCACCTCCTGGGTTCAAGTGATTTTCCTGTCTCAACCTCCTGAGTAGCTGGGATTACAGGCATACACCACCACGCCTGGCTAATTTTTATGTTTTTAGTAGACATGGGGTTTTACCACGTTGGCCAGGCTGGTCTCAAACTCCTGATCCCAAAGTGATCCACCTGCCTCGGCCTCCCAAAGAGCTGGGATTATGGGCTCGAGTCACCACACTGGACCTAGATTAATCACTTTTAAATGCTAGAGAACTAACATGAAATTGTGAACACATGAATAGGGAGAATAATTTAATAAGTCGCGTGTGTCATCTAGATGTTTCAGCACAGGGTCATCAACATTACAGATGGTTCCAAATGTCTAAAAGAATCCCCCCAAATGAACTTCTGTTAACTTTTGAAATTATGAAATTCATGATCTTCATAGAAAATTTTAAAAATGCAGATAAGAGGAGAATGAACATAGCTTTTAAACCTGTTAGAGATAACCACTCTAGCTACACACACACACACACACACACACACACACACACACACACACAATCAAATTTTGATGAATGCTCTTGTAGTCTCTTTATTTCATGGACTGCGTCTGTATTTGGGGAGGTAGTAAGTATGGATCTGCGTTATTATTTTAAATGTTAATATATCAAACCAACTCCTCTTCTTAGACCTAAAGATTATTTCTAGTATATCTATACCATGATTTCTAGTTATTTATATATTTCCAATAATTATTTCTTTCATTTCTCTATTGCTAGGCCAGCTTCAAGATAGACTTTTAAAAATAAGATAAAAACGCATTGATACTTTGGAAGAGATTCCAGATTATATATATAGGCTGCTGATAACTCTTGCTTGAAGAAATTAGCTTGTTACAAGAAAATATAACCAACTTGTGCATTTAACAGCTCACTGTTTGTTATAAAATTTGATTTGCCGAGATGCTTTTTGTATTTGATTCTTCTAACTGGATATATTACCTTCTTAATCTGTAATGGTTATTTGATGAGAGTAGTTTGTTAATATGAGTGGAGACTCTATGCTGAGGAGAAATGATAAAACCTTTAGAATTAAGGTATCATTCTAAAGCAACATTCCGAATTGAGGAGTCTGTATTTAGAAGGATGATTGTGTGTGTGTGTGTGTGTGTGTGTGTGCGTGTGTATTTGTATGTATGTGTGGTATGTGTGGTGTGGTATATGTGTGATGTATTTATATTTGTGTATGGTGTATGTGGTGTGTGGTTTGTGTGTGTGTGTGTTTATGATGTGTGTGGTGTGGTGTATATGTGGTATGGAAGGTGTGTGTGTGGTGTGTATGTGTGATGTATGTGTATTTGTGTGTAGTGTATGTGATGTGTGTGGTGTGGTGTATGTGTGTTTGGTGTGTGCTGTGTGTGTGGTGTGGTGTGTGTTTGGCATGTGTGTATGTGTGGTGTGTATTTGTATGATTGTGTGTTCGGGTAGTGTGTGTGGGGTTGTGTGTGCTGTGTGTTGTGTGTGTTTCTGTGGTGTGCATGGTGTGTGGGCAGTATGTGTGTGGTGTGTGGTATTTGTGTGTGGTGTGTATGTGGTGTGTGTTTCTGGATGTGTGTCTGGTTTGGGTGGTATGAGTGGGGTGTGTATGCTGTGTGTCATGTGTGTGTTTCTGTAGTGTGTGTGGTGTGTATTTGGGCAGTATGTGTGTGATGTGTGTGGGGTATGTATGGCATGTGTTTGTGTGGCATGTGTGTGTGTGTTGTGTGTATTTGTGTGTCATGTGTGTGGTGTGTATGTTTGTGTGTTGTGTGCATTTGTGTGTTGTCTGTATTTGTGTGTCATGTGTTCGTGTGGTGTATATGTTTGTGTGTTATGTGGTGGGATGTGAGAGGCCCTGACCTCTAGTCCAGCATTTTGCAGTCTTTTTCTCTCTGTATCCTTGGCCCTGACCCTTCCTAATATTATTGTAATGTTTGTTAAAATAAGACAGAGGAAATAGCCACGGAGGGCGTGGAGGGGGGCGCTGAGGAGGAGGAGGAAGCTGCAGGAGAAGAGCCGCGAGAAGATGAAGATTCCTAGGCCTTTTCACGCTTCATTTCTTCAGCTTTTCCAGGTAGCTACAGAATTCTGTCGTTGAAAACCTGCTAGTTACCACGCCGTATGCCATCTGTGGTACGTTTTGCTTAGTAACAGGAGAAAGTGAATTCCAAAGCCCTGGTCTGCACACCTGACCGGTGGGGACTTGCTCCTTTCTAGAGCTGAGGGGCTGCTGACCTTTTGTGGGTCTGTTTCTTGTGCACTAGGGCCCAGGGCTATGGTTGGTGGGATTTCTGGGAAAAAGTGCACCTTTGATGTGGGGAAGACTTTTGTTTTGTATTTACTTCCTCCCCTTCCTCTGTATAAACTTTATTTGAGAGAAGATACAGCCAGTTAATCACAATCCTTAATCAGCATTCTATAACCTCAACCCCTCCACTGAACACAGGTACAACTATAGGGGGTGACTACTGATGTTTCAGAATGATGGCAATAAATTATAACCTTAAAAATCACAAAGCTGGTGTTGATTCATGAAAGAGTTATTGCTGCCGCAGGTTTAGTCATAAGTGCTTGATATTCCATTTCTGTTTCTATTAACCAGAGCCCTCCTCTAGAAACATTGGGGAACATGGTGAAGTCCCTTTAGGCATCTTTGACAAATGAACTTTTGCTGTCTTGTGGTTTTAAACTTCCATTGATGATGCTAAATAATTATGTAATTCTTACTAGTTTGATAAGTGCCACATATTAATTGACATGAATTAAGTATTAAAAAGACAATAGACTCTAATAATGAATATTGAGGACATGGATGAATGCTTAAACATTGTGAGCCATGTAGATAGGACAGTATGTGTGAAAATCCCTAAAGATATTAAGTGCATCAGCCAGGCCCGGTGGCTCACACCTGTAATCCCAGCATTAGGGAGGCCGAGGCACGAAAATTGCCTGAACCCGGGAGGTGGAGGTTGCAGTGAGCCAAGATTGCACCACTGCACTCCAGCCTGGGTGACAGAGTAAGACTCTGTCTCCAAGAAAAAAAAAAAAAGATATTAAGTGCTATAAAAACACCTGGTTTTACCTGACATTTAACTAGGTACACGTTATATTATGAATATGATGGACCTTGAAATGGAATTTGAGGCGGTAGTTTATTCTCTAGGGCAGCAATGCTTACTTATGGTTTTGCTCTGGAGCTATAAGGGTTTTTAAAAAAATTTAAATTAAAAAGAATTTGTCTTTTTACCTCCCATATTATGCCTCCACTGAAAAATTAAGACAGATTTTTCAACTGTTGCTCTCAAGAGATTATGACAGAATATGCACTCATTATTCTCTAAATGAGTGACACCTATCAATCCAGTAAGAATTACACAATGATTTTCCATTGTCAGTAGCAGTCTAAAATGATAAGGCAGCAAAAGCTTACTTGTCAAAGATACCTAAAATGACTTCACCATGTTCCCCAGGCAGGTCTCCAGTTAAGGTCTGTGATAAAAACTGGTGCCTGGAAGGAGGGTGGATAGAAAGGTTTATTTGGAGAAGGAAGAAGAAACCTTTGGTACTCTTTCAAAATTGGCTGACGAATAGCAATGCTCTTTGCACCGAAGGCCAATTTGAATAGTAGGGCCGTCCCTTCTTAATAGGCTTATAAATAAAAAGCTAATGTGAAAAATCACTTCATATATTTTTAAGGCATCTTGGAGCTGGTGAGAGTGGCCATCACAGTTTGTTTTTGAGCCATAAAGCTTTTGTCATTCATTTGCTTGAATGACAGAGTGAATGTAGCTCACGATTAGCTGTCTCCCTGGGGAGTTTCTTTTATGCTCTGGATCCACAAACTTCTACTTTAAGGCCCTCTGCTTGTCACTTGGTTACAATTCCATTTCTAAGGAGTGGGTTGGGACTCATTTTTGAAAAAAAGAAAACTGGCAAGCTTCAGATGATCCACCTGAAGAATGGTAGGAAATGAGCAGATGCTGATATTTAGCCTCATACCAGAAACAACAAAACAGAGCAAAGCCCACAGTAACAGACTCGTCGGTCCTGTTTCAATCCATGTCTGTTTACTCATGTGGAAAGTTCTTTAAAAACTGTGCAGTTTTAATGTTACAATTATAAAGAAATGTTGAATGTGAAATGGCACAGCCAAGAGAGAGTCTTTAATGTAGACAGATGGCTTCTTTATAGACCGTTTCCAAAAAAGAAAGTAGAAAAGGCAAGTTACAGCTGTGGCTGGCACATTCTGCCTGTTTCTCTGATGGGTTCCAGTTTGGAATCCAGTCCCTAATAGTCTGTTGTGTGAGGTCGAAATGCCTGAGAGTGAAGGAGTAAACCAGACAGCAGCTTAAATTCCTGCCCCTGACTCCCTCAGAGAGTAACCTTTAAAAGGTGGCATGAGTCAGGTATTCTGCAAACCATTTGGCTGCCGGAAACCAAACCCATCTCATAGCTCATAGATGAGCCACGCATTTTATTTGAAAAGATGATTTTAGACAGAGCTTGGCAATGAATGGAACTATGAAAGAATTCTCATTTCCCATAGTTGGAGAATTGGAGTCAGAATCTTTTTTTTTTTTTTTTTTTTTTTGAGATAGGGTCTCACTCTGTCACCCAGGCTGGAGTACAGTGGTGAGATCATGGCTCACTGAAGCTTTGACCTCTCTGGTCTCAGGTGATCCTCCCACCTCAGCCTTTTGAGTAGCTGGGATTACAGACACACAGTGCTATGCCTGGCTAATTTTTTTATTTTTTTTTGTAGAGATGGGGTTTCACCATGCTGCCCAGGCTGGTCTCGAGCTCATAGGCTCAAGTGATCTGCCCACCTTGGCCTCCCAAAGTCTCGAAGTCACAAGTGTGAGCCGCCACATCTGATCTAGAATCTAAATTGATGTTTGAGTCCCAGGGCAAATAATGTCCAATATGAGACTGGATTCTACCTCCCAAAAGGTTGCCACTTACTACCTTCCCATGGTGTAGCCATGAACCATTTAGAGCTCCCCCTCTAGGCCTAAGCTGTAAATTCAGCCTATTTTCCCTGAAAGCACAGTGGGAAATTATAATTGGAGATATTGACTTCCTTATGGTACTTGATGTGTGTTTGTGCAGAGAAAAGATATAAACCTGGCTTGGTTTAGATTGAGACAAATTTCCTTTCCTCCTTTCAGTGGGGAGCAAATGATGACTAGTGGTTTATGGAATAAAAGGCAACACTCTCCTGTATTGTACGTTATGTGGTGAAGATTGTGGTAAATATTCTGTGTCATTCTTTAACAGTCTTGCCCTAATATTTGCCTTTTCTTTTAGAAAATGAAAGCTATGAAGCAACATTTCAAATGTCTCTCCACAAACCAAACTCAATGGAGTACTTTGGCTTGAAGCTCGCACGCCTGGGGCTCCCTGAGGACCTGTATGCCTGAGCTGGTTAGATGTACGCGGATGCACCTCCTGAATCCGGTGAAGTTGAATGTGGACAGTTGATGCGCACCTTTGACATTCTTGGCTTGTGGAGATTGTTTTTCTTTTTTGCTCTGCATGGTTAGACCATCGTATTAATAATACTCTGAAAAACATGATTTCACAGCACATGGAAGTTCTTTGTGATACAACAGTAGTATTTCTTCAAATGTGCGTCATGTTACTCATCTCAGAAATAGGTTTGAAAATGAAGCGCTTTCCAGAGAACCGTCATATGAATAAAGATTAACAGAAAAATAATATTGTTCCAAGGTGCATCATTTCATTATAAGTCTCTGGCTGCGTATGCCTGATCTCCGCCTGGCTGTTGCCGGGTCTAAATCTTCAGCAACACTTTTCTGTCTGCGTTGGGATGTATGCCTTTTATCGCACTGATTACTTGGTCCGTGTTTTCAAATTGCATTGATTGTCTCGTTACATCGTATTTTTTATTACACACACGCTGTGCACACCCTCTTTGAAGCCTTATCTCATTGTAACTCTACCATCCACTTGTGTGGGGATGATGGCAAGGAGGGATGATGGTAGGAACAGAAATTTGCAACCCAATGCCTTTTACATGTTTCTGAGCTGAAGGGAGCGGCTGCTTCTGTTTCTCCTGCTGTTGATTGATTTGTAGCCATGGCTGCGGAGCCGGGTCCTGTAATTTTTCTTCCTGTTGGCCAGGAGTGTGTGTTCACCTGCAGCTGATTCAGTGCCAATGACTTGTACACCAGGTAAGTCTGATAGCATTTCTCTGCTCACCTGCCCCGCCTCAGTTTACTGTAGATATTTTTTTTCTTGTAAGATTTTGTTGATATCCCCCCACTCTGCCACCTCCCTGCCTATGCATGAGTCCTTGTGTTTTTGCAGCAAACGTTGCTTCTGTATCGTCAGAAGGGCTGTCTCCTCGCTGTGCTGTTTTCCTGTTTCATGTTAATTATGGCAATCTAACTTGGAGTGGCATAAACCTTCGCCTCTTGAGTCCACCTCTTAATTTTGCAGCCGAGTCTGTTGGTGTCACTTCAGAATGCATTCTACAGTTGCAGAAGGCTCATTCCTGTCATGAACTCTGGGAAATGGCTCTTTTCTTGTTACCCTAGTAGCAAAAAGAGGCATTTTGAATAGAATTAGGTTATTTTGTTTTCGATCATTGAAGTAGTCTGCGTTCAAAACATTTCTCCCTTTGCTTAAGATAAGGTAAAAGGCCATAGTAAAATGGAAATTCATATAATTGAAAATTTATTTCTACTTTTAATTTCATTGCATTAAATTATGTCCTATCTAAAAAACTGGCATAATTTTTACAACCTCCTACACAAATAGGCCTTACCCTTCTTGTTGGGCAGGGCTGACTTTTCTCTCTCTCATTTAGCTAGGTGCCAATTCTTCTCCTATTTCTCTCTCTCTCTTTTTTTGAAATGGAGTATTGCTCTGTTGCCCAGGCTGGAGTGCAGTGGCACGATCTCAGCTCACTGCAACCCTACCTCCCAGGTTCCAGTGATTCTCCTGCCTCACCCTCCTGAGTAGCTGGGATTACAGGCATGTGCCACCACTCCCAGCTAATTTTTGTATATTTAGTAGAGACGGGGTTTCACCATATTGGCCTGACTGGTCTAGAGCTCCTGTCCTCATGAGATCCACTCACCTTACTACTTCTCATATTTTAAAAATGAAAATAAATATCTATGCTGACAATAAGCAAAGATAAAAATCCAGATCACTTATTTAAAATGATTCATTTTTTCTTACATTGTTTTCCCGTAGTCAGATACATTAACATCTTAGGAGAGTATTTTTATTTGCTCCCGTTTCATTTTCTTTAAAGTAGCATTGAAATGCAGAAATCGCTTAGATCAAGAGTGCCCTATGAATGCTATCAGTTCTCTTCTAGTTTTGGCTTCCGCGGTCCCTCCAGCCTTCCGTGGTTAGTAATCTAGTGGCACAGTGAGGAGAATCCCAAATATGGACTGTACGGTTGAAAACGTCTGAGTGCTTTTCAATACAGGAAGCTTCTAGAAACTAAGCAGCATTGCAAATCTGTAAAAAAGAATAACTCCAAAGAAAATCCCAAGTGAACAAGCAAAAATCATTGTGGGAAAGTCCAGAAGAGACCAGAGAAATGGAATACTTGCATGACGATCTTTCAGTAGTGTAAGGGGGGCCTGAACACGCACAAGAACTTTCTTTTCTTTTTTTAATTAGAAAAGCAACTACACAAAAATTTGAGTGTATTTTTTTCCAGCCACTGAACAATACACTCTCCTTTCCCTCCCTCCCCTCCCAGGCTCCCTCGTGTTTCTTTGGACTGAAACCTTTCTTTGGTTTGTGGTTGTCTTTGAGTTCTTAGTTTTCTCAATGAAATGTGAAAGGCGGAGGAAGAGAATGAACTGCATTGCCTGCAAAGATTCTTGAAAAATATTTACATTTTTTTTTCTTTTTTTGGAGTCAGGATCTTGCTCTGTCACCCAGGCGGGAGTGCATCCAGTGGTGCTCTCACTGCAACCTCTGCCTCCCAGGTTCAAGTGATTCTCCTGCCTCAGCCATCTGAATAGCTGGGATCATAGGTGTGTGCTACCGTGCTCGGCTAATTTTTGTATTTTTAGTAGAGGGGGGTTTCGCTATGTTGGCCAGACTGGTCTCAAACTTCTGACCTCAGGTGATCGGCCCACCTCAGCCTCCCATAGTAGTGGGATTATAGATGTGAGCCACCATGCCCAGTCTACAAATGTTTTCTTTCAAAACTCGTTTACCTGGGCCAGATGTGGTGACTCATGCCTGTAATCCCAGCACTTTGGAAGGCCGAGGTTGGAGCCAGGAGTTCAAGACCAACCTGGGCAACATAGCAAGACCCCGTCTCTACAAAAAATACAAAAATTAGCCTGGCATGGTGGCATGCGCCTGTAGTTCCACCTACTCGGGAGGCTGAAGTGGGAGGATGCTTGAGCCCAGCACTCCAGCCCAGCCCATTGATCATGCCACTGCACTCCAGCCTGAGTAACAGAGCAAGACCCTTTCTCAAAAAGAAAAAAACAAAACAAAAAACCCCATCTCATTTACCTGTTATACCTGTGCAAGCACAGCAAGTATGTAGTGGCCTAGTACATTGTAATAATAGAGAATGGCCACTAGGTGGTGATAAAAGACAAGCTTCTTGATATGGGATCGCTGCCCCCGAGGTCTGGCTACGCTGAGTCTGGGTATTGCTAGTTGACATTGGAAGGTGGGAAGAGGCGTTTGTCAACCAGATGGAGGAAAACAGATAAAAACCCTGTTCATCAATTGGTGAATTAATTAGCGTATCATTGATAAAGCTTTTATCCAAGATAGCTTTATTTTGGGCAAAATGTTGCGCATTTATTGTTTGAATTCACATCCTTGCATTATACAAAAGGAGCCTAAAGTCAGTCAACAACTGATTGCATATTGACAATTTCGATAAAGATACAGAATCTTCTCTTAGCCTCTAAGGGTGTTCTATCTTATCAAAGAAGTAAAAACAGAACCCTGATTATGAAGGCGCTGATCATCCTTTTCTGTTGCAAGACTTTTAGTCCGAATACAACCTATGTCCAAATATTTGGAAACATATTTATGACCCTAACAAAGGCATTCCTTTCACAGTTGTCTAGGTACTTGGCCTTTTCACTACTTTGTTTTGGAAGGACTTTCTTGGAAGTAGAAAAACTGAGTTGGGAAATATTTAAAATGTGTCAGTGCATCTGGCTGTTTTCCAAACCAGAAGTCCAGAGATTGTTTAAAGATGCAGAAACGTACTCAGGTATGGAAAATTCCAGTTGGGTGGGGAGGGGCTCGGGGCAGGTGTGAGTAGCACAGAGAGGGTGTGGGGTGGGGGCTTAACTTGGGGGTCCTGGTTCCAGTCCAGCATTCTGTAGACTTAGCATCCAGATCTTGTCCAGGGAGGTGAGTGAAACCTCCTCCCAGGCAGACTCCGCAGAATCAAGCTCACGGTCTAGGATTACGATCAGGGTGCAGGCTTTCCTATTTTTATTCACTAATACTGACTGAGTGCCTGCTTTGAAACAGGCTCTGTATTAAAGGCTTCGTGTGTGTGACAGTAACCCGACGAGGTGGATACCATCTTTATTTGGCAATGACGAAACTGAGGCATGGGGACATTCAGTTCAGTGCTTTGGCAATGGCTGAACTGGAGCTGAGATATACCTGTGTCCCACTCCAAAGCCACCAGCAGCCTCCTCAACAAGCCCTTTCCTCTCGTTCCTAGTCCGCAGTATGGTTCCCCCACAGTGCCTGGCTGGCCATGGGCAGTGTGCGCCTTGACCCCAGAGTACCTCTCCCCTCGGCTTTGGTCCACCCATTCTGTCTTTAGACTCCATGCCATTCAGGCCCTGGAGCAAGGTGCCTTGCACTTCTCACTTAGGATCCATGTATTTTGTTTTCTGAGTGGCACCATCACAGGTCAATTCCATTCTCTTCATCTTCCAGTTCTTTGGGGTGCTAGCTGTGGCACCACCAGTGCCAGTTACAGAAGGAACTGGGCCACTTTCAACCCACAAAGTTCTAGAGATTGGTCAGTGGCTTCAGATCCAAAGTTTCAGGTTGCAGAGAGAAAAAAACGAAAAGGGCACGTGCCTTTTCCAGTGTGGTTGTCCTTGGGTATATCTTGCCCACTGATGCTGAAGGACACATCCAGAGCTCGTCTGGTTCCGAGCTATCAGCTGCCACGTGCTGATGTGCCAGGGTCGCAACTAGCTCCACGAGGTATTTTTGGCAGAGAGAACAGCTCCTTCTGCCTCTTAGTTGAGGATGACTTAATGAGTACGTCTTAATCCCATAACATGAATTTTAATTTGTTTTGTAACAGGTCAGGTTTCTCTGTAGTCCCTGATTTTTAAAAAATTAATAGTAAATTAGAATTTTTGTGGGTACAAACATTTATGTATTTATGGGTTATATGAGATATTTTGATACAGGCATGCATTTTCTTTCTTTGGGAAAGTCTTTATTTCTCCTTCATGTTTGAAGGATATTTTCACTGGATATACTATTCTAGGGTAAGTATTTTTCCTTCAGCATTTAAACTATGCCATGTCACTTTCTCCTGGCCTGTAAGGTTTCCACTGAAAAGTCTGTTGTCAGGCACAGTGGAGCTCTGTTGTATGTTGTTTGTTTCTTTTATCTTGCTGCTTTCAGGATCTTTATCCTTGACCTTCAGGAATTTGACTATAAGTGCCTCGAGGATGTCTTCTTTGGCTTAGATCTGCTTGGTGTTCTATCATCGTCTTGTACTTGGATATTGGTATCTTTCTCCAGGTATGGGAATCTCTGTTATTTTTCTCTTTGAATAAACTTTCCAGCCCTACCTTTTTCTCCACCTCCTCTTTAAGGCTAATAACTCTTAGATTTACCCCTTTAGGCTACCTTCTAGATCCTGTAGGATTGATTCGTTGTTTTTTTATTCTTTTTTTCTTCTCTGTATATTTTCTTATTTTTGATGCACTTTTTATTTCAAAATTTTTTTGGGTACAGGTGGCTGTTGGTTACATAGATAAGTCCTTTAGTGGAGATTTCTGAGATTCTAGTGCACCTGTCACCCAAGCAGTGTATACAGTACCTAATATGTAGTCTTTTATCCCTCAACCCCCTCCCAAACACCCCCCAATCCCTTAAATTTCGTTATATCACTGTTACGCCTTTGTGTCCTCACAGCTGAGCTCTCACTTATAAGTGAGAATACATAACATTTGGATTTCCATTCCCAAGTTACTTCACTTAATGGCCCTCCAGCTCCATCCCAGTTTGCTGCAAATAAAATTGTTTCATTCCTTTTTATGGATGAGTAGCAAGTATTCCATGGTTGTATATACACCACATTTTCTTTATCCACTTGTTGGTTGATGGGCACTTAGGTTGGTTCCATATCTTTGCAATTGTGAATTGTGCTGCTATAAACATGCGTGCACATGTGTCCCTTTCATACATTGAGTCCTTTCCTTTGGGTAGATACCAAGTAGTGGGATTGCTGGGTCAAATGGTAGTTCTATTTGTGTAGCCTGGAGATTCTTTTAAGAATCTCCGTTCAGTTTTCCATGGTGGTTGCACTAATTTACACTCCTACCAGCAGTGTGAAAGTGTTTCCTTTTCACCATATCTATACCAACATCTATTGTTTTTGTGACCTTTTAATTATGGCCCTTCTTGCAAGAGTAATGAAGTATTTCTTTTTTTGGGGTGGGGGAGGAAGGGAGGAAGGGAGGAAGGCAGGAAGGGAGGGAAGGAGGAAGGGAGGGAGGGAGGAAGGAAGGGATGAAGGAAGGAAGGGAGGAAGGGAGGGAGGGAGGGAGGGAAGGGAAGGAAGGAAATCAAGCAATGAGAG
>CM052665.1:52856532-52910884 GCA_028533165.1 Leontopithecus rosalia
CCATTGTTGATGAGGAATTGTGATCATCTTTAGAGGGAGAGGGGTTCTGATTTTGAGTAATCTCAGCCTTTTTATGCTGGTTTCTTCCCATCGTTGTAAATTTATCCTCCTGTCGTCTTTGAAATTACCAGCTTTCAGTAGGTCTCTTGAGTGGACGTCCGAGATGTTAGTCCCAGGGCCAGGAACAGCGGCGTTAAGACTGATGGTGTTTTTCTGCCCAGGCTTCTCCTGTCTGGCTTCCTTCTTGTGTCTGTAATAGGTGACTCTGCCTTCCCAGAGCTCCAAACCTTGGTCAGAAGGGGAACAGTCCCATTCACTCTGCGCCGAGGTGCCGGCACAACTGCTGCGCCGGCCTCAGGAGTCAGCACTGGGAACCCACGCGGCTCCTCCAAACCCTGGTCAGAAGGGGAGCCAGCCCCGCCTAGTCAGCTCTGAGAGCTGCTGTGCGGAGGTGTCGGCGAGACCGGTGTGCCGCGGTGCCGGCAAAACTACTGCCCTGCGTAGCTCCTCCACTGGGAATCTTCTGCTCCTGAGCGATCAGAATTTGTCTGAAAGTGTGGCGTCCTCTAGTTCTATGAGCTTTACCTGCGAGCTACAATCCTGAGATGTTAGCGATCGGCCATCTTGGATAGTTCCCGAGTAATGAAGTATTTGGTTGCAGTTTTAACTTGCATTTCCCTGCATTAGTGATGTTGAGAATTTTTTTCGTATGTTTGTTGGCTGTTTGTCTGTTTTCTTTTGGTAAATGTCTATTCATGTCCTTTCCCACTTTTTGATGAGATTATTCATTTTTTCTTGGTGGTCTTGAGTGCCTTGTAGATTCTAGATACTAGTCCTTTGTCAGATGCATAGTCTGCAGTATTTTCTCCCACTCAGTGGGTTGTCTGTTTATTCTACTGATTATTTCTTTTGTGGTGAAGAAACTTTTTAGTTTAAATTTTCTTCTAGAATTTTTATGATGTCAGGTCTTAGATTTAAGTCAATCCATCTTGGGTTGATTTTTGTATCGTGAAAGATGAGGATCCAGTTTCATTCTTTTACATGTGGCATACCAGCACCATTTATTGAATAGGGTGTCCTTTCCCCAATTTATGTTTTTGTATGTTTTGTCAAAGATCAGTTGGCTGTAAGTATTTGGCTTGGTTTATGTGCCTATTTTTATACCCATTCCAGTGTCATGCTGTTTTATTAACTATAGTCTTGTAGTATAATTTGAAGTCAGGTAATGTGATGCCTCCAGATTTGTTCGTTTTGCTTAATATTGCTTTGGCTATGTGGTCTCCTTTTTGGTTCTATATACATTTTAGGATTGCTTTTTTCTAGTTCTGTGAAGAATGATGATCATGTTTTGATGGGAATTGCATTGAATATGTAGACTGCTTTGGGCAACATGGTCATTTTCACCATACTGACTTTTTCCCATCAATGAGTGTGGGAAAACAGCATGGGATGTATTTTTGTTTGTTTGTGTTATCTGTGCTTTCATTCAGCAGTGTTTTGTAGTTTTCCTTGTAGAGATATTTCACCTCCATGGTTAAGTATAGTCCTAGGATTTTTTTTTTTTTTTTTTTGCAGCTGTTGTAAAAGGGATTGAGTTCTTGATTTGGTTATCAGCTTGGTCGTTGGTGTGTAGCAGTGCTACTGATTTATGTACATTAATTTTGTAACCTTAGGCTTAATTGAATTTGTTGGTCAGATCTAGGAGCTTTTTGGTTGAGTCTTTAGGGTTTTCTAGGTATATGATCATATCAGTGAACAGTGACAGTTTGACTTCCTCTTTCCAATTTGAATGTCCTTTATTTCTTGCTCTTACCTGATTGCTCTGACTAGGACTTCCAGTACTGTGTTGAATACAAGTGGTGAATGTGGGCATCCTTGTCTTATTCTGGTTCTCAGGGAAAATACTTTCAACTTTTCCTCATTCAGTATAATGTTGGCTGTGGGTCTATCATATATGGCTTTTATTACTTTGAGGTAAGTCCCTCTATTTCTATTTTGTGAAGGGTTTTTATCAGAAAGGGATGCTGGATTTCATTCAATGCTTTTTCTTTCTCTGTGGAGATGGTCATATGGTTTCTGTTTTTAATTCTGTTTATGTGGTGTATCACATTTATTGACCTGTGTATGTTAAACCGTCCCTGCATCCCTGGGCTGAAACCTACTTGATAATGATGTATTGTATTTTTTGTTATGCTGTTGGATTTGGCTGGCTAGAATCTTGTTGAGGATTTTTATATCTATGCTCATCAGGGATATTGGTCTGTAGTTTTCTTTATTTGTTATGTTCTTTCTTGATTTTGGCATTAGGGTGATACTGGCTTCATAGAATGATTTAGGGAGGATTCTCTCTTTCTCTGTCTTTTGGAATAGTTCAGTAGGATTGGTACCAGTTCTTTGAATGTCTAGTAGAATTCAGCTGTGATACCTTCTGGTCCTGGACTTTTTTATTATTGGCAAATTTTTTAAATTATTGATTTAATCTTGCTGCTTGTTATTGGTCTGTTCAGGATTTTTGTTTCTTCCTGAGTTAATCTTGGAGGGTTGTTTTCAGGAATTTATCATTTCTCTAGATTTTCTAGTTTGTGCTTGTAAAGGTTTTCATAGTAACCTTAAGTGATCGTTTGTATTTCTGTGGTATCAGTTGTAATATCCCAGTTTAATTTCTAATTATGCTTATTTAGATCTTTTCTCTTCTTTTCTAGGTTAATCTTGCTAATGGTCTATCAATTTTATCTTTTCAAAGAACCATCTTTTTGTTTCATTCATTGTTTATAATTTTTTGGTTTTAATTTTATTTAGTTCTGCTCTGATCTTTGTTATTTCTTTTCTTCTGCTGGGTTTGAGTTCCGTTTGTTCTTATTTACCTGGTTCCTGGAGGTGTGACATGGGTTGTCAACTGGTGGTCTTTCAGATGTTTTGATGTAGGCATTTAATGCCATGAACTGTCCTCTTAGCACTGTTGTTGTATCCCAGAGGTGTTGATCAATTTTGTCACCATTATCATTCACAACAAAGAATTTTTAAATTTCCATCTGGATTTCATTGCTAACCTCCAAAGTATTCAAGAGCAGGTTAATTTCCATGTATTTGTATAGTTTTGAATACATGGAAATGATTTCCAGTTTCATTCTACTGGAGTCTGAGAAGATACTTGATATTATTTGTATTTTCTTAATTGTATTAAGATAGTTTTATGGCCTATCATATGGTCTGTGTTGGAGAATGTTCCACGTGCTGAGGAGAAAAATTTATATTCTGCAGTTTTTGGGAAGAATGCTTCATGAATATCTGTTAGCTTCACTTATTTTAAGGCATAGTTGAAGTCCACTGATTCTTTGTTGACTTCTGTCTTGATAACTAGCTGCTGTTAGTGGAGTATTGAAGTCCCCACTGTTATTATGTTGCTTTCTCTCTTATTTCTCAGGCCTAGTAGTAACTGTTTTATAAATCTGGGAGCTCCACTGTTAGGTGCACGTAAAATTAGGATTGTAATATCTTCTTGTTGGATTAATCCTTTTATCAGTATATAATGTTCTTCCTTTTTTTTAAACCGTTGTTGCTTTAAGGTTTATTCTGTCTGATATAAGAAGAGCTACTCCCGCTTGCTTTTTGTTTCCATTTGTGTGGAATATCTTTTTTTCCACCCCTTCACCTTGAGTTATGTGAGCCCTTATGTGTTAGGTGAGTCTCCTGAAGACTGCAGATAATTGGGTTGGTATTTTAAATTTTTTAAATCCATTCTTCCATTCGGTGTCTTTTAAACACAGCATTTAGGCCATTTAATTCAATGTTAATATTGAGATGTGGGATGCCCTTCTATTCATCACATCAGTTGTTACTAGAGACTTAGTTTTATTTCACTGTATTATTGGTTTGTGGGTCCTATGAGGTTTATGCTTTAAGAAGGTTCTATTTTGGTATGTGTCAAGTTTTGTTTCAAGATTTAGAACATTTTTAACATTGATCGTAGTGCTGGTTTGGTAGTGGCAAATACCCTCATTATTTGTCTGAAAAATACTGTATCTGTCCTTCATTTATACAGCTTACTTTTGCTGGATACAAATTTCTTGGCAGAGAATTACTTTGTTTAAGGAGGCTGAAGATAGGACCTCAATTTCTTCTGGCTTGAAAGGTTTCTGCCGAGAAATCTGCTGTTAGTCTGACAGGTTTTTCTTTATAGGTTACCTGATGATTTTCTCTCACAGCTGTTAAAATTCTTCCCTTCGTGTTGACTTTAGATAGCCTGATGACCATGTGGCTTGGTGATGATCTTTTTGCAATGGATTTCCCAGGAGTTCGTTGAGCTTCTGGTAGGTGGATATCTAGATCTCTAGCAAGGCCAGGGAAAATTTCCTCAATTATTCCCTCAAATAAGTTTCCAAAACTTTTAGAAGTTTTTCTTCTCCCTCAGTGTGCTGCAGCACACGGAGAGGCCACGGAGAGCTCCAGAGCATTTCCGCTTCCAGACCCTCTGAGGCAGGGCTTCATAATCAACCAACCCCAGACTGGTTATGACCAAGCCAACTGGAGAAGAGGAGGCGGGAAGTCAGCAGCTTGCTGGGTCCAAGGGACCCAGAAGACCTGGAGGAATGGCTCAAGCCCACATTCTGCCCGTCCACATGAGGCAGGGTCTGTAGGAAGTCAGGGGAAGGACAGAGGACGTGAGGAAGAAGAAAACTTGGGGCTGGGTGCAGTGGCTCACTCCTGTAATCCCAGGACTTTGGGAGCCGAGGGGGGACGAATACTTGAGGTCAGGAGTTTGAGACCAGCCTGGCCAATATGGTGAAACCCCATCTCCATTAAAAATACAAAAACTAGCTGGATGTGGATGTGGGAGCACGTAATCTCAGCTACTTGGAAGACTGAGGCAGGAGGATAACTTGAACTCAGAAGGCAGGGGTTTGAGTTGAGATTGTGCTGCTGCACTCCAGCCTGAGCGACAGAGAGAGAGATTCGGTCTCAAATAAATAAATAAATAAATAAATAAATAAATAAATAAATAAATAAAAAGAAGGCAGCCCAGGAAGAAGAGTTGAGAACGCTGGGTCCTGCCAAGTGGCTGAACATCTGTCTGCCTTGAAAGCTGCAACCAGCCAAGGAAATTAGGGTGGCAGGTGTCTGATGGAGATGGGGGAACATTATTTCAAGATCTGCACTGTTCATTCAAGGAGAACACGTGTCGAATTCTCAAAACAAAGAGAAATTCCAGTTATTACCTAGAACTTGCCCCCTCCCACCCCTGTAGCCCTCTGACCCAGAGCCTGAGTTGCATGGAAATTTCCATTCCATTAAATGACAGACATTTACCTAAAATGCCACAGTATTCCCCAATTATGCACCAAAATTGAAATTCACAAGTGAGCTGGAGAAGGGTAGCTCCTTGGCCTTTTCTCCTAAAGTTTTAGGATTCTTTGCCTAAGTTTGGGAGACCCCCTCAAACCCCAAAGCTTGCAGCTTCTTCCTGGTACAAAGCTGGGAGGGTCTAGTGTGTTCCTGACTCCAAAATGTTCAGACCCTGCTGCCTCTGAAGCTCAGATGCACACAGCATTCCCTTCTGGTGACTACAAACAGAGGTGAAATGCCTGCAATATGAAAGGTCACAGGTCCCTCGGCCCAGCTGGCAGCAGTGCTTGCTCAAGGACGTTCTTGTCCATAAATCAGGCACTGATGACGAAAACAGGCTGAAGTCAGCCCTGTGTGGGTGTCTATGGCTATGCATCTTCCGGGAAGTAGACAGAAGCTTAAGAGCAGAGGAGAGACACCAGGAGGTTGACAATGGAGGGAATGAGCCCAGGTCCTGCAAAGAGAATGAGGTCTTCAAGGTCAAGTGCCACAAAACCAGTGCCCCTATCCTATCCGGCTGAGCCAAGACATCCCAGGATAGTCAGAAACTTACCAGCGCTTTCAGTTCTGTGAAACTGAGTGAAGTGGCCCCTTGGAAGGTTGATAGTAGTAGAGAGAGGGACACAGTAGTCCCACTATCCCTGACTAATAAGAACCAAGGGCTCTTGTCACCAGACTTTACATGCTATTGTGTTCCCCAGAGGGCAAGAGCAGAGTATCAGCAAGCTAGAGGACAGTTAAGTGGGTGCCATAGAATCCCTGCAAGGTGAGCCCCTGCAAGTGAGGGCTGTGAGGATCCTGGGCATTGAATGGTGGTAGCATTTCTCCTGCCAGTACCCTGAGGGTGGGGGCAGAACCAGTCTCCCTGAGGTGAGTGTCTGCAGCCCAGAGGTCCCCAGGGAAGAGTCACTGTCCAGCTCAGCACTGGCTGATGGCCCCACGGTGTCCACTGGTACCTTTTATGGCAGGAGAAAGTGTGGCTGGACTGAAAGCCATCTCTTGGTAGGGGAAAGGGACAGTGCCAGGTGGGCATCCCAGGCTTCTGAGCACTCCGACCTCACTTGGGGTTGTCATTAATGAAGCCTCCAGCCTTGAGTCTCAGCCCAACCCCTGGGAGTCCAAGTCCTTAAAGGATGAGGGTACAAAACTGCCATTCAGATTCACTTTGTTCTGTTTCACAGAGGACCCCAAGTGTGTCAGACTCAGAAAAGAGCCTCAGAAGGGCTTTCAAAGTGATTGAAAGTTCACAAGAGACGCTGGCTCCCCGCCAGCCAGGAGAGCAGACTGGGCTACTTGATGAGAGTGGAAGAGGTGTGTTGAGTGTCCTGAGCTTCAGGAGTGCTGACTCCCTGGAGGAGGTAAAGGGAATGAAGGCTTGCAGGGGCCAGGTCCAGCTTCCAGGAGGCTCCTTGTCTCTGAGAAGCAGGGACGACACGGCCAGAGAGTCACTCTCTTTCTCCAAGGATGGTCTCTCATGGGAAGAAAATGAGCATCTGGTGTCCAGATTCGTATGTCCCTGGTGGAGAGGACAGACCGTGATGAGACGCCAGTGACGCTTGCGTGTGTTTGCCAATTGAGTATTCTCTTTTTTGCTGTTTTCTTTTCCTTTTTTCTTTTCTTCACTGCTCATCTGCTGGAGTATTCTCGGATTCAGTCTATGTAGGATCTGGAAACCGCTGGTTTTTAGGGTACTGATAACATTCTTTACCACCGTCACTAGGAAACTTGCCATCTACACGTAATGGTTTTGTGGAGATAAAGCAATAGTCTGTTGAAACCATCTTTTTTTTAAAAAAAATTAAATTTAATTAATGAGTTTTTTTGAGGTAGGATCTTGGTCTGTTGTCCAGGCTGGAGTCCAGTAGTGTGATTTTGGCTCACTGCAACCTCTGCCTCCCAGCTTTAAGTTATTCTCTTTCCTCAGCCTCCTGAGTAGCTGGGATTACAGGCACGTGCCACCACGCCCAGCTGATTTTTGTATTTTTAGTAGAGATGAAGTTTCCCCGTGTTGGCCAGGCTGGTCTCAAACTCCTGGGCTCATGCGATCTGCCTGCCTTGGCCTCCCAAAGTGCTGGGATTACAGGTGTGAGCCACTGCATCAAGCCCTTTTTAAAAATTTAAAAATAAATGCGATGAGGTCTCACTATGTTGCTCAGGCTGGTCTTGAACTCCTGAGCTCTAGAAATCCACTCACTTCAGCCTCCCAAAGTGCTCGGAGTATAGTCATGAGCCACTGTGCCTGGCCGAAATCATGTTTTGATAGCATGAAAATTCAATGCCTATAATTAGGAAGGAGTTTTCACAGAGACCCTCCTTCATGAAGGATTTGGCCAAACTGGTAAATAGTTTGGTGTTACTGTGGTTCTGTGTGAAAATTAGACCTGGAAGATCGAGCAGATGGTTTTAAAGGACTGTGAATGCCATACATTCTCCTTCGTGACTCTGTGGCCTGTGGTCTGTGCTTGGCCTTTGCAGACGTCATCAAGTTAAGAGGAGCTGACGCTGGAATAGGGTGGGCCCTAATCAATGACTGGTGACCTCCTAACTAGAGGAAATGCCAGGCAAAGACAGAGACACTCAGGGAGAACGCCCTGTGAGGACACAGGCAGAGATCAGAGTGATGAGGCTGCAAACACAGAGTGGGAAGGATTGGCAGCTGCCAGAGGAAGCCAGGAAGAGGCTGGAATAAGCAGAGCCGTGGAGGGGGCGTGGCCTTGCTGACTCCTTTGATTTCAGACTTCTGGCCTCTAGAACTGCCAGAGAGTAAATTTCTTTTGTCTTAAGCCATCCATCTGTGATGCTTTGTTAGGAATCCCAGGACACACATGCTTGGCTTCTGTGATTCTTTTCTTTCCTACCTCTCCCTCCATTGCATCTCTGCCTTGCCTTTCTTTTCACAATTTAAGTAGAAAAATTTCTGAAGGACTAGTCCATGGCTCTCTATTCTTCTCCACTGATTCTGTCTTCTTTGGTAATTTCTTTCATTTTCATGGTTTTGCTCTAAATCCTGATGATTCTCAGGTCCTGTGTTAGCTAGGCTATTGGTTGCAAAGTTTGGGGACGCCCTCAAGCCACCTTTGAAAAAGGATGCTTACCCCTGCACATCATTTAGACTGGCTACTATAGAAAAACCAGAAAATCACAAATGTTGGTGAGGATGCGCAGAACTGTTAGTGAGAATGTTCAATGGTGCAGCTGCCACAGAGAGTGCTAAGGGGGTTCCCCAAAAAATTCAAAATAGAATTCTCATATGATCCAGTAATTCCACTTCTGGGTATATGCCCAAAAGAATGGAAAGCAGGGTCTTGAAGAGGCATTTGTACACCCATGTTCTTAGCACCCTTATTCACGGTAGTTAAAAGGTGGAACAAACACATATGTCCATCAGTGGAGGAACTCATCACACAATGTGGAATGCCCATACGGTGGACTGTTATTCAGGCATTCAAGAGGAAGGAAATTCTGTCACACGCTACAACATGAATGCGCCTTGAGAATATGCTAAGTGGAGTAAGTCAGTTACAACAGGGTAAGCACTGTGTGACAGGTGGAATCATAGTGTGATGCCTGAGCCATCAGATGGAGACAGCGAATGGAATGGTTGTTGCAAGGGGCCATTATAGTTAATGTTTATAGGGTTTTAGTTTTGCAAGATGGAGAGAGTTCTGGAGATACGATAATAAAGACCAAACAAGGCTGAGAAGACCCACTTGTGTGGGGGTGCTGGGGGTAGTTTTCAGGGCATAGGCTGAGATAGCACCCCAAAATGTACTGACTATACCCATAATTCAAAGCACTGCTAGATGTCTTCATTTGGGTGTCCCGCAGGTACTTCAAGCTCAAGAAATCAAATATTTATTTATTTACTATTATTATACTTTAAGTTCTGGGGTGCATGTACAGAACATGCAGGCTTGTTACATAGGTGTACACGTGCCATGGTGGTTTGCTGCGTCCATCACCCCGTCATCTACATTGGGTATTTCTCCTAATGCTATCCCTCCCCATTCCCCACCCCCACATCAGGCCCCAGTGTGTGATGTTCCCCTCCCTATGTCCATGTATTCTCGTTGCTCAACACCTACTTATGAGCGAGAACATTCCTGTGTCAGTTTGCTGAAATGATGGTTTTCAGCTTCATCCATGTCCCTGAAAAGGACATGAACTCATCCTTTTTTATGACTGCATAGTATTCCATGGCGTATATGTGCCACATTTTCTTTATACAGTCTATCATTGACAAGGATTTGGGTTGGTTTCCAAGTCTTTGCTATTGTGAACAGTGCCACAATAAACATACATCTGCATGTGTCTTCATAATAGAACTATTTATAATCCTTTGGGTTATATACCCAGTAATTTGGATCAAATGATATTTCTGATTCGAGATCCTTGAGGAATCACCTCACTGTCTTCCACAGTGGTTGAATTTAATTTACACTTCCACCAACAGTGAAAAAGTGTTCCGATTTCTCCACATCCTCTCCAGCATCTGTTGTCTCCTGATTTTTTAAGCCAGTTAAAATGGTGATCATTAAGAAGTCAAAGACTGAACTCATCTTAATTCCACAGCTATTTTCCTCTTGGTGCCAATATCTAATCTTTCAGCCGTTTCAGCCATTGTGCTGTCATAGAAACTTTTTTCTTGTTACCAAAGCAATACATGTTCATAATTTTTAAAGAACATACAGATAAGTAAAAAGTAAACATAAAATCATTTATAATCTCTGTGCCCAGAAATAGCCATTAATATCGTTGTAATGTATTTTGCCATTATTTTTCTACACAATTATCAGAACTTCATGTACATGTAGCGTGTTCTTATCCATGCTATGTACATCTTTGCTTATTCTAGGCAGAATATTCTTTCTTATGTCCACATGCCTGAATCTTACCTGTAGGTTAAGACCCAGCTTGATGTCATGTCTGTCATTAAGCTTTCCTGACTGTTTCCACCAGAAAGTATTTACTACTCCATACTTGACCTGTCAGAGCAATTTTTTTTTTGAGATGGTGTTTTGCTCTGTTGCCCAGGCTGGAGTGCAGTGGTGCAATCTCGGCTCACTGCAACCTCCACCTCCCAGGTTCAAGCAATTCTCATGCTTCAGCCTTCGGAGTAGCTGGGACTACAGGTGCCTACCACCACACCCGGCTAATTTTTCGTATTTTTAGTAGAGACAGGGTTTCACCATGTTAGCCAGGATGGTCTCGATCTCTTGACCTAGTGATCTGCTCGCCTTGGCCTTCCAAAGTGCCAGGATTATAGGCGTGACGCCTGGCTGACCTCTTAGAGCATTTTAACTAAGCTTTCTAATGATAATGATGATTTTCATGTAAGTCAGTGCTCTCTTTCAATCCAGTAGTTTAAAAGTTTTAAAGCCATAGGATTCTGTTCAAATGGGTTCCTACCATAAAAAATCCGATGGAAAGAGAGCTGCTCCGACTGTAGTTACAGAGACCTTGAACCCCAAGGAGATTAAATTCAGAGCTCAGGTTGAAAGCCCTGTGCTAGATTGTAGGACTTTTAGAAATTTTACTGAGGTTGAATTCACACAGCAATATGCACCCTTCTTGAGTGTACAGTTTGATGAGTTCTGATGAGCGTGTATAACCAAAGCCCCTCTCAAGACACAGATCATTCCTCTCACGCTGTAAAGCGCTCTCACAGCCTGTGTAGCCAATCCCTCCCTTCCACATGACCCCAGGCAGCCGCTGCTGTTTTCTGACATTATGGATTAGATTTTCCTTTCCTAGAACTGCGTAGAAATCCGTACAACAGCGATTTCCTCTTTTTGTGCCTGGCTTCTCTCCCTCTGCGTGTGTTTGAGACTCACCTGTGTTGCTGTTAATTTCAGTAGTTTGTTCCTTCTTTTAAATTTATTTTTGTTATTTATTAGATTTTTAAAAAAAATTTACATTAAATTTTTTATTTTATTTTGATTAATTAAAATTTTAAATTTAAATTTCAGTTTTTATTTGTATTTTTTGTGTAGATAAGCTTGTTCCTTCTTGCTGATGGTGGTATTACCAGTTTGTTTACTCACACTGCTGTTGATAGACATTTGCGTCATTGCCAGTTTTGGGGTATTTTGAATAAAGCTGCCACAGACATTTGTGGACAAGTCTTTTTGAGTGCGAATGTTTTTATTTCTTTTCGGTGAATGCCAAGTAGTCACTGAGATGGCAGGTCTCTGAGAATAGAATCCATGTACCTTTTATTTTTGTGATCCAGAATGAACGCCTTGAGTCCATGTGTTAAATGAACTTCTTGGTAAGAAAACGGAACGAATATTTAGTGAACATTTACTAATTGCCAGCTGCTCTTTAAAGGATTTTTCATATATTGTCATATTTAGTTTTTTCAACAACCACAGAATGTGTTATTTTTACAGAATTCTCTCTCTCTCTCTCTCTCTCTCTCTCTCTCTCTCTCTAAGAGAGTGTCTCATTCTGTTGTGCAGGCTGAAGTATAGTGGCATGATCCTGGTTCACTGCAGCCTCAACCTCCCAAGCTCAAGCAATCCTCCCACCTCAGCCTCCCAAGTAGTTGGGACTACAGGTGTGCACCAGCACGTCTGGCTATGTTTTGAAATTTTTACAGAGATTGGGGTTTTACTATGTTCGAGAGCAGGCTGTTCTCCAACTCCTGGACTCAAGCAGTCTTTCTGCCTCAGCATCTCAAAATGCTGTAATCACGGGCATGAGTCACTGTGCCCAGCCCAGAATTTCATTTCTTCTTCTTTTTAAAAAAATTATACTTTAAGTTCTGGAGTACATGTGCAGGTCTTGCAGGATTGTTGCGTAGGTGCACATGCCATGATGGCTTGCTGCCTCCATCCCTCTGTCACCTACATCAGGCATTTCTCCCAGTGTTATCCCTCCCCAACCTCCCCACCCCTGCTATCCCTCCCCTAGGCCCCTAACCCCCAACAGACCCTAGTGAGTGATGTTCCCCTCCCTGTGCCCATGTGTTCTCATTGTTCAACACGCGCCTGTAAGTGAGAATATGCAATGTTTGGTTTTCTGTTCTTGTGTCAGTTTGTTTCTAATCTCTTGTGCCTAACTTACAAATTAAACTTTACCACAGGTATATATGGATAGGAGAAAACAGAATATACAGGGTTCAATGCTATACAAGGTTTCAAGTATCCACTGGGCATTTTGGAACATGTACCTCACAGATAAGGGGGACGACTGTATGACAAAAGCCATTGTTTTTGATTTTGATTCTGATCTTTCTGATTCCTACATATACTTTAAGCACAAACAATTCGGTTAAAGTCTATTTCCGAGTTTCTGTGGTGTAGAAAAGGAAAATTTGAGTTTCCCTCTAGTCTTCGCAGTTATTGGTTGGGATGGACTCCTGTAACAAAAGACAGATTAATAAGAGAAAGGCAAATGGAAGTTTATTAACGAACATGCCTCATCTGTATGTGATAGATACCCAGAGAGATGAGTCAGTATCAAAGAGGAGGCTTTGAATTCAGGCTTAAATATTTAATACCATCTTCAGCTGTCACAAAGAAAGAAGGATGTTGCTGGCAGGTGTGGGGAGGTAACCAGGGAAAGCAGAGCCAACAAGGGTAAGGTTTGTTGTGCAGATTTGAGTCATCCTTGAATTTCTGGTACAGAGAGGGAGGCACCCTCATAAAAGGAGGGCTCCTTTACAGAGGCAAATTTCCCTTACAAAAGGGTAACGCTACTGTGTTTTCAGGGCTTCCTCTGGGCCTCAGAATCATGGCAGGATGCTAAAGGCACTTCTTACATGGTGGCAGCAAGAGAAGAATGAGGAAGAAGCAATAATGGAAACCCTTGATAAACCCATCAGATCTCATGAGACTTATTCACCATCACAAGAATAGCACAAGAAAGACTGGCCCCCATGATTCAATTACCTTCCCCTGGGTCCCTCCCACAAAACATGGGAGTTCTGGGAGATACAACTCAAGTTGAGATTTGGGTGGGGACACAGCCAAACCATATAATTCCGGAAGACCATGGTTCCTCCAAATCTCATGTCCTCACATTTCAGTTTCTCAAAATAATCCTGACACCCAAAAGGCATATTTTGGGGTGGCATATTGTGGTCTCCCAGAGTCATATTTCAGGGTGGCATATCGTGGTCTCCCAGAGTCATTTTGGGGGTGCACATTGTCCCAGAGTCATATTTTGGGGAGGCATATTGTGGGCTTCTACAACACTCATGCCAAAGCACTGGCAGCCATCATAGCGTAGCAGCTGTGAGCATGGATTGATTTTAGGGTCTGACAAGCTTCAGTTTTGATTTCTGGTTGCGTTACTTCCTAGCATGCTGATCTTGGATAAGTTACAGCCAGTCATACAACTTCTCTAATGCCTCAGTTTTCTCATCTGTAAAACGAATATGATAGTACCTACTTCATAATTGTGAGAGACTGTTGGCAGTAGTGAATCCTTACAGGTCTGCAGCAACCTCAAGTCTTGCTTCCTCAGAAGAAAGAATTGACAGAGGGGCATAAGGCAGAGTGCGAGACCAAGGCAAGTCTTAGAGTAAGAGTGAAAATTCATGAAAAAGTTTTCGGGCAAGAATGAAAAGAAGTCAAGTACACCTGGAAGAGGGCCAAGTGGGAGACTTGAGAGAGACAAGTGCTCTGTTTGACTTTCGACTTGGGGTTTCACATGATGGCTTGTTTCTGGGGTCTTGCTTGTCTTTGTCCCTGATTCTTCCCTTGGGGTCGGCTGTCCGCATGCGCTGTGACCTGCCAGCACTTGGGAGGGGCTGCGTGTGCGGTATTTACTGGAGTTGTGCGCATGCTCACTTGAGGCATTCTTCTCGCACCGGTCAAATGTTCTTAGAGGAAGCTCATATACCAGTTAAGTGCTGCCATTTTGCCTCTTAGAGCGCATGCTTGAGCTCACTCGTTCAAGGTGCTGATCACCAGTTTCAGGTTTTTTCTATTGGGAGACTGCCTTTTCCTAGCACCAGCTGTGACCAATTATTATTTTAGAGCTTTATGACTGCCTGGCTGTTAACTCATGGTTGCCTGACATTGCCGGTGTGGCGGGACCCTCTCCTGCCCTGCTCATGTCTGCCCGATTACCTACTGCAACAGGATCACGGTGGTGGGGCGGGGGTGGGTGCGAAGACCTTGCCCCAAGTGCTGTCTGCATGCTGGCTGCTGTTCCACATTTCAGCGGAGTTTGTATAGATTCATTCAATGCCGAATGTTACTTTCTTCAGATATTGGAAGCTGTAACTGATAATTCCAGAAGAGCTTCTTCTGTTGCTTTAAAGTGACTTTATTTTGCATGAGTTGATTTCAGCTCCATGCTTGTCTTCTTTTTTTGATCGGAGAACTTCCTTCCCAAAGGAGTGATTGATTTTAAATAATGGAAAAAACAAGTTGTGAAGTTGAAAAAACAAACTTAAGGCTTGAGTTTTGAACCTAGGGTCTCAACTTCCTTTGTGTATACAGTAGAAAGGACGGAGATGACCACCATGTACCTTGCATATAAAATCAGTTGAACAGAAAGAAGTGCAGCTTTTCTGGGAAGAAGAAACAGCAAGCATCTTGGGGGGCCTGTATTAGCTAATTTTAATGCTGCTGATAAAGACACAACCCAAACTGGGAACAAAAAAAGTTTAACCGGACTTCCAGTTCCACACGGCTGTAGAGGCCACAAGGCCTCAGAATCATGGTGGAAGGCAAAAAGCACTTCTTACATGAGGGTGGCAAGAGAAAAATGAGAAAGAATCAAAACCAGAACCCCCTGACAAACCCATCAGATCTCATTAGAGATCTTATGATCTAATAAGTCAAGTGAATACTTGACTTATTCACTATCATAAGAATAGCACAAGAAAGACTGGCCCCCATGATTCAATTCCCTCCCCTAGGTCCCTCCCACAACAGGTGGGAATTCTGGGAGACACAATTCAAGTTGAGATTTGGGTGGGAACACAGCCAAACCATATAATTCCAGAAGATCATGAACCCTCCAAATCTCATATCCTCACATTTCAAAACCAATCATGCCTTCCCAGCAGTCCCCCAAAGTCTTAACTCATTTAGTATTAACCCAAAAGTCCATAGTCTAAAGTTTCATCTGAGACAAGACAAATCTCTTCCACCTATGAGCCTGTAAAATCAAAAGCAAGCTAGTTACTTCCTGGATACGATGGGGATACAGGCATTGGGTAAATACAGCCATTCCAAATAGGAGAAATTGGCCAAAACAAAGGGGGCCTATGTAAATCCAAAATCCAGCTGGGCGGTCAAGTTTAACATTTTTTTTTTTTTGGTATTAGCAACTTTTATTGAACCAACAGCGTACAGCAGCAGCAGAGGTACTGCTTCCTGCAGAATAGGCCCACCCCGTAGGCAGTGTGCCAAGAATAGGTACTCAGAGGCAGTGCTGCAGTCATATTTATACCCACTGTTAATTATGTGCAAACTAAGGGGCAGATTATGCAGACATTTCTAGAAAAAGGATGGTAATGTCTGGGTTGTTGGGGCGTTGCCATGGAACGAAGTGGTCACTTCTGGTAGTTGCCATGGCAACAGGGTAAACTGACATGACACACTGGTGGGTATGTCTTATGGAAAGGTGCTCCCTCCTCCTCCTCATTTTAGTTAGTCCTCAATTTGGTCCGGTGACTGGGCCCTGCTTCTGAAGTTGATTGAGTCCTGCCTCCTGAGTCACGTCCTGTCTGCACCGTCAGTAAGACTTCTCAAAGTTTACCCTCTTAAAACATTTTGATATTTGAATCGTACAAATGTATAACTCTTCAAACAAAATTCAACAAATAAAGTCTCTAAAGAAAAGTATATTACTTTTTATAATTCTAAGAGTAACACCTACTTATGGAACATTTTAAAAGAAGAGGGATATAAAAACAATCGTTCATGTCCCCTTTCTAGAAATAATCACTGTAAACATTCTGGCATATTTCCTTTCAATCTCCTATGCAGCTCTCCATAAATATTTGTGTCTATACTTACAAAGTTGAGATCACACTTCAATACACTTTTGTATTTTGCAGTTAACACTTGAGATAATTTTACAAGCATTTTACTATGTAATTTAAAACTCTTCATAATAATCATCTTAATATTTATTCTTCAAAAAATGTTCACAACAAAGTTCATTCTTCCTAATCACTGATTTAAAGATTTTATTCCTAATTAACTGTAGCCTTAAGGCTTCCCTCAGATGTCCCAAACAGGGCACATGCAGGACAATGCTTTCAAGACGTCTTTGTCAGAACTCCTTCAGCCATGCTGAGATGATGTTTTGCCACATCAATAGGGGGTGCCATGGGAACCACTCTAGAGGGTTTATTAAGAGGAGATGCGCTCAGCAGGCATACTTATGGAATACACAATTCCAGAACTTCAGCAGTGCCCGTGACTGTTGACGCTGTTGACTGGGCAATCAAATTTTAAAGCTCCAAAATGACCTCCTTTGACTCCAGGTCTCATATCCAGGTCACACTGATGCAAAAGGTGGGTTCGCATGGTCTTGGGCAGCTCTGCTCCTGTGGCTTTGCAGGGTATGGCCTCCCTCCTGGTTGCTTTTATGGGCTGCTGTTGAATGTCTGTGGCTTTTCCAGGTAAATGCTGCAAGCTCCCAGTGGATCTACCATTCTGGGGTTTGGAGGACAATGGACCTCTTCTCATAGCTCCACTAGGCAGTGCCCCAGTAGAGACTCTATGTGGGTGCTGTGACCCCACATTTTCCTTCTGCACTGCCCTAGCAGAGGTTCTCCATGAGGGCCCTGCGCCTGCAGCAAACTTTTGCCTGAGCATCCAGGTGTTTCCACACATTTTCTGAAATCTAGGCTGAGGTTCCCAAACCTCAGTTCTTGACTTCTTTGTACCCTCAGGCTCAACACCACATGGAAGCTGCCAAAGCTTGGGGCTTGCACTCTCTGAAGCCACGGCCTGAGCTGTACATTGGCCCCCTTCAGCCACAGCTGGAGCAGCTGGGACACAGGGCACCAAGTCCCTAGACTGCACACAGCACAGGGATCCTGGGCCCAGCCCGTAAAACCACTTTTTCCTCTTGGGCCTGTGGGCCTGTGATGGGAGGGGCTGCCATGAAGGTCTCTGACCTGGCCTGGTCTTGGGGATTAACATTAGGCTCCTTGCTATTTATGTAAATTTCTGCAGCCAGCTTGAATTTCTCCTCAAAAAATGGGGTTTTCTTTCCTATTGCATTTCTTTCCTATTGCAAATTTTCTGAACTGGTATGCTCTGCTTCCCTTATACAACTGAATGCCTTTAGTAGTGCCCCAGTCACTTCTTGAATGCTTTGCTGTGTAGAAATTTCTTTTGCCAAATACCCTCAATCATCTTTCTCCAGTTTAAAACTCCACAAATCTCTAGGGCAGGGGCAAAATGATGCCAATCTCTTTCCTAAAACATAACAAGAGTCCCCTTTACTCCAGTTCCCAACAAGTTCCTCATCTCCTTCTGAGACCACCTCAGCTTGGAGACCACCTTATTGTCCATATCGCTATCAGCATTTTGGGCAAAGCCATTCAACAAGTCTCTAGGGAGTTTCAAACTTTCCCAAATGTTCCTGTCTTCTTGTGAGTCCTCCAAGCTGTTCTAACCTCTGCCTGTTACCCAGTTCCAAAGCTGCTTTCACAGTTTTGGGTATCTTTTGAAAAATGCCCCACTTCTGGTACCAATTTACTGTATTTGTTTACTTTAACACTTCTGAAGTGTTTAACACTTCTGAACACTACTTCAGGTATGAAGACATACCTGAAACTGGGAACAAAAAGAGGTTTAATTGAACTTACAGTTCTACATGGCTGGGGAGGCCTCAGAATCATGGCGGGAGATGGAAGGTACTTCTTAAATGGAAGTGGCAAGAAAAAAGTGAGGAAGAAGCCAAAGTGGAAACCCCTGATAAACCCATCAAATCTAGTGAGACTAATTCACTACCATGAAAATAGCATGGGAAAGACCAGCCCTCATGATTCAACCACCTCCCCCGGTCCCTCCCACAACATGGGAATTCTGGGATATACAATTCAAGTTGAGATTTGGGTGGGGACACAGCCAAACTGTATCAGGGCTTAAACCCTTGATTAAAAAATCTTTAATGACCAGTGATTCCTATTCTGTAAAGCCATTTTTTTCCTTTATAAGAAAGTATTTTTTCTTTTTCTTTCTTTTTTTTTTTAATATGGAGTCTTTCCCTGTTGCCCACGCTGTAGTGCAGTGATGCCATCTTGGCTCACTGCAACCTCTGCCTCTTAGGTTCCAGTGATTCTCCTGCCTCAGCCTCCCCAGTAGCTGGGACTACAGGCATTTGCCACTATATCCCCCTAATTTTTTTGGTATTTTTGTAGAGACAGGGTTTTGCCATGTTGGCCAGGCTGGTCTCAAACTCCTGACCTCAGGTGCTTTGCCCACCTTGGCCTTCCAAAGTGCTAGGATTACAAGCATGAGCCACTGTGCCCGGCCAAGATTGTAGTTTTTCAATCGAAAGAATATACACAGCTTAAGGACAAAAGCAATAACAACTTTCACTCTAAAAATGCAGGGTGTAAAGATGAAAAGATAGGCTCTGCACTGTGTGCATGCATGTGTGTGAACACGTATTTGTGCATGTGTATGTGAAGAAAATAATACCAAGGAGAAGGAAACTGTGAGCAGGAAAAGGTGCATTGGGAACCCCCAGATCAAATACACACTCCTCACTATGGCAGTTTGTTGAGCCACTTGGTTCCTCCTTTAATCAGACATCGATCCAAAGAAAAATATTTGCAGAGGGTGGATATAGTTTTCTACAAGATTATGATCATTTTTATATAGGAGTGCTTCCTTTGTGGACATTGTCAAGGCCAAGAGAAATACCTTTCCCTTCACCCTCTAAAATTTCCCTGAAAATCATGAGAAGGGGTTGATTGACAGGAGAAAAGGCACACACATGTATTTGATCACAGTTTCATGTGACACAGGAGACTTCAGAATGAAGAACCCAGGAGGGAAACTAACAATTTTTATGCTTAGGTTCAACAAAGTATAAATAGCTGTGTCGAGATACGATTGGACAGAATGGGTAAGACCTAATGGTAATAGACTGAGGGGGAAAACCAGCAAGGCCTGTCTGTCTAGATTCTTCTTGGCTTCTCTGAGCAACATTCCTTCCTTCTGGGTTTGGGAAGGACCCTCTCTGGAACAGGAGTCTTACGACATACAATCAAACAAGGTAGGCCTGATCATTTCTTTTTTTTTTTCTTTTTTTTTTTTTTTGAGATGGAGTTTTGCTCTTGTTACCCAGGCTGGAGTGCAATGGTGTGATCTTGGCTCACCGCAACCTCTGCCTCCTGGGTTTAGGCAATTCTCCTGCCTCAGCCTCCCGAGTAGCTGGGATTACAGGCACGCGCCACCATGCCCAGCTAATTTTTTGTATCTTTAGTAGAGACAGGGTTTCACCATGTTGACCAGGTTGGTCTCAATTTCTTGACCTCGTGATCCACCTGCCTCGGCCTCCCAAAGTGCTGGGATTACAGGCGTGAGCCACCGCGCCCGGGCCTGATCATTTCTTAAAACATTCTTTTTAAATAAAAATGGAGATGTGGTTTTACCATGTTTCCAAGTCTGGTCTCAAACTCCTGAGCTCAAGTAATCTGCCTCAGTCTCCTAAAGTGCTGGGGTTACAGGCATGAGTCACCATGCCTGGCCTTGATAATCTCTTTATAGCCATTTTTTACACAGAAATGTGGAGGAAAAGTTAGAGCAGTATTTTTTGGTTTATGGCTGGCTTTGCAGAAAAAGGGTTCTGGTTTCTCTGCCTAGCCTCAGGGAAAAATGAGATGGATAATAGGGCAGGGGAAGGTCAGAGAAAAACGTTTGCTTCTAAGGTCTTCATTTTAAATATCGTTTTCTGAGTCCCAACATTCCCTGGTCTGAAACTTTCCCAAGAAGTTTCACAATCCAGAAATTCGATTGGTGGATTATCTTGTAAGTCATTGAGCCAGGATCGTGAGGTCCTCCAAGTATCTTGAGGCTCCCAGGCCTGTCAGAAAGTGACATTCTTTACTTACCACAAGGTCAGAAACACTGTAAGGGAACTGTCTAGACAAGGTACCAGGCCAGTCTTTTTCCAAGGCTATTGGCTTATAGAGTCGACCTCAATCCGCCAAAGCAACCTGGTCACCTTTGAAAATACGACATTCCAGTCAGAGCCTTGATAAATAACCAGTGTTTCCAATGTTTCCTGTTACAAAAAGAAAAGAGATTCTTACAAAACTTGTACAAAAATCCATATTGCCACAGAATGAGAATACTAGTGAATAGTTTTCAAATTTTGGAGAATTCAAGTAGACAGAAAATGTTTCAATTTTGCTTACAAATGTATACTTTACCAAACTGCTGTAAACTATAAATTGCTGGAAAACAAAATATGAAAAGAATCAACAATGTTTCTGATATGGTTTGGCTGTGTCCCCATTCAAATCTCAACTTGAATTGTATTTCCTAGAATTCCCACCTGTTGTGGGAGGGACCAGAGGGAGGTAATTGAATCCCCGGGGCTGAACTTTCCCGTGCTGTTCTCCTGATAGTGAATAAATCTCATGAGATCTGATGGGTTTATCAGGGGTTTCCATTTTTGCTTCTTCTTCATTTTCTCTTGCTGCTGTGATATAAGAAGTGCCTTTCACCTCCCTCCATGATTCTGAGGCCTTTCCCGCCATTAAAGCTCTTTCTTCCCAGTCTCGGGTATGTCTTTATCAGCAGTGTGAAAACAAATGAATCCAGTTTCAAACAAAGAGTCATAGAACATAATTTCAGTCCTCGATCGGTTCAGTCCCATGTCATAATTTTTTTGTTCTGCTTGATGATGGGTTAGCAATCTTCATGAACTCATCAGTTCTAAAATTAGAGTTTTGAAGGTTTTTACCTAGTCCAGTGGTATACTCTCCAGAGTTACCAGAAACCTGGATTCCAGAGTACTTGTCAGGATCAAGGGTCCTTTCCATAAATTTTCTTGAAGACGCAACATTTAAGGATTTGCAAAAATCTTTTAGAGTAAAAGCATCAGAATAAAGCAGTTTACTTCATACACTAAGATCTATCAGAGTTTAGGAATCTCATACAATTTTGGAACACATATGAATAACATATCCATACAAATACAATTCAAAGGAAGTTAAGCATCATTTCTTATTTGACAGGTTTTCCCATGTAATTTAACACACCAAGCTTGAAAAGCAGTTGGGTTTATTAATTTATGAACACTCATTTATTTAAAAGTTAATTTGGTACCATGTAGATGATATGACATGAATTTATGTATGCATAGAAATACAGAGAAACACAAATCAAGATTTTATAGCTTAGATTTTAAAATTTTAGCCATAAAATTTTAGTGTCAATTTACAGAGTGCCATTTACAGACGCACATTCAGCGTTATTTGCAGAGGCGCAATTTAATCCAACTGTCTTTCTAAACTAGTGAGTTTTACTAGACGAGTAAAGTTTTACTAGACAAGTAAAACTCACTAGATCAGAAGGACAGTTGGACTAAATTGTGCCTCTATAAGTGGAACAAGTTATGGCCAAAGCCCTTACCAAGTTTTAGGTAAAATGGTAGCATATTTATAGCTCAAAGCACAGAGCAAGAATTTGAACTTTTAAAAAGGAGTTTGGGTGTTTTAGAGGAAGATTAAAAATGGATGCCAATGTAACACAAAATCATCGGAATTTGTCCTAAGATTTTATAAGGAGACCAATTTCATTTGGATAGGAAGCTTCCAATTTAATCTCCATTTTCCAACTAGACCACCGAGCTTAGGGTGAAGCCCACGAATGAAAAGTGCCAATGGAACATTTGTAATTTTCAGGGAATAATACTTACATATGTGAAAAGCAAGTGCCACTGGAAGGCAGAACACCTAGATTTCCCCAAAAGTAAGAATCTTCGTTTCACATTGAATTCCAGATTCCCAGAAAAGGGAAATACCATGGGACTAGGCTGTGCGACACTTCCACAGTTCTTTTCTTGGTTCATAGATGGCTGTCTTCCGTGTCCTCATGTGGTAGAAGGGGTGAGGGAGCTCTCTGGGATCTTTTTTTTTTTTTGAGATGGAGTTTCGCTCTTATTACTGAGGCTGGAGTGCAATGGCACAATCTCGGCTCACTGCAACCTCCGCCTCCTGGGTTCAGGCAATTCTCCTGCCTCAGCCTCCTGAGTAGCTGGGATTACAGGCACGCGCCACCGTGCCCAGCTAATTTTTTGTATTTTTAGTAGAGACGGGGTTTCACCATGTTGACCAGGTTGGTCTCGATCTCTCGACCTCGTGATCCATCCGCCTCGGCCTCCCAAAGTGCTGGGATTACAGGCTTGAGCCACTGTGCCCGGCGTCTCTGGGATCTTTTATAAGGGCACTAATCCCATTCATGAGGGCTTCACCCTCATGATCTAATTATCTCCCAAAGGCCTCACCTCCAAACATGCTACATTGGGTATAGGTTTCAATATATTTTGGGGGGACACAAGCATTCAGTTGACAGTGACGTAGAACATATGCATATACATGTATTTGTTATAGTTGCTTTCCTCATGGGGCAAGTGGCATAATTATATTCATCAGATTGAAATACTTTTTAAATAAAAAAGGAATGAATGAATGAGGCCAAGAAAATTTTTAAAACTTCTAAAAAGATGAGTTTATTTTTACATAATTACAGGGCTAAATTTAGACTGGCCTGGCTTTGGCGTTGTGTTTGGCTCACTGCAGTATATTTGTTGTCTCCAAGGAGTGTGTGTGTTTCATATTAAACAGAGTTGGTGGCAGAGGTGGGACTCAAATATGGGTATTATGGCACTCAATGGTCACACTTAGGTGAGGCTGGATGCTCCCTCCCATGTTGGGGAGAGAACCGGGAATTTTATCTGGTGCTGTTTCTCCAGCCTTGCCCATGTTCACTCTTCTGCCGTAGGTACATTATCCTTTTCATGCCACTCCAAAGCTTAAAATACTTTGTTTCCTGCCTTGGGTGTTCAGCATAGAACCCAGACTGCTTTATACGGCCAATGTATTCCTTCGTTCTCACATCGTTCTAAGTAACTACCTGAGACTGGGTAATCTATAAAGAAAGGTTTTAATTGACTCACAGTTCTGCAGGCTGTACAGGAAGCATGGCGGGGCGGCCTCAGGAAACTTACAATCATGGTGGAAAGTGAAGAAGAAGCAGGCACAGACTTACCATAGTGGAGCAGGAGGAAGCCAGCTTTGGCGGAGGTGCTACACACTTGCCAACAACCAGATCTCATGAGAACTCTGTCAGGAGACAGTACTAAGGGGATTGTGCTAAAGCATTAGAAACCACCCCATGATCCAGCCACCTCCCTCCAGACCCCACCTGCAACACTCAGGATCACAATTCAACATAAGATTTTGGTGAGGACACAACCAAACCACACCAGCTGAGAAGGCTCCACCTATTGAGACCCTGCTTTTCGACACTGCTCATCTTTCTCCATTTCTGCGTTATGGTGAAGCCATAGGTAATTGCTTTTTTGTTTTAAAGTATCCAATGTTCTGTCGTGCCTCTGAGCCTTTGTCCCTGCTGTGCCCTCTCCTGGAATACTCTTATTCATCTTCAAAACCAGAAATCTCCCATCATTCATGTTGTGGCTGAGATACCAGTTCTACAGTGAAGCCTTCCCTGACCTCTTCCAACTCCCTCTGTGCCCAGTTAGTTTCCCTTAGCAATTCCCACACTGTGTTTGTTTATAATTCCCAGTGTCTTCTTAAAGTGTAAACCTGAGGCCGTCCTGGAAAAATCAAGGAGTTAGCCACAGCAATCAAGACTTCCAGGAGATGCAAGTAGTCAAACCTATCTGTTTGCTTTTAGGTGATCCAGAGACTGTCTGTGGAAACACCACTCTTTCGGCCTGTTGGTGCCTGTGATCATGTAGCTGAATCTTTGTTAAAGCAGAGCAATGATGGGCAGTAACAGAACTTGGTGATGGGTGTTTCTTCATCTGAGTATTCATGCACAGAATGGCAAAAGCAGTTTACCTTCCTTTATTGGGCAGGGGCAGCAATGTACTGTGCTACCCTGAACACAAAAAGCACCTCTATAATTTACTCTTCATTATACAATCATTGTGCACTTCTATTATATTTATTCCTTAATAAAACATGTCAGGAGAGGAAAGAATCCTGGATGCAACTGAAATCCTGGATGAAATCAGAATCAATCAGTTATTAAAATTGTTATGAAAAAATTGAGTTAAACAGTTAAGTTCAGGAGGCTGGAATATGTAACTCCATTTGCTCAAAACACATGCTAACGGATTGCCATTTAAATGTGGTTTTTCCAAATCACATTTAGGTTAGCATCGTAGGCAGACATGTGGCGTCTTCCTTTCTCCTGCTACTCCAGCCACTTTGCTGTTCCTCAGACAAGCTAGGTACATTCTTGCCTCTGGATCTTGCTGTTCTCTGCCTGGCATGCTCTGCCTCCATCCACGTGTAGGTTTTATTTAGATCATCATCAGGGGTTCTGCTCAATGTCATCTTATTGACAAGGCCTCCCCTGACTGCTTGATTTAAAATGGAACTCCTTCCTCAAAAAGTTAAACATGGATACAGTGAGCTATGATTGCATCACTGTACTCCGGTCTAGGTGACACAGAGACACGTCTCTTAAAAAAAAAAAACAACAAAAACCGTAAAACAAGAAAACCAAAAGACTAAACCTTATGACTCAATAATACCCTTGTATGAATATGCCCAAGAAAAATGAAAACATGTCCTCACAAAAGCTTATACTGAATGTTCATGGTAGCATCATTCTTAACAACCAAAAGGCAAAAACAATGTAAATGCTCATTACTAGAGGAATGGATAAATAAAAGTTCATATGTACAATGGAATATTATTCAGCCACAAAAAATAAAGTACCAAAGTACCAATATATGCTACAACATGGATGTATCTTGAAAACTTTATACTAACTGAATGGAGACAGACATAAAAGGCCACATGTTATATAATTACATTTATATGAAATGTCCAGAATAGGAAAATCCATAAAGATACAAGGGAAATTATTAGTAGCCCGGGTCTGGGCAGACGGTGTGATGAAGAGTGACTGCTAATGGGTGTATATATATATTTTTGAGGAGATGGCTAGGTAAGGAAAATGTACTAGAAGTAGATAGTGGTGATAGTTGCACAGTCCTTTGAATAATACTAAAAACCATGGGCTGGGACAATTTAAAAGGACAAATTTTATCGTATCTGAAATATATCTCAACAAAGCTATTATAGAAAAATTTGAACTCCCTGTCTTTCTGGAGTACATTGTTCTTCATTCCTGCTTTATTTTCTTGTTATTTCTACCTAACATACCGTTTGTTTATTTAGTTTGCTGTCTGACTCACTGCACTGGCTTACAAGCTCCCTGTGATCAGACGTTTTTCCCTGTGTTGTTCACTGTTGTATTCCTTTGTTCTAGAACAGAGCACAGAGTAAATCAATAAATCTCTGTTGAGTAACTGATTAAATAAATGTGACTATTTATACACTGAAGCTGGTGCAAGAATGTCATTTGCAAAAGACAAAGAGATCATTGCTCAGATAAGGAAAAGAGAATAAAAACAGAGACACTTCCTTTTTAAAAAAATTTTAAGTTCTGGGATACATGTGCAGAATGTGCAAGTTTTTATGTGGGTATACATTGCCATGGTGGTTTGCTGCACCTACCAACCCGTCATCTAGGTTTTAAGCCCCACCTGCAGTAGGTATTTGTCCTAATGCTCTCCCTATCCTTGCCCCTCACCCCCTGACAGGCCCCAGTGTGTGATGTTCCCCTCCTTGTGTCCATGTTCTCATTGTTCAACTCTCACTTGTAAGTGAAAACATGTGGTGTTTGGATTTCTGTTGCTGTGTTAGTTTGCTGAGAATGATGGGCTCTAGCTTCATCCATGTCCCTGCAAAAGACATGAACTCATCCTTTTTTATGGCTATATGGTATTCCATGGTATATATGTGCCACATTGTCTTTATCCAGTCTATCATTGACGAGCATTTGGATTGGTTCCAAGTCTTTGCTATTGTAAATAGTGTTGCAGTAAACATACGTGTGCATGTGTCTTTATAGTAGAATGATCTATAATCCTTTGGGTATCTACCCAGTAATGGGATTGCTGGGTCAAATGGCATTTCTGGTTCTAGATCCTTGAGGAATCTCCACAGGTTGCCTGTTCACTCTGATGATAGTTTCTTTCGCTGTGCAGAAACTCTTTAGTTTGATTAGATCCCATTTGTCAATTTTAGGTTTTGTTGCAATTGCTTTTGGTATTTTCGTCATGAAATCTTTGCCCATGCCTGTGTCTTGAATGGTATTGCCTAGATTTTCTTCTAGGGTTTTTATGGTTTTGGGTTTTACATAAAAACAGAGACGCTTCCATATTAAATTAATATAGGAAGAAAAAAACTAATGAAATTCAGTTTTGATTGAAAATTTTAGCACAGATTATGACTTTGTAAGATGTAAGACTCTGTCAGTGAATAACTGAAGACTTTTTTCTGGGATCACTTTGCTGACAATTGTGTGGGCCCAGAAAGGAACATTCAGTCCTTTACTCTTTGCTTCACTCAGAAAAACTTGCTTTCCTCAAGCATATTAACAGAAAATTTGAGGTTCACTAAGGCCAACAGATCAGATGCTGACTGCCGTTGAAAAGATAGTTATTTGCAGGTCCCAACAGAAAGGAAAATGTCACACCATGGGGACCACCTGGGGAAGCACCAGGTTGGTCAGCTGGCAGAGGGAGGGGTTCTCTGTGGGAAGGCAAGGATGGGACACAGCAAGAGGGGAGTCTGAGATTCCAGGAAAGCAGGTGGTTGTGGGAATGGATTATAAATGGGTTAGTTTACATTTGAAAAGCTCGCTCTCAGGCAAGCTGTTTGTTACTGTTACGGAAACACTAGGGTTTGGTCTAGGTCCGGCTGCTCCTCACACAGAAAACCATGACCCAAACTATCGTTGCCAAGGAAAAAGGTTTTATAGAGTGCAGTGGCCCAGGAGATGGGATCTCAGTCTCAAATCTATCTCCCTGACTGAAGAAAACCAGGGGTTTATATGGCAGGGAAGAAATGTAATAATGTGTAAAAAAATCTGAACTAGGGAGGGACAAGGAAGCAATCACAATGAATGAGGGGTCTGGCATCTGGAGCAGTCAACTGGTGGGTTTCGGTTCTTTGATACTTTTTTGAGAGGGTTGAAGGTCCTTTCATGAGACAGGAACTCAGATAAAACAAATTCAAGTTTCAAGCTTTAAGACCAGAAAGGTCAATTTTTATGTTTATCCAAAACAGCCCGTGGAACTGTTGGAATGGCTTCAAACCCTGGAGGGGAGGAGAAGTCTGTCCAGGGCCAGCAAGGTTCCAGATGTCACAGAATCAGAATAAAGAAAATAAAAGACAGAGTCAGCACACCTGAAGTGTAACTAGAACTAGATCTTCGATCTTGGTACCCAAGATGGTCCTGAAATGCCTTGTTTTGGGAACATGGAAGTATTTGGGGGTCCTTCTGGGATGGGCAGGAGACCATTTATGAAGATGTCCTGAAGTTTTGGGATGTCTAAGCATTGAGGAGTTGGGTCTGAAAAGCAGTGAATACAGCAAGAAAGAGCGAGCCAAGTCTCTAAGGACCTTGGGTCCATGAAGACACAGAATAGATATTGTGACTTGTGCCTATAGTAAAATTAGTGCACACAAATGTTATTTATTTAAGGCATACTGTAGAATGACTAAACCACACTACAAATGTCTTCCTAATACCCAAATGTTATCACTCCAGACCTTTGGCTCTCTACTGTATGCCAATTTTGACCAACACCCAGACGTTACTACTCTGTTAACTTTCAATCTCTGCAGATTGTCATGCTGGAGACTGCGAATGCATGCCGTGTTTTATTATTCAGGTCTAGTTATCTATTGAATTAAGTGTAAAAGTGTAAAAAGTGAGGGTTGGTCTCTAGCAATCTGTAAACTGTACTTCAGATGCTTCGCTTACACATACACTCACACATATCCACACACACGCATTTGGACCTGCCTTTTCAAATTCCTAAAATGGCACAGCTACCTGCATTTGTAATCAGGAAAATAATCTTGGTTCCTGGTTGGAAATACTTTGGGGGAACGTCTCAGCAAAAGATTAAAAATCTCAGGGCAGCATTGTTTCCCTAAGCCTTGTTTCTTTGGCAGTCTTCACTCTGCCTCCCAGTCCTAGTGCTGCAGCCAAAAAATGCTGCAAATGGAAGCTGATGACCTGAACTATTTCCTGCAGCTTGATGTCCGGCCAGTGCTTGGTTTTATTGCATTCTGCATTCTGCTGCTTGGTGACACTTGGAGGGGCCATCCATTATGAGGGGGCAGTTAAGTGATCCTGAGAAATTCTGGACCTCAGCAGGGGCCTTCTTCTGAGCTATGCTCTGGGGAATGGACTCCAAAACAAAATGAATTTTTCTGCAGAGACAAGAAGAGGAGGTGGGAAGGTGAGACAGAGTTTCTAAAGCCACCTCAAGCTACAGTTTAGTTTGGTGTCCTACATAATATTCCTGTATAAGTGGGAGGTGGTTGGGGTGGATTCTTTCCTTTATTGAAATTATAAGCAAAAATGTAAATTTATTCTGAAGGAAAGACCAAGAGGTAAATTCTGGTGCTCATGGACATCTTTCAGGGGTCATGAATGTCTGCATGTTGGAGTCAGGATTTGAACCCAGGTCACTCTGTATCCACAGCCCTGGAGTCATTTTCTGTTTCCCCGTTTGTACACAGCAAGCAATTATAAGTATTGTAAATACTCCCACCACTGGTCTCCTTCCTCTTCCCCTCCTCCTCTTCCTTCTGCTCAGGGCTCCTTATTCCTCTCCTCCTGCCTTCCTCCCTCCATTTCCTCCTTCTCGTCCCTCCTAGTCATTCTCTGCCCCCTCCTCCTCTCTTCCTCTTTTCTCTTCCTCTATCCCTTCTTCCTTCTCCTCCACCACCTTCTCTCTTCTCATCATCATTATAACTACCGCGCAGGGCATGTCTATTCTGCCCCGAGTGCTATTCTACCAAGCACTTGACCTGCAGTAGCTCATTAAGTCATATAATCGGTATCATTAATATCATCCCCATTTTACCACGAGGAAGTGAATGCTTGGAAACACGATGTGCCCCGCCGAAGTACTCACAGTTAGCAAAGGGCTGACATTTGACCCGAGAATTGCCTGACTTAAAGTCAGTGCTCTTAACTCCTTGATGTCTACTTGTCTGTTAGTTAATTGTGCAGAAGAAAGCACACAGTTTTCTCCCTGGCATGGGCTAGTTGTCCTCAGGCCTTGTGGGTTTTGTAAAATTCCAATGTCAATAATAAGTGCCTTGGTATCACTTCAAATGTATGTGGATTGAGTCGGCCTTATTTCTTCTTTTTTTTTTTTTAATTTTTTTTTTTTGAGACGGAGTTTCGCTCTTGTTACCCAGGCTGGAGTGCAATGGCACGATCTCGGCTCACTGCAACCTCTGCCTCCTGGGTTCAGGCAATTCTCCTGCCTCAGCCTCCCGAGTAGCTGGGATTACAGGCACGCGTCACCATGCCCAGCTAATTTTTTGTATTTTTAGTAGAGACGGGGTTTTACCATGTTGACCAGGATGGTCTCGATCTCTGGACCTTGTGATCCACCCGCCTCGGCCTCCCAAAGTGCTGGGATTACAGGCGTGAGCCACCGCGCCTGGCCGAGTGGCCTTACTTCTAAAATTACGGGCAACGTTCTGGTCCCTGCACTGAGCTGGTCATTCTTACTGCTGACGTTGTGCTCAGCACATCAGGTGCAGGGGGCCAGGCTCTGCAGATTCTCAGAAGCAACTCCTCCTGAAGCTGCTTAAGTGATGCCACTAGCCCCCAAGACCTTTGCTTGCCCTGAGGGCCCAAGATGAACTTCATTTAGAGTAATTCTGATTGCAGTAAAGAATTTATGTCCATAAAACATAAATGTCCATAAGAATTTATGTCCATAAAACATATGTCCAAAAAAATCAATTACGGCTTTTAATTGCACACTATTATTTTTACTTCATTATATCAGTAAAACCTGTTTGAAGAGGGGTTTTCTTTCTTTTTCTTTCCTTTTTTGAGACAGGATCTCAATCTGTTGCCCAGGTTGGAGTATAGTGGCGTAATCATGGCTCACTGCAGCCTCGACCTCCTGGGCTCAAGTGATCCTCCCACCCCAGCCTTCTGAGCATCTGGGACCTCACGTGTGTGCCAGCGTGCCTGGCTAACATATACATATATATATATATACATATATATATATATATATATATATACATATATATATACGTATATATATATACGTATATATATATATGTATATATATATACGTATATATATATGTGTATATATAGTTGTTTTTTTTTTTTGTAGAGACAGAGTTCCGGTCTTTTGCCCAGGAAAGACCTGAGCAAAAGATCAAACTCCTGAGCTCAAATGATCTTCCCACATTGGCCTCCCAAAGTGCTGGGATTACAGGTATGAGCCAGTACACCTGGCTAGATTTTAATTTTTCTTATTGAAATAACTTGTCATAGAATTTCCTGGTGGGACATCCTATGAAATGAAAATTCCATTTCCGAAAGCCACACTGTATGCATGATGGTTGGGAGGCGTGGAACCAAGATGAATTATTCTCTGATGTCGGAGTGTCACAGTGGTTTTAATCCAAGAATAAAACCAGCACAAACAGTGTGGCTCTAAACTGAGAAACAAGTCCGTTCTAAAGCAAGTCTGTAAGCTTGGAAAGTACCTATTTTCTCTGGTGCGCTGTTAAAAATCCAAATAGTTGAGCAATTACAGATGGCTTTCCAAAATCCTGTTTTCCTATTTTATTCTCTTCCAAAATGATTTTTAAAATATTTAACATAAACGGGTAACAGTACGGGCTCATATATCAATTTTATGTTTTATTTTCTCCTGAAGCTTTTGTGGTGAGGTGAAGAGGCAAACTGTGGAGGGTGAGCCTGGTAACTATGGCAACAACACTGCCATCAATGAAGTGGCTCTGAGAGCCCCAGGCCCTGGGGCTGGGAGGCTAATTTCTGCAAGAAAGCCTTTTCTGTGTTCAACTGGGCACGGGAAAGCGGCTGGTTGTGATGGGCTATGATGAACCTTCAGCCCGAAGACCCCGGAGGGAAAAATGTGAGTCTTACCCTTCACACATTAATTATTTTATGAACACATGAATGCACTATGCTGGCAAACCTGATGAATGTAATTCAGGCCTGCTCTCCTAGACCGTACCGTCGCTTCTTTCGATATGCTCCTGCAGAAACACATTTAATGCTCACTGTGCAAATAATTTGCACATGGTCTTTAAACATTTCTCATTCTGTGACAGCTGTCTCGAGCATCTAAAAGGGATTATGAAAACCATCCTTTCTACAGAGTTTGTTTTAAAATGACCCAACTCGTAGAATATTATGCTTCCATTAGTTGCTGGCTTAGTGGGATTTCCCGCTCGGAAATGAGCAGGATTTAAAGTGGCTTGTCGTTTGTAAGATGTGATTGCTAAAGTTGTCTACTGTGATCACATTAGGAAGGGTGTTTACTGACAACTGGAAAATAATCAGTGTGTTATAAATTCAAGAGGAAATAGATTCCAAATTCATAAAATGGGACTAGAAGCATTGAACCTGAAAAGAGGTTTAATATGGAATTCTAGAGAAAGAGGAGTGTTTGGTTTATAAATTTTAGTGCCTGAAAAGTTTGCCTGAATTTTTAAAATGTGTGCCTGAATTCCAGTTCATTTTGATTTACAACATCTACATTGGAGGTGACAGTGGTAGAATCCTACGCTTTTTGGTTAGATCCTGGTTTTCTTATTTTCCAGATGTTCAATTGATATGGTAAGCTCTGTGTCTCCACCCAAATCTCATAATTCCCAAGTGTTATGGGAGAGACCCGGTGGGAGGTAATTGAATCATGCGGGTGGCTTTCTCCATACTGTTCTCGTGGTAGCGAGTAAGTCTCACGAGATCTGATGGTTTTATAATGAGTTTCTGCTTTTGCTTCTCTCTCATTCTCTCTTGCTGCTGCCATGTAAGATGTGACTTTTTTCTTCTGCCATGATTAGGAGGTCACCCAAGCCACATGGAACTGCGAGTCCATTAAACCTCCTTCTTTAATAAATTGCCCAGTCTCAGGTATGTCTTTATCAGCAGCATGAAAATGGACTAATAACAGTAATTTGGGGTGAAGTATTCAACCTCTTTTTGGGTGATTATTCAGTTCTAAAATGGAGCTAAAAATAGTACCTTAGAATGTTGTGAGAATGCAATGAGATAATTTATGTAATGTACTTAGCACTGTGGCCAGCCAGGTTCAACACTGTTTTATATGCCAAGGTCTACCCTTGATGGCTCAACTATGGCTAAGCTAATCAGGCTGTGTGCATATTTTTTTTGAAAGTATTATTACAGTATAGAATGTGGTGATGGAAGAGTACAGTGAGAGTTAGCCTAACTCTTGACTTGTTTTGAAGTGACTCAAGATGTCGGTTTCAACTTCTGGACTGTAATTGCAGCAGGTACATTGTCTGAAGTATATATTCTGGGGTTTGTTGTTGTGCATCAGGAAAATTTAGGATGCAGACACACGTGAGTTTAGGAGCTAAGGTTTAACAGGCAGAAGAGAAGAGAAAGAGAAACAGCTCTCTCCATAGAGATAAGGGGTCATCTGGTGGTGAATGCACCGGATTTTATGGTCCAGTTTGAGGAGGCCGTGCCTGATGTATATACGGCTCAGAGATTGGTTCAATCAGGTATGACCTTTGCATAGCATATGGGGTAGGCTGGTTGCCCCACCCTAATTCTATTATGCAAATGAACCTTCCAGGTGATTGGCGCCATCTTCTCTGCTCCTTACATTACATGTGGCTGACAAAGAGAAGGGAAGGTGGAGGCCGGCAGCTTGAACATGATTGGCACAACTGCAGGTATCTATGTCTGTAGCTTGAATTTACAGGCTGCTCTTCATTAGAAAGGGAAGTAATTCAGGGCTGCTTTTCATTAAAAAGAAAGGCCTTACCCATATGCTTGCTACCTGCCTCAGTGATGTCTGCTTAATTCCTAGTATCATAATGATCACCATAGGACTCACTGTAGGATTGGCCAGCCACCCCGCTTTGTACAGGTCTCCTACTCTGGGGATAGACAGGTGTGCTTTTTCCTACAGCTGAGGATTAGGAGTGCATGTGGAAGTGGCTTTCCCTGGCCCTCCTTGCTGGAGGTGAGCAGTGTTCCTTAGCAGCTGCCTGCCTGGGCATCTGGAAAGGGAAAGGGAAGGCCAAGGAGAGTCAGCCATGGACAAAGAATTTCTTCCCCACCTGGGCCCTGAAGCCTCTGGGATTCTCTGCCAGCAGGGCCCCCTTTGGATCCTCAAGACAAGAATGAAACAGTTGAAGGTCTCACTGCATCTTCTAGTGGATGGCTTGTCTTTTGTTTCCTGAAGTCACAAGGGTGAGACTGGTCAGGGGCTTGTGTGGTTTTATGCCTCAGGCTCCAGTGCACAGGAGAAAGGACAGGGTTCACCTCCCAGCTTTTCTGCTTAATGGCAGCACAACCTTGAGCAAGACTTGGTGATATGGTTTGGATTTGTGGCCCTGCCCACATCTCATGTCAAATTGTAATCCCCAGTGTTGGAGGCCTGGGGGGAGGTGACTGAATCACAGGGGCAGTTACCCATGAATGATTAAGCACCATCCATCCTCCTAGTGCTGTTCTCAGGATCGAGTTCTCATGAGAGCTGGTTGTTTTAAAGTGTGTGGCACCTGCCACCTTGCTTTCTCTTCCTCCTGCTCTGTCCATGTAAGAAGTGCTGGCTTCCCTCTGCCTTCACCATGACTGTAAGTTTCTTGAGGCCTCCCCAGAAGCTGAGCAGATGTAGCCATGCTTCCTGTGTGCTGCAGGACAGTGAGTCAATAAAAACTTATTTCTTTATCAATTATCTAATTCCAGATGTTTCTTTATAGCAGTGTGAAAATGAACCACTATACTTGGTGTCATCAAGAGAGCAGTGGAGATTATTAGTACTGAACCCACAGGGGTGATACGAGGATTCTACAAAAATACACCTGAAGTGCCTTGCACAGCTTATGGTGCCTAGAAAGCCTTCCTTTCAAACTAGGAATAAGTGGTTCCTAGTGAGATTTGGGGACCTCTTATTGCCTTAAGGCAAGTGCTGCCCCTCCATCCCTCACTCCTGCCTGTAGCTCTGAATTACATGTGTTCCCTATGGGCTGGCATGGGGAGACCTGTGAGATTCTGGGCTGTAGGCATTGTGTCCCCCATCCTAAGGGCTGCATCAACTGATGAATCACCCTGGGTAACATACTTGAGGAAATCAAGCAGCTGGGTTGAGTGTTATTAGATTCCTGATGACTTCAGAGGTCCCAGTGTTAGGACCGTGGCACCTCTACAAAGCTGACTGGGGCTAGAGAGGCATTTGCCAGTTCACTCTGTCTCTGTCTCTCTTTCTCTGTCCTTCTTTGTGTCTCTGACTCTCTCTCTCTCAGTCATGTAGCAAGAAAAGCTACAGGGTGCGGGCAAATCACAGCACACTCTAAAAATACCGATTAACTGTAGGCGCGAGTAATGACAAGCCAAACGAGGTTACTAGCTTTGTTGAAGGGATGAAGACCCCAAACTGTGGGCATGGACTATATTGGGAAATCGATAAACAGGGACCTAAGGAACGTTTGCATCAAATGCCCCTTGACCTATCAGGCAAGGCGTTCCCACCCCAAACCCCTTTAATGTCAGCATCATCTTTTACATAAATTATAAATGTTAATACGTGTTCATGGTAAACAAAACAAAACAAAACAAAACAAAACACAAAATGGCACAAAAAACATCCTTTCTCCTCTCATCTTTTCCCAGTCTTTAGAAGTAACTGCTTAACCCATCATATGCATTTCCTAGATAATGGCCAAAGTTTTCTTTACCTTGTTGTTTTCTTTTTGATTGATTGTTTGCTTTAGGTGACAAAAGTGTTTCTCTGATGGTTCAAATAAGGTTCATGTCTCCAGGTTGTTTAATCCAACTGTATTCGTTTTCTAAGTAACAAATTATCATAAACTTGGTGACTTAAAACAGCAAAAATGTATTCTCTCACAATTCTGGAGGGCAGAAATCTGCCACCGAGGTATTGGCAGAGCTACAATCCCACTGAGGGTCCTAGGGAGGATCCCTCCTGGCTTCTTCCAGCTGCTGGTGACCCCATTTGCTCCTCAGCTTACGGCAGCATCCCTCGAGTCTATGCCTCTGTTCCCATAAGGCCTTCTCCTCTGGTCTCTGTGTCTTCTCATTTCCTCTTCAAGGACACCAGCCACTGGGTTTAAGGCCCACCCTAAAACTAGGTCATCTCATCTCAAGATCTTTAACTTAATTACACCTGCAGTGACCTCGTTTCTCCAATAAGGTCACTCTCTGATTCCAGGTGGACTTGAATTTCGGGGAGACGTTACTCAATCCATTACTCAATCCAGTTTACTCTTTCTCCGTCTCTCTTTTCCTGCTCCTCTTGACTAAGGCAAAAGATATCCAAACTTTAAGTAGAGGTTGGCTCATTTTCAATACTCTGATAATCTGAGAGTGGCCGGCAGCCAGTGCAGAGTCCCCGTCACGGAGACTGAAATTTGAAATCGTGCTATAAGCTTCTTGAGCCACTCTCAGAGAAAACTTACCGCCAACAAAACGTCCCACAAAATGGTGATGCAAAATCAATGAAGATCTTGATCAAAGATTCTTGGTAGCTTCCCAAAGATAGGCAGATCCTTAACGTGCTGTGAGATCTTAGCCAAAAGTCTCAAAGTCTTCATCTATAAAATGATGGTGGCAATGTCATCTGTTATTGGCGTTGGGTGAATTAAATCAGAAAATGCATTTGGAGTGTTTGGTGCATTACTTGGAATATAGTGAATGCTTAATAAAGGATGACTGAAAATCTTAAGAACTGAGAACAGACTTCAGCACAACATGTAAGATGAACATGACCGGGGATGTAAGTGATTCTTGAAAAAGATGGCATGAAATAAGCCTGTATCAGGGCCCAGGAAGAGAAGCAGACATAGTCGGATCTTATCAGAATGACAGGGCACCAGAATCAGTGTCCCAGCAGGCAGGAAAAGCACACTTAAACTAGGGAAACCTAAGGAAAGGCTTAATAAAGCCACCAGGTACAAAGGTGTGGGGAAACCACCAGGGTTGTGTGGTAACAGGGAGAGGGAGGGTGGGGGAACCGCTGTTACATCCCTGGGACCAAAGGGATGGGAGGGAGGAAGTGAGCGAAGGGATTCGGAAGGAGAGACTCTCTAGGGAAGGTGCCTCTCTCACGCTGCAGGACGTGGTCAAGGGAATAAAGCTGAGATTTTACTGTCCTTCCTCCTTGCAGTCCCCTGCTGGGGCTCCCCTTTGTTGAGTTAACTTTGAAATCATAGAGCAAGGGAGCTTCTTGATCCCTAGGGATATGAGTGTGGTCAACACAGCCCCCAAGAAAGCAAGCTTCCTAGGGCAGAAAACGAGGTACAGATGCTGGGAGAACCTTGGGGAGGAACCTGGAAAGATACCACCTCTGGCACTTGATCGTTTGGTTGTCAGATTGTGGAACATTCTCTTCTGTAGGTGGTGCTGCTCTTGCAAGACAAGCAGCCTGTGGCTCAGCACCACCTGCCATGACTGCACATGGGCACAGCTTCTAGCAACACCCACCAAGCTTCCACTGAGGAACTTACCGCATTTGCCAGCTTTGGCAAAGGATAAGAGGATGTTGTGGAAAGTAGCATACTCTGTGGCTGTTTTAGGTATGGCTGCAGACACTGCCACATCCCGAGGCAGATCGCCCTGAGCAATTCTAGTAAGACACAACTGCCGGGCTACTGTCTGGTGAATAATCAAAATTGCCTGTTGCCAGGGGATGTGACCCATATGACTCTTCCTGGAGAGCAGCAATCAAGACTGAAGTATTAGTTCCTGGAGCTGCAGGAGCCCTTCAGAGTGGCATCTGTCCTCACCAGTTGGCATCCAGCAGCACTGGTTCACTTCAGCCTGTAATCCTCTTCACCCCCATTTACCTATAAGACTCCTCCTCCCTCTTCACTTACCTCTCCCTCTTTCCCTTCCCCTTTCCCTCCCTCCTTTTTTCTTCCCTTCTTCTCTCTCCCTCTTTCTCTGCCTCCCTTTCTCCTTCCCTCTCTCTCCTCCCTCCCTTCTTCTCTTTTTTCTCTCCTTCCTCCTTCGCTCTCTCCCTGTCTCCTTCCTCCCTCCCTCTCCATCTCTCTCTCATTCCTGCTTGGACATCAGGTTCAGAGGGCCGAGCTATTCACACTCCTCGCTTCTTGGCACATTTTCAGTGTGGCTTCATGCAAGGGCTCTCACTTGTTCTGTCCTTTAATTTCCTTTTATAACAGCAACAACAATTACCCAAGGCTTCCAGGGTGGCTGTCAGGCCAGATGCTGTTGTGAGGGTTTAGGTACACTCGCTGTTTGCTACCCACTTACCCCTGTTGAGATGGATTCCACCATGGCCTCCAGCTGGAGGAGCTTGATGAGTGGAGTGTGGTGTCAGGGCCAAGCCCAGGCGGTCTGCTCCTTTGACCTGGGCTCTGCACTAACCTCCTTCTCCTCCCCTTGGGTTTAATAGATATCATTTTGTTATGTGTTCCTACACATAAGATATCATTGCTTTGTAGTAATTTAAAAAACAGGCATGAAACTATTGTAAATCTCTCTGTCTCTTATTTTCTTTAAGCCAGCGCTTCTATACACGGCCAACCACTTCTGGGTTCCCCCAGAGGAAATCATTTCACCCATCCTTTCTTCCAGCAGTGGACGCAGGTTGCTTCCAGCTCTCTGTCCTACAAATGAAGTTGTGACAAATATTCTCAAACGTGTCTCCACAAGGGGCCGTGTGGACATTTCTAGGCCTGGAATCAGAAATGCCAGGCCCTGGGGCACTGAGGCCTAATTGGTGAGCTGGGCCCGACTGTGCCTGGCCTCCCCTCCCACCAGTGGGCACAGTTCCAGTGTCCCTCCATTCCTGCCAGTGCCTGGCATCAGCTGCTGAATTTGTGCCAGGCTAATAGGTGTAAAGTGATTTTTCATATTAATTTGCATTTCTCTGACTATTAATGATGGCCAGTATATCCCCCCATGTGGGCCGCCTTTCATCTGGCTGCATTTCAGTAAACCACTTCTCATTTTACTATGGGGCTGCTGGAATTTTCTTGTTGCTTTGCAGGGGTTTTTGGTTCTACACTTTTGTTTTTTATCTTGTAGATTTGTGGGTCATGGATTAATTTTTGTCAATGGGGTGACCTTTTATAACAAAACTCCTTCATTTTCATACAGTCAAATTTACTAATATTTCTGTACATTGAAAGTTTGAAGAAGTCCTACCATATCTGTCAATCATAAAGAGATTCTCTTACATCCTCACCGCTTTACCTTCCTCAGGTGGGTATTGCATTCACCTGGAGCGCATGACGATTTCTGCGTTAGGTGGATTCAGCCATATTTAGATTGGTTCACTAATGGTCTCTCCAGTACTATGTACTAACCCGTGTCCTTTTCTCCTGATTGAGTTTTGTTCCAGTTCACCCTGTGTTAAATCCCTTTCAGACACAGGTTTCACTCTGTACTCTCTATTTTGTCTCCTTGATGTGGTTTCTACTTTGTGCAGTTTGCGTGCTGTCTTTTCATTACCGTAATTCTGAGGTGTGCCTTTATGCCTAGCAGAACAAACCTATTTTAATTTGCTTTTTTTTTCTTGTTGTTTTTCTTTTTGAGACAGGGCCTTGCTCTGTCCCCAAGACTGGAGCACAGTGGTGCAATCACAGCTCACTACAGCCTTGATCTCTGAAGCTCAAGGGCTCTTTCTCACCTCAGCCTTCCAAGTAGCTGGGACCACAGGCATGTGCTACCATGCCTGGCTAATTTTTTTTTTTTTTTGATGGTACAGATATTTTATTTTCTCAGAGCAGAGGTTGGGCCTAGGCCATGGCTGCCCCCATAGCTCCCCTCTTGTCAAGAGATGCGAAGCTCACTTCTGGGGCACACCTATCCAGGGGGAGGTACAAGCAAAGGCCACTGTGTAAGGAGGCAAAGCTCACCCTTACTGTCTGAAGGATCTCCAACAAGCATATTCTAGAGAGATCTCTGACAGGGAGCTTTCTACAAGGTCCCACTGGAGCTGAGGCTTGAGGCGAGGTCCAAGTGCAGGCTTCCCTCCCGCCACAGCCTGCGAGCCTTCCTGGGACAGCAGCCGTTGTGCAGGATGGGTGTGTTGTCCGTGACTGAGATCACTTCCAGGCCCCCATGGTCAGTCCGCTGATCGCAGACAAGTGTCCTGGCCCCAGGCCTTTCACCACAACTTGGATGTGGGTCATACCCTTTCGTAGAGCTTTCGCCACTGCAGCTATGCCTGCTGTCTGTGCTGCAATGCTGGTTGCCTTCTTGGCATTCCAAAATCCCTCTGTGCCACAGGAAGCACGGGCAAGGGGCTGGTAACTGGCAGAGACTCCCTGGATCTGTGTGTTGTTGTAGGATGCTTTAATGTGTGCGACTGGGATCTCCTCACACTTCTTTCCTGTCCACCTCAGAGAGCTCTCCTCTCCCGGAATGGGAGGGTAGATGCTGGGACTCCTTTTTAGAACCAGCAAGCACTGTTGATACTGTGAAACATCCTATTTTTTCCATATTAGAGACCAGATATTTTTCTAACTGTTCATGATTCACATCTCTTCCTGCATGTACCTGAGGGGCAGTGCCATTGTTTGGGGGCTTGGGTGGCTTTCAAAGGGCAAAATGCGATGGCAGAGGGAGGAACAGGAGGGCAGATGCTTTTGTCCTGGGATTTAAAGCACTCCTGATGGAATGAAAGCAAACTGAACCACGGAAAGCTCGAACCACGTGGCGAGTGGAGGCGGACAGCACTGCGATGCATGATGTTTATTGGTGAGTCTGGGAGCTGCCACCTTCTCTTCAGCTTCCTGCTCTCCTGCAGCATCTTGCAGCTGCTGGGCGCCTGTGTGGATGGTCCAGGCCAGCATCCTGGCCACAACCCTGGTTGTCTGGGGCCAAGTCCAAAGGAGCTACGACCCTGTGTTTCTTACCGCCTGGCTAATTTTTGTATATATTGGAGATGGGGTTTCACCATTTTGTCCAGGCTGATCTTGAACTCCTGGGCTTAAGTTATCCACCAGGCTTGGCCTCCCAAAGTGCTGGGATTATAGGCGTGAGTCACTGCACCCGATCTCACTTGGCTTTTTCAAAGTTGACCTAGCTCTTTTTTTTTGGAGACAGGGTCTGGCTCTGTTGCCCAGGCTGGAGTGCAGTGGCATGATCTCGGCTCATTGCAACCTCTGCCTCCTGGGTTCAAGCGATTCTCTGGCTCAGCCTCCTGAGTAGCTGGCACACACCACTGCATCAGGCTAATTTTTGGATTTTTAGTTGAGGTGGGGTTTCACCATGTTGGCCAGGCTGGTCTCAAACTCCTGAGCTTAAGTCATCCACCAGGCTTGGCCTCCCGAAGTGCTGGGATTACAGGCGTGAGCCACCATGCCTGGCCCAACCTAGCTCTTCATAGACCTTTCTTCTTCCATGTTAAAATTAAAATAAGTCTACTGAGTTTCTCAAAACACCCACCTGTAATTTCATGGCAACTGGATTGCATTTATAGCTTAATGTAGGGAGGATGACATCTTTATTCTGTTGTTTATCCATCTAAGCGGCATCTTTCTTGGATTCCTGACATCTTTGCACCTATTAACAAGGGTCTAGAATGTACCCTGAGTGCTTGAAGTAAAGCATTCCCATGCCTAGTGGGGAGCACACCTCCCCCAGTCTCCTACCTGCCACCAAGAAGGGTTTCAATGAGGCTCTGGAGAGAGGCTTGGCGGCTGGGGGAAGGCTTCCCTCGGCAGGTGTTTGAGGGAATCCTGATCCCCTCCTGGGTCCCAGCACCCAGTGTCAACACACACTGGCTCTGTGTCCACCATGACTCGCCTCTGCGTGCCTCCCACCCACATGTGTGTCAGTTACCACGGATGCCCTGGAATTCGCTGGTTGTTCCTCATTGCCTCCTTCCAGATCCCCACAGGTGTTCGAGTATCCCGATATCCTCTGCATTTCTCATTCCTGCCCAAACCCTTGGGCTCTTCCACTGCTCCTTCTAGAACACACCCTGTGGGACCTAGAGGTGGTGCAGGGGTCCCTCCTGCTGCTTCTCTTTCCTTCTGGACCCCTCTAAATGCCTCAGCTTTGCCTCATCTTGTCAGATGGCATCTCCCTCTCCCACTGGCTGCAGCCATCTGCTGACTGCTCACTTCTCAGTGACTGGGGCTCCTGGTTCTGTCACTCTCTCCATCGCCACTCCAGCCTTAATTCTGCATGATTGTGGTCCATGTGCTTGATTCTTCCAACAAGGAACTTTCCAGTTCCCCGAATCTCTCTCTCCCAATGATTTTATTACTCTTGCTTGCTCAGGCTGAGGCCCTGATGGACTGCAATTTGCCGACTGCAATTTGCCATGTGCTCCTTGCGCATGCCCATTTAATAGAATGGGGCTAGAGAAAAAGACAGCTGCACTCACTGGTCCCACTTACACGAATGACTGAAAACATCTGGTGGCATCTGCACTCTCCTGCAAGTCTGCAGTGCTCTTGTCCCGGTGCACTGGCTTTTCCGTTCTAGGTGAAGATGCCAAGAGGTTCCCGTCTTCTCGGATTCCCACCATGTCCTGTTCCTCCTCCCTCTCAGCTGGTGATCTTGCTTCCTTCTTCACTAAAGACATGGAAGAGAACGTTTCCAAACTCCCACTGCACCTACCCACCTGCCTGCATCTGCCTCTATAGCCTCCACGTTCTCTTCTGCTGCAATAGAGATGAACTGCCCAAGCTCCTAGAGTGGGACAATTCTCCTGCTTGTGCCTAGGACCTGTCCCCTGTCACCTATTGAAAGGTGTGCTGCTGTGTGAGCCTCCCCTCCCTCACCTACATCATCATTTCTATCTTTTTCCTGGATCCTATGTGTAGAAACATGCTTTTATTTCTTCCACCTTAAAAGCACTTATTCTGTTGGTCCCACTCTCCTTAGCTATTGCCCATTTCTCTGTCCCGTTTACAGCAAACCTCTGATAGAATTGTCCATACTTCCGGTCCCTAGTTCCTCTGCTCTTGTTCTATTTCAGGAAAGAATTTTTTTTTGTTTTAGAATAATCTTGGATTTATGGAAATGTTGCAAAGGTGATATTCTAATTTGAAATTACTGTTATCAGCTTTTCTCACCCCTGTCCCCAAACTGCTCTAGGCATTGTCATCGATAAGTTCCCTTTTACCGAGCTGCAGTGATGAAACCTCAGCCTTCAGCTTCCTGAAGCCAACGGCAGTGCATGTCACAACTCACTCTCCTTCCTCTGCTTCTTCTTGGCCTTTTGTGGTCTCCCCTCCAGGTTTCCCTCCTGCCTCTCCAGCTGCTTTCTATTTTTTTTTCTTCGCTGATTTCTCCTCTCCTGCCTGGGTCCTGGGACCTCTTTTCTTCTGTCTGCACCTGTTCCCTCTTCCAAGCTCATGGCTGTGGAGTCGGGAGGTGGAGGTTGCAGTGAGCTCACGACTCACACATTTGTATCTCCCTTCACTTCCCACCTGGACTCCAGATGCCTTGGTCCAGCTGGTGGCCCATCCTCTTTGCTGGGATGGCTGCCATGTCCAGGACGGAACCTGCGGTCTCCACTTCAGTGGCAGCTCTACTCTTCTAGCTGCTCAACCCCAAAAAACTGAGAGTCCTCCTGGACGCCTCTCTTTTTCTCATGCCTTATAGCGAATCAATCAGGAAATGCTGTCGAGTCGCCCTCCAAAACACTTCCAGAATCTTCCCGTCTTCCCTGCTGCTTCTGTGGTCCAAGCCTCTTTGCTCTTCCTAGATATTTTCAGTATCTACTCATTGCTTTCCAATCTTCCATCTATCTGGAATGACTTTTTTTTTTTTAAGTTGAAGTCTCTCTCTGTTGCCCAGGCTAGAGCACTCCAGATCGACTCAGATCTCCTCCCTTCACAGAGCAATGTGCTTTCAAAGGTGTGCTGTAACCAGCTTGTAACAGACTGTGGCAGCAGGTTGTTAGACTTTCAGGAATTTTGCAAGACAGTTGTTAAGTCATTGGTAGCCTGAAATAGGATATGGAGGAAATGTTTACACCACAGTAATTGGCAAATGCTCCAAGTTTGTATCTTTTCCCCCTTTTCTCTAACAGATGACATAGCAGCACACAATCATGCTTAATTAAACAACTGCACCAGCATTCTAGCTGATCTCCTTTCCTGGGGGAACTCAGAAGAGCCCTATAGTCCGATAGTCTTTATTGCTAAAGCTTGTCTCAAAGCCATAGCTGGTCTTCTCCCTCCACTCTTAAACATTCTGTACTCCCCTGCCCTTGGCTGAGTAGCACTTCCTGTCTAAGTGGTTGACCTAATGGGGGTGACCTGGACCCTCATCCCTAAGGAATCTGAACACCTGGCTACCATGTTAACATCAAACTACACTTGGACATTTGTTGCCAAGATTGGGCACAGGTGTAACAAAATACATGCAGGAGATCACCTGGTGCCAAGGTGATTTTCCCTGCTACCACTCGTGATTACAGCCCTACCCACCCCAAGGAGCAGGGTCAGTGGCCCCTGTTGAAGGGGGAATACTTTCCTGTCTGGTTCGTCTCTTGGTACAAGAAGCTTAAAGAGAGTGGGCCAAAACCATAATGGGACTCTTCCTGTGTGCCCTGAAAGAAGTTTTCCTTCTCTGTCAACTAGGACCTTATACCCACAGCACCTAGAGTGTGGGCACGAGAAGCACAAATTTCCTAAGCAGATGGCTGAGAGTAATGATGAGCAGGGCCACTCCATCCTTCCCCTTTTGTTCTTGTGACCATTTATTAGAGACAAACCACCATATGATGTCCTTCTCGAAGGGTTCAGGCGGCTTCCTGGAGGATGGTGGTTCATCTTTGCAGCTTATCACCTCCAAGCTGATGCCTCACTTGCATCTTCAAAAGGTGATTCCAAGCCTTCATTAAAGTAGCAGCTTCCATGTGTTTCATTATATAATAGGACTAAGGGATTGCATGCTCAGATATACACTGCTACACTTCTTTTATTGTAAAGTGCGTCTCTTGACTCAGTGCAATGTTATGTAGGCTGCCTAGTTGGTGGATAAAAAAGGTGTGTGTGTGTGTGTGTGTGTGTGTGTGTGTGTGTGTATGTGTTTGTGGTTTTATAAATTTTACCAGATTGTGATGCCAGCTGAGGTTTCTAGGCATGAAAAGCAAAACCATACCCCAAAAATGTGTTGGTTCCCATTAAGATGCATTGCTGCCTCAGAAAGGGGTCTGACGTAATTAACTCACAAAGACATGTCTTGCTAGTCTTCTCCAGGGATGACGGTGTCTTGGAGGCTCAGGGGTAGTCTCCTTTGCTTGCAAATTGGACATTGGATAGTAGCATAGTTAGATCAGCTGGTGAATAGGAGCCCATGCTGTTGGATGCATGCGTAACCTCCACCCTTGCCATTACAGCTCCTTTGTTCAGGAGCCTGCTAGTGTGGCTGGTGACAGAGGCTGGCTATAGTAACTGGCCAGGTCATTCTGCCCACTTGGTTGATTAGTGCGTTTTCCATGGTGGATTCTCTCCCTAGGGTATTGACATGCGATTGAAAGATCTCCCCATGTCCATTCACTTGCTTCTTTCAAATTCTTTTTTCCAGGTGAATCGAGCAGCTAAGACATTTGGCATTGAGTCTAGGTTTAGGCTTATTTTGGGTCATTCATCTCTGTCATTTGCTTGGAATGTACTGTTATTTTCAGTTGATCTAAATATTGAAACATTTACCAAAAATCATTTTAAAATTTAAAAGAGGAAATGGGGATTTCCACAGTTAGGTTTCTTTTCCTGGCTGTGTGTGCTACGCTTATGAGAAAGAACTAGAGACTTAACTGATGGCAAGTTAAAAATGGGACAAAACCTAAGGCAATGGAAATGCTTGGGCCACATTGATAGAAAAGTGGTGTCATGCTGTTTCCGTCATTTCCTGTGGTGTGCCGACAGCACTTAGACTGTGTGTCCATTTATATGGGTCATGTATCTTCAGAAGGGATGTCCGGATTAGACCAAGCCAAGAGATGAAAACTACCATCTCACGGGACCAGTTACAAGGAATGAGAAAAGTTCAACTGTGGAGGAGAGAAATTTGGGGTGAACTTGTTGCCAGAATATAGTGATGCGTTCGTGCTGGCCCATGAACCAACTGCATCCATACCTGTGGAGAAAATTCTAAAAAATGCTGATTTCCAGGACAAAACCTAAGATGGCGCCCATCTCTAAGAATGTATTACAAGATAAGGGAGTTGTGTTTTTACAGGCTACCATGCAGAATCAAGTGCAATCCCAGGGAGCATGTCACAGTCCACTTGGGCTGCTGTAACAAGAACAGAACACCATGACTGGGGCGGCTTGTGTACAACAGACATTTACTTCTCACGGTTCTAGAAGCTGAGAAGTCCGAGATCAAGGTGCTGGCAAAGGTGCCTGCTTCCTGTGCATAAAAGGCACCTTCTCCCCTGTGTCCTCACATGATGGAAGGAGCAAGGCAGCTTCCTGGGGCCTCTTTAAAGAGGACACTAATCTCATTTGTGCGATCTCCCTCCACATGATACCAATGACCTCCCAAAGGTCACACCTCCTCATGACATCACAGTGGCAGTTAGGATTTTTCAACACATGAACTGAGGAAGAGGGATATAAACAGTCACAACACAGCGGAACACTACCGCAGAAGAATAAACTGGGACCCGCATGGAACAGGTGTAGGGGTAGAGTGGTTCAAGTGAAAAAACCCAAACCAAGCAAATAACCAGGTCTAGCCATAAGTGGAACAGGCTTCCTCCTGCTGTTGAAAACTCTGTGTCATTAGAAGTATTTAGGCAAAGTCTGGGTTTCGGATATTCCATGAAAGAGAATTCCAGCTTTGGGAGAGAAGTTAATTTGGAAAGGCTCAAAGGTTCTTTGATTTATTCAACATATATTTGCTGAGCGCAAACTATATGGCGAAAGTTATAGGGCTGAAGAAGACAAAGTCCCTGCCCTCTAGGAGCTCACATTCTGATAGAATGATTTCAACAAAGTCCAGACTTAAAGCAGCAGAAGGAGAATCTTAAGGGACGTAATTACTTCGGGAAAAATTTGACTTAGAAATAAATGTATTCCTATGTTCCCAGCAAAAAGTTAACTGCAAAGAAGAGAAATAGGAAAAATTTATTTTAAGTGTGAATTTAGGCATTGGAAAATAGGCAGTATATGAAGTGTTATCAAGTATTCTGAATATACACAGACACACACACACACACACAAATTTAGCATTGTTATATTTAACAGAATGAACTCATGGTGCTTAATTAGCCCACAAGCGGAAGAGATTAACAGTTTGGCAGGTTGGCAGTCCTAGAAGGGAAACCCATGAGCGCATTTCCTCTCCTACTCACTGGCCTTGGAAAGGTGTTGTGCGGGCAGTTAAGCTTTTGAGAAAAGGATGCTGACTCAGGAAGGTTTCTGAGCGTTCCTTGAGCTTCAGTAAGAGGAAATGTAAATTTGAACATTCCCTCGATTCCATGATTAGCTTAGAAGTCATTATAAGAATAAGTCATTCAATGTATTCACACTCTATGGTTTAAATAAGTAGCTTAGGGCTCCAAAGAGTTCTTTGGTATTCTTTTTGAATTTAATATCAACTTTTAAGAACTTAAAAAATACACAGATTAGGACTTCTATTTTTAGCAATGATGTAATCCACATACCCTGAAACTGTTTTTTTTTTTTTAATGACAAAACTATTGTTTTTCTATAGAAAACAACAAAAACTTGAAATACTTGATAAAAATGTGAGGTTCCACTTGCAAGAAAGTGAGGGACACTTTGAGGCCAAAACAGACAGGACTTAAGAAGCAGAGCAGTCAGAGACGAATGCTGTTGTTAATTGCCTTGGGAGATTTGCTCATCTTTCTAACGAAGGGATTTAGATTTTAATATCCACGCTGGGAAAGGCGCATCATGTTGGCCTTCTCATGGTAAGAACCTGGAGCTGACAACATTTATATAAGGTCAGAACCCACAGAGTGCTGCATCTTCTACAAAAGGACAGATTCGAAGAATGATCTGCCCATTAGGGCAGGTGGCACAGAAGCATATTTGCTGTGCTGTAACTCAGGCTTTGGGTGGGAAGAAAGGAATCTGTTCACCTGCCCTAAGGTAGGGGTGGGGCTTGCATTTGCTATACCTGCAGAGTCTAACAGTTACCAACCCGTCTAGCTGAGCAATGAGCCAACATGGTCTAGGCTGATAATTTCCCTGGGTGTCTAGCAGAAACAAACTGCTTTGTAGGGACACACTCTTAATTCAGACCACACAGCATAATTACAGGGAGAGCTCCGCTGAGATGAGCTGACAATTAGAAATGACAGAATCAATTAACCGTGCAGGCATGTCAGCACAGGACAGGATCTTCAAGAACTCAGGTGAAAGAATAGTTGTTATACACTATGAAATACTTATTTTAAAATAATTAAGGACATTAGAAAGAATGAAAAAAGAAAAAAAAAGATGCAAAAAAAGACCAGACCAGAAGAATTGCAAAATAATCAAATAGAACTTCTATAAATGAAGAAAGCTATTGAAATTAAAACCTAAACGGAACAAAGAGCCAAATAAATGAAATAAAAATTAGATGTGACGAAATTACCTAGAAGGGGTGTGTGTGTGTGTGTGTGTGTGTGTGTGTGTGTGTGAGAGAGAGAGAGAGAGAGAGAGAGAGAGAGAGAGAGAGAGAGAGAGGAGAGAGAGAATAAAAGGCAAGGTCAATAGAATGGAAGATAGAATGAGCGATCCCAACAGCTGTGTAACAGAATTTCCAGAGAGATAATAGAAGAAAAAGAGGCAATACTCAAAGAAATAATGGCTGAGTATTTTCTAATTTCCATGAAGGAAATGAAACCTTAGGTTTGATTTCCTAATGAGACCTAAGCAGCACAAATTTAAAAAAAGAAATTAGCATCTAGACACATAGCAATGAAACCAAAACCAAAATACCAAAACAAAGTTCCTATCTGAAAGTAACTGGGAGCAAAGTCACGTTAAATGCAAGAGAACACAGGATGTTTGGACACTGTTGGACTTCCCAACAGAAGCAATAAAAGTCAGAAGACAATAAAGTAATAATAAAAATAATAGCCGACCTTATTTAAGGAATTGTTGTGATCTAAATGCTTTACATTTATTATCTCATTTAATTTTTACAGTAACCTATAAGATGTGAGCTAATATTATTCTTATGTTTCCCACAAGAAAACTGAGGCACAGAGATTTTGAGTTATTTGCTAAGGTTGGGTAGCTCCTGATTGGCAAAGTCAGGATAGGATCCCATGGATTCTGAGCATGGAGCCTGTGTTTATAACTGTTATGCCAGACAAGAGCATTTTCAAATATCTGAGAGGAATTACTATCAATCTAGAATTCTAGAGCCAGCTAGCAATCATTGAAGAGTGAGTGCAAAATAAATGGAAAGTAGTAGACCCTCAATGAAAAAGATTACTAAAAATAAAATAAAATAAAACACGGACTATATAAAATAAAGTAAAGCAATGAAGACCAGTTATGGGCGATAAATGAGGTCAAATGCAATGCAGGACAGAATGCCATGTGACCTGGGGAAGGGTGACTGGAGTCCATATTGTGATGTTTTTGCATTGCACAGGAGGGTGAGAGAGACTGGACTAACTTAGGACTTTGTAAGTCACATATGCCTAGTCTAATTTTTAAAGAAAACTAGCAAAAGGATAGAAAGAGAAAATAATTTCCAAACTAATCTAGAGAAAAATGGGAACGGAGGAACGTTGATTTATCTGATAATTATTTTGATATACGTATTCAGAGTGGTATTGATTTTCTTTTTCTGGGATTTTCTTTTTGGGTGTGAATTTACACGTGACCTTCATGTTGGACGCCAATGAAGGACGCCAGCCTTCATTGAGTGCCTAGTCTATGCCTGGTGTTTTGCATTGTTATTGGAGTCAATCTTCACAGTAAGCCTGTAAAGGAATTAGTGTTATTCCCTGTTTACAGATAAATAAACTACTCAGAGAGTTTATTTAATTTGCTCACAATCATACAACTTTTGTAAGCCAGAAAATTACTTCAAAGTCAACTGCCTGACTCAAAGTCTAGAATATTTCTCCATTTTACTGGAATTTCCAAACCGTTGAGGAGCAGCTCTGGACTCTCAGTGTGCCCTCAGCTGAGGGAGTATCCTGGATAAAGAATCTCTGTGCTCGATTCTTGTGCAAATGTGGAAAGGCCCTTGTGAAATAGAAGGTGCAAATTCTTTTAAAATCAGGGTTTATCTTCTCAGGCAGCAGATGTTACTATGTGAAGGGATCCAGGACCTCTTTTTTTTTATGTGACGAGAAAAAAAGCAGGCAGTCTTCTCACTAAATACGTAAGAATCCCTGACCTTGGCTTTTCACCCAAGACCCACAAAAAACCCAGTGCACTTGTTCAGTAAGTGGTGCTTTCCACATGGCTCTGACTCTGCTGTCAGAAGGGCATGTCTCTACTCGGCTGCCTTCCTGAGAGATGCCAGATACTCTATCTGGTATGGCTTGGATTTGTGTCCCCAACCAAATCTTGTGTACACTTGTAATCTCCAGTGTTGGAGGTGGGTCCTGGTGGGAGGTGATTGGATCATGGGGCGGTTTTGAAACTGTCTTTGGAAAATTATAACTGAGGAAATTATGACAGTGAAAGAGATCAGGCCTAACTGACTAACTTGCTTCTAACCCTTAAGCTGTGCTTGTGCATTCCCGGGCATAGGCTGAACTAACTTTGGGGTGGAATTCAGTTGATGGTTTGATTCTGAAACAAAATTGGTAATGTCCCTTTTCCGAAAGACCCTCTTTTTGTCTACCAGTCTGCCTTTGCAGGACTAACATATTAGTTACAAGATTAGAAATTACAATTTAAGGGTTATGCAGCCTCTGGCTCCAAGAGTCTGAACATCCCCAAACTACTCCTGGGGATAACATCACTATTGTAAAACGTAAGATCAGTGCTTGAGATATTTTGCAGACCCTGCACTCAATGGATCAGCTGACACCACCCAGACCCGTAATCTGGCCCAACAAGATCTGCCATCACCGACCGCACCCAGGAAAAGAAGACATTAAGCAAACCTGACTTTGATCCGCTGTGATTCCACCTCCAGCCTGACCAATCAAATCAGCACTCCTCGCTTCCCGAGCCCCTACCTGACGAATTATCTTTAAAAACTCTGATTCCTGAATGCTCAGGGAGGCTGATTTAAGTAATAATAAAACTCTGGTCTCCTGCACAGCTGGCTCTGAGTGAATTACTCTTCCCCATCTTGATAAATTGGCTCTGTCTAGGCAGCGGGCAAGGTGAGCCCATTGGGCAGTTACAATTTTCTCATGAATGGTATAGTGCCATCGCCCTTGGTTGTGACAGTGGTGAGTTCTTGTAAGACCTGGTTATTCAAAAGTGTGTGGTAGCTCCCCTTTCTCTCTCTTCCACCTGCTCTGGTCATGTAAAATATGTGCCTGCTTCTTGCTCTCCTTCTGCTGTGACTGAAAGTTTCCTGAGGCCTCCCCAGAAGCTGTCAAGCTTCCTGTACAGGCAGGGAGCTGTGAGCCAATTAAACCTCTTTTCTTTATAAATTACCCAATCTTGGTATTTATTTATAGCAACGTGAGAATGGACTAAAAAACTGCCCTTTTCCCTTTAAACCCTGTATGCCATGACTGATCTTAAGATTTGAGTTAGCAATGAAGGATCAAAATACATCTCTGCCTATGGCTTCACATCTTCTGCTCTGGATTGCAGCCTCTCCTGCACTCATTCATTCATTCATCCAGCACTTTCTAAGGGCCACTGTGTGCCAGGCCTGTTTCTCAGTGAACCTGCACATAACCCTTAGGTCCAAGGCTGTCAGATGGGCTTGTCCAAGGTTATGAGCTTGTAAACAGAAGAGAATTGTCTTTAGATTCATTTTATAGGGCTCCTCCCACCTTATGGGTATTCATTTTATCTCTTCTCTGTCCTTGACAAATGTACGTGTTGTCTCAATAGATATGGTGCAATACTTCCTGCACTTTGTCAAGGGAGGAGGGCAGTTTGCTTTTCTGTAACTTTTTTTTTTCCCTGGAAACATTTGACCTGCTGTGTGCCTGGCCAAGCACTGCCATGGATGTCAGTCCTGGGACCAAGCAGGTGGGATTCCCAGACATTGCCAAGGGGAAGGACAGCTCAAGCTGGTTTCTTGGCCTGGCAGGATCATTACTCTGGGGATACTGGTGAGAGTACAGGCTCTGGAACTGGCTCTTGGGGGATCTGGAAGGACAGCAGGCTCAGCAGAGGGCAGCCTGAAGGCCTGTGTCCTAGGGAAGCAGGTTGGATGAATGAATTTGAATCAGAACAGAGCCGTGTAGCCTGAAGGCTGTCCAGGAAGTGAGGCGATCTGAGCAGAAATGGGCTCTACATGGCCTAGTTTTGCCAGTGCAGTCTGAGGTGCTGCCTGCTGCTTCTGTGTCCTGCATTACTGAGTGTCTGTGCTTTCTTTAACACGGAGTTGATTTTGAAAGCTGACTTAGCAATAAGCTCTTCTTTTTTTTACTGATGCTTTATAAATGATGACATAAATGCAACGTGGGCAGGTGGGCCTAGGGACAGTTACCTACCTCTCAGGAGGAGGTGAGAGACGTATTTGATGCTGCTGCCCCTGCTGGACACTTAGTATCCAGCCAGGGGGACAAGGTCTAGGCCAGGAGCTGTGAACAGATGCCTACACCACCAGCAGGTGGGAGTCCCTGGAAAAGTATGTGAGTGATGTCTATTGGAAATGTGTGTGGGTAGACGCGGGGCAGTCCTGCTGGGGGGCCTGTGGAGAGCAGTCAGGATGTTCTGGCTACGCTGGTTTTGTCATTTATTACATGGCGTTGGCAATGCAGGTGGTAACCTTTGATATGGTCACTTAGTAAAGCCAAACTTGAATGGCAAATTCTCCATCTGTAGGTAACTTTGTAGCTGATCACAGGGCAGGTCAAGAGTGTTCTGAAATGAGATGGTCTGTCACATGGGTGTGCTCACAGAATCATGGCCCTGCAAAGGTCCCCGTCTTCATCCCTGGAACCTGTGACTATGTTAGGTCACATGGAGAGGGAGATTGAAACTGCAGGTGACAATCGGTTGGGTAATCAATGAACATTAAATTAAGGAGGTAATCTTGGATTTTCCAGGTAGGCCAATTAGAATCCTGAGGGTCCTTAAAGGTAGAAGAGGGAGGCAGAAGAGAGAGGATGACAGTGTAGGGAGGACTCAGCTGGCTATCGCTGGATTTGAAGATGGAGGAGGGGGTCAAAGCCAAGCCATGAGGTGGTCTCCAGAAGCTGGAAATGGCAAGAAAACAAATTCTCCTGGAGAGCATCCAGAAGGGAAGGTAGCCTGCCGCTGTCTTGATTTTGGCAGAACCTGTCCACACTAGCACCTTGATCTCAGACTTCCAGCCTCCAGAACTGTGAGGAATAACTTTCTGTTTTTACAAGCCACCCAGTCTACGGTACTTCCTTATAGTAGCACAGATCAATAATCTAAGCTTCCAACTTAAGAAACTAAACAAATACATTTAGCCAAAAACAAAAAGAAAGAAAATATAGAGTATTCTCAAGTTTATTCGGAAAGGCTAAGGAACTATAATAGCCAAAACAATTGGCTTACACCTGTAATCCCAGCACTTTGGGAGGCAGAGGAGGGTAGATTGCATGAATCCAGGAGTTTGAGACCAGCCTGACAAATATGGTGAAACCTTGTCTCTACAAAAAATACAAAACTTAGCTGGGCACAGTGACATGTGCCTATAGTCTCAGCTGAGCCTGGGAGGTCGGGGCTGTAGTGAGCTGAGATCATGCCGTTGTACTCCAGTCTGGGTGACAGAGTGAGACACCATGTCAGGAAAAAAAAAAAGAATAAAGTAGGAAGAGCCACTCTATCCAATTTCAAGATTTATTTTATAGCTATAGTAATCAAGACAGTATGTTATTAGCAGAGGAGTAGACACATAGATCAATGGGAATAGAACAGATAACCCAGAAATAGACCCACACAAGTATGGCCTGTTGATATTTTTTAACTTTTAAGTTCAGGGGTACAAGTGCAGATTTGTTATGTAAGTACACTCGTGTTATGGAGTTTTGTTGTGTGGATGATTTTGGCACCCAGGTATTAAGCCTAGTACTGATGAGTCGTTTTTCCTGATCTCCTTCTCCCAACCTCCACTCTCTGAAAGGCCCCTCTATATGTCCATGTGTTCTCATCATTTAGCTCCCACTTTTAAGTGAGAACATTCAGCATCGGTTTTCTGTCCCTGTGTTAGGTTGCTAAGGATAATGGCCTCCAGCTCCATCCATGTTCCTGCAAACATGATGTCATTCTTTTTTATGGCTGCATGGTATCCCGTGGTGTATATGTACAAGAAAATGTGGCACATATGCACCGTGGCTTATTGATTTTGACAAAGGGGCACAAGTAATTCAATGAATGAAAGATTGTCATTTAGGTAAACAGCTTAGTTAAGTAATTGGACTTCCATAGGCATAAAAGTAAGGCTTGGTTTAAGACTCACACTTTATTTAAAAATTAGCTCATGGGCCGGGCGCGGTGGCTCAAGCCTGTAATCCCAGCACTTTGGGAGGCCGAGGCGGGTGGATCACGAGGTCAACAGATCGAGACCATCCTGGTCAACATGGTGAAACCCCGCCTCTACTAAAGTTACAAAAAATTAGCTGGGCCCGGTGGCGCGTGCCTGTAATCCCAGCTACTCGGGAGGCTGAGGCAGGAGAATTG
>CM052665.1:52911384-52926278 GCA_028533165.1 Leontopithecus rosalia
GGTGGATCACGAGGTCAACAGATCGAGACCATCCTGGTCAACATGGTGAAACCCCGCCTCTACTAAAGTTACAAAAAATTAGCTGGGCCCGGTGGCGCGTGCCTGTAATCCCAGCTACTCGGGAGGCTGAGGCAGGAGAATTGCCTGAACCCAGGAGGCGGAGGTTGCGGTGAGCCGAGATCGCGCCATTGCACTCCAGCCTGGGTAACGAGAGCGAAACTCTGTCTCAAAACAAAACAAAACAAAACAAAACAAAAAATTAGCTCAAAATGGATTGTGGCTTTAAATGTAAAATTTAAAACTATAAAACATTTAGAAAGAAACACAGGAGAAAATCTTTGAAATCCAGGGCTAGGCAGAGTATTCTTGGACTTGACACCAAAGGCAGAATCCATAAATGGAAATATTGATAAACTGGACTTTGTACAAATTAAAAACTTTCCCTCAGTGAAAGAACCTATGAAGAGGATAAAAAGAGAAGCCACACACGGGGAGAGAGTATTTTAAAGCCACATATCTGACAAATAACTGGTGTACATAAAGTTAAAATCCTGGTATGTTATTTATGTGTACATACATATACATGTTTATATAAAGAAAAACACAACAGTAACAATATAAGCAACTGAATTAGAACTGGACCAATGACATAAAGAGACATTTCATGAAGCGGACATACAGATGGTAAATAAACATACGGAAAGGTGCTCATTACCTTTCTGGAAATTCACAGTAGGCTATCACAACATGCCTATCACAATGGCCAAAATAAAATACTACCACCAAATGCCTACAATGACATGGGGACAAGGGGTCACTCATGTGTTATTGTGGGAATGTATAAAATGATGCAGACACTCTAGAAAACAGTTGTAAGAATTAATCCCTCATATAGAAATATCATTTATTCAAATTCAGTTTATGATTTGTTTTTTTGAGACAGGAGTCTCGTGCTGTTGCTCAGGCTAGAGTGCACAGGCGCAATCACGGCCCACTGTAGCCTTGACCTCCTGGGCTCAAGCGATCCTCCCACCTCAGCCCCCGAGTAGACGGGACCATGGGCATGAGCACTACACAGTTAATTTTTTTGATTATTTTCCCCTGTAGAGATGACGTCTTACTATATTGCCCAGGCTGGTCTCAAACTCCTGGGTTCAGGTGATCCTCCTGCTTTGGCCTCCCAAAGTGTTGGGATAACAGGCATGAGCTGGCACACCTGGCCCAAATTCAATTCAGTTGAACACATTTTTGTAATCTTAAAACGTATAACAGCCATGTTAGTTCAAGACCAGGCAAAATTAATATAGGAAATTAAAAAGTTCAGATTAACTAAGCTTTCTGTGAGGTAGTAAATCAAATGTACATAAATTAGACTATTATACTACTATCATTTTTATCCTATTATTAAATCAAAGAACAGGCAGATTATCTAAGTGGCGAATTTTTTTTGAGATGGAGTCTTGCTGTATTGCCCAGGCTGGAGTACAGTGGTGAGGTCACTACTCACTGCAGCCTTGCACTCCTGTGCCTGACAGATCCGCCTATCCCAGCATCCGAGTAGCTGCGACTACAGGCACATGCCACCTTGCCTGGCTAATTTTTTGTAGAGACAAGTTCTCACTATATTGCCTAATCTGGCATTGAACTCCTGGCCTCAAGTGATCCTTCCTCCTTGGCCTTCCAAAGTGCTGGGATCACAGGTGTAAGCCACCATATCTGGCCTCAAAATGGTCTAATTTAGAATGATTCATCTTTGTTTTTTGAGATGAAGTTTCACTCTTGTTGCCCAGGTTGGAGTGCAATGGTGTAATCTTGGCTCACTGCAACCTCCGCCTCCTGGGTTCAAGTGATTCTCCTGCCTCAGCCTCCCAAGTAGCTAGGATTACAGGTGCTTGCCACCACAACCGGCTAAGTTTTTATATTTTAAGTAGAGATGGGATTTCACTGTTTTGGCCAGGCTGGTCTCTAACTCCTGATCTTCAGGTGATCCACCTGCCTTGGCCTCCCAAAGTGTTGAGATTACAGGCATGAGCCACCATGCCCAGACAGATTCATCTTGATTAAACATTGTTTAATTGTTTGAGAAATTTCTGTCTATATGGATATGTGTGTGTAAGTCTCTCTGTTTAAATTGCTAGCAGTGGTGATTCAGCTGTGTCCCTTCTTATGACCCAAATATGATTAGCCAAGGCTATAAACCAACTCTAGCTAAATCTTCCTTTATGCTTTCAGAACATCAGTCTCAATAAGAATGTCTTACTTAAAAGAATCAAAACATTTGAAGCATTAGGAGTTCATTTTTTTCCGTTTAAAATTTATGTAAGTGCTTACAAGTCTGTATAAAGCTTTTATCACAAGAAACTTTTATTATTTTTCTTCCATTTAGTGTTAACTCTACCTATTGGAACTAGATAAATCTACAGTTTGTAGATAATGGCCAGTGAAGAATTGACATAGTTTCTTAAGGAGTGGTGCTGGTGGCATTAACAATTTCAAGCTCAGCCATCCTAGGCTGAGCACATCAGGTACATGGAAGAATTTCCCTCTGCAGATTCCACCTTGGAAAGGTGGCCATTGTCCATCTTCTGACATATCACAGACAAACCAGGAACAAACCAAGACTGGAACCTCAAAAGACAAAACTCTATAGTGGGTGCAACGTACACCGCTCGGGTGATGGGCGCACCCAGATCTCACAGATCACCACTGAAGAGCTTACTCATGTAAACAAACACCACCTGTTCCTCAATAATCAAGGGGAATACAAAATTAAAAACTAATAAAATGGAGTCTCACAGGAGACTGCTGATCAGAGTCACACAACAAGGCATGAGCTATGTATGGTGTTTGGACAGCTTAGCGTCAACACAGCAAATTGTAGTTTCAGTGAGAAATCCGTGAGCACTCTGAGCTCAGGTGCCTATGCAAGGCACCCAGGCTGCAGGAAAGTTGGAAGACCAAGCTCAGCTCTTGAGGGCTCCAGGAGCTGTGCTTTTCTGCTTTACATGTCCTGGCTGGGCAATCTCAGTGGACTCACCAGACCGTCCAAGAATAAAACAAAGACCACCAGTGCTAAATAATACAGTTATCTTTATCATTTTGACAGAGAAAGGAATATATGCCAGTGAAGACATTTATTGAGTGGTGTAATGATTAACTTTATGTGTCTACTTGGCTAGGCCATTCTTTGCTCTAACAATATAAAGATAGCTTTGAGACATCATTAACATTTAGGTCAATAGATTTAGAGTTAAGCAAACTCCATAATGTGGGTGGGCCGCCTTCAATCAAGGCCAAAATACTGGCCTCCCTGTGCAAGAAGCAATTCTGCTGCCAGATTGCTTTTATTTTTTTATTTTTGTTTTTTCTCTTGAGACAGGGTCTTGCTCTGTCACCTAGGCTGGAGTGCAGTGGTGTGATCATGGCTTACTGGAGCCTCAACCTCTTGGACTCAAGCAATCCTCCCATGTCAGCCTCTTGAGTAGCTGGGATTATGGGCATGTGCCTCTGTGCCCAGCTAGTTTTTATTTTTAGTTTTGTAGAGATAGGGTCTTGCTATGTTACCCAGGCTGGTATTAAACTCCTGAGCTCAAGTGATCTTTCCACCTTAGCCTTCCAAAGTGCTGGAATTACAAGCATGAGCCACCAAGCCTGGCCCAGACTGCCTTTCAATGCAAACTTTCCCTGGGTCTTTACACTTGATGGCTAGCCCTGCAGATTTTGGACTTGCCAGCCCCCAAAATTGTGTGAGTCAATCCTTAAAATTTGTGTCTCTCATTCCCCTCACATCCTATTTTTTCCGTTTCCCTGGAGGACTCTGGGTAATAAAACTAGTTTGCTGAATAGAAAATTCTGGGGTTTAAACTGCTAGTATGGGGAATTTCACAGTGAATATGCTAATTAAGCATTGACTTTTGTCTTTTAGACAGGATGAAATGATTCCATGGGTTTATATGCAGTCTGTCAAAATAATTCCCATTGCTCATTGTTCAGGAAATTGTCTTCCATGAAGTCCAGTGGGTTCTGACATCCCAGGTCCCAGATGCTCGTACTGCAGCTGGTTGGAGCCAGCTGAGATAAAGCACAACATCCATTTTGATAATGACTTGGCAAGTGCTGCTGTAAGTGGGAAGATTTTATTTCCTCTAATTTTCCACCAAGATTTTCTAACTAATGTATACCAGCATACCGGTATTCTCAATAAAAATTGTGTTTTCTTTTTCCTTTAAGATTCAATAGCCATAAATTGCCACACCAGGGAAATAAGGTGAGAGCAAAAGGAAGGCAAGAAGAAATGAAATAACTGGCCGGGCGCGGTGGCTCACGCCTGTAATCCCAGCACTTTGGGAGGCCGAGGCGGGTGGATCACGAGGTCAAGAGATCGAGACCATCCTGGTCAACATGGTGAAACCCCGTCTCTACTAAAAATACAAAAAATTAGCTGGGCATGGTGGCACGTGCCTGTAATCCCAGCTACTCAGGAGGCTGAGGCAGGAGAATGGCCTGAACCCAGGAGGCGGAGGTTGCGGTGAGCCGAGATCGCGCCATTGCACTCCAGCTTGGGTAACAAGAGCGAAACTCCGTCTCAAAAAAAAAAAAAAAAAAAAAAGAGAGAAATGAAATAAGATTTTTCTCTTTTTTCCATCAGTAAGCTGATGGATTTTAATATCAACCATGATCAGAGACAATTGAAGCATGAAGGCTTAGGAATTGGGTCCTGTTCATACTTCCTGAATCCTCGATCCAGAAACCTGAGTGTTAGGGACTGACTTGTGCCCCCTGCCCCAAATTCTTATGTTGAAGCCCTAATCCCCAATGTGACTGTGTTTAAAGGTAGGGCTTATAAGGGGGTAATAAAAGATAAATGAGATCAGAAAGATGGGACTCTAATCTAATAGGATTGGTGTCTCTGTAAGAAGAGGAAATGCACCAGAGACCTCTATCTCTTTCTGCTGTGTAAAAGGCCATAGCAAGACACAGCAAGAAGGAGGCTGTCTGAAAGCCAGGAAGGGAGCCCCTGCTGGGAACCAAATTTGCCAGCACTTCCATCTTAGACTTTAGTCTTCAAATAAATGCCTGTTGTTTAAGTCGCCCAGCATGTGGAATTTTGTTACGGCAGCTCACGCAGACTAAGATGCTGAGACAATCTCCTCTGGACCATCGATTGAGAAGAGCCAGCCTGGCTTCTCTGACCTAATATTTTGCTCAGTGTAAGCTAACACCAGGCCAAAGACATCTTGACTCCATCCTTTACTTGTGTTTTCTTGTAAAATGTAGAGCCTGCCATTTCCGTTTTTTTTTTTTTTTTTTTTTTTTTTGAGAAGGAGTTTTGCTCTTGTTACCCAGGCTGGAGTGCAATGGCGCGATCTCGGCTCACCGCAACCTCCACCTCCTGGGTTCAGGCAATTCTCCTGCCTCAGCCTCCCGAGTAGCTGGGATTACAGGCACGCGCCACCGGGCCCAGCTAATTTTTTGTATCTTTAGTAGAGATGGGGTTTCACCGTGGTGACCAGGATGGTCTCGATCTGCATTTCCTGACTTTAAGTCTTTCGGGGTTATTCTCAGTGGCTGCACGATCACATTTTAATTCTTCAGAAAGTCATTCAAAAATCTTCACCTCGTGTGGCCAGGCCCAGTGGCTCACACCTGTAATCCCAGCACTATGGGAGGCTGAGTTGGGAGACTCTCTTGAGGCTGGGAGTTCAAGACTAGCCTGGCCAACATGACAAAATCCTGTCTCTACTAAAAATACAAAAACTAGCCAGCGAGGTGGTGCATGCCTGTGGTCCTAACTGTCTGGGAGGCTGAGGCAGGACAATCGCTTGAACCTGGGACATGGAGATTGCAGTGAGCCTAGGTCTCACCACTCTCCTCCAGCCTTGGTGGCAGAAAGAGACTCTGTCTCAGTAATAATAAAAACGACCTTCACATTATAGCCCTGAGCTCCTTCCCTTCCCGTATCAGTTTCCACTCTATGTCCTCTTCTCTTCTCGTACATGGGCCCTGTATTAGTCCGTTTTTATGCTGCTATGAAGAAATACTTGAGAATAGGTAATTAATAAAGGAAAGAGGTTTAACTGACTCACAGTTCCACAGGGCTAGGGAGGCCTCAAGAAACTTAGAATCATTGCGGAAGTGGAAGCAAACTTGTCCTTCTTCACCTGGCTGCAGGAAGGAGAGTCCTGAGTAAAAGGGGGAAAGCTCCTTATAAAACCTTCAGACCTTGTGAGAACTCACTTATCACAAGAACAACATGAGGGTAACCACCCCATGATTCAATTACCTCCCATGAGGTCCCTCCCCCGACATGTGGGGGTTACAATTTGGATTACAATTAAAGATAAGATTTGGGTGGGGACAAAGAGCCAGACCATATCAGGCCCTGTGTGGTTGGCAGAATAATGGTCCCCCAAGATACCAGTCCTCTGATCCCTGACACCTGTGAATATGGCACATTACATGGCATAAGGGGCTTTGCAGGTAGAATGAAGGCTGCAGATCTTAAAATGGGGAGAATATCCTGGCTGATTCAGGTGGGTCCGATATACTCACATGCACTCTTTTTTTTTTTTTGAGATGGAGTTTCGCTCTTGTTACCCAGGCTGGAGTGCAATGGCGCGATCTCGGCTCACCACAACCTCCGCCTCCTGGGTTCAGGCAATTCTCCTGCCTCAGCCTCCTGAGTAGCTGGGGTTATAGGCGCACGCCACCATGCCCAGCTAATTTTTTGTATTTTGAGTAGAGACGGGGTTTCACCATGTTGACCAGGATGGTCTCGATCTTTTGACCTCGTGATCCACTCGCCTCGGCCTCCCAAAGTGCTGGGATTACAGGCTTGAGCCACTGCGCCCGGCCCATGCACTCTTAAAGATGACAGAGAGGGGCAGACAAGCCATAGAGAGTGGAAGAGGCGGGAGAGAGTCACAGTGCAAGAGGAACTCTTTCCACGGGTGCTGGCTGTCAGGATGAGATGGGCCATGAGCCAGGGAGGGCAGGTGGCCTCCAGATGCTAAGGGCAACCCCTGGCCAACAGCCAGCAAGGAAACAAGGACTTCCTTCCCACAAACCCACATAGCTGGATTCTGCCAGCAACCCCAATGAGCCTGGATGTGGATTCTCCCCCAGAACTCAGCCCCAATGACACCTTGATTTTGGCCTTGAGAGACTGAAGCACAGAAGCCAGCAGAGCCTGTGAGATTTCTGACCTCCCCCGGAAGTGTAAGATAATACACTTGACTTGTTTTAAACTATGCTAGCAGCAGTTTATTCCGGCAGCCATGGGAAACATTGCCCCCGCACATGTCCTCATTTGCATGCTTTCTTGTGTGCTGATGCTGCTGTGGGGAACACCTGTTCTCTAGCTTGCCACTAAGTTAAAATCTCACCTGTCCTGGAAGGCCCAGCTTCCACGGCCATCGCTGAGCAACACTGCCCTGCCCCGATGATAGAGCAGAATGAATTACATTCTTCTCTGTGCCTGGAGAACTTTGCTTCTAACTCAACATAGTGAACGTGCCGAGTGGCTAGCATCTAAGCAATGGTTGCCTTTTGCTGCACTCTGAACCTTGTCCCTAGCCCAGGGCCTGATAGTCTGTCAATCAGGTATTTATTGGGAGACTATGCTGTGCCACACAGACGTGTCGTTGGTGCTAGGTATACGGGGATGCCTAAATCAGACCCAGGGCCCTTCGTTCTGTCATGGACCTCCTGGGCTATGCATATTCACTGCCTCATAAACATCTGCTGAGTTAATTAAACGAAGACCTCCTGGGGACAAGGAAGCCACAATCACCAGGAAGCAGGATTAGCCTGGTCTCTCTGTCAGGGCAGCCTCATGTGTATGCACACACGAGTCTTCTCCCGCACCGTGGACCATCTGCCGTCTGCGGGAGGATGTGGGGCGCCAGGAATGCTCATCGCGGGGGTGTGTTTGGTTCAGCCGTCATTTGCCTGTGGCATAATAGAGTGCTGCTTTCCTTTTTCTCCTGGAACTTCCTTTCTATAAAGTGACTGCGATAATATTTACACACATTGTTTCTAAAAGGCTTTTCCCACATTCGTCGTGACGTTTAATCTTGATACAAACCTAGACTGCACACCGAAGTAAAGCAGAGAAAATATTTGAGGGATTATAACTGTATAGCTGTTTTATTCGGTCTTTCCTGCTGCAAAGTCCCGAGTTATATAATTTAATCCGGGGCTCCTAATTAGCTAGCCTTTTTTTTTTTTAAACATAGGCATTTACAAAAAATAGCTCAATCTAAGTTTTGCTTCTGTTTGCAAATCGAGCAAGATCTAAAACTCTTAGGAGGCCTGACTGGCTTTATGCTTAGTAGAGTATCCAACCACTTCTGGCTTGGAGCTGTTTGGATTGATGTTTTTACAAATAAACTCTAAACTTTTACGGTGCCTCAGTTTACCATTTAACAGAGGCCTCAGAAGAAATCCACCCTGCTGACCCCTTGATCACAGACTTCTAGCCTCCAGAACTTCGGGCAGATAAATGCCTGTTAGTGAAACTGCCCAGTCTGTGGGTCTTATGGCAGCCCAAGCAAATGAACCTACTTGCCTGTGGCTTTATTTAAGTTCCTGCCATTCCTGGCCTCTCTGACCCCCACTGTCTACTTTAATTGCTGTGACCAAGCCCCCATCTCCATGGTGCAGGTGGGGTCCAGGCTGGCTCAGCGGGGCCTTGAGCTGGCATGGGGTAGCCCCAAGGCTGAGGAGTCACCAGTGATGAACAGAGACACAGAGAGTAAATTAAGTCGGGCTGAGCTGGAAGCTGGATGGAAGAGTCAGGGGCTCAATGCCAGAGAAGAGGCAGGAAGGGTTTCCTGTGCAGCAGGGGAGGAGGGATGGATAGAAGCCTCAGCCATGAAATGGCTCCATAATTTCACCGGAATGACTGATGTTGGTTGTGCTCAGCGACGGGGGAGAGAAACTAGAGGACAAAAAGAAGAGCTGCTGCTTCTTGCTCTTTTCTCCCTCCTCAGCCAGTCTGACGCAGAGGGTCGGCTCCTAGAGGAGGAGTGAGCAGGCCGGGAGGGCTTCAGCATCCACTCGTGGACGACTTAACACTTACGTGGTAACACCATGCAAAGTTCGTGAACATAAAAGCAAATCACACTGGGTCCTCTCCCCCAGATGAGATGAGCAGCATGCAGGGCAAGGGACAGTCACCCCACAGTGCAGTGAGCTGTGTGCTCCTGCAGAAGGAGGACAGACATGCCTGGGGGCAGGAGAGAGAGAGAAGGGTGCATGGGAGGTGGGTTTTGATGGCTGAACAGGAGTTTCCTAGGGGCTTGGGGAAGGGAAGCGTAGGTAGGACAGAAACAAATGCTAGAGTTCTGTGTCACAAATGGTGGACGGTCAGCTTGGCTGGTGGGAGGGGCCGTGCAGCACCCAGTCAGCAGTAAGACTGGGTGGGCAGCTCGGGGGCAGGCCATGAATGGGCTTTCTCGTGTGCATGGCTCTGGTCAGGCATAATCACGGTTTTCAAGCAAGAACTTGATTGAAATAGATCAGATTCTTCTAACGTGGAGCTCAGGAGGGAGACCAGGTATGGGGTGGCTGCAAAGCACCTGCCATAAATGGTGAGGCCTGGGGTGGGGTGGACGGAGAAGCTGGACCCAAAAGACATGCTTAGGGAGAAGTGACTGCAATTTGGGAGGGAGTGAGTGGTGAGACCTGCAGCTTCTGATCGGAGTGTCGGGTGGATGGTGACGCTGCACCCAGAAAAGCACTCACAGAAGGTCCAGCGGATTGCGGGGGAAGCTGGTGGAAAGGCCCCTGAGGCATCTGCCTGCCTTCTCTGCTTTTCACCCCTTTCCCTGCCCTCGTCAGCCTTGTAAGCCTTGGTGAGCATCCGGGAACTTGGCCGGGAGAGGCAGAGCTGTGGCCCAAGCGGTACCCAGCTCGGAGGCGTGCCCAGGAGCCCAGGAGGGGTGTGGCCTGGAGAAGCCTGCCCATGCCTCCTTCTGTGGGTGCCAGCGGTGGCTTGGGCTGGTGTTCCCATGCTTGTGCATTCTGTCAGCCTGTGCCAGTCCGTGGCACAGCGGCTGGGTCTCATCTGAGCAAGGAAATTTGGAGCTTCCTGCTTTCCTCTTGCTTTTCTTTAGACAAGGCATATGGCAAACTCAGTCCTTCCCCAGCTGCTTCTGGGGGGGTCGTGGCAAAGTACAAAGTGCTGCGATGCCTGATTCAGGGAGAGAGGGATCTGTGCGTGAAAAGCATGTCACGAAGAGTTGGCTTTTCTTAAAACACACTTCTTTCCTCGCTTAGCAGTTATTTTCTGCCGTCTGGGCTTTGGTGACAGTGTGGTCTGGCTCCACAGATGTCAGAAACTCGAGTTTCTGCAAAGACTTTCACTTCTCAGGTTCCAAAGGCCTAAAGAAGCTTCCCGTCGTCTGTGTTCATGGACTTAAATTTCATGGTGTCAAATGAGTATCAGGTAATGGCAGAAATAACACGTATCACACATTTATTGATTTATATCCCTTGGATTTATTTACTTTAGAACACCATTACCCAAAGCAGAGCTCTTGAAACTCTAGTCCTACAACATGATCTTTGAAAAATGGGTTTCATTTCCAGATGCTTGGAAAATATGGAATTCCCCACGCTCCTCTTGCACATAAATTCTCAACCCACAATAAAGGCTCTGAGAAGGCCTGCATTATAACATCGTGCGGACAGGGTCTCCCCAAGTTGTCACGCATGAGTCCTAGACTCGTTTTGCTGTTTTTGCTTTTATTCTAAATGCATTTTGAACAGCCAGCGTAGCGACTTCCGTGAAGGCTGACCTAAAATGCACAAACAATGCAAGCATTTCTGAGTCACGTTGTTGAGTCTGTAGAAGAGGAAGAAATTTGGGAAACGGCCTGCAGGCTTTTCCTAGCCCTAAAGGGAAGATCTCACTCTTTTTTCCAGTGATCTCCATTTTCCGTTTTTACTTTGCCTCTAATTAATTTTTCTTGCTGCTCTTCACCCCATTTCTTGGTGTTTTGCCTCAGAGGAAAGTCGGGTAATTAGTCCCTTATCTCCGTTTTAAAGGAATTTTGTCCGGCTTCCAGCTAGGGGCTAATGATGGCTTTACGGATTTCCTTCTTTGAAATGCATCCATGCTGGATACTGCCGGTCTCTCACTCACCTCAGGGTAAAGTGGGAAGCTCTGTAGGCCGAATTCTTCCCCTTCTCTGTAGAGTCATACTATTTACGATAAAAAGGGGGAGAAGCGGCCGGGTGTGGTGGCTCATGCCTGTAATCTCAGCACTTTGGGAGACCCAGGTGGGCAGATAACTCGAGGCCAGGAGTTCAAGACCAGCCTGGTCAATGTGGCAAAACCCCATCTCTACAGAAAATATAGGCAAATTAGCCAGGTGTGGTGGCGCACACCTGTAATCCCAGCCACTCGGGAGGCTGAGGTGAGAGGACTGCTGGATCCCAGGAGGCGGGGGCTGAGATTGTGCCACTGCACTCCAGCCTGGGTGATGGAGTGAGCCTCTGTCTCAAAACAAAAACCAAAACCAACGAAGTCCGAAGTCAGTCCAAAGAGGGGGAGAGGAATCAGGTGGACTGACAAAGTCAGATGCACATGTTATAACTTTAGGCTATTTCTGTGTGTCAGGAGATTGCTTTACCTGGGCCAATTATTTGGTTGCACTGTGGCTCAGTTTTCTCATCTGTAAAATGGGAGAATAATAGCATCCACCTCACAAAATTATAGTGAGAAAGAAATGTCAAACATTTAAAATAATGACTGGCACAGAGCTTAACAATGACAACAACAACAATAATAATAATACATAATATTGGCCAGATGTGGTGGCTCCCGCCTGCTATCCCAGCATTTTGGGAGGCTGAGGTGGGTGGATCACCTGAGGTCAGGAGTTTGAGACCCACCTGGACAGCATGGTGAAACCCCATCTCTCCTAAAAAATACAAAAAATTAGCCAGGCCTGGTGGTGGGTGCCTGGAATCCAGCACTTTGAGAGGCTGAGGTGGATGGATTATGAGGTCAGGAGCTTAAGACCAGCCTGGTCAAGATGGTGAAAACCCATTTCTACTAAAAATACAAAAATTAGCCAGGCGTGGTGGTGTGTGCCTGTAATCCCAGCTGCTTGGGAGGCTGAGGCAGAGAAATGCTTGAACCTGGGAGGCAGAGGTTGCAGTGAGCTGAGATTGCGCCACTGCACTCCCAGCCTCTGGGAGACAGAGCGAGACTCTGTCTCAAAAAAAAAAAAAAAAGATGTTTTTCCAGGAATGTTTGGCTCCTTTCCCACAGCTTCTCATCTTGACCTTCGTATTTATTCTTCAGTTGATTTATCTGGTTCTGGACCTCTTGAACAGCAGTGGTTTCTACCTCAGCAGTACTAAAGAACAAAAACTCCCAGAGGCGAGAGCAGCTCTGGGAGGAAGCTAGCCACCACCAGTTCCTCTTGGTAAAAGATGCATTTTGAGGTTGTCCAGTCACGTGTCGGCTGGAGGATGATGGTGACTGGTTTCCAAGCTCTGATTTCTGAATGCTGTCATTTTGCATCCCCGTCCTTATTCTTGCAGTTTGTTGGTCCATTTCCGAGGAGTTTTATGATATCCTGAGCTCAGCACTGAAGGTTGCTTATCATGAGCTGTGAAGTTTTGACTTTGTGATGACTGCCAGAAGGATTCTGTATATTGACCAGATGATCTGCTGGTTTGATCTCCGGATTCATCAGAATCCCTGGATCTGGCCCTAGCAGCAGTGTCCCTGCTGTGACAGCTGTCTTGATCATCTTCTTAAGTTTCTTCTTCAGAGAAACTGACCTTCTGTCGGACACTGGTGGCTGCTAATTCACTAATTTTCGTATTTCCATTTGTTTTGTATGTTGAATCACATTCTTGGGCTTCATAAGCCGGGGCTGACATAAGCGGATGACAAGATCTTCACTCACCGCTGGAGCCTCTTGTGTGCCCCTGACAGTGTTCTTTGAGATCGTCTGGCTTAAATGACTTTGGGAAGATGGTTTATCGTCTTCAGAGGCAGGAGAGTCCCACAGGCCACCCCTGGCTGTAGCAGGAGGCGGCTGTGGCGGAGGCTTCTGTGAGTGCTGCTGCTGAAGGCAGGTAGCCCTTTGCGTCTTCATCTCCTCGGCCTCCTGGGGTCGCGGCTGCCTCCGCTGCCTAGATTGAAGGTAGTACGTGCTTTCTCTCACTTCCGGGGTGTTCTAAATTGACATCTGATTCTTTTTCCCAGGTTTTACTCAATAAAACCAATCATGGTAAATCATGGAAAAGAGAGCCCTCACGTCAGTGTTATCAATTCACCAAGCATTGCTAGCACTTTCTACTTTGTTTTGGAGATCCAAAAATGCTTCTGGGCTAGACCCTCAAATAGCAGAGTGAGCAAGAGGTCCCAGGGGGAACTTAGAGGTCTGGGTCCCAGTTCCTAGCCCCCCACTTCCTAGTGGCGAGTTCCTGAGTCATTACCAAATGACCAGCGCTAACGTGGACTGAGAGTTTACCAGGTGTCCGGTGAGGTTCAACGCACCTTTCCTGCATCTCCACTGTGGACATGGGACAGTGAGGTGGCAAGAGGGGCTCAGTCACCAGCGAATCTCAATTTCTTCTGTGCAGTAATAACACCTCCCTCCCATCCCGGCCGGTGGGATTATTGGAAGCTTGAGTGACACGGAGTGTCTAGAAAGTGCTTTGAAAGCTGCAGTGTTCTGGTGGATGAAAGTAGGAGGCCCTCGTATTCTCACTTAAAAGCTTCTGGTTGACACATGATTTCTCCCCGTTGCAGAAAGCTGACAAGAAGCATGCTGCTGAGTGATCCTGGGTTCCCATCCTCCACACCCACACACCCACGTGTGGGCCCAGCCAGCGAGGAGAAGTCTAATAGGCAGGAGGAGGGGAGACACAAGGAGCCTCCGAGGTAAGTCATGGGAAGCCACCTGACCTCTGACTTCTTTTAGCTTTCTTGATATTTTGTAGGGGGGTCCCATGACTGACGTGGGGGTTAGAACGGTAAGAAAAGGTCCCTCTCCACCCATCTGGAGGTGTTGAAGCAGCACTCGGCAGAGCCCAGGGTGATACCTCTGGGGCTATGGCGGGACAGGGGTGTTCAGTGGGCTGAAAGCCCCCTTTCCCAACAAAACATCTCTGACCTGGTTTAAGACCTTGGAGGTCCACAAACACATTTCATGGGAACACAGGCGTGTGCCATCAATTACGAGTGCAGCTAATTTCATTCTTTTTATTTTTTAAATAGATATGAGGTCCTGCTGTGTTGTCCAGGCTAGTCTCGAACTCCTGAGCTCAAGGAATCTTCCCGCCTTGGCTTCTGAAAGTGCTGGGATTGTAGGCACCGTTACATTTTATTAAGGTTCTGTTTGCTTCTGCATCTTGGTCTAACTCTAGCATGGTCAGTTATCAGCAGGTGGGTTTCTCTTATGCCACTGTGTGTTCCTGAAGGAGAAATATTTTATTTTTTCCTTGTGTCCACCCTCAAAGGACGATCAACTTTTTAAGCTTCCACTCCAGAATGTGTAGGCTTCCAGTCAATGCCCTCTCTTACAAACAGTCCCACAACTACCCTCTCTTCAATGTACCTTTTTTTTTCGAGATGGAGTCTCGCCCTCTTGCCCAGGTTGGAATGCTGTGGTGCAGTGTTGGCTCACTGCAACCTCCGCCTCCTGGGTTCAAATGATTCTCCTGCCTCAGCCTCCTGAGGAGCTGGGATTATAGGCGCCTGCCACCATGTCTGGCTAATTTTTTGTATTTTTAGTAGAGACAGTGTTTCACCATGTTGACCAGGATGGTCTTGAACTCCTGACCTCATGAGGGGCCTGCCTTGATATCCCCAAAGTGCTGGGATTGAGCCACTGTGCCTGGCCCAATGTACCTCATTTGACAGA
>CM052665.1:52926378-52942037 GCA_028533165.1 Leontopithecus rosalia
GACAGGAACGGTGTAGGGAGACAGCCTCCGACAGGAACGGTGTAGGGAGACAGCCTCTGACAGGAATGGTGTAGGGAGATAGCCTCTCTGACGGGAACAGTGTGTGCCTTGAGAGAATGGGTTCCTTGAGAGGGTAGGAGATGATTCTGAAGGCTTCTTAACATGACAGTGGTGCTATGCAGGTTGGAAAAAATCAATTCTATTATTTCAGAATTCTACTTTCTGCTTCCTTTCCAATCATAGCTCACTCAGCCTCACTGTGGCTGGGATTACAGGTGTGTGCAACTGCGCCCCACCACATCAGTTATTGCATTTGATCACAAAATACAGCGATTACAAAACAATTTTACTATGTCTAATTCTGTGTACTAGGCGGTTCTGTGAAGGAACAGGCAGTCCCTGGGTCTGAGTTGAAAACAGACCTTAAGTTCAGTCTCTCCAAGCACTGGTTAGCTGCATGCAACACGGCACATCCACGGATGCTGTATTCTGAAGAAGTCAGGTTTACTAGCGACAGATAGAAAGACACCCTGGGTACAGCCTGTCATCCAGCACTTTGGGAGGGATGGCTCAAGTCCATAAGTTTGAGACCAGCCTGGACAATATAGAAAGACCTCTGTCTATACAAAAAATTAAATTAAAAAAGACCACTCTGGCAACATAGAGAGACCCTGTTTCTATGAAAGAGACCCCCCTTCCTTTTTTTTCTGAGACAGAGTCTCACTCTGTCACCCAGGCTGGAGTGCAGTGGCATGATCTCGGCTCACTGCAAGCTCCCAGGTTTAAGCGAGTCTCCTGCCTCAGCCTCCTAAGTAGTTGGGATTACAGGAGTGCACCACCACACCTGGCTAATTTTTGTGTTTTTAGTAGAGACAGAGTTTCACCATGTTGGCCAAGCTGGTCTTGAATTCTTGATCTCAAGTGATTTTCCTGCCTCAGCTTCCCAGGTAGGTAGGATTACAGGTGCATACTACCTAACCTAGTTTATCTCACATTTTTTAAATCGAAATTTTTATTCCCTTCTCTGGGAGAAATACAGAAAGGACTAAAACAAAGTGGTTTTCCCTTGTTTGCATGTGGAAGTGAGACTGCCTTTAGATCCTCTTTTCCAATATTGCTATAAATTAAACTAACTTTAAAGTGCCCAACTTTCCTACCAAGCTTACTGTGCTATCTAAAGGCCCTCGTGGTCTAAAAGCCAAAGGTCAAATCATACGTATTAAAGATAAATGGTGCCATTATTATGACGTGGGTGTTTACCATGTTTAGGCAGTGTGTTTAGTTTTACTTGGTTTATTCACTTAACACCTGTCTGGAGTGCCTGTTATATCTCAGGAACTGTGATAGGCACTGGGGAAGCAGAAGTCAGTAAGAGCCATGGAGGAGGCCAGTACTAAAGACAGAAATGAAGACAAACACACATAAAAATGCCTGAGAATTGGCCGGGCACAGTGGCTCACACTTGCAATCCCAGCACTTTGAGAGGCTGAGGTGGGTGGATCATTTGAGGTTAGGAGTTCGAGACCAGCCTGGCCAACATGGTAAAACCTCGACTCTACTAAAAATACAAAAATTACCTGGGCATGGTGGCGGGCACCTGTAATCTCATCTATTTGGGAGTCTGAGGCAGGAGGATTGCTTGAACCTGGGAGGTGGAGGTTGCAGTGAACCAAGATCATGCCACTGCATTCCAGCCTGGGCGACAGAGCGAGACTCAGTCTCAAAAGAAAACAAATGCCTGAGAATTGTTGTGTTACCAAAAAGAAAGCACAGAGTGCCACAGGAGTCCCCAGCATTGGCTGCACCAGCTTCCCATAGTTTCACAACAATGCTCTTATCATGCCCACTGCACAGGCGGAGAAACTGGGGGGTTATAAAACCTGGTTTTGTACCCTCTTGCTCCATAAATATATAACTATTTAAGTAGTTATATACTTAAATAGTTATATATTTATGGAGGGATGGATGCTTTCTCTTTCTCTTTCAAGACCTAAGGGCACGGCTAGCCCATCTCAGTAATAAATATATAACTATTTATGGAGCAAGAGGTTACAAAACCAGGTTTTATAACCCCCCAGTTTCCCCACCTGTGCAGTGGGCATGATAAGAGCGTTGTTGTAAAGCTTATGGAAAGCTCCATAAATACAGCCAATTTATGGAGCAAGAGATTACAAAACCAAATTGCCCAAACTCTACATGTTCTTACCGCCCCATCTCCTTCCCGGCTTGGAACTTCCGTGCTTAAGATTCCAGACGGACCTTTATTTTTGAGACCTTAGAATCGGTTTAGGTTTATATGCTCCAGAACGCACCAGAAATGTCAGGAAGGGCACAGCCCTGGGTGAAGGGGGGTGCGTTGTGCCAAGGATTTCGTATGAGAAGCCAGCTCAACAGTGAAAGGTGGTGATCATTTTTCAAGTGTTCTTGGTTTTTCATGTGTCATCAAGTTGCATTATTCAGGAATAACCCCGAATCCAATTAAAACATCTCTGAAAATCTGAAATGAAAAGCTTACTGATGCATGCTTACAAACGGCTGCGGTACCTTCCCTGTGGCCTCAGGGCTGGAAGGCTGTGTTTTTTCAGAGGTGACCAGGGACCATCCAAACACAGCTTCCTTCTGTTAATGTGAGGTTCTCTTAACCAGCATAATGCTTCTGGTTTCATTCAGAGAGTGAATTCCTTCATTATCTGGGAAGGTGTGGTCCCACCTACTTACAGCAATGAGGGCCACCTTCATCCTAACCCATAGGGTACAACTGGCCACGGCCTTGCCTCTCCGTGTAACTCACAATTGTCACGCTATAGCCACGTGGGCCGCCCTGGCTTGGGCCATGTTTCCTTGGCTCCCTGGGAGGGGTGGTGGTTATAACCATGTTCTGCAGGCCCAGTGAAGTACCCCAACCATGTGGGGAAAAGTCAACATGTTTTTGGGGGCAAGGTCAGCGCACATGGGCGGGGTATCCTGGCAATGAAGCAGTGGTGTGCCTCCCAGGGACCCCAGGACAGTCGCCACACTGCTGGCACACACCTCAGACTCTAGGCAGCAGCTGCTACCTCCAGGGTTCAATTCCCAGTTCCACAGCCCACTCTGTTCTCCCACGCTTCACCTTGCTCCAAAAGCAAGCTTTGTTTAATGCTTCAGCAAACTGCTGTGGGCCTGGAAAGCCTTCCAGGCAGACGCATTCTAATTAGTATTGGGGCTTTGCTGGGAAAACCATTTTCCAGCCCTTGAAAAACTTCTGATGATTCTCTAATTTTTCATAAGGGTCCCTGGGTCATCTCAGCCATGAAGCTGGTTCCACTTAGGTTTTTGAATCAGAAATGCAGGAATTTTCCGTGGTAGTGGGTGGAGCTGCCTTGAGATGAGTGAGGAGCAGGTGAACTCTCCCGGCTCCCACCATCACCAGCCTGGATCAGGAGGGGAGAAGGAACACACTTGCACATTTTACAACCAGACCCCATGGCAGAAAAGGGCCCTTGATAGTGGGTCTTGAGATAGATGAAAAAAAGAAAAGAGGGGCCGGGGCGGTGGCTCACGCCTGTAATCCCAGCACTCTGGGAGGCCGAGGCGGGTGGATCACGAGGTCAAGAGATCGAGACCATCCTGGCCAACATGGTGAAACCCCGTCTCTACTAAAAGTACAAAAAATTAGCCGGACGTGGTGGTGCGTGCCTGTAATCCCAGCTACTCAGGAGGCTGAGGCAGGAGAATTGCTTGAAACCGGAAAACGGAAGTTGCAGTGGGCCGGGATCAGGCCACTGCACTCCAGCCTGGCGATAGAGCGAGACTGTCTCAAAAAAAAAAGAGCCCTCGCTTGCTGCATCCCCAGCCACTGCCCATGGATGTCATCAGTTCGTCCTTCCCCTTGTTTATTCAGTATTGCTCCAGCATCCCCTGTTTGCCAGGCGGGGGCCTCTGCTGGGGTACAGTGGTGCACCCTGACGTCTGGTTCTGTCAGGGAAGAGAGAGCATGGACAAATGAGCAAAGGGACCCCGAATTGTCAGGTGGCAATGCTGCGCCAGCAGGATCAAAATCGGGGGGCTGAGGTGTGGGAGGTCGTGTGCACTAAACAGAGCATCAGGGAAGGGGAGGTGGTCTCTGAGCAGAGGGCTGGGTGAAGTCACGGGAAGTCCCATGAATACCTGGGAGAGGTTCCTTCCAGGCAGGGGGAAGGGAAGGAGCAGGTCTTGAAATGACGTGGGCCTGGCCTTTGGAAGGAGCACCTGAAGCCTGGCATGGGGGTAGGGACTGGCCGCAGGGGACTTTGACCAGCAGCTCTGTCATGGGGCACAATCTTTAATCTCTGATAAGCGGCCCTTATCCATGGAGCTGTCATGGATAAATGTTTTCTGTAGTTATTAGTGGAGCACTGGGTCCTGTTGCTTTCTACGAGAGCAGCCGTTCCCAACTGGGTGTGACTTTGCTTCCCACGGGACATTTGGCAAATCTGGAGACATTGCACAACTTGTGTGTGTGTGGCTTTGCTGGGAAAACCATTTTGCAGGCCTCGAAAAACTTCCAGGGGTGCTCCTGGCATCCAGTGGGTAGAGGCCAGGGGTCCTGCTAAGCATCTCAAGGTGCACAGGACAGTCTCATAGCAAGGAATTAGCCAACCCAGGTGAGCAAGGAATTAGCTCACCTCCAGGTGAGCTGAGGTTAAGAACCCTGAGTCCAAACAGGAGTGTCAGCAAGCACGGGGAAGGTTGCACGTTTTGACTGACAGTCACAGGGACCAGGCTCTGGAGGGCCTCGTGGGGTGGTGGAAGGCATGTGGGGAAAAGGTGCCTTGGCCTCTGCAAATCCTTCTCCCATGGGAGAGAAACTTGCATGGCTGACAGGTGAGACCCGCCCCCACAGTGACAGGGACACAGCAGACCACTGCCTGGGCCACTGCCTCGGCCTCTCATAGAGTTTAACAAAGAGCAATGTCAGAGCCTGAGATCATGAGCTCTGGCCTGGGATGGATGGTCGGATGCTTTCTCTTTCTCTTTCAAGACCCAAGACCCAAGGCTCGCCCATCTCACAGCAGTGTTCACTGGGCTAAGCAGTTTGCACACATTGACCCGTGATCTGCCCTCTGCTGCAGCCTATTTTCGACATGGCAGCGCTGAGCAGTAAGCAGGTGCATTCCTGCTGCAGGGTGGTCGCCTTCGCTGTGATCCGCCTGGAACGCTCCCTCCTCACTTCTCCTGCCCTTCCACCATCCGGGCCTCAGCTGGAACACTGTCCCCATGCAGAGGCTGCTACCCCTCCAGGACGGTTCCCTCATCCTTATTTTTATACCATTTACCAGCTGAATTGAAAACAAGCTACTCAAATGAAGAAGTGCTTGTAGTATAATTAAATTACTTTGGTCTTGGAAACAAAAAATGGAGGACCCTCCTCCCCAGGACAATTTTGGGGAAGAAGCTTCCGGTTAAACCACCAGCACCCAAAGCTGAAATTCTACTTAAACGGTTCCCTGATTTTTATACTTGGAGTATAATAAATGTACTTAACTGCTCTGGTGGTATTGACGTATACACAAGCCTGGCTGCTGCCCCTACTGCTGCAACTGGCCTCCTGCCCCTCAGAGCGGGATCCTAAGTCCCAGTCTCCCAGGCCCTTTTTCTGGGTCCTGCGCCTTCCTTTTCCCCATCTTTATTGAAAAAAAAAAATACCTGCCCCGTGTCATAGGCCCCTCAGGGGCCGGCTCAATTGAGGTGTCCGTGGCTGGACAGAGGTCTGATGTGCTTCTTGGTGCAGAAGGTGCTGGGTGGGAAAGGAGGAAGGGGTGGGAAGGGAATAGGGGGAACAGCAACTGGGGCCTGGCAGGGAGAGGGCAGGGGCACCCTGGAGGGCGGGCAGGCTCACCTCCTGCCCTCTCTGGGTTGATACCTGCCCCACCTGATGCTGCCTGAGTCGCCATCCTATCTGTCCCTGCTAGGCTGTGAGTCTGCCAGGCCCGCGTGGTTACCCCAGGAAACGGGAAGCCGCGTGCAGAATCGCGTGGGAGTTTAATAATCCCGGCTGGTGACTGCTGTCCCACCCGCTGCTGCGTTCCTCCCCATCAGAACCCTCACAGGCCTTCCCTTCCACCCGAGGCTCCAGCTTCCGAGGGCTGTCCGTTTTCTGAAGGGATTCTACACCTTTTAGGCTCTGGACTCCATGTTCCTAATTTTTTGGGGGAGGGGTCTCTCCCCACTCCCCCATTAGCTCACGTCATCTTTATGCAAGAAGGATCACATGTCGGCTGCGGGGAAGAAAGAGCTGGCACTGCTCTGAAGCTAATGAAGTTACCTTAAGGAAAATACGTCGGCTTCATTGGGCTTGGGGTAGGCACCTGAGCATTGGGAATTTTAAGAGCTTCCCAGGAGATTTTACTGTGCAGCCAGGGTTGAAGATCACTGAATTGGATGATATGTTCTCAACTCTAACAAAATGTGTATTTGTCTACGTAAATATATGAATATTTTTCCAGCCCGAGAAAGGTGGGGTCCCACTGGCTTCATCTCCTGCGCCCCCCCTCCCCCCATTATGGCTGTGACACATCAGTGTTCAGTCACCTGGGGGCTGCCTGTCACTGTGTGACCCGGGACAGGCCCCCTGACTTCTCTGTCCCGGGTGGTCTTAGCCGTGAAATGGGACTCGTCAAGGCACCGGCTTCATTCGCTCGTCACTGCGCAGCCCCGCGGCGCCCCACGCCGTGCATGACCTTGGCGCATTCCTCTAAGCAAGCCTTGTGCTGTGAAGGTAGCATCTCTTTTTACAGAGATCTGGTGGTGGTGGTTGGGGGTTGGGGGTGTCCTTTCCGTGGCGTCTGGGCTTTGAGAAGCGCAGGGCCCGGCGGCCCTCCCTCTCCTGAGAGTGTTTTCAAAGTTTACTTTGGGACCGTTCCCGCGAGGGCCGCACGGAAACTCAAGGAACCGGCCTTAGGGGATCCGAGCAAATTCCACCGTGGTCAAGTCCCCGTGCTCCGTGAAAGATGCTCTTCCCTCGGGGCTTCGGAGCCGGAGCATTTGTGGACAGTTCCTGCCTGTTTCCCCGGCGGCCGGCGCGAGGGTCCCGCCACCTCCGGGGGCCGCCCCCCCGCGCCCCGCAGCCCGCGCCGCCCCGCGCGGCCCGCGGTCCTCCTCACCTATCAGATTTCCTGTGCGCACCGCCGCGCGCTCCTCCCACCTCTTAAACGCGGAGCGGAGCGGGGCGGAGAGCCTTCCTCGGCCTGGACCCAGCGCCTCCGGGGACGGGCTGCGCGCCCCCTGCGTCGGCGGGCCGGGATGCGACTCTGAGCCCGCAGCGGCTTCCAGCCTGCCCGGGGCTGCCCCGCGCAGGGTAAGGCCCGGGGCGGGGGCGCAGGGCGCGGGTCGCGCGGGCCGGGAGCGCGGGGCCGGGTGCTGCGGCGCGCGGGGGCGTGGGTGCCGGGCGCAGGGGACCGCGGCGCGGCCGCGCACTGCAGGGATGCTCTTCTGTTTTCCTTCGCTCCTTTTAAATGAAGGGAAAGGAAATTGTGGTGGACCAAATGTCACCAAACTTGATGTGAAAACGTATTAATTTATAAAGTCTTACCGCTACTCACGCCACGCACCGAGGAAGTTGTGTCCCTGGGTGGGCACGGTGCGGACACAAGACTGAGGGAACCAGCACTGGCTGGAAACACAATGAAAAAGAATAGCCCCATCTTAAACAACAACAGCAAAACAAAGTCCGGAGCACAAGGCGGCAGGCCGCTCCTGCGGCGTGGTGGCGGGGTGCGGGGGGGAGGGAGAAGGTGGGGGTTGTGGAGGGGGCTGATAGGCAGGATGGTGAGAAAGGCAGCTTTTCATTAAGCGTGACACCAGGGATTTTGACTTTGGGAGGACCAGAAGGGAGCCTGCAGGTCATTGCTAAATACAGCGAGGTACTTTAAGTCTCAGTAATCAACATTATTTTAAAAACAATATCTGTACCAGGTGTGTATGTGTGTGCGCGTCTGCATGTGTGCGCAAACACACAGCACACAGTCTAGCTTTCCTTCGTGGTTTTGTTTCATTTTTTTGTTTAGGTTTCTGATTTTGAGGATAAATACAGCTTCCAAATAATAGCAACTGAATCCGCCGTAATCAGATGTTGGAAAATTATTTTTCACTCGTCCTTTATGTTAGCATAACAAACTTGTCTTTGTTGTGTGTGGCCACCTGTTGTAAATATTAACATTACCTCTCATCTCCATATCTCCCCCATTTACTATTTTTGTCTTTTTCAAAGAGATGGGAGATGGAGGAGGAGTAGAATTTAATGAAGATACAAATCTGCGGAAGTGTCATATTTCGTTGGGTGCCTGGGGTAGGCAGTGGCTGCTATTGAGAGTATTTTACAGAGTGGCATTTGTGAGTAAATGCATGCTGATTCTGCTCGTCTCTACACGTATCTTTTGTGGTGTTTCCTCTTTAAAACAGGTGCATATAATATGCAAATCTGGTTTCAAAGCATTTTATACCTTTCTTTTAAGGAATGATTGCATATGTATGAAGTCTTGTTTCCTATTTCCTTTCATTTTTTCTTCTTTTTAAAAATCAGCCTGTCTTAAATAGTTTCTTCGTTAGGTAAATTTAAAAATAATAAAAATCTGATGTGTTCAGGAAGGAGCTCAGTGTGAGGCCTACGGAGGTTACCTCCTGGAAATGCAAAATCTCGGAAAGAGATGTTTCACCACGCTCTCACCTTAGAATATTGACAAGGACAAGGCTGCCTTTGCAAAGGTTCTTCCAGACAGGGGCATGCGTCCATTCTTTTGTAAGATTTCTAAGTAGGTACTTTGAATAAACAACGGCCACCTTTAATAGTTGATTTTACAAGATTCTGCATACTTCACCATGGCCAAACTTCTCCACACGGACGGTAACCTTCATCCATTCAGCAGGGGACACCAGGGTGTAGCCTTCCCTCCTCTGTCCCTGGACAGCTGCAGATTCAGGCCAGTTCAGACGGATCCCAGAAGGGTTTCAGGGTCTCCGTCTTCTCCTTTCTGGGCATGGAACTGGCATTGGGCTCTGAGCCCAGTAGTGGCATCCCAGGGAACTCCCTCTGCCCCCATGCATGCTTGTCCATCTAGCTGGGCATCTTGATCAGATTTCTGCTTGTTTTTTTGCCAGGCCTAGAGCCTGATCCTGAATCCTGGTTCCAGTGACTTTGAAAAGCTGCCTGGGCTTTATGAGCCTCTCTCCCCGGGTGACCGGGATGCCGATGAGGATGAGATCCCTCCTTGGACCTGACAGAAGCCTTCCTCCCTGACTGTAACAGCCTTGTTCCTGGGCCCCACCCAAGCCTGGTGGCCCTGGGTGAACCCAGGTTTACAGCCTGTGTTCATTGTTCGTCTGTTCACCTTTCTCCTACGCCTTAACTTTCCTCTGCTGCCCCTTTCTGCTCCCAGGTAAGTCTTTGGACTTGGTGAGAGCTCCCCTCTTCCTTGTCAATATCAGGCTCTTCTCTTTTGCCCTGGTCTGGGGATAGGGTTCCGTCAAGCTTTCTGGATCTTCTGAGTTTCGACAATGCTTTTTTGCCTGTGGAAGGAGGAAGTGAACTGACCCTGTGTCTGAAGCTAATGAAAGGTGAAGGGCGGGGGGGTGGGTAAGATGATTTATAGAGATTTTTAGAACTAACATGGTCTTCAGTTGAAAACCAGAATTAAGAGCTCTGAGTATCATGCAGGTGCAGGGAGATGGATTTGAAAAACAAATCAGCTGGAATTTTTATATCTAATTTTGAACATCGTCCCGTATCCTCAGGAGAATACATCCGAGCCAGAAGTCATTTGGGACCAGGTTGGGTAAATAAAGGTGGCCATCATTCGTTCCTGCATTAAATAGATGTTCTTGCAGAGATAAATAGCTCAGGCTCTGCAGCCAGATGCCTGGGTTCAAATCCCAGTGTTGACAGGTACGTGTATGACCTTGGGAAAGTTAGTTAATTTCCCTATGCCTTAGTTTCCTTAACTGAAATTGAAGAGAATAATAGTGTTTATTTCGTAGGGGTGGTTGTGAGGATTACATCGTTCCGTATATAATAAAGAACAATAGAACAGTGTCAGGTATATACATGCTGTATGAGTTATAGCTATTGTTATTATGACTTGCTTTTCGTGTGCCAAGCACTTTACCATGCTGAGTAATAATTGTTTTGGATCAAGAATGAGATATGGAAAGAAGGAAGCAAAACTAGTTTCTCTTACTTAATTTAAAAAAATAATACAGTCTGAAAAGAAATTGCCAAAAAGTTGTGAGAAAAATATTGTGAGCAGCAGTATTTTTTTTAATCAGATGACCAACATCAGGGGAACAATATTTAGTTTGTTATTTAAATTTTGGTCTGTGTTTTTTTGTTTAAGCTGTAGACACAGGCGGGAAGAATGCTTGAGCCCAGAAGTTCAAGACCAGCCTGGACAACATAGCAAGAACTGGTGTCTTAAAAAAAAAGCGATCTGATTTTTTATAATGATTGGAAACCATTCCTCAGTGTTACTATTCACATTTGCAATGCTCTCTTTTTTTCTTACTGTTTCTAAATTATTTATTTTTCATAGAGGTGTTTTGGTGATCAGTGTGCTTCCTCAGCTCTGCAGTTTCCCTTTTTAATCTCATTCTGTCTCCTTGTCATCGCTGTGACCCTGTTTTGTTGACTTCCTGTTCTTAGTTTCTTGTAGCAACAAATCATTAACTGTGAAAACTTTTAATCCGCTGCTGGGGTGTATTTTCTTCCACGACGTGGCTTCTTCACTGTCTTCCGCATGTTTCCTTTTCGTTCCTTTCCTCCTTCCTTTCTGCAGTATTTGTGCATATTTGCTCAGCCATTTCTTTATTTGTCAAGCATATTTAGCAGGGGCAGGTTCACCTGAGTCTTTAGATAACAGTTTTTTTTGAATTGTCCTTTATTGCTTCTCTCCTATGTGAACTTCATTTCCTTCCCAGAGCTTCCTTTGGGGATGTGCTTGATCAGCTTTTCTGTGGCCTGAGGATAAAGAGGAGTAGGAGCAGTGGGAATGGTGGATAATCATGATTGGTGGATTTAGTCTCTATTCATTTTGATTAAGTTTGTTAATATTTGTAATTTTATTAAAAGTTGCTCTCAGGATACACTTAGGTTTTGGATTGCCCCCAGATTCAGCCTGTAACTTAGAGGCATTAAATTTTTTATTTTTCAAATTATGAAGTACTTCAAACATGCAGAAGTGAAATAATAATAGAAAAAGCACATGTGAGCCCACATCCCAGCTCTATTGAGTCCTGGTGCTTGGCCATACTTGCTTAGATTTAAAAGAGAAGACAATATGAAGCTTCTTCTGTCCCCTCCCCAGTTCTCCCCATCCCCTTTCATCCTTTCACACTGTCCTGAATTATTACTGTCTTTCCTGTATGTGTTTCCACATCACTTCCGTGTATGAATCTGCGATTCATTATGCTATTAGTTCAATATTTCAAGCTCTTTAAAATGGTTTCATATGGTCATACCGCAGCTCTTTTTGATTAATTGTTTTCAACATTTATCCATGTTGAAACATAGCCTGTATTAGTCCATCTTCATGCTGATATAAAGAAATTCCTGAGACTGGCTACTTTATAAAGGAGAGAGGTTTTTTTTTTTTTTAAATTATACTTTAAGTTCTGGGATACATGTGCAGAATGTGCAGGTTTGTTACATAGGTATACACGTGCTGTGAAGACTTGCTGCACCCATCAACCCATCATCTACATTAGGTATTTCTCCTAATGCTATTCCTCTGCTTGCCCCCCGACCCCCTGTCAGGCCCCAGTGTCTGATGTTCCCCTCCCTGTGTCCTTGTGTTCTCATTGTTCAACTCCCACTTATGAGTGAGAACATGCGGTGTTTGGTTTTCTGTTCTTGTGTCAGTTTGCTGAGAATGATGGTTTCCAGCTTCATCCATGTCCCTGCAAAGGACATGAACTCATTCTTTTTTGTGGCTGCATAGTATTCCATGGTGTATATGTGCCACATTTTCTTTATCCAGTCTATCATTGACGCACATTTGGGTTGGTTCAAAGTCTTTGCTATTGGGAACAGTGCTGCAATAACCATGCAGATGCATGTGTCTTTATAGTAGAATGATTTTGGATATATACCCAGTAATGGGATTGCTGGGTCAAATGGTATTTCTGGTTCTAGATCCTTGAGGAATCACCACACTTGTCTTCCAAAATGGTTGAACCAATTTACCATTGCATTAGGGTAAAAGCATTCCTATATCTCCACATCTATTGTTTCCTGACTTTTTAATGACTGCCATTCTAACTGGCACGAGAAGGTATCTCATTGTGGTTTTGATATGTATTTCTCTAATGACTAGTTATGATGAGCTTTTTTTCATATGTTTGTTGGCCACATGAATGTCTTGGAAAGAGGTTTAATTGGTTCACAGTTCTGCATGGCTTGGGAGACCTCAGGAAACTTACAATCATGGTGGAAGGCAAAACAGGCATGTCTTACACAGCGGCAAACAGAGAGAGAGAGAGAGAGAGAGCGCAAGAGAGAGCGCACATGTGAGAGCACAGGAAAAACTACCATTTATAAAACCATCAGATCTCATGAGAATTCAATCATTGTCACTGGGACAGCATGGAGGAACTGTCCCCTTAATCCAATCACTTTCCTTCCTGGACATTTGGGGATTGCAATTGAAGATGAGATTTGGGTGGGGACACAGAACTAATCCATATCATAGCTGTAGTTCAAGCTTTTCCAACGTGCAGCCCAGGAGGCTTTGATTGCGGCTTAACACAAATTCATAAACTCTTTAAAAACATTATTGAGATTTTTTAAAAAGTTCATCAACAATCGTTAGTGTTCGTGTGGTATATGTGTGGCCCAAGACAATTCTTCTTCTAATGTGGCCCAGGGAAGCCATAAGATTGGTTATCTCTGTGGGTGTAGTTCATTCATTTTCATTGCTATATAAAATGGTCAGCTGAGGTGGGAGGATCTCTTGAGCCCAAGAGTTTGATACTAGCCTGGGCAACATAGTAAGTCCTCATCTCTATAAAAATAAATTTAAAAAAATTAGCTGAGCATGGTGGCATGTGTCTATAGTCCTAGGTACTTGGGAGGCTGAGATGGGATGATTGCTTGAGCCCAGGAGTTTGGGGCTGCAGTGATTCATGATCACTCCACTGCACTCCAGTGTGGGCAACAGAGCAAGACTTGGTCTCTTAAAAAATTGTATTGAAGAATTGTACTAAAATTGGCTCAGCTATTGTTTTGTTAATGGGCTGTTTAGATTATTTTTATTTTTCATATAAAAATGCTATAATCAACATTCTTGTACATATCTCCTTTGCATACACGTAAGACTGTACTTTGGAGTACATACCTAGAAAAGACACATTGGGTGAAAAAGCATATTTCCTGGATACTAAAGAATGTTTTGCAAGGGATTTGTACCAGTTTATAATCCTACCTACTATAACTCTTAACTCAGTTCCTGGTTTTCCACAGCTTCTCCAACCCTTAGAGTTACTGGACTTTAAAATTTTTGTTCTTGTCATGAGTATGAAATAGAATCTCAGTGTTTTAAGGTGCAGTTTCTGATTCTAGTAAAACGAATAATCTTTTCGTATATTATGTATCTCAACCATTTGAATTTCCTCTTCTGTGAATGGCCTGTTCATGTCTTTTGATAATTTTTCATTTGGGATGTTTTTGTCTTATAGGTCTATAGAAGTTCATTTAGAAATTCTAGATCCTTCATTTTAGAAATATACATTGCAAGTATCTATTCCTAGTCAGTGGCTTGCATTTTTACATTTTGTTGAACAATAGTTTTCATTTTTAATTTGGTGAAATTTACTAAGTTTTTTTATGGTTTGTGCTTTTTTTTTTTTAAAGAAGCTTTTTGTCTTATGAAATTTCTTCCTCACTCTAAGGTTTTAAAGATTGTCTCAAATACTGTATTTTTACCTAAAAGTCTTCAAGTTTTGCTTTTCACATGTAGGTTTTTAATTCTCCTTGGATTTATTTTCAATGCACTGTGAATTAGGGATTTAAATTTGATTTTGTCAAATGAGTAGTCAGTAGTCCTAGGTTGTAAATTCAATAGTCACTCCTTTTTCTGCCGATTTGTAATACCATTTCTGCTATACTTCTGTAGATCTGTTTTGAGGCTATTTATTCTCTTTTATGGTCTGCTTGGTTGCCATAATGAAATCCCATAAACTGGATGGCCAACAACATAAAATTGTTTTCTCACAGTTCTGGAGGCTGGAAATCTGAGATCAAGGTGCCAGCCCGATCAAGTTCTGATGAGGGCCATCCTCAGGGATGCAAGTACATCCTAAAGATTCTGTTAGTGTCCTTACAGGCAGAGTGAGATTCCTTTCTTCTTATGAGGCCACTAACCCTGTTGAATTAGGATCCCACCCTATGACCTCATTTAACCTTAATTACTTCCTAAAAGCTTTGTCTCCAAATACAGTTACGTTGGGGTTAAAGCTTCAACCCATGAACTTTGTGTGGACACAGTTCAGTCTGTAGCATTGGTTTATACATCATAATTATGTTATTAATGTAATAAGTTTTTGTATATACTAATAAAGTTAGGTCAAGTTTTTCCATCTTGTTTTTCTTTATAGTGTATTTAGCTATTTTTGGCCTTTTAGTCTATGTACGAATCTCAGGTTCAGTTGTCAAGTTCAGTCCAAAAATTGGTAGGTTTATTTTTGAGATCTCTGTTCTGTTTTGTCAGGGTGTATTTTGTTTGTTTCTGTTTTAATTGCTCTGACTTTATAATATGTCTTGCTCTAGGAAGGTAAGTTACCACTTTGTTCTTTTCAGCCATTCTTTTTCCCCTCCCTCCCTCCTTCCCTCCTTCCCTTCCCTCCCTCCTTTCCTTCCCTCCCTTCCTCCCTCCCTTCCTTCCCTCCTTCCTTCCTTCCTTCCTTCTTTCCTTCCTTCCTTCCTTCCTTTTCTCGTTCCTTCGTTCCTTCATTCCTTCCTCTCTTTCTCTCTTCAAAGGTAATTTCCTATATTTTGGATGTTTTAAACATGAAAATATAGTTTTTTTGGGCATAAATTAGTTAAATTTAATGACATATTTGATCAATTTCCATGCTCATTTTTGTGTCCTGCATCCCTTGACATACACCCTAGTTTATGTAACTTCTTGTTGAGGTACATTCATAAATAATCCTATTATTGAGATTACATGGATGATAAACTTTCTATTTCTGTGTTTGAAATTTTTGTTTTTTAATTGCATTTTAGGTTTTGGGGTACATGTGCAGAACATGCAAGATAGTTGCATAGGTACACACGTGGCAGTGTGTTTTGCTGCCTTCTTCCCCTTCACTCACATTTGGCATTTCTCCCCAGGCTATCCCTCCCCAGCTACCCACCCAACACTGTGCCTCCCCTACTCCCCCCAGTAGACCCCAGTGTGTAGTACTCCCTTCCCTGTGTCCATGTGTTCTCATTGTTCATCACCCGCCTATGAGCGAGAATATGCGGTATTTCATTTTCTGTTCTTGTGTCAGTTTGCTGAGAATGATGTTCTCCAGATTCATCCATGTCCCTACAAAGGACACGAACTCATCGTTTTTGATTGCTGCATAATATTCCATGGTGTATATGTGCCACATTTTCCCAGTCCAGTCTATCATGGATGGGCATTTGGGTTGGTTCCAGGTCTTTGCTA
>CM052665.1:52942537-53062476 GCA_028533165.1 Leontopithecus rosalia
AGAAGCTGTGGAGTTTGATTAGGTCCCATTTGTCTATTTTGGGTTTTGTTGCCAATGCTTTTGGTGTTTTGGTTATGAAGTCCTTGCCTACTCCTATGTCCTGAATGGTTTTGCCTAGATTTTCTTCTAGGGTTTTTATGGTGGCAGGCCTTATGTTTAAGGCTTTAATCCATCTGGAGTTAATTTTAGTGTAAGGTGTCAGGAAGGGGTCCAGTTTCTGCTTTCTGCACATGGCTAGCCAGTTTTCCCAACACCATTTATTAAACAGGGAATCCTTTCCCCGTTGCTTGTTTTTGTCAGGTTTTTCAAAGATTGTATGGTTGTAGATAGGTTGTGTTGCCTCCGATGCCTCTGTTCTGTTCCATTGGTCTATATCTCTGTTTTGGTACCAGTACCTGAAAATGTTTTAATTATGGCTTTACTTTGTGTATTAGTTTAACTGGGTATAAAATTTTAGATGGGCAGTTACTTCCCTCCAACATTTTGGTGTCTTCTGGCTTATGTGTATCATTGTCATGGGAAATGGCTATTAGCTTACTTGTGACTGTTTTGTTGATAATTTGCCTTTCTCCATATTAACTTTTAGGACGTTCTCACTTTCGATGTTCTGTAGACTCACTATGATGTGGAAGATAGAGATTTATCTTTATCTGTCATTTTGAGTACCTAGAGTACAGTTTTGATTTGAGGTCTCGTATTGTCGGTTCTGGAAAATCCTCAGCTGAAATGTCTTCAGATATTTTTTCCTCTGCTTTTCCTTCATTCCTTTCTTCAGGAACCCTTATCAGCATAAGCTGACCCTCTTCATCTATCTGCTATATCTCCTTTGTCTGTCTGATAAGTCCTGGTTTTTACTTTAGACTGTCATCTCTTGGGAGGGAGAATGATTCTCCTTTCAGTCACAGCCATCCTTCTTTCTGTGAAAAGTGGAATGGGAACTCTGGAGGTTTTTTTTCTGATTTATCTCTAGAGTATCATTTTTCTTAAGTCTACTCTTCACCACCTCTGTTTACCTTTCTCCAAGTTGGAAGGGAAACTGTTAATGAGACTGATGAATTTCAGTTCCTCACCCCTTTCTTGTGTTTGCTCCCCACATGAAAGATACACTAAATTCTGGTGTTTTTTTTCCTGGCCACGACTTTCAAGGAGTATGCCAAAAGTTGTGTGTCTTTGTTTGGGTGCTGCTTTTATCTTTGGCCAATCTGAACTTACTTTTTTCATTTCAGTGTGGACAAAGTAGAGAAACAAATGCTTCTAGGTGCTGTTACACATTTGAGCAATGATAGTTGTGAATATTATTCAACTCATCAACAGTTGCTTGGAGTGGGTGTTCAATGTCTCGGTTTTGTAGGCAGTCTGGCACAATGCCCAGGTGTCTGGAAGCTTTGAAGAGAAACAGGTGCATATTATAACTGAGCATAAATGAAGGAATTGAGAAATTTGAAAAAGGCCCATGGTAGAGAGCTGGTTTTATTGAGGTGGAGGTGCTGATAGAAGGATGGTGGGACAGCTCATACATACAGCCTGTCGTGAATGCTGTGCAGCGAACGCTCGAAGGTTTTCTGGAGAATCCATAAACAACTGAATTTGGATTTTTTAGAATTTGGCTTCTTCAAGGATAAAAGTGCCCAAATGACTTCTTTGCTAGTTGTTAGGAACTCAGTTTACCTAAATAAAATTACCCTTCCAAGGCAATAGTTTTTTTTTCTCTCCATCTCACTTGAAAATCCTGTTTGTGCTTCTACTCTGAGACTCAGTTTACGATCTGACTCCTTCCCAGGGAGAAAATCATTTGCATGAAGGATAACTAAACTACATGGAAAATGAGGATTTTTCTCTGGGTTCTTCTTTGATGGCTCTCAACTCCACGTTGTAGACTATGGCATAACACTTATGTCCAGTATCACACGTGTACTTTTTCAGTTTCCTGTTTTAGTGACTTTTAATACATGCTACTTAACACATGTCTGAAAGAAGCTCTTTCATTGATGTCTCCAGCAACATATGGCACGAAAAGCCAAGTGGTTTTTGTGTGTTATTCCATCAGGTAGAAGGGGGAGTTTTTCCAGGCTAATGAAACACGATGATGTCAAATGGTTAGGGAAGAGTGATGGAGTTAGAAAGCAGTTTTCAAGTGCAATCAGTTGTTCGGATTCACAGAGCCTGATGGCTCTACCTGGCCTGCTGACCACCTCGGCTGACCTGGCTGCAACCCCGCTTGGTTCATCTTTTGTTTATATGATTTCCTCGTTAGTCCACGGGGTGTGTTCCTCACAAGCGTGAATTCTTTTCGCCTAACCTAGCTGCATTAGGGGTTGCTTGCTTTTTTTTTCCCCTTGCCTTCCTCCAGCTGTTTGCAGGCATTTGCAGAAATTTATTAGTTTCAAATAAATTTGGGCAATCTTGCCTGTGAATATCCTTTTTGAGATTCATTCTGCATATTAATTTTGGAAGGTTTCGGAAAAGTCCTCATCGAAGAAACCTGTTTGCATTTGGTTTAATCCGATGCTTTCCCAGCCTGCAATCCTACCTTCCTCTCACCCTGGTAGAGACACACACAGGGACTCTTGATGTTTGAAGGGGCACGGTTAAGGAAACTCTGCCTCCACCTACAAAGAGAACCCCACATTCCCTCTAGCCTAGTCTTGGCTTTTCTTCAGCTCTTGATTTTTTCTTTCTTTTATTCATAGTTTTTTTGGGGTATAATCAATATCATACATTTAATCTGTAAAGTTTACAATTCAGTGAACTCCTAGCTTTTTTTTTTTTTGAGTCGGAATCTTGCTGTGTTGCCCAGGCCGGAGTGCAGTGGCATGATCTCGGCTCACTGCAACCTCTGCCTCCCAGGTTCAACCGATTCTTCTGCCTCAGCCTCCCGAGTGGCTGGGACTACAGGTGCGTGCCACCAAGCCTGGATAATTTTTGTATTTTTAGTAGAGACACAGTGCCATCATATTGACCAGGCTGGTCTCGAACCCCTGACCTCATGATCTGCCTGCCTTGGTCCCCTAAAGTGCTGGGATTACAGGCATGAGCCACTGCGCCTGGCCAAGCAAAGCCCCAACTCTTTAAAAATTGTGGTAAAATAGACATAATTTAAACGTACCATTTTAACGACAGTTTTGGGCATTTTGTCCATACACAGTATTGTGTGACCTTCACCACTGTCTAACCTGAGGACATTTTCATTATCCCCGAGGAAACCTTGTACCTGTTATCAGTCATTTCTTCTCCCTACCCCCAGCACCGGCGGCAACCCCCATTCTATTTCCTATTTCTGTGGATTTTGCTACTCTAGGTACCTCATACAAGTGAAACCATACAGTGTTTGTCCTATTGTGTCTAGTTTATTTCATGTAGCCTGCCTTCAAGATTCATCCATGTTGGAGCATGTGACAGAATTTCCTCTTTAGGGCAGAATAATATTTCACTGTTGCTTTCACCTTTTGACTGTTGTGAGTAATGCCACTATGAACGTGGCTGTACGAGTATTTGTCTGGGTCTCTGCTTTTATTTCTTTTGGGCATATGCACGGAAGTGGAATTGCTGGATTATATAGTAATTTTATTTTAAGTTTTTTGAGGAATGGTGATACCATTTTCCACGTGGCTACACCATTTTATATTACTGCCAGCAGTGCACAGGGGTTCCAGTTTTTCTACATTCTCACCAACCTTTGTTATTTTCTGTTTTTTTTTTTTTTTTTTTTTTTTTTTTTTTTTTTTAAGACGGAGTTTCCTGTTGTTACCCAGGCTGGAGTGCAATGGCACTATCTTGGCTCACCGCAACCTCCGCCTTCTGGGTTCAGGCAATTCTCCTGCCTCAGCCTACCGAGTAGCTGGGACTACAGGCACATGCCACCATGCCCAGCTAACTTTTGTATTTTTAGTAGAGACGGGGTTTCACCATGTTGACCAGGATGGTCTTGATCTCTTGACCTCGTGATCCACCCGCCTCAGCCTCCCAAAGTGCTGGGATTACAGGCTTGAGCCACCGCACCAGGCCTATTTTCTGTTTATTTTATTTTATTTTTGTTGTTGTTGTAAATAATTGCTATCCTAGTAGGTGTGAAGTGGTGTCTCCTTGTGATTGAGATTTGCGTTTCCCTGTGGTTGGTGATGTTGAGCATCTTTTCATGAGCGTGTGGCCATCTGTGTATCTTCTTTGGAGAGATGTCTATTCAAGTCCTTTGCCCCTTTTTAAATTGGCTTTCTTGTTGTTGTTGTTGTTATTGACAAACTCCTAATTCTTAACAGATACGATGCTCTTACTGTCATGAACTTGACTTCTGGGAAGATGCTGGCTGGCATTCATTTCTCTTCTACTTTCCTAGACCCGCAGTACTTCTCCAGCAATCATCATTTCTTACGTTCATAGCTTGTCCTGTTCTCGGGCTGGACCTAACAGCTCATTTCTTCCCACCTCTTCCCACATTCCAGATCACGGGCTTTCTTCTTTTCAGCTGTTGCTACTGTGGAGGGGCAGATTTTACTGAAGCCAACTGCTGTGACACCTTCCTTTTCAAGGATTGCCGTCTGCTCTCTGATTTACCCACGGTAGCTTGGCTGAAGTTGCATTTTAGAAGTTCGAGGCTTCTGGCTCCCAGATATTCTGTAGAATTGACACTGGTGACTGCCCTTTCTTCTTGAGGCTCCTTTGGTCTCTGCAACACGTCCCTGTGATGCCATGAAGGGGAATGAGCAGGAGGGTTTGGGGTGCAGAGTTTGGGTTGTGGTTACCTGGCTTCATATGCTGTCATTCCCCATGAACTCACTCTTGGACACAAGCTGATAAAGTCGCCCTGTGGGGGTTTCTGCTTGGCGAAAGAGGACATTAGCACCCACCTTGCAGCTGGTGGTGTGGTGAGGATTCAGTGGGAAATCGCATGAAAAGTACTTATAACAGCGCTGGCGGAGGGGAAGTGTGAACAAGGTTAGCCACTGCTGGGGGCGTTAAGCTGGTTTTTCTCACGTATTCAGTTGACCCCTTTTCACCTCTACCCCCCTGCCTTTTGTTTTCTAAATTCTGTTCTTTGCTGTTTCTTGTACTGTTCCTAGACATTTTCCCATTTGTGCCATTTCAGTGTTTCTCTTTACACAGGAGATTCCAACCAAGTCCTGTCTCTACCTTCTATTTATTCATTTCTTACTTATGTGTGTTTGTTTATTTAAGATATAAGAAAGCATAGGGTGCAGAGGTGCTAGGGTATCTAAATGCTAGAATATGATACATCTTCCCAGCTACTTGACAGGTAGTCTTTTGGAATTAGCAGACAAAGACTTCAAAATCATTATTATAAATACATTAATTAGGGAAATGATGGACCAAATGGGTGAAAAGATGGAGAAATCAACATAAAACTGTAATCCCTTTTTAAAATTAAAAAAAAACCAGGAAGTTGTATAAATGTATGGGGTACAAGTGCAATTTCGATACCTGCATAGATTGTGTAGTGGTCTAGTCAGGGTGTTTGGAGCAGGGTATCTGTCACCCGACTAATGCATATGGGACCTGTTAAGTCATTTCTCATCCACCCCCGCCCTTCCGAGTCCTCCGCTGTCTCTCATTCCACTCTCTGCGTCCACACGCACACGTTTTAGGACCCACTTAGGGATGATCTCTCAACATTTCAGTGGCATGCTTGTTGTAGCACAAAACAGTGCCTAAGGACATATTCCCTGGAGGATGTTTTGACCCCGGTCACATCACTCGACATCAGCTGCCACTGGCTCATACACAACCATGTCGGGGCTGCTGCAGAGATGTAAGAACTTGACCTTTCACCAGTTTCTGTGAATTACATTGCTTTGAAGATGAACTCACAAATGTCACCCCGTACAGGGGATCCAATGGGATCATATCAAAGGGATTATATCTTGAGCAGATGTAAGTCTGTAGAATGGTCTAGACGATGACCTGAGTGCTTACTAGTCCCTGGGTACTTGGAAGTACTTGTTTGATTTTCACAAAATCTTTAGGAAGCAGTTAGTAGAATTTTCTCATTGTACTTTTCCAGTCTCATTTTTAGAGAAAATCAAATCTTAAGAGGTTAACTGTGCCCAGAGTCTTGTAACTAAAAAGGGGCTGACTTGAGATTCCATTCAGTTACCTTGGATTCCATATGCAGAACTCTTAACATTTTTTTTTTTTGAGACAGAATCTTACTGTGTTGCCCAGGTTGGAGTGCAGTGGTGTGATGTTGGCTCACTGCAACCTCCACCTCCCAGGTTCAAGCAGTTCTCCCTGCCTCAGCCTCCTGAGTAGCTAGGTCTACAGGCCCATGCCAACCCACCTGACTAATTTTTATGTTTTTGGTAGAGACGGGGTTTTATGATGTTGGCCAGGCTGGTCTTGAACCCCTGACCTCAAGTGATTTGCTGGCCTTGGCCTCCCAAAGTGTTAGGATTACAAGCGTGAGCCACCGTGCCCAGCCTTAACATCTTGATTACATTTCACATGTACCGTTTCACGTTGTCCATTTCTCATTTTTCCTGTTCTTTTCTATTTTCTATACTGACTAGATACACAGGAGCTTAATCCATTTTAGAGTGGGTGTACATATTTATTAGTAATTTTAGGTTTTAATGTTTGAATTAATTCAATCCTTCTTTTATTATTCCTGCTATTTTCTAGAAAACTTTTTATAACTTGCTATAACTTTTTAGAATTTGTTTTCTAAATTCTTTGAGAGCTTCGTCTTTTTCTTTCTTTCATAATGAAAATGCTTAAGGCTAAAGCAACTTCGAATGCATTGAAGGAATCATATATAGTGTTCTCATTAGTTTTGTTTTATAAAGAATCTGTTATTGCACATGTAATTTCTCCTTTGACCTCATAGTTAATTTTCTTTATCTCTAAGTGGTTGGAATTTTTAAATGATCTTTATTAAACTTAGTGTTCATTTCTGGATTTATTGTTTTGTGACTAGTATAAATGGCCTATTGTTTTCCCTTCAGTCTGTGTGCAGTTACGCTGAAGTGCAGAAGCACGTATAGTTGTAATACCAGAAATGCTGGTGGTGTAAAACGAAAATGTTTAGTATTTGAAAGTGGTGCTTGGAAGTCACTCATTTTAGTATAAGCTTGAATTTTTTCCAACTGATTTTGAAAATTTAAATAGAATATATATATTCTCAATAAAATTTTTAGAACAAATGACTCGTTTTTGTTTTGTGGGAAAATGGTCCCAGCGTATTCTGGGACTCGGCACTCAAAGCTGGATACCTATGAACAAATGGAAGTGTTTTAAATGGAACAGGAGGCCTCTCTAAAACCCATCAATGTTTAACAATCTTAATGAGCTTTAAAAAAGTGTCGTATTTTAGCTGTGAATCACTTCACGTTAAAATCTGTGGTTTTCCTGCCAAAGTTATCTTTAGTAAACGTTATATATTGGCAGCCAGATTTGGAGCGCAGCGAATGTGAGTGAGGCTGGAAGCAGATTCTGCATGAAACCCAAATGTTGGAGGGGGTTTTCCAGGCGTCAGAGTCTTGGGTCTCTCAATACCCCCTTTGACGCTCCTGGCCACACTCCTCTGCCACGCCCATTACAGCGACTCACTCAGCACTGCTGGGAATCCATGACTACGGGTGAGTGCATTCTCTCACACACTGCTGGCTTCCTCCATGAACCCATGGCATCTGTGCTGGGCTTACGCTTTCAAGTGAGAAACAGTGAAAGACCCCAGGAAATGGCTTGCACTTGACTCCGCGACGTCGTTTACATGTCTCTGTTTTCCTTCACGTTAAACTGAGTGGGGCTAAACTCATTTGGTTTCAGTGAAGGTAGTTTCTGTGCATTCGCTGAAAAGCTGGATTTCCGGATTTCCGAGTGGTGACCAGAGGAGAGAAGGCCTTGGGGAGCTAAGGTGAGGCAGGAATACCAAAGGGTGGGGTGGGGCTCAGCTCAGTGGCAATTTCCCCAGCAGCCTTCAGGCCTTTCAGTCCACCATTTGTCTCAATGGTAACTGTCTGATAACTGTCTCTGCTGTAAGAGTTTTGCCAGACAGACATAAAAATCGATTGGGAAAAAAGGTATTTGGAAAAAAAAATTTTCCTTTAAAAATATTGCTAGAGAAGAGCGGAATCATGCACTGATGGAATGAATGAGATGGTCTTGGGGCACGATGCCATCTGATGTTACTATTATTGCATTTGCTGCTTAGCAGAGTACAGAGAAGGCACATTGCAAATATTCAGGTATTAACTGCATTGAGTAATTGTTTTCGTTTAGTAAATGTATTAGTGTGCTAGGGCTGGCATAGCAAAGCAGCACAAACTGGAAGTCTTCAGTAACACAAATGCATAGTCTCACAGTTCTGGAGGCCAGAAGTCTGACAGGAAGGTGTTAGCGGGGTAGGCTCTTCTGAGAGCGTTGGAGGAGAATCTGTTAGATGCGTCTCTTCTGGCTTCTGCTGGTTAATGGCAATATTTGATGTTCTGTGGCTTGTGGAAGCATCTCCGCCTTCATCTTTACTTGATGTTCTCTGCGTGTGCCTTTCTGTGTCCAAATCTCCCCCTGTTATAAGGACAGCAGGCATATTGTATTAGGGAGCCACCCTCCTTCAGTATGACCTCCTCTTAATGAATTACATCTGCAAAGATTCTATTTCCAAATAAGGCCACATTCTGAGGTATTGGGGTTAGGACTCCATAAATTTTAGGGTAACACAAATCAACCCATAATAGTAAAGATTTATTAACTCACTTTAGGAAGCTGATGTTTATTTAGGAAGTAAATGTTTATTGAGGATCTGTGATCTGACATGCATGAGGTATTGAGATTTAAACAGATATGCTAAAATATTTTCTGTATCCAAGTCATTTTCAGTAAAGAAGTAGAGAGACATAAATTAATAACTAGAATATGGCAGAGCTATGTGAAAGCATGTATGAGGAATAGTGTTGGTACCAAGAAAGGGGATGCTGGTGAAGCCTACTTTTTTTTTTTTTTTTTGAGATGGAGTTTCACTCTTGTTGCCCAGGCTGGAGTGCAATGGCATGATCTCGGCTCACTGCAACCTCTGCCTTCTGGGTTCAAGCCATTCTCCTACCTCAGCCTCCCGAGTAGCTGGGATTACAGGTGCGTACCACCATGCCTGCCTAATACTTTACATTTTTAGTAGAGACGGGGTTTCTCCATATTGGTCAGGATGGTCTTGAACTCCTGACCACAGGTGATCCACCCACCTCGGCCTCCCACAGTGCTGGGATTATAGGCATGAGCTACCATGCCCAGCCAAGCCTACTTTTTAGGGGAGATGTCAGGGAAGTGTCACTGACACTTGCACGTTTGGGCTGCATATGAGAGCATTAATAGGAGTTCCAGGGCAGTCTGGACAGAAAGCACAGTGTGGAGATCTGACAAGAAAGGATGTGTTTACAGGACTTGAAGCCATCTCACAAGGGAGTGTAGCATCCACTGGGAGGTGATGGACTGCCACTGTGAGGTTTCAAGTGTTGGCATGAAACAATTGGACTTGTGGTTTTGAGAAGTTCTGCCTGATGGCCTGGTGGCTGGCATGGAGCTGGGCAGACCATGAGATAAGGTGTTGGAATAGGATTGAGTCTGTTGCTTGTATCACTGAGTGAACTCTACGGCCCTTCAGCCCAAAAGGAGGAATAGAATTTGAGATGTCTGTGGGAGGTCCAGTTAGCATTTGGATTTGTAAATGTGTAGCTTATGCTGAAAGTGTGGAAGGACAGATGGATGTGGGGATTATTTTGTGTGTAACCATGCAAGTAGATGAAGGAGACCATGCCAAGCAAGAAGGAAGGGTGAAACACACCTGCGTTGTAGAGGCAGGAAGAGGAAGATGGGCTCACAAAGGAGACTCTTGGTGAAAAGCCGGGGAGAGCAGAGGAGAACCAGAAATGAGTGCACTGTAGAAGTCAAGAAGAAAAGTGTGGGCAGAAACAACCAACATCACAAGTAGGTCATGAAAGATGAAGCCCTTATAAAGCTGAGGGGCCTGTGGCTCAGTCTTGACATTCTGTCTGTCAAAGACTTACCTGATGTATATCACCAGTCTGATATCCAAAAAGCAACTTGCATCTTTACTGAAATTTTTCAAAGAACACCAAAGATGGATTCTGTTCTAAATGCCCAATGAAATTTTATGTCTTCTCTATTTCAGATACTCTCTGTCTCTGTCTGCAGCCTTTCATATTTTCCTTCCTCCTTTCTCCAAATTCTCCAAAAGTCCCTTCAATCCAGACCTCACTGGCCTTTTTCTTTGTTCCAACACCTCTTATTTCCACATCCATCCGGTTCTATTCTACTAGTAACTGTCTGTCTTTTCCAGCATTTCCTAATTCTTCCCTTATCCTTTATGGTAATTCTGCAAAAGGGACAAGCTGGTAAAAGTACTTTTGGGAGACAGGGGAAAGGAATATGAGTATTCCTATGTTAACCATTTTCTGGCCCCAAGTAGGCTATAGGTGACCTTTGGTATGTTCAGATAAGCAGTGGGAGTGGAGGCCCGAGTATGGTGGATTGAAGATTAATTACTTGGTGGGTGAGGCAGTGCAAGCACTGAGGACAGGTTCTCTGCTGCAGCAGCTTGATTTGGAAGGGAAAGAAAATAAGAGGCTGATTAGGAGAGGCCAGGTAATTGCGGTACGGTCTGTTAATGTTTTCTGGGTGGGAAATTTTATTTTGTGATAACAGCATAGAAATTTATAAAGGAAATGGCCCTCATTTTAACAGAAAAATCAATACAATTTGCATCCCTCATTATTAATATGCATTGGAGTTTCATCCATTGGACCTCGTGAAGAAGGTAGCTACAGTCTCACCAGGTTGGAAGTCTGGATGTTGGAATGTGGACATTTCCTACTAGAGTGGCTTGAAAATCCTTTTGGATCACTGTGGCAGCAGGTATGGAGGTGTGAATGTGGGTGCCCTTGAGAGGAAGGAATGAGCCAAGAGTGACGGAGCCTGGTGATGCAGGGAGAAAGTGGCCTTTGTTTATGGTTATGCATTTTATCCAGACTGTACATTTCAGATGATTTATTCAACAAGCCATTGTGTGTCTCTTCCTGCTTCCTGACCACTGAGCTAGGTCCTGGGGTTCCTGTGAGTCCTGGGGCTGTAGCCAGGCAGTTGAAATATTCCATCATTCTCATGCGAATTTTTTCCTGACCTGAAGATTTCCATTGGAAAATGATGATTGTACTCTTCTAATAGAAGGCTAAGCAATTTAGATCTGGGAGCAGGGAAATGGTGGCTGTGGTTCATCTAGAGGGGGAAGAGGATATAGACAGGTAGTTTCATCCAATGCCTGAGGACCACGAAGGTCTGCTTTGACCTCTAGTCTTATACAATAATCCCTTGGTAAGAGGGAAATCCAAAAAATACAGTAATCCCTTGGTAACAGGGAAATCCAAAAACTAGGGGTATCACAACATTACTCATCACCACTGTGATAGGTGTTCCTGAGTTCCAAGGGAAGAGTCAGTTTAAGTCAGTGAAATGGTCATATGTAATGACGTTCATTTTCCTTGGTTCTGTATTTACGTGACACTTGGATGTACAAGATGGTTAACAGAATATTGCTATGGATGCACATTGACAAGTCCTGAATTACCATCTGGGTGAGAATATTTGTAACTGGCACAATACTTATACATGAATGGCCACTGTGAAATGGGCTTTTAAGGGGTGATGTGACAATTTGCTTTCTTAAGTGCACTGACTACAAAGACATCTCCTAAACTCTTTCTTTTAAACTTACCAGAAACCCTTGCATTCCCCTGGATGAAGCCAGCACTTTTCAGTGGCTCAGGTTTCTCCTTCTAACAATGCTTGAAATTGCTTCCACAGAGAATGAAGCTTTTAATTCCAGAACCAATGTTCAGGTTGTGCAAAGACATGGATTTAAGGTGACAGCTGTTAACATTGGCAAGGTTCTTTCTATTGTGCAAATTGCTTTCACATATATTTAGTTTATTTTGCCCTCCTGACAGTCTGGGCTTCATTATTGTGTAACTTATTTTCTGTTTGAAGAAACAAAGGCTTCAGAGGGGTTTAAGAAGCTGATTAAAGTCAAATGGCAAGGATGGGTAAGTGACTGAGCTCTAAGCACTGGCGTCGGTCTCTGTGTTTGTGGATGACTGACTACGCAGCTCTCCTTTTGAGTCAGTGGCTTTTAAACTCCTTGGAACCACAGTTAATTCCGTTTACCTGATGACTCAGTACACACATATGACCTACCAAACAGTACTTTCCTTGACTATTCCCCGTCCCTTCTAATATTTTACTCTACCCAATCTGTTTTCTTTTCAACATTGGGTCTTCTGCCATATTGACAAATCACGGATGCTTTTATGTTGCATGCCTGGACATTCATGGTTTCTTATTGTGTCTGTTCTACTTTCTGAATTGGCATTATCTTCCAGATATTGCCTATTTCTCCACGTCCTCTCTAGCATCTTTTATCTCCAGATTTTTTAATGATTTTTTTTAAAACAAAGTTTAAATGTTCATTATTTTTATTTTATTTTACTTTAAGTTCTGGGGTACCTATGCAGGTCTTGCAGGATTGTTACATAGGTATACATATGCCATGGTGGTTTGCTGTACCTTACTTCCGTCACCTACATTATGCATTTCTCCTACTGTTATCCCTCCCCAACCTCCCCACCCCTGCTATCCCTCCTCTAGCCCCCCACCCCTCAACAGACCCCAGTGTCTGATGTTCCCCTCCCTGTGTCCATGTGTTCTTGTTGTTCAACACCCACTTATGAGTGAGAACATATGGTGTTTTGTTTTCTGTTCTTGTGTCAGTTTGCTGAGCATCATGGTTTCCAGATTCATCCATGTCCCTGCAAAGGACAAGAACTCATCGTTTTTTATGTCTACATAGTATTCCATGGTGTACATGTGCCACATTTTCTTTATCCAGTCTATCATCGATGGGCATTTGGGTTGGTCCCAGGTCTTTCCTATTGTAAACAGTGCTGCAATGAACATACATGTGCATGTGTCTTAATAGTAGACTGATTTATACTCCTTTTGGTATATACCCAGTAATGGGATTGCTGGGTCAAATGGAATTTCTATATCTAGGTCCTTGAGGAATCGCCACACTGTATTCCACATGGTTGAACTAATTTACACTCCCACCAACAATATAAAAGTGTTCCTATTTCTCCACATCCTCTCTAGCATCTTTTATCTCCAGATTTTTAAATGATCTTTCTTCTAACTGGCATGAGGTGGTATCTCAATGTGGTTTTGATTTGTATTTCTCTAATGACCAGTGATGATGAGCATATTTTTTCTTTTCATTTATTTATTTATTGAGACAGAGTCTTGCTCGGTCTCCAGGTGCCAGGCTGGAGTGCAGTGGTAAGATCTCGGCTCACTGCAACCTCTGCCTCCCGGGTTCAAGCAATTTTCCTGTCTCAGCCTCCCAAGTAACTGGGACTACAGGCGTGCACCTCCACTCCCAGCTAATTTTTGTACTTTTAGTGGAGACGGGGTTTCACCATGTTGGCCAGGCTGGTCTCGATCTCTTGACCTCGTGATCCTCCTGCCTCGGCCTCCCAAAGTGCTGTGATTACAGGTGTGAGCCACCGCACCTGGCTGATGAGCATATTTTCATATGTTTGTTGGCTGCATAAATGTCTTCTTTTGGAAAGTGTCTGTTCATATCCTTTGCCCACTTTTTGATGGGGTTGTTTGTTTTTTTCTTGTATGTTTGTTTTAGTTCTTTGTAGATTCTGGATATTAGCCCTTTGTCAAATGGGTAGCTTGCAATTTTTTTCCCCATTCTGTTGTTTACCAGTTCACTCTAATGATTGTTTCTTTTGCTGTGCAGAAGCTCTTAAGTTTAGTTAGATCCCATTTGTCTATTTTGGCTTTTGTTGCCATTGCTTTTGGTGTTGTAGTCATGAAGTTCTTGCCTATGCCAATGTCCTGAATGGTATTGCCTAGGTTTCCTTCTAGGATTTTTATGGTGTTAGGTCTTATGTTTAAATCTCTAATCCATCTGGAGTTAATTTTACTGTAAGGTGTCAGGAAGGGGTCCAGTTTCAGCTTTCTGCCCATGGCTAGCCAGTTTTCCCAATACTATTTATTAAACAGGGAATCTTTTCCCCAATGCTTGTTTTTGTCAGGTTTGTCGAAGATCAGATGGTTGTAGGTGTGTGGCTTTACTTCCAAGGCCTCTGTTTTGTTCCATTGGTCTGTATCTTTGTTTTGGTACCAGTACCATGCTGTTTTGATTACTGTAGCCTTGTAGTATATTTTGAAGTCAGGTAGTATGATGCCACCAGCTTTGTTCTTTTTGGGGAGGATTGTCTTTGGTATGTGGACCCTTTTTTGGTTCCATATGAAGTTTAAGGTGGTTTTCCCCATTTCTGTGAAGGTCAATGGTAGATTGATGGGGATAGCATTGAATCTATGAATTACTGTGGGCAATATGGCCATTTTCACCATATTGATTTTTCCTAACCATGAGCATGGAATATTTTCCTATCTGTTTGTGCCCTCTCTTATTTTCTTGAGCAGTGGTTTGTGGTTCTCCTTGAAGAGGTCCTTCACGTCCCTTGTTAGTTGTATTCCTCGATATTTTATTCTTTTTGCAGAAATTGTGAATGGGAGTTCACTCTTGATTTGGCTCTCTGTTTGTCTGTTATTGGTGTATAGAAATGCTTGTGATTTTTGCACATTGATTTTGTATCCTGAGACTTTGCTGAAGTTGCTTATCATCTTAGGAAGATTTTGGGCTGAGATAATGGGGTCTTCTAAATATACAATCATGTTGTCTGCAGATAGAGACAATTTGACTTTCTCTTTTCCTAATTGAATACTCTTTTTTTTTTCTTGCCTGATTGCTCTGGCTAGAATTTCCAATACTATGTTGAATAGGAATAGTGAGAGAGGGCACCTTTGTCTAGTGCCAGTTTTCAAAGGGAATGCTTCCAGTTTTGCCCATTCAGTATGATATTGGTTGTGGGTTTTTCATAAATTGCTTTTATTATTTTGAGATATGTTCCACTGATACCTAGTTTAAGAGTTTTTAGCATAAAGGGCTGTTGGAGTTTGTCAAAAGCCTTCTCTACATCTATTGAGAGAATCATGTGACTTTTGTCTTTGGTTCTGTTTATGTGATGGATTATGTTTATAGATTTGCGTATGTTGAACCAGCCTTGCATCCCTGGGATGAAGCCTACTTGATTGTGATGGGTAAGCTTTTTAATGTGCTGTTGCATTCAGTTTGCCAATATTTTATTGAAGATTTTTGCATTGATGTTCATCATGGATATTGGCCTGAAATTTTCTTTTTAGTTGTGTGTCTGCCAGGTTTTGGTATCAGGATGATGTTGGTCTCAAAAATGATTTAGGGAGGATTCCCTCTTTTTGTATTGTTTGGGATAGTTTCAGAAGGAATGGTACCAGCTCCTCCTTGTACATCTGGTAGAAATCGTCTGTGAACCCATCTGGACCTGGACAGTTTTTTGGTTGGTAGGCTATTAACTGCGGCCTCAACTTCAGACCTCTTGGTCCATTCAGGGATTCAGCTTCTTTCTGGTTTAGTCTTGGGAGGGTGTAAGTGTCCAGGAGTTTATCCATTTCTTCTATATTTACTGGTTTATGTGTATAAAGTTGTCTAAAATAATCTCTGATGGTAGTTTATATTTCTGTGGAATTGGTGTTGATATCCCCTTTATCATTTTTTAATTTTGTCTTTTCAGTTCTTCTCTCTCTTTTTTAAATTAGTCTGGCTAGCAGTCTATCTATTTTGTTAATCTTAAAAAAAAACCCAGCTACTAGATTTATTGATGTGTTTGAAGGGTTTTTGTGTCTCTATCTTCTTCAATTTTACTCTGAGCTTAGTTACTATTTCTTGTCTTCTGCTAGCTTTTGAATTTGTTTAATCTTGCTCCTTTAGCTCTTTTAATTATAACAGTAGGGTGTTGATTTTAGATCTTTTCTCGCTTCTCATATGGGCATTTAGTGCTATAAATTTGCCTCTAGACACAGCTTTAAATGCGTCTCAGAGATTCTGGTACATTGTGTCTTCGTTCTCATTGGTTTTGAAGAACATCTTTATTTATGCCTTCATTTCATTATTTATCCAGTAGTAATTCAGGAGCAGTTAGTTCAGTTTTCATGTAGTTGTGTGGTTTTGAGTGAGTTTCTTAATCCTGAGTTCTAGTTTGATTGCACTGTGGTCTGAGAGACTGGTTGTTAGGATTTCCATTCTTTTGCATTTGCTGAGGAGTGATTTACTTCCAATTATATGGTTTATTTTAGAGTAGGTGTGACATGGCGCTGAGAGGAATGTATATTCTGTGGATTTGGGGTGGAGGGTTCTGTAGATGTTTATTAGGTTTGCTTGGTCCAGATCTGAGTTCAAGTCCTAGATATCCTTGTTAATTTTCTGTCTAATATTGACAGTGGAGTGTTAAAGTCTCCCACTATTATTGTGTGGGAGTCTAAGTCTCTTTGTAGGTCGTTAAGAACTTGCTTTAGGTATCTGGATGCTCCTGTATTGGGTGTGTATATATTTAGGATCATTAGCTCTTCTTGTTGCATTGATCCTTTTACCATTATGTAATGCCCTTCTTTGTCTCTTTTGACCTTTATTGGTTTAAAGTCTATTTTATCAGAGACTAGGGTTGCAAATACAGCTTTTTTTTTGCTCTCCATTTGCTTGGTAAATCTTCCTCCATCCCTTTATCTTGAGCCTATGTGTGTCCTTGCATGGAGATGGGTTAGTTGATGCAGTTTCTTCATTGTGTCGATGGTCTTTACCATTTGGTACGGTTTTGCAGTGGCTGGTACTGGTTTTTCCTTTCCATGGTTAGTGCTTCTTTCAGGAGCTCTTGTAAGGCAGGCCTTGTGGTGATGAAATCTCTCAGCAATTGCTTGTTTGTAAAGGATTTTATTTCTCCTTTGCTTATGAAGCTTAGTTTGGCTGGATATGAGATTCTGGTTTGAAAGTTATTTTCTTTAAGGATGTTGAATATTGCCCCCCACTCTCTTCTGGCTTGTAGGGTTTCTGCCAAGAGATTAGTGGTGAGTCTAATGGGCTTCCCAACCTTTCTCTCTGGCTGCCCTTAGCATTTTTTCATTCATTTAAACCCTGGTGAATCTGACAATTATGTGCCTTGAGGTTGCTCTTCTTGAGGAACATCTTTGTGGTGTTCTCTGTATTTCCTGGATTTGGATGTTGGCCTGCCTTGCTAGGTTGGGGAAGTTATCCTGGATAATATCCTGAAGAGTGTTTTCCAGCTTGGATTCATTCTCCCCATCACATTCAGGTACACCAATCAAACATAGATTAGGTCTTTTAACATAATCCCATATTCCTCAGAGGCTTTGTTCATTTCTTTTCACTCTTTTTTTCTCTCATCTTGCCTTCTCATTTTATTTCATTGAGTTGATCTTCATTCTCTGATACATTTTCTTCTGCATGATCAATTTGGCTGTCGAAACTTGTGTATGCTTCATGAAGGTCTCGTGCTGTGGTTTTCAGTTCCATCAAGTCCTTTATAGACTTGATGGTTATTGTAGTTAGAATTTTGTTGAACCTTTTTTCAAGGTTCTTAGTGTCTTTGCATTGGGTTAGAACATGTTCCTTGAGCTCAGAGAAGTTTGTGATTACCCACCTTCTGAAGCCTGCTTCTGTCAATTAGTCAAACTCATTCTCCATCTAGTTTTTTCCCTTACTGGTAAGGAGTTGTGATCCCTTGGAGGAGGAAAGGCATTCTGGTTTTTGGTGATTTCATACTTTTTGTGCCGGTTTCCTCCCATCTTCGTGTATTTATCTACCTTTGGCCTTTGTAGTTGATGACTTTCGGATGGGGTCTCTGAGTTGACGTCCTTTCTATTGGTGTTGAAGCTATTTCTTTCTGTTTTTTAGTTTTCCTTCTAACAGTCAGGCCCTTCTGCTGCAGGACTACTGGAGGTCCGCTCCCAACCCTGCTTGCCTGGGGATCACCTGCCGGGGCTGCAGAACAGCAAGGATTGCTGCCTGTTGCTTCCTCTGGTAGCTTCATCCCAGAAGGGAACCTGCCAGATGTCAGCCAGAACTTTCCTGTATGAGGTGTCTCTTTGGATATACAGGGGTCAGGGAGCTGCTTGAGGAGGCAGTCTGTCCCTTACTAGAGCTCAGGTGCTGTGCTGGGAGCTCCGTTGCTTCCTTCAGAGCTACTGGGCATGGAATGTTTAGGTCTGCTGCAGTGGAACTCACAACTGCCCCTTTTCCCAGATGCTTTGTCCCGGGAAGGTGGTGCTTTATTTATAAGTCCCTGATGTGCTGCTGCCTTTTTTCAGAGATGCTCTGCCCAGCAAGGAGGGAGTCTATCACAGGCTGCCCACAGAGGCGTTGCTGAGCTGCCATGAGCTCCTCCTAGCTGCCGTGTAAACTTCCTTGAGAGTTTGTTTACACAGGTAAGGTCAGAACTGCCTTGGTAACAGGGGATTACCTTGGTAATGGTGGACTGCCTTGGTAATGGTGGACGTCCTTCCCACCACCAAGCTTGACCATCTTGGGTCAAGCTCAAAGTGTTATGCTGGCTGTGAAACTCTCAAGCCAGTGGGTTTCAGTTTGCTAGTCTTTGTGGGGATCAGACCTGCTGAGCCAGATCACTTGGTTCCCTGGCTTCAGCCCCCTTTTTTTCAGGGGAGTGGGCAGCTCTGTCTTGCAGGTGTTCCAGGCACCAGTTAAAATAGCCACCCAGATTTGTGCTGGAAACCCAACGAACCATTCTTATGGTGGGAATCTCCTGGTCTGTGGGCTGTAAAGACCATGGGAGAAGTGCAGTATCTGAACTGGAGTGCTGGAATGGCTGGAAAAGGTCCTGATGGCCTCTGTTGGGTAGGAGGGGGAGGTCCTCCAGCCTATTGCACTTCCTGGGTGATGCAGCACCCCACCCTGCCTTGGTTTGCCCTCCTTGGGCTAAACCCATTGTCTAACAAGTCCCATTGAGATGAACCTGGTACCTCAATTAGTAATGTGGGGATCACTCACCTTCTGTGTCACTGTCACTAAGAACTGTGCTTCAGAGCTGTTCCTGTTCAGCCATCTTGGCAGAAGTTTCCTTTTTTTTTTTTGAGATGGAATTTCACTCTTGTTGCCCAGGCTGTAGTGCAATGGCACAATCTCAACTCACTGCAACTCTGCCTCCTGGGTTCAAGCAATTCTTCTGGCTCAGCTTCCCAAGTAGCTGGGATTACAGGCACGCAGCACCACGTCTGGCTAATTTTGTATTTTTTTAGTAGAGATGGGGTTTCACCATGTTGGTCAGGCTGGTCTTGAACTCCTGACCTCAAGTGATCTGCCCACCTCAGCTTCCCAAAGCTCTGGGATTACAAGCGTGAGCTACTGCACCCAACCTCTTCCATGCTCTTAATTCTCACGTACCTATCTCCTGGGAGCAATTGGCCAAATGCTGGGATCTGTGTTTATTTATCTCCAATTGTCAGTGCTGTGCATGTGCTGTTAGTTTACTTGTCTGTCTTCTCTGCATCACTGTTTTATTCCCCCTGACACTCTAAGATTACAGTCTTTGCCAGGGCTGGGACTATATTGTTTTCTTTCTCTTGTCCCAACAACTAGGATAGGACATTTTATGTTGTGGAACTGACAAAGAGGTTTCTGAAATTTCCGTCAGTGGACTTGATCCACCATAAACCATGGAAGTTAAATACTAGAATGTTTACTATTGGGCAATTTGCTCAATATGGCTAAGCCTTGGTTTCTCCTCTTTAGAGCAGGGATGATAATATCACATGGAATCATTGTGAAATTAATTGAGAAAATTCATGTAAAGAACTTAATACAATGCTTGACACAGAGACGTCATTCCATTATTGATATACTAACTTCCTCTAGAAATTAACAGGATGATCCAGGATAATAACAGTGAGACCGTGCTGTGGCCTGGAGAGAGGGCATGGAGCTGCAGCTGCACTGGGAGGGGCTGTGAGGAAGGAGCTGAGTGGAGAAATGTGGCTTTGGCCAGGAGAAGCCAGGGAGGGATCTGGGGAAGAGAAACCCTGACCCTGTTCCTTGTCCTTTGATCCCTTGTTGTTGCTTTCCACTGGCCAAATTCCAAAGGACAGTGGCCAGCAAGGCAGCCCCTGATGACGGCATTTATAGGAGACAGGCTCCTGGGGCTTAGATAGGGACTGGCACGTCTTCCTGATGGGCTGTGCACACACCCTATTGTTGCCCATGAATTCCATTTTCCATCAGAGTCCTTGGCTTGACCAGTCCTTCCTTCTTTACAGGATCGCCCGATCCTGGGACTGGAAAGGACCCTGTGATCACTCTCCTCACGCAGTCCCTTCCTACGGAGGGAAGATTGAGGTCATCTCCAATGTGGCCTTGGTGGCGGTCAAATGGCATTCTTTTTATTGGTGTTGCCAGATTCTGCTGGGGAGCAGAGCACACAGAGCATGCTCAGAACGTGGTGGTGGATGGGATCTGCTGTTTCTCATGGATTTTTATTATTTATTTATTTATTTATTTATTTATTTATTTATTTTAACCTATGTGTCCAAAGCATGAACCAGGCATGGGCACAGATCAAAAGCCAAGCTGGGATGCACAAGGGTTGCTTCGTCCCTGGCTGATATGAGATGGGCACCACCAACCAGATGCCACTGTACCCAGGTCAGGGACAGGTTTTTTTTTCAGCCTTTACAGTGGAGCCACATTTTTACGTTGAGCCACGTGTTGTCTTTCTCATTCATTGGACTGTTTCTTGCGGGTGTCTTCCTCTTAGCATCTCTGTTTTTGGAGGGACCCTGCCCTTGAGAACGGGGGACCTGTACTGTGCTCCTCCTGATCCCCTGCGGCATGAGCACATGGGACCAGCACACACTTTCTGAATTAAATTTCGCAAGGATTACATGGAAAGCGGTGACTTTTTCCTAAAACCGAGGAGCACTGTTGGTTCCTCCCTTTTCCTTTCTGGGGTCATGGTGGGAGATGTCTGTTCCTGCACTTGCAGCTCCATGAGAGGAGAAAAGCCCCCTTTTCCCCAGCAGGGCCACTGCCTGTCTGACAGGCTTTACAGGGAATCCTCAAGATGGAAGATCTGTGTGCACTCCTTTTGGGTCCATCTGTCGTGTCCTTGCCACATTGGTCATTTGTCACTTTTATGTCTGTTTGATACAAAAGGGGACGAGATGTTCTGGGACGGGAAGGACATGGCCCCTTTGACATCATGGTTTGGCTGCAAGGGAGCAGGTGAGTCCTTTGAGGACATTTTGACATGCCAGAGCCCGTCAGGTACAAGATGACACCCAGACCAACCCTTGCTGCCATGAAACCACTGTGTAAACTCTTGTCATGTCAGTCAGCTGAGGTTTACGATGTTTTCAACAACAAAAAAATATTTCCTGCGTCCCTGTCGTGTGCAGGAAACATCTGCCTGGGTGTTCCTCAGTCCTGCTCTGTTTCGTGTGTCTCCTTGACGGCTGCCCTGCCCAGGGTTTATTTCCTGGGAACACCTCGTAGTACTGCTCCCGGCTGTGGTTGCAGAGACAAAGAGAATCTGAGACAAAAGGAACAAAGGCCATTGATTCATAAAATTGCCACCAGGGAACCCACCTGCTGTGGCTTTTCTTGCAGCATGATTCAGAGGTGCTAGAGAGGACAGTGGGTTTTCTAGAATCAAAAGGGAATATTTGACAAGACTTCTCTTAAGGTGTCAGTTTTAGAAGCAAGGAGACTTAATTGGTCTTAGGGTGCATTGGGCAGACCATGGTGTGGCTGCACAGGAGCAGGTAAGCCCTTTGGGGACGTTTTGAAAGAGGAAGGATTATTCACTATTAGGGGTGGGGAGCAGGAAGCTTCTGTGGCTGGATGTTTTCCGGAGCAAGTCAGGGTCAGAGTGTTCCTTTTGGGTTCACCTGTCATGATGTCCTTGCCACGCCAGGCCATTTCTCACTTTAATGTCTGTTTGATATGGAAGAGGGGAAGAGAAGTGCTGGGAAGGGCAGGGCATGGTCCCTTTGAATGATACTGAAGGGGGAAGGGTGTGGTCCCTGGCTAGGGCTCCACTCCCAGGCCTGTGCCCACGGACCTAGGTGAGGACAGGCATTTTTGTGGCTAAACTAAAAGAGCACCCTGGAACACTGGAGCTGCAGCTGCAAACATTTACCCCTAGACACTGCCCTCCAGCCTGCCTGTCTGTATGCTCCCTAGAGGTTTGAGCAATGGGGCACTGAAGAAGCCAGCCACAGCCCCCACCGCATGCCCTGTGAGGGGGACAAAGGAATCTGTCACGTTTCATGTTGATTGAGAGGTGGTGCGTGTGACTAGGAGAGGGACGGTGTTGGTGAGAGGTGAGTGACGGGGGGATTGTTGACCGAAGCTGGTTTCCCGTGTACAGGTTTTCAGCGTGAGTAGCAGATAACAAAACTGCTAATGGGAGATCGAGCTGGCTGGACCTCTTTCCCAGGCCTCACTCTCATGTTATCATGAAAGGCCCAGGGAAGTTTCTGCCGTGTGGACAGAAGCTCCCCATTAAACTAATAAAACAGGTCGTACTCCATGGAGTTCGTAGGTGAGGTGCCACCTGTCTTCCTCCGATAGTCCTTACAGGACTATGACTGTGCCTGGCGTGAAAGGTAAGTTGTCACGTGTTCCAGAAGTGTGATTCTCTTTCCCTTGCAAATAGCTTCAGGCATCTGGCATTTTCTGAGTCAATGGCCCCGGCATCCTGCAGCAATCTTAGAGGCTGACCCTGAAACTAAGGGACGCAGGTCTTGTTAGTCTCTGCTCTTCACGCACCATGAAGAGAATGTCTGTTAAGTGCTAAATAACAAGCTGTCAATAAATAACTCCAAAGTGTAAGTGGTCTAACTGTAAAATGTAAATAAATAACTGTAAAATGTATCCGAAGGGCTCATAGCAAGCCTCTGGCATGGAGAAGGATTCCTGCGGCTCCTCTAGTTGCTGCCATGGTAGAGGGTGGGGCGGGCTTTATGGTGTTCTTCCCATCTGACAGATGAAGAGAGCGGAGGGCTGAGAAGATAAATACCTTGCCTGAGCGCTCGCTGTTAGTGACAGGCAGAAACAGCCTTGCAACCAGATCGCCTGTGTTTTATTCAAACCCTCTGTGGAGTGCGTGCCCTGAACCAGCAACGGTGACTCAGGGTGGTGGTGGGCAGAGGCTTGTGATTGATAAGCAGGGTGCCACCAGCCTGCTCCTCCTGTCTTGACTGGCTTGTCACCCTAGAGAGTGGCTGCATAGGAGCCTAGTTGTACCCAGCCCCGCTCCTGGCACCCCTTTCTTCCTCGTGCTCCCTGGCTTAGACCGTCTTCCCTGGGTCAACAGTTGCTCTTGCACTGTGGGTGAGAAGTCCAGCTCTTTTCAGGATCTATGTGTCTCAATATAGAAAAATGCCTTAAGAGTACCTGTAAGGCGGTCAGTATTTCGGCCTATCCTCAAAAGTTTTCAAACACATTTTGAAGGAATTAAACAGTTATTTGCCCAGCCTATACTGAACTTCAAAACTATGAAGCCTTGCAGAGATGAATTATTTGATGACAGTGGATTCTATTAAGAAAGATGAAATCCATTCTATTTAAATTTTTTCTTTTTGAGAATGAAGACAGTTTTAATATGACCTTTCCAATCTGTATGCTTTTATTTTTCTAAGACAGAGTCTTTCTCTGTCACTCGGGTTGGAGTACAGTGGTGTGATCATGGCTTACTGTAGCCTCGACCTGTTGACATCAAGTGATCTACCTGCCTCAGCCCCGCTGAATAGCTGGGACTGTGGGCGCATGCCGCCATGCCTGGCTATTTTTTTCTATTTTTTGTAGAGATGAGGTCTCACTGTATTGCCAAGGCTGGTCTTGTCTCGAACTCCTGGGCTCAAGTGATCTACCTGCCTTAGGCTCCCAGAGTGTTGTGATAACAGGTGTGAACCACTGCACCCAGCCGCATTTTTATTGCTTTTTCTTGCTGTGTGGAATGGTGAAGACTTCCAGTATAATATAGTGGTGAGAACAGATATTTCAAGCCTGGAAGATGCTAAAAAGCATTTGTAAAGAAAGTTTGGGATATTAGCACCAGTATAAACATGGTAAATCTCACATTATTAAAAACATGAAGTTAAAATCCATAACAATTGTATTTTAGCTTCTGATGCTACAGAAATGTCTTTATGCCTGGAATTTCCACAGTTAAATTCATTTTATGAAAATAAGTGACAATGATGTCTCTTTAAGGCATTAAAAAAATTTAAAAACCTGAAATGTGATATAAAATTGACACCCTAAAGTCTTACTCTGACTTTGTTAACTAGAATGTTATCATTATGGAATTTAGATGATAAAAAGTTCTTAAATTTAAGCTAGTCTTGCAGTCCGTTTGATGCTTGAATTCCTTTTACCAAGTTTTTAAAATATCTTCGTGATAAATAATTAACTGTTTTCTGGAATATCTCATTCCACCTTTAGATTTTGCTAATTGTTTGCATAACCATGGGTAAGTCTTCAACTGAATTGGATCTCAGTATTTTCTGCCCACCAGTTCTTGTTCAATCCTTTCTTTCTCTGAGACATCTTTTCTAAATGTTAAGGATTATAAGTGACACTGAAAATCTTCATATTTGATTATGTAATTCTTCATGTATTCTATCATATAATTCCATGCTCTCTTTCTCCTGGTCTCTCTCTTCTGAACATAATTCAGGTTTTATAAATCCCTGGTAAAAGTGAGACATATAAAACTAACTGTCCAGGAGTTTTTCTTGGTTTGTGTTTTTTTGTTTGTTTTGAGACAGAGTCTCACTCTGTTACCAGGCACCAGGCTGGCATGCAGTGGCGTGATTTCGGCTCATGGCAACCTCCACCTCCCGGGTTCAAGCAATTCTCCTGCCTCAGCCTCCCGAGTAGCTAGAACTACAGGTGTGCACCACCACGCCCAGCTATTTTTTTGTATTATTTAGTAGAAACGGGGTTTCACCATGTCGGCCTGGATGGTCTCGATCTCTTGATCTCGTGATCTGCCCGCCTTGGCTTCCTGAAGTGCTGGGATTACGGGCGTAAGCCACAGAGCCTGGCCTGATTCATGTTTTAAACACTATGCTTTGATAGCCACACTTAGAGGACTTTTGCTCTTTTGGTAGCAAATCCCAGAGCTTCAAGTAGAATTAATCATCCCCATTTTATACTTGAAAAATAAATAGGCATCAGTTCTTTTTTTTTTGAGATGGAGTTTCGCTCTTGTTACCCAGGCTAGAGTGCAATGGCATGATCTCGGCTCACCGCAACCTCCACCTCCTGGGTTCAGGCAATTCTCCTGCCTCAGCCTCCCGAGTAGCTGGGATTACAAGCACGCACCACCATGCCCAGCTAATTTTTTGTATTTTTAGTAGAGACGGGGTTTCACCATTTTGACCAGGGTGGTCTCGATCTCTTGACCTCGTGATCCACCCGCCTCAGCCTCCCAAAGTGCTGGGATGACAGGCGTGAGCCACCGCGCCCGGCCCGAGGCATCAGTTCTTTAAAACAGAATACCAATTTGACTTGTCTGTGTTCTGTAGTAGCTTTCTCTATTACTGTTACTTTCTGTAGGAAAATTTTTCAGATACCAGGGTACATGCTTCAAGTTTAAATAATAATGTCTCCTTTGGCTAGTTTCTGTGGAGATGATCTCTTATCACATCCATTCATCCAGTAAGTGTATATTGCACTTAGATTCACAGGCTCTGAGCTAGGTACGAGAATTATCAAATGCAGACTGAGAGGTTCCTAAAATAGTGTCCCTTATATTACAACATCATGACTGCTATAAAGAAGGATACATAAAGTTAGTAATAAATGGTAATACATTATTTCTCTCTGTGTTGGGGAAACTGAGAGGATGGGAGGGCATTTTCATCTGAAGAATGTAGGGATGACTGAGCTGAGAAGGTATGGAAGGGCATTCCAGCCCCAGGGAACTGCATGGACAAAGCGATTGAGGTATGATAACCTGAGGAGTTATGCACATTGAGGTTCCTCTTCTTGCATATCTTGTATTTGAATTTTCAGGTTTCCTTTTTTGTTTGTTTTTGGATATTTCTGTTTGCTGTGTCTCTTTCTTCGGAAAGTACTTGCAGGATCAGCTGTTTTGGGAGACGGTAAAAAATACAGACAAGAACATTTTCCTCACTTTTTAAAATGGATTAACATATGGAGGAAGTGGGATAATTCTGATTTTGTCTTAGTCAAAATAGCCTATTTTAAATATTTTGTTGGCTGGGCATGGTGGCTCATGCCTGTAATCCCAGCACATTGGGAGGCTGAGGCCGGAGCGTGGCTTGGAGCCAGAGTTGGAGAGCTGTGCAGGCAACATAATGAGACCTCCATCTCCACACACACACACACACACACACACACACAAAAAAAAAAAAAACAAAAAAAAAACAAAACAAAACACAAAACAGACAAACAAAACTGGGCATGGTGGTGTGTGCCTGTGGTCCCAGCTACTTGGGAGGCTGAGGCAAGAGGATTGCTTGAGCCCGAGAGGTCAAGGCTGCAGTGAGCCAAGATCGCTCCACTACACTCCAGCCTTGGCAGAAGAGTCAGAACTTGGCTCAAAAAGAAAGAAAGATTTTGTAAATGTTCTTTACTAATGAGCCAGACCCAAGGGGGAGGGGTAGCTTGAGTCCATTCCATGAATGAAATGGAGTAAATACTAAACTGGACCTGATGAGGCCACTGGCGAGGGCCTCGTGGAGACGCTGATGGAGGTGGGCAGCATCACAGGATGGACAAGGCCTGGCAGCACAGTTTCATATTGATGGAAATAAAAGCCTGGGCCAGGCATGGTGGCTCATGCCTGTAAACCCACCACTTTGGGAAGCCAAGGTGGGCGGATCACCTGTGGTCAGGAGTTTGAGACCAACCTGGCCAATATGCCAAAATCCTTGTCTCTGCTAAAAATACAGAAATTAGCTGGGCATGGTGGTGCATACCTGTAATCCCAGCTACTTGGGAGGCTGAAGTAGGAGAATCTCTTGAACCTGGGAGGTGGAGGCTGCAGTGAGCTGAGATTGCGCCACCGCACTCCAGCCTCGGTGACAGAGTGAAACTCCATCTCAAAAAAAGAAAAGAAAAGCGTGTATGAAAAGCCTTAGCATTAGCACTCCTGGCAGAGACAGCTGTCTTGTGTGCCTCTGCTTTCTTAGCTGTTTGATGTAGGTGACAGATGGACAGGAGAACAATCGAGCTTTTTCTTCTGGTTGAATTTGAGTTTTCTCTTTTATTTATGGATTATTGTTTGAAAAGAAGTGTACGCACATTCTCCGCTCTGTCAGCATCTTCCTTCCCAAGTTTTGAAGCGTGTCACAGGTTGCTAGGAGGCAGCTGAACTTTTTAAAGCTTTTTATTATGTATGCTTGAAGATGGGAGAGATGCTCCTTGTTGAGGGAAAGGTGCTTAGCATTTGGCAAGAGAAGATGGTGCCTGCTTCCCCGACCTTCCCACAGCCTCTTGAGGCTGGTATGCAGGGGGAATATGAGTGCTCCCTGCTCCTCTCCGTGGCTTACTTTGTAGTAAAAATCTTGTGTTCTTGTGAAAATGATTGACATGGACAGTTTTGTCAATCAAGGAAAATGACCAAGGCAAGTCTCAATCATTTCAGGAGGTTTTATTTGCTTAAGTTAAGGATGGGTGCCTGGGAGACAGGTCTATGCCTTTCTCCTAAGTTGATTTTGAGTTCTTCAGTATTTACAGGGGAAAGGGCAGGATATGAAGAAATATGCAATTTTCATGTGAGAGGTGGGTAAATAGTCATTCATGCCTTTGTCTGGCTCAGTGAATCTGCATTTCTACATAAAATAACATAGACCGTAGGGCAGAGGAAACAATCAGATATGCATTTGTTTCAGGTGGGCAAAGAGATGACTTTGAGTTCTGTCCTATGTCCCCCACACCTGCGAAGATAAACTATTAATTGACATTACCAGGTAGAACTTTAACAGAAATGTTTTAGGGTAAAGAACTTGGGGCTCACAAGGAGTTTCCTTGTGGGCAAAATATGAGGGAGGTATGTAGCTTTTCATCTTGATTGCCGTCTTATTTAGGGACCCAAATGGGAGGCAGGCTTGCATGACCCAGTTGCCAGCTCGACTCTTCTCTTTGGCTTAGTGAGTTTGGAGTCTCAAGATTTATTTTCCTTCCACAGTTTCATTGCAAAAAGTGCGAAGGTCACAGTGATGGGAGACATAGACAGCTTCTGCGGCTCGTGGAGCCATTGTCTAACCTCGGAAATGATGGCGTATATTCCTAGAGTGAAGGAATGTCGTGTGTTCTTGTAACGCACAAGGAGGGAAAGGAAGCTAGCATTAATTAGCCTCCTGCTGTGTGCCATGAATGCACTCATTTCATTCTCACATCGACCTTCAGATTGGGCATTGTGATCTTTTAAAAATGAGTGCTTGGGTTGGGAGAGAAGAGATGATTTGCTAAGATCATCCAGCAGTGAGTGGAGGACCCCAGCACTGGCCTCCCCAGGGCCACAAGCTGTCTTTGCACCATGCTGCACTGAGTGGTTGGGGAAGGATGTGTGTTGACTGGCCCACCCCACCTTTCTTCTCACTCTTCTTATACTGCCTGGGTTGGGAGGTGGTCATGATGTCAGATGATTGGCCCAAATTACGATGCAGTCACAATCATGAGCATGAGCCCCAGGGAATGGAGGCATCAGGCATGACCTGGTTAGCAACGTGCTCCTTAAGTCATGGCTGGAAGACTCCACGTCTTCCTCTGCTGGCCTGTGTCTGTTCACCCTGCTGCTGACATCTCTATTGTGTCCAAAATGACACTTTCCTGACTGTTCCCAGAGCCTTGTTTGGTCTATAGGCAGCGGTCATATAAAGGCACAGTTGCCCTCTTCCCACAATGTGGTTTGGTCCAGGAACAGAGACAACTTTCTCAGCTGATGTTTTTGTTTTCTTTTCTCCTTTTCCCGGAGTCTGATCCTTAGGTCTCAGCCTGAGTGTGCAAGCTTTTCTTTGCCTTTGGAGGGAGGCAGGACATTCTCCTATCCTTGTGGATTCAGCCAGAGATGGCTTCTTGTCTTAAGTTCTTTCTTATCAGAATTTTCCCAGCAGGAGGTAGTGGTTCATGATGCATGAGTTGGTTTCCTCACATCTGGAAAATCACCGGTGGGGATGGCCCCCGCAGTGCTTTGGCGTGTGTGAAGCGTCTCTGTGGCTGACACCACTTGGTGTCTCTGCATTTCACATCTGTGCAAGGTGGCTCGGACATGCCGAGGTGCTGCAGACCAGCAGCACCTCCTGGACCAGCAGCACCTCCTGGACTAGCTCCTGGCAGAATCTCTGCTGGCTGAGAGGCACATGAGGGGAGTTATGCTGGACTTTGGATAGAAACCTATTGTCCCTATTCCAGTTGGGACAACCTCTGAGAAATACCACACCCCAAGGGCAGGCAGTGGTCAAAAGGGGAGAAGAGTAAATCACTGTCAGCATCCCTGTTAGCCCAACTGTCCCGAGCCAGGGCAGATCGCTTTGTTAGTATAATAGTTTTTACTCTGTTAAGCAAAGGTCCCCACATTAAAAGGTTCTCAGTGAAATCTTAGGCTCAAACGATCCTGCAGCCACCCTCTGCCTCCCAGCACAGGTGGGATGCTCTTGGATGCATTTACTCTTGCCCCTTGCACGGTTGGAGTAAAGTACTTCTGAAAACATCTCTTCTATTGATTCTGCAATACTTTTTAAAATTCCATTTCAGGATCAAGAACAGAGAACGCATGGTATGACCGAAGGTCTCCCACTGGTGTGGAAAGGTAGCAGGCTGCCTTTGCAGCTTTGCTCAGGAGCTGGTGCCCTGGACAGCTGCTTCTCAGCACTCCAGAGGAGCTCCCTCTGGCTGTAATCACCCACCAGCCTCCTCTGTATGAACAGCAGGGGTGAAACTCTTGACGTTACTTCTTCCTCCACTGAATACGCCAGATTCTCTATCTTCTGAGGAAGAATTGAAGTCTTAATGCAGTGTATGTAAGCAAAATTACCTAGGGCTCTGAAATTTTTCGTACAACATTTCATCTGGAAGACAGGCCATTGAGACCCAGCATTTGTGTTCAAGGAAGAAAATGTATCCAAGTCACAAAGAAGTATAATTTGGCTTTTGGAGACATGGGCAGCTTCATTTCTCATTTGTTCATTCAAAACTCTCTACTAGGCTTCTAAATGCCACACCCTGTCCAGAATGATAAAAGATACAGAAAATGGTCCCTGCTGACCTTCTGGAGTTATTGACTAGTGAGAAAGGTAGGTGATATTCCAAGGTTTCTACCAAGAATTAATAAAATACAATCCCAGTAATTAAAGTGTACAGTATAATACAAGGTGCTGAGTAGTTAATAAGGAAGTGAAGATTAAAGGTAAGGAAGAGTTAGTTGAACAGGGAGGGAAAGAAGAAAGCAAAGCCAGGAAAGAGCAGGAGGGTCAAGAACTGAAAGGGGGCCATGTGCAGTGGCTCATGCCTCTATTCCCAGCACTTTCGGAGATGGAGGTAGGCAGATCCCTGGAATTCAGGAGTTTGAGACCAGCCTGGATAACATAGCAAAAACCCGTCTCTGCAAAAATCCAGCATTTCACTGGGCATGGTATGCATGTCTGTAGTCACTTGGGAGGCTTGGTATGCAGCCACTTGGGAGGCTGAGGCAGGAGGATTGTTTAACCCTGGGAGGTGGAGGTTGCAGTGAACCAAGATGGCACCACCACACTCCAGTCTGAGTGACAGAGTGAGATCCTGTCTCAAAAAAGCAAAAAACAAAACAAAGCTCCATACAACTGAAAGGGAAGAAGGATGTCCTGATGGTGAGAGGAGGCAGGGGAAGTCACCTGGAACAACAGGACATCGCCAGCCAACTGAGAGAGTCTTTGGTTGTCCTCTTAAGGATTGCTAAACTTGTTTGTTAAGAAGAAAATCTCTAGCCTCGTAGAGTCAAGATGGCTTCATGTAGCGCAGTTAAATCTGAGCGCTGGATATTACTTCCATTGCTCCTTGTTTAGGATGCCTCATTTAAATTGAAATCCAGCAGGGCAGTTTCTAGAATGATCATACTCCCTTGTTTTAATTAATTAATTAAATATTTGGTTCTAGGGCCTCAGTCTCCCGAGGGGCTGGATTACAGGTGTGTGCCTCCACGCCTGGGTAATTTTTGTAATTTTTGTAGAGACAGTTTTTCGCTGTGTTGGCCAGGCTGATTTTGAACTCCTGAGCTCTAGTGATCCACTGACCTCAGCCTCCCAAGTGGTGGGATTACGGGCATGAGTCATCATGACCAGCCTCTTGTTTAAAATCTTCCTCTTCCTCCCCCAACCCTTTGCCTGTGGTTTGCATGCTGAATTCCTGTCTCTCAAATTATTCATGGATACCTTACTGAAGCAGCCTAGAGTCTAGGGGTCTACCAGTAGGGCCACAAGCTTCTGGAATAATCTGGGAGAAGATGTTTTTGGGAGAAAGTGCTCGTCTTTGTTTCTAAGGTGTTTTATGTGGGATTAAAGGTACCATCTTCCTTCTATTTCACTAGATATAGACAGTTACAAAGGTTTTACAAAATTTTTATTCTGTGCTACTTGCACAGAATAATCGGCAGCCCTGTTAATGATGTTCTGGTGATCCTCTTTTGCTGTGGTATTAATTTGTTTTGTTTAGTTTTGGGTCAGAAGAAAGACCTCAGTGTTTTGATTCTTAGCTTATTGGGCAATCGAAGGCTTACTTTTAAAAAAAGTCCATTGTAGACTGGCCTTCCTAAATCTATGAACACCATATTTTGGCACTGTGGACAAAGTTGTTCAATAAAATTGTTCAGTGTTATTTGAGTTATTAATCAGAAAATAATGCATCAGAGATTTAAATGCATTGCGTTATAAAACTATTGACTGTGCTTTTGGCTGCTCAGAGATTGCGAGCTGCAAGTAAATGTACTTAAGTTAAAAAAAATAAACTAGAGCTTCAGCAGGGTTAGAGTGCAGAGTGAGGTGGGGAGCAGAGCCTGAATGGGGGCCAGACCCTCCTAGCATGTCCACCTTCTCTTTCTTATTGTCTGAATCCGAGTCATAAGGCTGGGTGAGGTAGTCTTCTCCATGTCAGGGGAGAGTAAGCGTCTAGGAAGTGGCTGGGTGCGGTGGCTCGCACCTGTAATCCCAGCACTTCAGGAGGCTGAAGTGGGTGGATCTCAAGGTCAGGAGTTCGAGACCAACCTGACCAATATGGTGAAACTCCGTCTCTACTAAAAATATAAAAATTAGCTGGGCATGCTGGCAGGTGCCTGTAGTCCCAGCTACTTGGGAGACTGAGGTAGGAGAATTGCTGGAACCCAGGAGGCAAAGGTTGCAGTGAGCCAAGATCGTGCCACTGCACTCCAGCGTGGGTGACAGAGTGAAACTCCTTCTCAAGAAAAAAAAAGAGCCTAGGAGGTTAAGTGTATCTTTCCAGCATGAAGTGCAGTGGATAGGTTGGAAGAGCGCAGCAATCCCCTCTTGTGGTGAGTTCTGGGGGGGCAAGTCTGGCCCTCCATATAGTTGAGGGAAACCTCCATGGACACTCTCCATGACCAGTGCCATACCGTACACAGCAAGTGCTCAATAAATGCTGGGAGATGATCTTTGCTGTGGACTGAATAGTGTCTCCTTAAAATTCCTACGTTGAAGCCCTGACTCCCAAAGGGATGGTGATTGGTGATGAGGACTTTAGGAGGTGAGTGGGCTCAGTGAGGTCCTGAGGGTGGAGCCCTTGTGATGGGATGAGAGTCCCTGTAGGGAGAGGAACCAGGGCTGTCTCTCTGCCATTGTGAGAACACATCTGCAGGAAGCCAGGAGAGGCCCTCGCCAGAACCCACTGTGCGCTCTGCTAGCACCCTGATCTCAGACTCCAGTTTCTAGTGCCGTGAAAAAATACATTTCTGATATTTAAGCCACCCAGTGTATGGTATTTTGTGGTGGCAGCCTGAGGTGACTAAAGCAATTCTGAAAATGCCTTCCAGGTCTAAACTCTTCAGTTCTAAGACCAGTGATCACGTGTACAAATCCCTGTTGCTTTCCTCCCTTGTCACTTAGTTTGATTGGAGGCTTCTCTGTTGTATCGATGAATGGGACAGAGAGGCCTTGTCGGACTCCAGACTCATGGGCCCACAAAACCCTGACAAGGACCGTGGACCCCTTGACGTCCTCTGCCAGAGTCCACACTGCTCACATGCTCCTCTAGGCCGCTCTGAGCTGCCCTGCCTGTCTCCAGCCTCCTTTCCCAGCTTTCCCTCTGCACACTGTGCTGTTTCTGGAACCCACAGGGCCCTTCCAGATTCCCTGCCTCTGCCTGCCGGCCTCCCTGGAGCAGGTCTCCCTGAATATCCACAGGTGGGACCTCTGTTCTCTCCCCTGACCTGTTAAAGAAAAGCCAGAGCTGGACAGGAGGTAGAGGGTGAAGACAGATTCTATTCAGGAACTATTGCAGTAGGGGAAAGAGACCTCAGTATAGAGCCAGGCTGAATTCTGAATACAGCATGGACAAGTGGGGGTGTGCAGCCCAGAAGCAGGCAGAAGGCTTGGCAGGTGGAAAGTTTCTAAGAGGAGATCCCAGGGATTCTGAGGGGGGATTCTGGCCAAACCCACCTTGCAGGAGCCAGACCAGGGTGGCCAGACACCAAGGGTGGAAGATGAGAGGCTGATCAGATAGTGACGGTGGGGATCTGAAGGCAGACCAGGGTGACCAGATACCAAGAGTAGAGGATGAGGAACTGATCGGATAGTGACAGTGGGGATCTGAAGGCAGACCAGGGTGGCCAGACACCGACAGTGGAAGATGAGAAACTAATCAGATAGTGACGGTGGGGATCTGAAGGCAGACCAGGGTGGCCAGACACCGAGGGTAGAGGATGAGGAACTGATCGGATAGTGACGGTGGGGATCTGAAGGCAGACCAGGGTGGCCAGACACCGAGGGTAGAGGATGAGGAACTGATCGGATAGTGACGGTGGGGATCTGAAGGCAGACGAGGGTGGCCAGACACTGAGGGTGGAAGATGAGGAACTGATCGGATAGTGACGGTGGGGGATCCTGGCCAAACCAACTTTGCAGGATTCCTGCCTGAAACTGGGCAGTGCAGAAACAGACATGGAGATGCAAAGGCAAAGGCCTGGTTGGGATGAGGATCCAGAGCCACCCACCTGGAGTCTCCGTCAGACCTCACACACCATCCTGCTGTGTCGGGCCCCAGTTACTGCTTGGCTCATGCTGTGAACCCTGAACCCCGCAAAGATTTGTTGTCTTCATCATGGAACCCCCTAGCACCTGGACCCTCCTGCCCCAGGGGAGGTAGTTGGAAGAGGCTTCCCGAGGCAGTGGAAAGGCCTGGGATGAAGGTGCAGGGCTCTGTTCCTCAACCGAGGGACAAAATAAAACAAATGCAAGTGATTTCTCTTGGTAGCCAAGTCACAAGTGCCTTTACTGTGGGTCAGGGCTCCCTCCTCAAAAATTCCTATTAAAGCCCTAACCTGCACTATCTCAGAATGTGACCTTATTTGAAGGTGACAGCTGCAGGTGACATGAAAGTCCTTCCAATGGGGCAGGTTCCTGCCTTCACTGGTCATCTGCAAAAGATGGGCACAGGCTGCTCCTGAGGCTGTGTGGAGGGCAAATGCCTCATGGAGCTTCCCGTGGCTGCAGCAGCAGCATCTGTGAGCTTGAAAGAGGATGATGAATGAGACTTTTGTCCACAGTTCTTGGTTGAGCTGCCATGAGCAGATGGGAAAGGCTGAGAGAGAAACCATTCCTCCCTGGGTGGGGATGCTTGAAATTCCCTTCTAGCCAAGGGGAGGCCACAGGCACCCTGTTCACACCTGCATGCACATGCCAGTGCCTGGCTTGCTGGTGACCAGCAAGTGTCCCAGCTGAGCCAAGGGCCCTCTCCCGTTGTTCTGGGCGAGCGGCCACAGGATGCCGAGGGATGGTTCAAACATCAGTTAGATGAGGGAGTGGTGGAAATAGACTTGACAATTTATTTTGCTTAGTAGAAAAAATTTAAAAATTGTCAGCTACTTTCACCGTTTTAAAATAAGATTAAAACATGTATTTTCTTTTTTTTTTCTCAAAATATTATGGTGTACTCAAGGTATGAAATCAGAAAATTGGGGAATAGAGACCAGTGAGAAAAGCACAAAGGTCTTTTTGCATAGGCTATATAAACCCAAACACTCTTTTTTTTTTAAAAAAAAGGAGAGAAGGAGAGGAAGAAAGAGGAAGAAAAAAAGGGAGAGAGAACAGGAATATTGCTTAAATCTAAGAATGGGTATTAATAATGGCTGATCAATATTTTGTGTATTGAAAGTGGAGAATGTATATTTTGTGTATTTAAAGTGGAGAGCGCTATACATATTTATTAAGTTTACTTGTTCCAGATCTGAATTCAAGTCCTGGATATCCATAATTTTCTGTCTCCTTGAGTCTAAATCTCTTTATGGGTCTTATGTATCTGGGTGTTAGGATCGTTAGCTCTTATTGTTGCATTGACCCTAAAACATGTATTTTCAAAAAAAAAAAAAAGGTAAAAATATGCAGCTCACTGTGTCCTACTTCTACCACCCCAGCAGAGAGTGAGCTTGTTCTAGAAAGCTCCATTATTATTTCATGTTGCTTTTGGTGAACATATTTAGAACAGAATTTTGACAATGAAATTCTGAGGTGCTCTTTTGGCAATCAAAATAACGAGGTCTTGGCTGGGCACAGCGGCTTGGTCTTGTAATCCCAGTGCTTTGGGAGGCCAAAGCAGGGGGCCACTTGGGCCCAGGAGTTTGAGACCAGCCTGGGCAACATAGTGAGACTCCATCTCTACAAAAAATTCAAAATTAGAAGAGTGTGGTGGCATGTGCCGGTGGTCACAGCTACTTGGGAGGCTGAGGCAGGAGGATCACTGAGCGCAGGAGTTCAAGGCTGTAGTGAGCTAGATTGTGCTACTGTGCTCCAGCCTAGAAGACAGAATGACATCTGGTCTCTGAAATAAAAGGAAAATTAAAAAACCCAAACCAACCCTGTTTTCACTCTGTCCTTTCTGTCCTCTCACCCAGGATAACATTTCTAAGGTGTCGCTATTGAGTTAAGAATTGGAGTTATTCTCTGTGTTAAATTCTCTCAGCATTAACTATAGACTCTGTCATTAAATAAGATAAATTATCAGGGTGAGAAGTTAGATTCTAATCTATGAGTTTACTGTGTCTCTTTAAAAAGCTACTAGGTGCTATCCTAACTCATTAGGCCTGAAGGATTCTGGGCGTTGGCATATTGTTTCTGTTTTGGACTTTGTTTGCCTCGATCATACCCATTTTACAGATGAGAAAAGTAAGGCTGGGATTGGGGCTCAAATGCATGCTCAAAGTCACATAAGTAGGTGGGAAGGTGACACGATAGACGCAGTGAACTCTGAAGGCCTGCTGGTAAGGCACGAGTGATTTGAATGATACTCCTTTTCTTCTTTTTTTTTTCCTAGTGATTCCTGACAGAATCGTCATTTTTGGTAAACAAACCAAGCCCAGAACCTGATAAGTGTGGACCATCCTATGCTGACAGTTCCTTGAAACAAATTTCCTCTTGGCATTTACACTGTGGCTTTAACTTTCAAACCAGAGGTTCCTCTTACCCAGCAAAAAGTGAGTTATGCGCTTTCTTAATGTTATAACGTTACCATGGATGGTCCTGAACTCGCCGAGGATAGCAGAGACGGGTGGGCAGAAGAGGAAAGAATCAGATCAGAGGCTGTAAAAAGTCACGTTAAAAACATAATAATTGCAGCAGAGACGGAATTTGAAGGTACTTGTGCAAATCATAACACTAGACTTGCTTCTTTTTGGGAAGGGAATGCTGCTTAATTAGATCAGGGAAGAATGCAGGCAGCCCGTGCATTTAGTCCACAACGCGTGCTTTCCAGACTCGCAGCTTGTCTATTTGCGCTTCCTCATGGAGTCATAGAAGGGCAGAGCTGGAGGACCCGGTGAGGGGCCTGGTCCCATCTCCTTACAGACAGGAAATCCGAGACCCCCATACACCAACAGCTGCTGGCTGCAGAGCCAGGACCAATGCCCAGAATCTCGGAGCTTTTTATCTTACACCACGAAGTGACAGGTGCTAGCAGATGGCACATCTCTGGGCTTAAACGTTTAAGCGCAGCACTGGACTTCTGTATTCAGCGAGGTTCTAGAGTTTCCAAAACACGGGTCTCCTCTCCCATCTCAGCTTCCTAGCATAAAACCAGACATATCCTCATGCTTTAGAGGTCTATTCATTGGATTTTGTTCCTTTCAGATGGCTTACCTGAAGATGAGATTGATGTATGTTTGCCTTCTGGTTCTGGGGGCTCTTTGTTGGTATTTTAACATGAACAATCTGAATCCTTTCAAAGAGCATCCCTTTGTTTACAAGAAAGAGTACAGTAACTTCCTGAAGCTCCCAGATACAGACTGCAGGCAGACACCCCCCTTCCTTGTCCTGCTGGTGACCTCATCTCACAGACAGTTGGCTGCGCGCATGGCCATCCGGCAGACGTGGGGGAAAGAGAGGACAGTGAAAGGAAGGCAGGTGAAGACATTCTTCCTCCTGGGGACAACCAGCAGTGTGGTGGAAACGAAAGAGGTGGACCAGGAGAGCCAGCGACATGGGGACATTATCCAGAAGGACTTCACAGATGTCTATTACAACTTGACCCTGAAGACCATGATGGGCATGGAATGGGTGTATCACTTTTGTCCTCAGGCAGCGTTTGTGATGAAAACAGACTCAGACATGTTCATCAATGTCTACTATCTGGTCGAACTGCTTCTGAAGAAAAACAGAACAACCAGATTTTTCACTGGCTACTTGAAACTCAACGAGCTTCCCATCAGGACGCCGTTCAGTAAGTGGTTTGTCAGTAAATCTGAATATCCGTGGGACAGGTACCCGCCATTCTGCTCCGGCACGGGCTACGTGTTTTCTGGCGATGTGGCGAGTCAGGTGTACAATGTCTCCGAGAGCGTCCCCTTCATTAAACTGGAAGATGTGTTTGTGGGGCTCTGCCTGGAAAGGCTGAACATCAGACTGGAGGAGCTCCACTCCCAGCAGACCTTTTTCCCAGAGGGCTTGCGCTTCTCTGTGTGCCACTTCCGGAGAATCGTGGCCTGCCACTTCATCAAGCCCCAGAATCTCCTGGACCACTGGCAGGCCCTAGAGAATTCCCGGGAGGAAGACTGTCCGGCTGTCTGAGGCGAGCCCAGAGGCACTTCTGGACAGGTTTCAGATAACCTGTGGGGATAGTTTTTGCAAGATTTTGGAAGAAGGAGTGGGACAGAGGGTGCTGGTTTTTAGTGCTGAAATCCATGCCAGAATGTCGGTGTTCATGAAGCCACGGAGTAGTTCCCACTTGGTGTCTTAGGCAATAATAGACCCCGTCTCTTGGGCACGCACACGCTGCATACCGTTTGACGTACACCTGCATTTCTGCATTTCAGGGGCCAGTACCCTATGACATGATGGATGTTATCATCCGAATTTTACAGGTCAGGAAACAGCTGCTGAGAGGTTCAGAAACTTGTCCCAAAGCTCACAGCCAGCAAACATAAGCGCAAGAGTGAAAATGGAGCACTGTCAGAATCTGACTTGGGCCATTCCCACATGCTGCCTCCCTTAGGGGGGACAGTGATGATGAGGCCGCTGAGCCATCATCCTTCTGTCCCTGTCCAGAGTCCCCTGCACCTCAACTCCCAATCCTTGTGCTTTTTAGAGCTAAGCCTGGGATGACGAGACTCATCCCAGCTCCCTCATTCATGGGGCTGGATGTTTTTGGGCACCAAGTCCATGTTATGGGCTCAGTACTCAACGCAACCCAAATTTCATCCCAGGAAACGTCCCAACAGTGGATGCAGCTCACACACTGAGGAACGCCAAGCTCTGGGCATTACAGCATTCCTGAAAATGTATAAATTAGGCTCAAAACCACCGCAGTCTGGCCTGCTGTAGAGACTGCCCACACTGCTGACCTTCTTAGCGAGCAGGATGTCTCTTCTGAGCCATCTGCTGCACTCTGGTTTTTCACCCCAGCTGCCCCTTGATTTTCATCAATGGGGACCAGCCGCTGCCCCAGGAACACTGTAGGGCTCTCAGTTCAAACTGAAGGGCAGCTGGACTCAGACATGGTTCATGCGGGACTCTGGGAGCCTTCTGGGAATTCAGTTGGATTTACGTCAAGATGCTCTCAAGGACCCTTCGGACACAAAGCTCCAAAGAGGGCTCTGGTGAAGCAGGGTGGTCCTGCGTCCACTTCCCAGGCCTGACCCAAGCTCATCTTCATTGAGTTTCTCGTTTGGCCAAGGAACAACTGAACTTTGCGGTTTGGTGTTTAGCCTGCAGTTTACTCCGCTGCCTCCTGCCCAGAGGTTCGTGCTAGCCTGTCCTGCAGGGTTGTGTGAAACCAAGGCACTTCTTTGCAAGAGGTTTTGCCCATGCAGCCATGGTCATGTGACATGCAAAGGAATCTTGCTGCTCATTATAGAAATGATTGTTTTATTTTTTACTTTTCCAGACATTATTTTGTACTCAGAGAAGAGGCCTCACATGGCTGTGTCACATATAAATGTTAGACTAAACTCTTACTTGAACTCAGGAAAAGTTACTTGCTGCAAAGTAGTTTTGACCATGTTCCATTGCAAAAGTAGGTCTGACGTCCTATTTTGCATACCATTTCTTGTGTCTGGATTAAGCTGCTTCTTTGCAGATGTGTATCCTCATCATGGCTGCTCTGAACACACTGGGTCATGTTCAGAAAAGCCTCCTTCTCAGGTGGAAAAAATCAGGGACTGAGCTTGTCTTTCAAAGCCCAGATTCAAGAGCCATGCCTCTCGGTTCCAAAGGATGGGCTGCCTCTCATTCTGAGGATGACTGTGCTTTGAGGAGAAGAAGTCTGTTTGGCGGTAGGGTTGGGTCTGGGTTTCATGATCTGCCTTGTTAGGTGTGTGTCTGTGTGGCCACTGGTCTCAGTGGTCCACCTCTGGACCACAGAGGCTGGTCCATCTCTGTGTGGCTGGCTCTGGGTCTGGCCTTCACCGCATCAGCCCACGGGTCCCAGCTCCAGGGACAAGTGAGGACAGGCGTGGGTCCTCCCTACCACTTCTGTGTGTTCTTAAAGGATTTTCTTTGAAACCCATTGTTTTCCCCATTGTTTTTCTTCCTCCCTCTCCCCTCCCCTCCTCTTTTCTGAGACAGGGTCTCACCCTGTCACTCAGGCTGGAGCACAGTGGTCTGATCTTGCTGCAGCCTTAAACTTCTGGCCTCAAATGAGCCTCCTGCCTCAGCCGGTGTACAGTTGGGGTTACAGCTGTGTATTTCTTTATACAATAAATTTTTCTTTTCCTTTAGGAAAACATTATTTCATAACTCTAGAACTTGAAGGAAACTTAGAACTCATTCAGTCCTGCCACCTGTTTTATGTGGGTTGCAAACGAGGCCCAGAGAGACCTACCGACTTGCCCAGGACTTCCCAGCCAGTTGGTTGCAGAAGGCAGGTTTCAGCTCAGCGTGGGTTTCATGGTGCTGTCTTATCTGGATGTGAGAGTGAGAAATGATGTGAAAGCATGAGTGAGAAGGAAGAACCTCCCTTTTAGTTGGGTCCCCTGACCTGTGCTGTCCTGGCCAACCCTGTCTTGAGGTCATTCAGGTTTCCAGGTGGCAGCCCCAAAAATGTCTGGCTTCAGAAAATGAACTCTTCAGTCCAGCCCACTTTCTCCATCTCCCTATCTAAAGCCCTTGCAAAACAAGCCCGGGGGCTCAACATTCATACTCTGTGTGTGTGTGTGTGTGTGTGTGTGTGTGTGTGTGTGTGTAAAAGGTAGATGGAGACACAGATCCAAGTGTGTGTGTGTGACAGAGATCGGAGTATGTGTGTGTGTGTGAGAGAGAGAGATCCAAGAGTGTGTGTGTGTGTGTGTGTGAAAGGTAGATGGAGACAGATCCAAGTGTGTATGTGACAGAGAGAGAGATTCGTGTGTGTGTGACAGATCCGAGTATGTGTGTGTGTGTGAGAGAGAGATCCAAGTGTGTGTGAGAGAGATCCAAGAGTGTGTGTGAGATCCAAGTGTGTGTGTGAGAGATCCAAGAGTGTGTGTGTGAGAGAGAGATCCAAGAGTGTGTGTGTGAGTGAAAGGTAGATGGAGACAGACAGATCCAAGTGTGTGTGTGTGTGACAGAGAGAGAGATCCGAGTGTGTGTGTGTGAGTGAAAGGTAGATGGAGACAGATCCAAGTGTGTGTGTGTGACAGAGAGATCTGAGTGTGTGTATATATGTGAGTGAAAGGTAGATGGAGACAGATCCAAGTGTGTGTGTGTGACAGATCTGAGTGTGTGTGTGTGTGTGAGTGAAAGGTAGATGGAGACAGATCCAAGTGTGTGTGTGTGTGTGTGTGACAGAGACAGATCCGTGTGTGTGTAAGAGAGATCCAAGTGTGTGTGTGTGTGTGACAGAGACAGATCCGTGTGTGTGTAAGAGAGATCCAAGTGTGTGTGTGTGAAAGGTAGATGGAGACAGACAGATCCAAGTGTGTGTGTGTGACAGAGACAGATCCGAGTGTGTGTAAGAGATCCAAGTGTGTGTGTGTGACAGAGACAGATCCGAGTGTGTGTAAGAGATCCAAGTGTGTGTGTGTGTGACAGAGAGATCCGTGTGTGTGTGTGAGTGAAAGGTACATGGAGACAGATCCAAGCGTGTGTGTGTGACAGAGAGAGAGATCTGAGTGTGTGTGTGTGTGAGAGAGATCCAAGTGTGTGTATGTGTGTGTGTGTATGAGAGAGAGAAAGAGAGACAGACATATCCGAGGTTCTAATTAGAGATACCATGCTCAGTGGAAGCGGGTTCTGATCAATGTCACCTGCCCCACACATGTCCCTGAAGGGCAGTTTAATTACCTGGGATGCAAAACGGCAGGCAGCCTCACTGCCTCAGCTGTTGGGGTGGCAGGGTGGAGTTGAGGGCCTCACTTGTTTTCACCTTTGCACCATCAGTCACACATTTGTTATATGACAGCCATGTGCCCCGCACCCCTGTTCAGTAAGGTGGAAGCCAGCTGCAGGCGTGGTCCACAGTCACATCCTTCAGAGATGTTCCAGTCATCTCTGAAGGATGTGACTCCAACTTTCAGGTGGAGCACTTAGAAAGAGTGAAATAAAGTGAAACAGATCAACCAGCCTATTGAGTAGCAATGCATTTTTTACAAGCAAGAACTGGGGAGGCAATATTATTTAGAATCCTTGATACACAGTTCCCAAAGAGAAAAATCTAGGCTTTGGTGACTCCCATGGGTCCTCCATGCCAAGAACCTATGGCTCTGTGATACAGTAAATAATTAACAAGCCTGATTTAATATAACAGCTGCCATGCACCCTCATTTTAAAAATAGATGAGACAGTGTTCACATTTTCGCCACGTTCCCCACTTGAAAGTGTCTTAGTTTGCTTCGTGTTGCTGTAACAGAATACTACAGACTGGGCAATTTGTAGATAATATAAATTAATCTGGCTCATGGTTCTAGAGGCTAGGTAGTCCAAGAGCATGGCAGTGGCCTCTGGTGAGGGCCTTTGTGTTATGTCATGGTGGGTGGGAGGGCAAAAGAGCAAAACTTGCTTTGATGAAATCATTCTAGCAATGACTGACGCTCCTCTGATAATATTAAATCATTGATGACAGCAGAACCCCCCTGACCAGTCACCTCTTAAAAGGTCCCACCTCTCAACATTGTTGCACTGGGATTAAGTTTCTTTTTACACATGCACTGTGGGGGACACATTCAAACCGTAGCAGTAAGTATTTGCTTTCTCATAACATTTTTATAAAGAATTTATTTTCAGGCCGAGGCGGGTGGATCACGAGGTTAAGAGATCGAGACCATCCTGGTCAACATGGTGAAACCCCGTCTCTACTACAAATACAAAAAATTAGCTGGGCATGGTGGCGTGCCTGTGATCCCAGCTTCTTGGGAGGCTGAGGCAGGAGAATTGCCTGAACCCAGGAGGCAGAGGTTGCGGTGAGCCGAGATCGCGCCATTGCACTCCAGCCTGGGTAACAACAGCGAAATTCTGTCTCAAAAAAAAAATTTATTTTCAGCGTTTGTTACATCGGAACGGACATTATAGCAATTTCCATGGCTGTGCCTCTCCTGGCAGATTTTAAAGTTCCTCCAGCCTGACTCCTCCCTCTGGGTCTCTGGCGTGGTGCCTGCTGGAGAGTAGATACTTGATAAATATCTATAGGGTCCTAAGGGGATCTCCCAAAGGTAGTATTCAGACACCCACAAGGCAGCTCTCATCACAAGAAAGAATGGTGGCCTGGGAGTGACCCATAAGGTTTCTTCAAACACCGATTCCTGAAGCCTCTTTCACTCATTATTGTTGGGACTTGTTTTTATTTCTGTTTCATTCTACACGACCCCAAAGCTCTGTGAACACTAGGAAGCTTTATCATGGACTGAGGTGTATCTGAAGTAGACTCTCAGCTGTGTCTCTGGGATATGAAAGGTGCTTGCGTTCTCTGTTGGGAAGGTGGAGAGAAGGATTTGCAGCGTGTGGCCCCGGGAATGCAGAGGCAAGGCATGAGTTTCTGTTTGTTTTCCTGCTGTGGAAATGCAATGCTAGGAATGGAGCTTTTGCTCTCAGATTGGACTTGAAGCTGAAGGGAACCTGTCCACGCTCTGCACAGGAGAAAGAGCCACGCCCAAAGGAGGAAGCTGGAGTGCATCCTGGCACCTGCCACTCGGAAGACTGACACACAAAAAAATTAGTGTTTAATTAATTTAAAAAATGATCTTCCTACTTATCAGACACAATCACTTTTCAATACGAGCAGAACGAACTCCACAGCCAAATGTAATGTTTTGTGTCATACCCTTCACGTCATCTCTTCTGCCTCCATTTGCTGGTCAAAGAAGTGCAGAGTTGAGTTGGCCAGTGTGGCATGGACCCAGCCAGGCTCAGACCCTCCCGCCAGCAAAGCCGGCATTAGGCCTGTTGGCTCAGGGGTCCACTCCTTTAGACCCCGAAGAGGTAAGCCAAAGACACAGTGATACTCTCAGTTCAATTCTGCTCCAGAAAGTATCAGATGGGAAATAGGTGACTTGTTTCACCTGCTTAAATAAGACATCAGTAAAATCTACCATGACTGGAAATTACTTAATGCTACCAGAGGAGACTTTGTGGTGAAATTTTGCTTTTCCTAAAAGACATGAAATTAAATTTACATGTCACTGGATGATATTTGGAAGTGTCATTTGCTTGTATTTTAGGGGCCTGTGCTGGACTGTTATGCCATCATATTTTGGAAATGGCTATATGTACTTATTATCAGTTAATAATCATATTTATTTTTAATAAAAATTAAATTATGAAAACAACGCACTTAACTGGGTGAGTTCTGGGTTGTAGACTGATGTGATCATTCGCTCTTCCTGAGAGTCTGGCAAGGTGTGGTCTACACTGGAGAGTCCTTTTGCTTTTACATCGATGTTTTCTATATTTATTTTGTATCTGGAAAAAGATTTTTTAAAAATTTATTTTGATTTTTTATGTGTAGAAAAATATATTGAACAATGTTGACATGCTTATTTTTTTAAGAGATGGGTACTTCGTGATCCCCTTGGATTGTGGAAGCAAAGCAGTAGGACCCTACACTTGAGTCTTGTGGGGCGGGGCAGTGTCCCCTGAGGTGTCCCGTCGGGAAGGACAAGTCCAGGGTGGATTATAGGGCAGGCGTCCTTTGGAGATTTTCTTCTCTCAGGTCTATTTTAACTACAGGCTACCATTTAAGTTTAAGAAATCAAGTCTTGTGAATTGACACGATGGTACTTCCAGAGTCTTTGATGATAACTTGTCTTTGTGGTATAAATTGGCTCCTGGATCTTTCAAAGTGTCATTTAAATGGAAATAAAAGTCTGAAGCAGGTGTGTATTTCTGACTTCATCATGCATGTGTCACGGTTCCTGCAATACTGCGGGCCTGGAAATCTCTGCCCACCAAGGCTCCTGGCAGCTGTATCCAGGGCCTGCTCAGAAATGAATCCAGAGTTGGAGGTGGCAGGGGAGGGTGGGGTGCAGCACTGTGTGTGGGGAAGTGGTGGATCCTGAAGGTGGGTGGTGCTGGTGGTGGGTGGTGGTGTGCCTCAGGGAATGAGGGTCCCTCCAGCTCTCTCCCCATCAGCCGGCCTTGCCAGCCACTGTGGCAAGGTAGGGGCAGTCCCTGGTCCCTGGGAGGCTGGTCCCTTCTCACTGACTGCTCCTTCCTCTGGGACTCCATGCTCACCATCATCTCCTCTCCCCCAGTGGCCACTCCTCCCTTCTAGAAACTTCCACAGCACACAAGCCTGCTCTCACTGCCCACTCACAGATGACTTGCTGGACTTCCCTCTTTTCTAGTAGTGCCTCTCTCTCACCTTTTTCCCTTAAGGCTAAAGCTGCTCCCAAGAGTGGCCTCCCCTCTGCTGCTCCCTTTTCCTCTCCCCCACCACGGCCCTGAAATAGCTCTGGGGGCTGCACCAGCACTTGTGTGGGGTGGGCACCGTGTTACCCTGGGCGCTAGCCTGGCTAGGCCTTGGCAGCGCCTGGCACTGGAGCCTGCCCCGTTCCCTCCCACACCCTCCTGGCTTCACGACATCTCATCCTGTGGCCTTTCCTCCCCCACCAGCAGCTCCCTCTGCTCTTTTTGGCTCATTCCACCTCTTCCCGCCCTCCCACGGTGGAGGCCCCAGCTGAGACCGCAGGCCTCCTCCCCGCCGCCAGCACTGCCTCCCAGTCGGAGCACCTGCCTCTTCACATTCTTTCTGTTTTAGGGCTGTGGAAACAACATCACAGGCTGGGAGGCCTCACCGTGTAGCTGAAAAGAGACACAACAGTCTTCCCACAGTCCTGGAGGCTGGATGTCCAAGATCAAGGTGTCGGCAGGACTGGCTCCTCCTGACGCCTCTCCCCTTGGGGTGTGGACGGCACCTTCCTCCTGTCTCTGCACCTGGCCTTGCCTTTGTGCGTGTCTGTCTTCGTTTCCTTTTATATTTATAAGGACACCAGCCACACTGGATCTGGGCCCACCTGATTGACATCATTTTAACTTTGTAGGGTCCAGCAGATGAATTTTTTTGACAGGGGTCATGATTCAACCTGTAACATCATGGGTTTCAGTTCCATCTCTGTGTTGGTGGCTCCTAAACATGGGTCACAACTTCTGACCTTTCACTGAAGCCCAAACCCAGATATCACACTTCCTGTTCAGCAGCATAATTTTGATGTAAATTGGACAAAGTGGAACTCTTATGTTTCCCTGTCAGACCGGCCTCTCTGCCACCTCGATTATTTCTGCTGCCAATGCCTCGTGCTCAGGAGTCCTCTGTGGCCCTATCTTTCCTCCAGGTCCTGCAGCAGCAGGTCCCGAGCCTCGTCCCTGGAGAAGAGCCTAAATTGGGCACTTCCACTGCCCAGCCCCCAACCCAGGCCGCCATCATCCCTCACCTGCACTTCTGCGGGGGGTCTCCCTGCGCATTCTCGGGATTGTGTGTGGATCGATCTGCACAGAGTGGTCCTGAAATGCATGAATCAGATCATGGACCACTGCTGCTCGTCCTTCTAAAAGTTTTTTAAATTTACCTTCAGTGTGACTATGAGGTCCTTACCGTGAGTCCCAAGACCCTACTGCCTTTGGCCCCAAATGCTCCTGCAACTCCCCACCACACCTGCCTTTCACCCCTGAGCCCATACACCATGGCCCTCGTGCCTTCCTCCAGGCACCCCAGCCCCTCTGGCCCAGGCACTGTCACCTGCTTCCCCAGGACCTTCCCATGGGTGCCTCTCATACCATAACAGGGCACCACAGATAGGCAATGTCAGCCACAGACCTCTGTTCTCTCACGGTTCCGGAGGCTGGAGTCCACAATCAAGCCACTGCAGGGCAGGTTCCTCCTGAGGCCTCTCTCTTGGGCCTGCAGATGGCATCTTTTCCCTATGCCCTTGCGGGGCCATAGGAAAACGATGGTCTGTGTCTGTGTCCTCCTCTCCTTACAAGAACACCTGTCTAATAGGGTCAGGGCCCACCCTGACGACCTCATTTTACCTTGATTAATTCTTTTTATTGAGGCGGAGTCTTGCACTGTTGCTTGGGCTGGAGTGCAGTGGTGTGATCTCGGCTCACTGCAACCTCTGCCTCCCCGGGTTCAAGTGATTCTCCTGCCTCAGCCTCCCAAGTAGCTGGGATTACAGGCACCCACCACTGTGCTCAGCTAATTGTTTGTATTTTTAGTAGAAACAGGGTTTCACTATGTTGGCCAGGCTGGTCTCAAACTCCTGACCTCATGATCCACCTGCCTCGGCCTCCCAAAGTGCTGGGATTACAGGCGTGAGCCACCGCACCTGGTCAATTACTTCTTTAAATGCCCTATGTCCAAATCCAGTCACATGCTGAGGTACAGGGGTCAGGACTTCAACATATGGCGGGATGCAGTTCTCCCCAACAGCCCCCCTCCTCTGTAAGTGCTTCTTGTGCCCTCCCCTTGTTCCTTCAGTGTGCTCTGTTTTCTTCATGGCATTCATCCCTGCCCATGTTTTACTGGGCACTTAACGCATCTCCTGTCTCTCCCCACAAACTGTAAGCTCCGTGAGTACAAACAGCGCCTTCCTGCCCGAGCTCCACAACATTTACACGGCGTTCACAGCAGTCCTCCCACCCAGCAATCCATTTTTTGAGCAAATGATAAGCCTGTGGTTTGAAGGACTTGAGCCAGAGAATGTTTGACTTTAGGAACTGGAGGGTGGGCCTGTTACGGCACCGACTGTCTGCCTGGCTGGGGGGCTGCTGAGTGGGGCCCAGCCAGGAGGGTGTGAGGAAAGACAGCAGCAGTGCCTGCCTCCCACCACGCTGAGTCTTGGAAGAATGAATGTGGGAACATATTTCATACTATTTGAATAGCTTCTAGAATTATCCCCCCACTTCACAACAGACATGAGTGGCCTGCATTCGATTGTTTAAAAAGTCAAAGGAGAGGCCAGGTGTGGTGGCTCATGCCTGTAATCCCAGTACTTTGGGAGGCTGAGGCTGGGGAATCACGAGGTCAGGAGTTCGAGACCAGCCTGATCAACATAGCGAAACTCTGTCTCTACCAAAAATAAAAAAATTAGCCAGGCATGGTGGTGTGCACCTGTAATCCCAGCCACTCAGGAGGCTGAGGCAGGAGCTTCGCTTGAACCCAGAGGTTGTGGTGAACCGAGATTGCACCACTGCACTCCAGCCTGGGCAACAGAGCGAGACTCCGTCTCAAAATAAATTAAAGAAAGAAAGAAAGACAAAGGAGAAATAAACTACGACATTAACCATTCCCTTTACATGGCCTGATGATGTTCTCTAGCCACACAGAGCAATGAGTGAACAAAGAAATGCCCTGTCATTGCCACGTGGTCCTTATTCAATTGTTCTGTCCTGTGAAGCAGCACCATCAGGTTGGTGGAGGAAGGAACTGCTTCTGCAGAAAAGCACACAAACAACACATTGAAGATTGTCTTTAGGTTTGTAGGTAATTGCAGTTTGCGTCTTCAGACTTACGGCCAGTGCCTCTGAACCGTGACAAACGTTCTTTTCATCAGGCATCCGTGGCCAGGAACATTGTCTCAGGCAGGCCTCTCCCAGCTCTCGATGACAGATGCATCTGTTTATTCTCTGGTTGTTTGAACAGTGCTGAGGCCTGCAGGCTTTTTTGGGGGCACCATCCTTTGTAAGTGCAGATGGAGACTGGAGCTCAACAAATTAGATTCCCTTCAGTGATGAGAGCCTGGCTGCACCTCAGTGAAGAGAGTATTTCTATCAGTGCTTTTAGCAGTGATGCTCTGCGTAATGCCTGCTCATCTCAGGTAAGAGGCAAGAGCGTCAGACAGGGGAGACTCTGGAGCGCCCCTGGCCCAACCTCCCTATTGTACAGAGGACAAAAGCACTCCCAGCTGCCTTTTCCACAGGAGACAGCGTTGGAAACAAGGCCTTCCTACTCATGTCTCTGTAATTTTAGCTGTTTCTGGATGTTGAATGCCGCAATAAATCATGGCAGGTAAGATGTTATGTTGAAACACAAAACCTTGACCGGGCGTGGTGGCTCACGCCTGTAATCCCAGCACTTGGGAGGCCAGGGCGGGCGGATCATCTGAAGTAAGGAGTTCGAGACCAGCCTGGCTAACATGGTGAAACCCTGTCTCTACTAAAAATATGAAAATGTGCTGGGTGTGGTGGCGTGTGCCTGTGATCTGAGCTACTACTTGGGAGGCTGAGGCAGGAGAATGCTTGGACTTGGGTGGTGGAGGTTGCAGTGAGCTGAGATCATGCCACTGCACTCCAGCCTGAGCCACAGAGCAAAACGGCATCTCAAAAAAACAAACAATTAAAAAGGCCTTTCTGTGTTATTTGCTGATCCTGCCATATGTCAGAGGAGACCATAGGTAAGACTGTGTGTAAGAGAAGAGAAAACCTTTCCATCCAGAGGCTCAGAAAGTTTACAAAGTTTACATTTTTGCCCAAGTCACACAGCTAGAAATTGACCCTAGAGTTTTTTTTTTTTTTTTTTTTGAGAAGGAGTTTCACTCTTGTTACCCAGGCTGGAGTGCAATGGCACGATCTTGGCTCACCGCAACCTCTGCCTCCTGGGTTCAGGCAATTCTCCTGCCTCAGGCTCCTGAGTAGCTGGGATTACAGGTGCCCAGCTAATTTTTGTATTTTTAGTAGAGACAGGGTTTCCCCATGTTGACCAGGATGGTCTCGATCTCTTGACCTCATGATCCACCTGCCTCGGCCTCCCAAAGTGCTGGGATTGCAGGCTTGAGCCACCGTGCCCGGCCAACCCTAGAGTTTTAACTTCAACTTTACTGCATTAAAGCCTAGAATTCAAAAATAGACCCAAGGGAGTACATCTTAAAGGAAGCATGCTGTAATGCGATGTTCAGACTTCCAGGCGTGTACTGACTGGCACTTGCTCAGCATTCATCCACACATTTTGGCTGGATGCTTATCATGCACCAGAGTTCCTGCTGTCACGAACTTACTTTCTGTTTAAGAAAGTGGTTTGTAAACAGGCCTTTACAATGCCACGTGATATTGATGGGTGCAAGGGGGTGCACAAAGAGAGGGCACTGACGATGTTCTTTTTTCTTTCTTTCTTTCTTTTTTTTTTTTTGAGACAGATTCTTCCTCTGTCCCCCAGGCTGGAATGCAGTAGTGTGATCTTGGCTCACTGCAACCTCAATCTCCCAGGTTGAAGCGATTCTCCTGCCTCAGCCTCCCGAGTAGCTGGGATTACAGGCACCCACTACCATGCCTGGCTAACTTTTGTATTTTTGAGTAGAGATGGGATTTCACCATGTTGGCCAGACTGGTCTCTAACTCCTGACCTCAGGTGATCCACCTGCCTCAGCCTTCTAAAGTGCTGGGATTACAGGCATAAGTCACCACACTTGGCCTCTGACAGTGTTCTTGAGAGTCCAGGAGAGCTTCCTAGAAAAAGTGAAGTCTACTGAGACCTAAGTAAGGCCTAGTCACATGGGAGGAGAAGGGGGCCCCAGGGAGAGAGGCCAGCGTATGGAAAGAAGGAAGGGGATGGGGAGGTGAAGCAGGGGGCTGGGGAAGGAAATGAGGTTCAGCATAGCAGGAGCACTGACTCCAAAGCGGTGGGAATGCAGAGATGAGGCTTGTTGTGGACTGAATGTGCCCCTCTCAGATTCACAAGTTGAAGCCCTAATTCCCAGTGTAATGGTATTAGGAGGTGGGGCCTTCGGGGGGTAATTCAGTCATGGGGTGAAGCCCTCATAAGTGCAATATGTGCCTTAATAAGAAGAAACACAAGGGAGATGACCTCTCTCTGTGCCATATGAGGACAGGGCAAGAAGGCCGAGAAGGTGACTGTGCAAACCAGGAGGGGTGGGTACCACAGGGTGCTACAGAGAATACTAAGGACACAGGGCAGAAACTCCAGTGACAGAAATCCAGGCTGCAACCTGAATACTGGTTTTAGTCTTAGCCCTGGACCTTGAACTTTAAGCAAGAGACTTAATCTCTCTGAGACGGCATCTCTAAAAAATTTCTTTTTTCGTCACCAAAATAAAGAAAACTGTCCTTTCCTTACCTTCCACCCAGAGCCACTGTTGTCCCTTAAGACCACCTGTACATAAAATAGAAAAGCATCCCTTTCTTCTTGCTCTTCAGCTGAGTGTCCTTGGGAAGGAGAACTCCTGCATAAGCTCAATGATGGCTGCATGAGTTAGCTAATGCTGTGTAATGAATTACTGCCCCAGCAGCTTAAACCAACATTTATTATTGCAAAATTTCTTTGAGAGTCTAGGCATGGTTATTTGTGTGTCTCTGGGACAGGGTTTTTCATGAGGCTGCAAAGTGTTGGCTGGTGTCTCCTCTGAAGTTTTGACTGGGGTGGGTCCTCTTCCCAGTGTTGTTGGCAGGACTTAGTTCTGTGTTAGTTGGGACTCTACCAGAGAGAGACGGAACCAGCAGATGAATTTCTATCCATATCTGTTTCTACCTCTGTGTCTTTATTGCAAGGAATTGGCTTGTGCAATTACAGTGGTTGGCTTGACAACTGAAACTCACAGCGCAGGCCATTAGGAAGGGCAGCTGTAATCCTTTTGATGCTGCAGTCCACAGGTAGAATTGCTGATTTCTCAAAGGGGCTGCAATTCTGTTTTTTAAGAACTTCTGGTTGATTGTCTCAGGCCCACCCACGTTATCCAGGATAACCTCTTGTATAAAGTCAACTGACCGTAGATGTTAACCACATCTACAAAATAGCTTCACAGCAACACTGAGGCTAGGGTCATATCAAATCATGGGGATGGTGGCCTGGCCATGAGGACACAGCAGCCTGACCATTACAAGTTCCTTGGTGGTGGGGGGAAGAGTGTGAGACTGAGGCTCTGAGTTCCTCACTGGCTGTCAACAGAGACCATCCTTAGCTTCCTACCAGGTAGCTCCCCACACTCAGCTCCTAACATGACAAGGCCCATGCCATAGTCTTCTGTAGCTGGACTGTGTAAGATGCAATGATACCATGTTTTTCTTGTTGTATTCTACTCGTTAGAAGTTGATCTCTTGGTCCCATCCCTACTCGGGGTAGAGAATTGCTTCAGGGCCGTGAGTAGAAGTCTGCAATCACAGTGGCCTTACTCAGTCATTTCTGGGGAGAGTATCTGCGATGATGTGTGTGAAATAGTTATGTGAGCCTCTATGTAAATATTAGCTGGAATCACAGGAAATTGTTTATTTTTCACCTACAAAAATGGCTCACCTAATGTAAATGATTATAGTAAAATAGGGGACTGAGAGGGCATAAAATGACTTTATCATTTTGGGGGGGACCAGACAAGAATGAAATTTTGGCTAAATGGTAATTAAAACAGACAGAATCTGGGGGTAAACAAGGGGGACAGAGAGAGAGAGAGAGAGAGAGAGAGAGAGAGAGAGAGAGAGAGAGAGAGGGAGGAGGAGGTAGTTCCGATTGTACTAGGTTTACATTGGGCTTATTTTTCTTTCAATTCATTGTCTGTCTATCTATCTATCTATCTATCTATCTATCTATCTATCTATCTATCTATCTATCTAATCTATCTATCATCTATCTGTCTATCTATCTAATCTATCATCTATCTATCTATCTATCTAATCTATCTATCTATCATCTATCTATCTATCTATCTATCTATCTATCTAATCTATCTATCTATCATCTATCTGTCTATCATCTATCTGTCTATCTATCATCATCTGTCATCTATCTATCTAATCTATCTTGTTATCTATCATGTATGTGTTGATATTATGTATTTTGTACTGGTCAGATGCTAGGCTTTATCTGAGCATACAGTCATGCACCATGTAACAATGTTTCGATCAAGATGAACTGCTTATATGATGGTGGTTCCATAAGATTATAATGTAGCTGAAAAACTCCCATGGTCTGGTGATGTCATAGCCATTGTAACATTGTAGCTCAACGCGTTTGTGGTGATGCTGGTGTAACCTTCAGGGCTGCTGGTTGTATAAAAGTCTAGCACACACAATTATGTGCAATATATAATAGTTGAAATGATAATAAACAATGGTTAGTGGTTTATATATTGACTATACTCTACTTTTTATCTCTCAGAGTATACTCTTTTACTTATATTAAGAAAGGTAACTATAAAGTAGCCTCAGGCAGGTCCTTCAGGAGGTGTCCAGAAGAAGGCATTGTTGTCATAGAAGATGATAGCTCCATGCATGTTATGGCCTCTGAAGACCTTCCAGTGGGACAAGTTGTCCAGGTGAATGACAGTGATATGGATGATTCTGACCCTGTGTAGGCCTAGGCTAATGTGTATGTTCGTGTCTTAGTTTTTAACAAAAAAATTTAAAAAGTAAAATTAAAAATGTGGAAAGCTTATAGAATAAAGATATAAAGAAAATATATTTTTGCATTTTTGTATATGTGTTTATGTTTTAAGAAAAGCGTGATTACAAATGAATTAAAAAGTTAAAAAAATCAAAAAGCTTATGAAGTAAAAAGGTTACAGCAAGCTGAGTTAATGTATTATTGAAGAAAGAAAAATATTTTTTATAAACTTGGGATAGGCTAAGCGTAAGTACACTCTATGATGTTCTCACAATGAAATTGCCTGAGAGCACATTTCTTAGAGCATGTCCCAGTGCTTATGCAACATGACTGTATTTGAAATATGGCACAGTAACAGGGCTTTAGAAGTATTTTGTCTGTACCTTGAGAAACGCATTTGTTCTAAATTTGTAGCACGCTTGCCTGTGAGATAATAGTAATTGTGTAAGTCAACAATGATTACCCATAGATGGTGTAAAGGAACGACTTGGATAGAAGAGCTAGAATCTAAACCTCACTGAGAGCATCTTGTCTTGAAAATTTGACTTTGTAACAATATGAGTATTTTTACGATTATACACCAAAATAAAAAAGTAATTTCCAAAGTTTATGGAAAAAAGCAAAATAAAACAAATGAACTTCACTATGTATTGGCTTTGTAGCATAGTGACACGCTGTTTCACAGCATTTAAAGTGACTTTAAAACACGGCACCTTGCCTATCCTTAGCAGTATAAACCCTGAAAACAAAAAGAATGGCAGAAACTATTTGCAGCTCCTTTCAGGGATCTCATCTGGTGTGGCAGAGTTGCTGTGGTCTTTCCTACACTACTGGTCTTTAATGTGCAATGAAGTGAGTGAGTAATTGTGCTGAGAACGAGAATGTTCAGTGCTGCTGAGAGGAGATGCGAATGTAAGGTCTATGAGATTAAATAAACGCTTTTTTTCTACATAGCATTTTATTGTGCTTTGGTTTACAAAGTCATTCAACATGATGGGCTTCACATTTTTTTTTTATTTTAAATAAACACTTTGTTGCTCTGAGTTTTTGATTTGGCAGTGTCAGGCTCCACTAATGATGTAATTTCTTTCTGTCATAGAAATATTTCCTTATTTTTGTCTAGGCTACAGGCTAAAGACAATGAATAATCCTTCAGCAACAAAGACTCACTGTCCATATTGTGATCTCCAAAAAAAACAAAAACAAAAACAAAAAAACCAAAACGCAAAAAACAAAAACAAACACAAAAATACACAAAAAACAAAACACACAACCTAGAGGTCCTTGAAGAAATGGCTGATTTCAGATCTGAGGTAGAAATTGAAGAAGATGAGCCTGAAATGTGTTATCCTTCCTGAAAGCAGGCAAGCCAGCAAATACTATGGGATCATGTCACAAAGACTCAGGAGACTGCAGTCTATATAATAAGCCTGTAGTCTTATTATCATAAGTGGTAATATGAATAATCATGCCACATGCAGTGGCTCATGCCTGTAATCCCAAAGCTTTGGGAAGCCAAGGCAGGAGGATCACTTGAGCCCAGGAGTTCAAGACCAGCCTGGGTAATGTAATGAGACCCCAATTCTATAAAAATAAAAAAAACTTAGCCTGGTATGGTGGCATGCACCTGTGGTCCCCACTACTTGAAAGACTGACACAGGAGGCTCACTTGAGCCTGAGAGTTCAAGGCTGCAGTGAGGCATGATTATACCACTGCACCATATGCTGGGTAGCAGAGCAAGACCCTGTCTCAAAAACAGACAAACAATAGTCACTGCATTGAAATCCATGAGTTGTTTAATGTTGCTAAACACACACACACACACACACGCACGCACGCACGCATGCACCAGTCATATTTAGAAAATATCAGGGGACCAATTCACGATTTTTTTTTTTGAGACGGAGTTTCACTCCTTACCCAGGCTGGAGTGCAATGGCATGATCTTGGCTCACCGCAACCTCTGCCTCCTGGGTGCAGGCAATTCTCCTGCCTCAGCCTCCTGAGTAGCTGGGATTACAGGCACACACCACCATGCCAAGCTAATTTTTTGTATTTTTAATAGATGCAGGGTTTCACCACATTGACCAGGATGGTCTCGATCTCTTGACCTCGTGATCCACCCACCTCGGCCTCCCAAAGTGCTGCAATTACAGGCGTGAGCCACTGCGCCTGGCCCCAATTCACTATTTTTAAAAGTATAAACAAAAAGAAAGGGTATAACATTTATCCTGATTTTCCTTTATAAAGTATACTATGCATCAGGGATTGGAGAACCAGAGCTTGAGAGTCATATTGGGTCTGCTGCTCTGTTTTTGTGAATAAAGTTTTATTGGAACACAGTGGATTTGTCTGTGGCCTCTCTCACACTATGGCAGCAGTTGCCACAAAGACCATATAGCCCACAGAGCCAAAAACTATTTACCATTGGGCCCCACTGTAGGTTGAACCCTGCCCTAGGGTATCTATATATTTGACCAGGGGAGCTATCCTTTTAAAAAAATAATTTTTATTTTCAATTTTTGCCGATTCATAGTAGGTATATATATTTATGGAGCACATAAGATATTTTGATATAAAGGGAGCTATCTTTTAATAGCCGTATTGAAGATAAATAAAAAGGAGTGATAGAATATCACCACCTTCCAACTCTTAATACAAATAGGGGAACAAATTAATAATTATAAATGGTTGCTAATATTGAAAAGAGAGACAACCAGATACTAAGGGCTTTCTGATATAATTGCATGATACCACCTGTAGTAGTCTGTTTTCACACTGCTGATAAAGACATACCTGAAGCCAGGCAATTTACAAAAGAAAGAGGGTTAATTGGGCTTACAGTTCCACGTGGCTGAGGAAGCCTCACAATCATGGTGGCAGGCAAGGAGGAGCAAGTCACGTCTTACATAGATGGCAGTAGGCAAAGAGAGAGCTTGTTCCGGGGAACTCCCTCTTATATAACCATCAAATCTCATGAGGTTTATTCACTATCATAACAGCACAGGAAAGACCTGCCCCCATGATTCAATGACCTCCCACTGGATTCCTCCCACAACACATGGGAATTCAAGATGAGATTTGGGTGGGGACACAGCCAAAGCATATCACCACTTATGAAGCATTCTTGCAAAAAAAAAAAAGTCAGACTTCCATATCTAACTATCAATCTACAGGAAATACAGGGGACAGAAGAATCTCTTCACTAACAACACAGGCAATCAGCAGAGTCCCAGATGGTGGGAAACTACAGGACAAACAACTCGGTTTCTTCCACAAATATATTGTAAGGAAAAGAGAATGCAGTGGTGGGATGTGGGGGGGCTCTTGTGGATTAAGAGAGAAAGAAAGTGACATTGTGAGCAATGTAATTTATGGCTGTTTCTTTTGATTACAACACAAATACTCTGATAAAACATTTATAAGTGGAGAAATGAAACACATTCTAGATATTTGATAATATCATGGAATTACTGTTAAATTTTAGCTGTGATAGTTGTGTTATGGTTGTGTTTGAAAGAGTTCTTGTCTCTTACAGATGCATGCTGGAATATTTATGAACAATAAAATGTCTGGTATTTGCTTCCAAATAATGTGACATAATTGGAAGGAAGTGTGTGTGTGTCAATGAAGCAAGATTAGTTGATAATACTGAAGATGGCTAATAGTTCTGTGTAGGGTTGTCCTACTATTTTCTCTACATTTATATATGTACTAGTTTTCTGTGGCTGTTGTAAGAAATAACCAGAAACTTCATTACTTAAAACAAGGCTACATTTATCTTACAGTTCTGTAGATCAGAAGTTCAATGTGAGTCTCATGGGGCTAAAATCATGGTGTCAGTGGGTGTCTTAGTCTGTTCTGTGCTGCTGTAACAATACCTGAGGCTGGGTAATGTATAATGAACATAAACTTACTTCTAATAGTTGTAGAGACTGTGAAGTCCAAGGTCAAGGGGCTGGCATCTGCTGAGGGTCTTCTTGCTGTGTCATCCCATAACAGAAGTTGGAAGAGCAAGAAAGGGTGACAGAGAACAAGAGATCAAACTCAAAGCCTCAAGCCCTTTTATAATCAACATTAATCCATTCATGAGGGTGGAGTCCTCTTTACCTAAGCACTTAAGGCCCACCTCTTAACACTGTTGCATTGGGGATTAAGTTTCCAACACATGCCTTTTGGGGGACATAGTCTAGCCATAGCAGTGGGCAGCATGCATTCCTTTCTGGAAGCCCTGAGGAGAATGTTTTTCTGCCTTTTCCAGCTTTTAGCGGCTGCATATTCCTAAACTTGTGGCCCCCTTCCTTGACCTTCAAAGCTTCAAGGGCAGGTTGAGTCCTGTTCATGCTACCATCTCTTTGGGTTCTCACCAGCCATGAAATATCCTCTGCTTTAAAAACCTTATGTGGCTACATTGGACTCACCAGTTAGTCCAGGATAATCTCCCCATCTCAAGGTCAGCTGACTAGCAACCTTAATTCCCCTTTGCCATGTAATCTAGCATATTCACAAAGTCTAGGAATTAGGATGTAGATATCTCTGGAGGATGGAATTGTTCTGCCTACCACGTTATATGTTAGACGTTTTTCACAATAGAATGTAGAAAATAAACAAAAGTTACCTGAGGAAAAGCATACCCTTCATTGTTTTCTTTCGACTGTGTTTATAAATTGGCTGCACAACCAATTTAGCTTAGCGCAAAAACAAAAGTTTCAGTTGAACAAGGTCCGTGGTAGTGAGGAACTTTGCCCTGTATATGACACCAGGAGGAAAATGCAGATGCTGTAATCTCATCACTGTGTAGATTGCATCTAAAGCATTGAATAGAGAAGAGGAACCATTACAGGATGATGCTACAAGGAAAATTTAGTTTGCCTAATTTATCCTTATCTTGTTTTCAAAGCAAAACTGTAATGTGGTGGTGAGTTATATAAAAAGAAACCGATTGGTAAGGAAAAGAAACAATTACAAATAGCACTTTACCGTTATAAAACATCTGTACTGATTCTCATTCGACTTCACAACAACCTTTCTCTTGGGCAGGATATGTGTACTTTTTTCACTTTGCAGTTGAAGAACTTAATTGAGACTCCGGAAGTAATGACTTGTTTTAACTTTTCTTGGTTAACTGGCAAGATGAGGAATGGGACCCAGATCTTTTGATTTCCCTGCACCAAATTGCCTTGGTAAACACCAGAGAAATGCTGGGATGTGTTCAGAACACTCTGTTTCTTAAGAAAAAGATGAGTGTAAATCCATATTGTTTTCCGTAAACACTAGATACGCCAGGTATAAAATTTAAGGTATCGGTTTAATGGTCACCGATGTTGGGATTTCTTCCCTGCAGCTCTCTCTGCTCAGCTCCTGCGTCAACCTATGAACTCTGATTGTGAACGCCCAGTGCAGCTTATTTCCCAATTAAAATAGAAACAGTGTCACTAAATCCCATTTAAGTTTCTTTTTCCTTGTACAACAGAAGATGGTATTTCCTAGGGATGCCCAAATTTAGCTGAGGCCATGTGACCAGTTCTAACCAACAGCCTATAAGCAGAGTGTTGGGTGTGGCTTTCAGATTCAAACTTAGAAGAGCACCTGTGAATTCTCCATGCTTTTTTTTTCTGCCCTTAGTGGTAAGTTTTGAGGCCACTTGCTGACATGGTAGAGCCCCAGGTTGGAAGTGGCTTAGATCTCAGTGAACCACTGAAGTACTATTTAACCCCAGTATCAGAGATATTAACACCATAATGAGAGTTAACCAATTATGAAATATTGTGTGCTTCCTCTACAAAATTTGAGACTCTCGCAATGAGCAGGGGAGTGTACCAAGTTCATATTTCTTTGCTCTACAGTCTGACATCAATATATCTTACTTTCCTATTAAGGACTCTTATTGTCATTAAAGAAAAAATATTGCTTGGCAAAGATTAAAATAAATAGAGGCTAAGAAATATTTGTAGCTTGTGAGAATCATAAAGATGGGATAATATAACTGGATCAGAAATCAATAATAATATAACTGGATTAGAAAGATAAGAGCGTGTGTTAGAGGTTTGCCCTGTCATGGGCAATTACGCCTAAAGAAAGCACGCTTTGCTTATTGCAGTGAGATTGGTGAGATGTAGGTAGCCCCATTCTGATTGTGGATGGCAGGATGGCTTTCCACCACAGCCAGGGACAGAGGGCACAAGGTGAGCCAGGTGACCTGCAGCCCTTTGACTGTGTCAGTCTGGGGAACCTCTGCTCAGTCAAGCCATTCAATTTACAACCCTTGGGTTAAGACCTTTAAAAACAAAATAAATGGTAAGAAAAATTTCTCCCAGCAACAGTGCAATAAACCGACAGAGTAAATAATCTAGCATCTTACGTTTGTGTACTGTTAATGATTTACAAAGCACGTTCTCTTTCTGTGCTTCAGAATGACTCTGAGAAGTGGGCTGAGAGGTTAAACTCCCATTTCCTGGGAGGGTGCATAGGATTCACCCTCACCTTCCTGGCTTTACTTGGCACTCCATTCTCTTCTCCTTGTCTGTCCACTTACAGATAACACTTTGGCAAATTGTTCTCCACGCAGAGTGTGTTAAGCTCAGTTCATAACTCATAAACTCCTGTAAGTTTCCCAGCTGCCCTTGCAATTAGTTTGGGACCAACTCCTACTGGCCATTGACTTAAGAGAGAAGGCAAGTAAGAGCCACTATGCCCTGTCCATCCTTCTCCCCACTGAGCTGACCTTGGAGGCTGTGTATTCCAGTTGACCGTGTAACCCATGACCTCCATCGACGTTAGCAGTGAAAAATTAGCCTTTCCTGTGTGAAGCCACTGACATTTCAGGCTTTATTTTGTGGTTTCACCATAACATACCCTATCCTGATGAATAAAATTACTTACTCTCCAGCCCTTCTAAGTGTATCATTAAGAGGTGTTTCTAAGAATTGGTTCCTTAAAAATTGGTGGCTGAAATTGAAATGCTGAAGCACTCCAGAACACGATCAGTATAATTTCTGATTTTAACTTTACATGAGTTTTTCCACAGGCAGAATTTTAAAAAATAATTCTTTTTATCAAAATCATACATTTACATAGTGTAAAATGTCACTGGTGCTATCAGGCTTATGAGTACTGACAGCAGCAGCTCCCTGCCGAGCCCTTCTCTCCCAGGTCTGATTCCTTTCTGCCGTTTCCTCTGGCATTTAGGTCTATATTTCTAAATAATACATGTATCCTGCTGTTCTTGTTCTATCGTTTCAGACATTTTTCCATTGGCTTTCTACTACTGCAGATGGGGATTCAGCTACCTTGTCACCACCACTGTGCCTCCCCCATCTTCTCATTATATCACAATTTTTTGCAAATCTGAATTTTCTATTAATTATTTATAACCACGAAAATGTTGCTCACTGCTAGGACAAATAGTGTGCTATGATTACATATTTTTTTTTCTGTGAAAGTTCCTCTTTATTTTTTATTTGCTTAGTTTGTGTAGGTGGCCATCAACAATGCTTTCCTCCTCATTCAAGTGCCTATCAATTCCAGTTTCCACGTGGCCAAAGGTCATGGAGCATTTTCTGATTGGAGCCCGTGCTCATGCTCATGGCACTTGCTTTTCCTCCCATGGTTCAGATCTGGCTGGGTTGCTCCCCAGCTGCCATCTTGGATCCCATGTCCTGGAGTCAATGTCTTCCTTCTTTTTGGGTAAGACTCTTTTGTGAATGGAGCACATCCTTTTGGACTTTCCAGAGAAAAGGTGCATGAAGGTAAAACTTTTGATATCTTGCCTCTGTGAAAATGTTTGCTCATACTGCTGTGGATAGTTTGATAGTTTGGATTTGGAAATGGAGTTGAAAATAATTTCCTTCCCTGTCCACCTCTTAAAACGACATTAGTTTTAAGTGATTAAAACTAATTTTCATGATTAGTTTTTCATGATTTTTCATGATTAACAGAAATAATGAAAAATATTATCTCAGAGCCACAAAATTAATGGAGATTTGGAAATTTTAGGGAAAAGGAGCACATGTAAACCAAAGTTTGGGCATCAAAGATGGAAGTAAATTTGTCTCCAACAGTCTTCCTATATTCTAAAATTCTTACTGCCTTTACTGTTACTATTGCCCTTACTTCCCCTAACAATGCCACCCCGAACCATTTCCATAGAAACCAGGTTGCTTTAAGTGGCCTCTCTTGGACTTTCCTAGTTCAACTAAATAGCAACTCTGCAGAAAGGTAGGCATCTCAGTGGACAATGGAAAACAAGAAAGCTGAATTTGGCTAAGGGCCTACCTGTAACAGTTACATCATGTTACACAGAACTCAGAGGTAAATGAACATACGGGAGGGACGTGGTTCAACCTGTATTTTCTGTGAAATGCTCTTTTTGTTGTTACACAGTATTTTATGTGTTTGTGGGATATTTTGTTGCATGAATAGACTGTGTAATGATCAAATCAGGGTATTTGGGGTATCTGTCACCTTGAGTATTTATCATTTCTGTGTTGGGAAGATTTCAAGACCTCTTTTCTAGCTACTTTGAAATATACAGTACATTATTGCTAATTACAGTCTTCCTACTCTGCTGCTGAACATTAGAACTTATTCCTTCTATGTAACTGTATGTTTTTATCCACTAACCAACCTCTCTTCATCCCCCTCCCACCCGTACAACCCTTCCTAGCCTCTGGTATCCATCACTCCACTCTCTACCTCCATCAACTTTTTTAGCTCCCACGTTTGAGTGAGAACAGGTGGTATTTGTCTTTCTGTGCCTGGCTTATTTCACTTAACATAATGACTTTCGGTTTCCTCCGTGTTATTATAAATGACGTAGTTTCATTCTTTTTTATGGCCACATGGTATTTCATTGTATATAATACAACGTTTTTAATGTGATATGATTCTTATTATAAAAAGCTCTCAGGCTTGTCCTTAGGCATTAAACATTTAAAAACATCTATCCATCAATCTATCAATTTTATCCTGTCTATCTATCTGTCTACCTAATCTATCATCTATCTATCTGTCTCTCTGTCTATCCTACTCCCTGCCATGGTCAGTCCAAGAGCCTTTTTAATTATACAGATAATCTTTGTGAATCCGTCCTGCTTTTCCCAGTAATTGTGGGGGAAAATGGCCAAGGAGGGGCCTTCAGTGGACACAAACAAAATAATTTAAAATGTTGACAAAAGGTAAATTCCCATAGTCTAGAGAGAGACAGTGGTTCTTATTCTAGAGAGTGGTTCTCAGCTCACGCTGAAGATTGTAACCATCCAAGGACCTTGAAAAATACCGATGCTTGGGTCTGTCTTGAGAGAGTTTGATTTAATTGGTGTGGTTACATCTTGAGCATTAGAAGTGTTAAAAGCCCTCCAGGTGATTCTAATGCTGCCAGGCCTGAGAAGCACCGCTCTAGGGAGGATACTGACCTCTAGAGATGGAAAATGAAAGAGGTCATTATTATGGATCATAGACACTCTTGTCTTCATATGCTTATTTATTCAGCAATACAGGTATTCCATTTGTTTTTCTCCCATTTAATAGACTTAATTTTTTGGAGCAGTTTTAGTTCACAGCAAAATTGAGAAGGTACAGAGATGTCCCACATACTCCTTCTCCCCCTCCATGGATAGCCTCCTCTACTATCGATAGTCCCCAGCAAAGTGGTGGTGCATTTGTTGTAATCAATGAACCTACATCGACACCTCACTATCACCCAGAGTCCATAGTTTACTTTAGGGTTCACTCTTGGTGCTTCATAAATTCTATGGGTTTGGACAAATGTATAACGACATGGATGCACCTTATCACATCATACAGAATAGTTTCACTGCCTAAAAATCTTCTGTGATCTGCCTATGTATGCCTCACTCTTTTCTGGCCCCTAGTAATGACTGATTTTTAAATAGTTTCCATAGTTTGCCTTTTCCAGAATGTCATATGATTGGAATCATACTATATGTAGCCTTTTCAGATTGGCTTTTTTTTTCACTTAGAAATGTGCATTTATATTTCCTCCCTGTTTTTGTGGCTTGTTATCTCATTTCTTCTTTTCAGTGCTCAGTAATATCCTGTTGTCTTGATGTACCACAGTTTATCCATTCACCTATTGCTTCTAAGTCTTGACAATTATGAATAAAGCTGCTAGCTATAAACATCTATGTGCAGTTTTTCTGGGGACCTAAGTTTTCAGTTCTTTTGGAAAGACAGCAAGGAGTGTGATTGCTGGATCATACGGTAAACGTGCGTTTAGTTTTGTGCAAAACTGCCAAGCTGTCTTCCAAGGTGGCGGCACTATTTTGCATTCCCATCAGCAATGAATAAACATTCCCATTGCTCCACTTTCCCACCAGCATTTGGTGTTGCCATTGTTCTGGATTTTGACCTTTCTAATAAGTGTGTGGTAGTATTAGCTATTTATTTACTATTTGTTAGATTTTTTTAACTTTTATTTTACGTTCAGGGGTACATGTGCAGGTTTGCTATGAGGTAAGTTGCTTGTTATAGGGGGTTGCTGTAAAGATGACTTCATCACCTAGGCAATAAGCATGATACAGGATAGGGAGTTTTTCGATTCTTACCCTCCTCCTACCCTTCCACTCTCAAGTAGGGCCCATTGTCTGCTGTTCCCTTCTTTGTGTCCATGTGTACTACACTTATAAGTGAGAACACGTGGTATTTGGTTTTCTGTTCCTGTGTCAGTTTGCTAAGGATAATGGCCTCCAGCTCCATCTGTGTCACTGCAAAGGACATGATTCCATTCTTTTTTCAGGCTGTATAGTATTCCATGGTGTATATGTCCCATATTTTATTTGTTCAGTCTACGATTCATGGGCATTTAGAGTGATTCCATGTCTTTGCTGTTGTGAATAGTGCTTCAGTGCTCACATGTGTGCATGTGTCTTTATGGTAGAATGATTTATATTCCTTTGGGTAGATACCCAGTAATGGCATTGCTGGGCTGAATGGTAATTCTGTTTTAAGTTCTTTGAGAAGTCACCACATTGCTTTCCACAATGGCTTAGATAATTTACACCCCCCACCAGCAGTGTTTAGTCATTGTTGGATTTAATTCCTACTTAAAAAAGAATGCATGCTAAATGCTCTCCGGACTTAATTAGCGTTGTGGTTTTGGCATTATTTGTCTTTCATCTACCTTTTCACATTGAACAATGAAATATACACGAAACTTGAAACATCCATACAGTTTAATGAATCACGATAAGGCGAACACAGGAAACTATAACCTGATCAACCAGCACTTAGAAGCTTCTTTTGTGCCTTGCCTGGAAAATAACTCTGACTCTTTTGATAATCAATTTCTTGCCTTTATAGTTCTGCCTATGCCTGTATTCCTAAACAATCCAGTTGTTTGCTTGTTTTTTAAAAAATTGTTTGGCTTTGTAGCTGTAGTTTACACATCGCTGTAGGATGTTCCATTGCATGAATATAATATGACTGACCCTCTCTATTGTTGATGGACATTCTCGTTGTTTGCATCTCTTGGCTGTTACGAACGATATGCTTCAGTCTTGGTGATGCACCCAGTGCCCAAATACACTAATTTCCTTAGAGCATATGTTGGTAGTGTGGCATTACTGGGCGTGCATATTTTCAATTTTAATACAAAATATAAATGAAGTTCCAGATTGATTATAATAACTTAGCCCCACAAACAGTATGTGAGAGGTCTCATTGCTTTAAATACTCCAAGCGCTTGGTATTTCCAGTGCTGCAGTGTTTACCAGTATGGTGGGTGGGGAACAGTGTTTCCTTGTTTTAATTTGAGTTTCCTCAATTAATAAAGAGACTAAGAATATGCAGCAAATGCTTCTGTTGCACCATGTTACACCCCCTTGGCTCACCATCTATTTCGTAGGTTTTATTTGGTGTTCCTTTTCTTACTCCTTGAGATGGGTTCTCAACCCGTTCATCTTCAGCCCATCTTCCTTCTTTTCTTTTCTTTTTTTTGAGACAGAGTTTTGCTCTTTGTTTCCCAGGCTGGAGTGCTATGGCAAGATCTCAGCTCACTGCAGCCTCTGCCTCCCGGGTTCAAGTGATTCTCCTGTCTCAGTCTCCCAAGTGGCTGGGATTACTGCCCACCTCCATGCCTGGCTGATTTTTGTATTTTTAGTGGAGATGGGGTTTCACCATGTTGGCCAGGCTGGTCTCGAACTCCTGACCTCAGGTGATCCACCCGCCTTGGCCTCCCAAAGTGCTGGGATTACATGCACAAGCAACTGCACCTGGCCACCCTTCTTCCTTTCTATCTATGTATTCAGGGTTATGTATTTCTTCCTACGCACAATTTTAACTACAGCCCGCAAGTTTTGATATGTAGTATTTCCATAAACTTTCATTCAGGTAATGTTTATTATCGAACCAATGAGGATTTCTCAGCTATGTGCATTAGACCACATTTGTTTATTCACGATATTTATTTTTACTATTTTTCTATCCGCCTATTCTATCAATTACTGACAGAAAAATGTTAAAATTCTCCCACAAGTATTGTGGATTTTGCTTCATATAGTTTGAAGCCAAGTTATTGGATATATATTAATTAAAAAAAGTTATATCATGCTAGTTGACTGAGCATTGCATCACTGTGAGTGATCCACTTTATGGCAAGCAGTGTTTTGTGCCTTCCACTCTTGTGGATTTTAATGTATCAGCTTTACCTTTCTTAATTTTTGCATGCTGTATTTTTCCCATCCTTCAATGTTCAACCTTAGTGTATTCCTATAATGTACATGCATCTTCTGTAAATAGCATACAGTGAGGTTTTGTTTTCGAATCCAGTAGTTTTTATACCTTTTAACTGGAGCAATTAATTTGTTTCCATTTAATACAATTATCGACATTTTTGGTTTTCACATTATTTTGAGCTTTGTATTGATATTACGTGTTCTGTTCCCTTTTTTCTCCCATCTTGATTTATTTTGAGTTTAGCTAATTATTTTTTTCCCTCTAATAGTTTGGAAATTGTGAATTCTGATTCTGTTGCTTTAGTGATCACCGCGGAACCACACACACATACTTTTTTGATAAGAATCTAGAGTTAATCAATGCTTTATCCTCTTCTCGGATAATACAAAGAGATTAAACACGGCAATTGTAATTATTCTCCTCCTGACATGAGTTAATGTCGTATATTATAATTCTCTCATTTTAATCACACTAATTGTTATTATTATTAGTTTATAGGTAATGTTTACTTATCTTTGCCCATCTCAGACCTTCCATCTGGGATTGTTTTCCTTCTGTGGAAAGTACCTCCTTGAACGTTCATACAGAAGAATTTAGCAGTTGTTTTCTTTTAGGACATTGAAGATTTCATTCCAACCACCCTTTGGCTTCCATTGTTGCTGCTGAGGAACCAGCAGAAGCAATGGTCTAATTGTTATTTCTTTAAGATTTTTTTCCTTGTCTGATAGTCTGCATTTTCACTATAGACATGGGTTTATTTTTATCTGCTCTTTGTGGGAATCACTGGACTTCTTGAATTGCTGATATTTCTACGGCTGTCTTTTATGATTTGAACTCAGGGAGCGTGGGTGTCTTGGAATCTGTATCTGAAGTCTTGCAAGGCTGTTTTGCCATTTGTTCTTCTCCACAGTGCCTTGTGTCCCTGTGTGGCTGGCTTCCTTTCACTGGACAATGATCATTGCTCTGAAAATTATCTGGGGGATTCCCTGAGGCCTAGGATGAAAGTGCCTGCCTTTAGCCCTAAGGTTCGCTCCCTGGGCACGTAGCTGCCCTACCTTTTGGTACTATTCAACTTCACAGCTTGAGGTTTCTTGGAATGCTCCAGTGTGGTAGATCTGGGCTTCAGATCTGCCAAGCACCTGCCCACTTTTGGACATATTTTCTCCTTTTTCTACTTTCTTCTTCTTCTTTTTTAATCTTGCGCTAAGCACCAAAGGCAACATTCATCACAGCTGCTTGTGGGTGAGAGGAAAGAAGCAGGCTCACCCCAACCCTAACTGTGGAGCGGAGTATGGTTGCAATGAATGTGCTAGGATCCTAATAGACTCACAAACGTTGGCAGCCCTGCGTGTTCATTTCTGTTCCACCCGACCCCGTGAATCTATCAAAACTGTGGAAAGTGCCTGCAATCTGGAATGGCTGAAGGTAAAGGGGATCAAACATTTCGTTGACTTCTCTGGGGTCTTGCTTTCCTCCAGGTCTCGGTTTGGTCATTCATCACTATGTTGTCAACCTTTCAATGCATATAAGAAAATGTAAAAAAATTAGCATTTAAAATTATTTCCAGAAGATGATTTAGTCCAATGTTGTTCAACAGTGTGTTCTGTGGGGATGGAAATGTTCTGTATTCAAGCTTTCCAATATGGTAGCCACTGCCTTCTATGGCTATTGAGCATGTGAAATGCAGCTAGCACACCTGATGAATTGAAGTTTTTATTTCAAAATTTACATAGCCACATTTGGCTGTGGCCACCGTATTGGCCAGTGCAGCTTTAGTTCATGAGCAATTATCAGAAATGAGAATGTCTTTATTATTAGTTTCCTCTGGTTGAGCAGACAACTGTCTGCAATTCATCTAACCCAGCTGCCAGAATCTTGGTGAAGCATCGTGGTTTTCTTTGTGTTTATTTAAATTTCCCATCCTTATAGTAAGGCTGTATTTTTTGTATAGTACAGAAGAAAAATTTTGTTTTATTAAAAATTTTTTTATTTATTTAGAGACACGGTTTTGCTCTGTCACCCAGGCTGGGTGCAGTGGCATTGTCATAGCTCACGGTACCCTCAGACTTCTGGGCTCAAATGATCCTCCCACCTCAACCTCCCAAAGGGCTGGGGGGAAAATACGGTTTTAAATATCACCACAGTGAGTAGGTAGAATGCCATTTCTTAAGATGAGTCACATCAAGAACAGGAGAGAGACATGCTTTGTGGATTTTTTTGGTGACAGACTTTAATATGATAAACTACAGTTTGCTTGTCATTCCAAGGCCAACCTCACCAACATAATAAGCCCCGTACTTAGTCTTAGAGAAATATTTATCTAGAGAAATATAAAAAGGAAAGCAACAAAAACATAAATGGAGTAATTTTCCACCTGGCTGGCTGCTTCCACACCGCTCACCCGGTGCAGGCAGCAGTAGCTGTATGCAGGAGGATGATGACGTGTCCCGCAGCGAGAGTGTCTCCCGCTAATAGTCTCAGGAAACGTTGTTGCTTCCTGCCAGGAGAGGACAACAGCTTGAGGACAGGGTTCTCGTCTCACGCGTTTGTTCCACTCTGCAGAACCAAGCTTTGAACTGTACTTGATGTACCACGGGTGCACAGAAAAGATTTTCTGGATAAAATCATTTTGGTGCCAGTGTCTTTTAATTATCAGAACATCAAAAACAGCACAGAATTGTTATTTCCTCCAGTATTCCAGAGGATCCTGCTCTTGGCAGTACAGCAGCTGGCTCTGGCTTGACTATAGTCTCCTCCCTTCCTGCTTCTCAGGTAACAAATGCTCACCTCTTTTGACAGCGTGATCTAGTGTTGGCCAACCAGAGTGTCTCATTCCTCCCCACCTCAGAATTGTTCATGGGTGGCAGCTTCATGCAAGCCCAGATAGAGTTCTTCTTTTAGGCTGTTCTTAGCAGAATCTCAGGAGGCCCCCCATGTGTCTCTTGGGGAGCTACAAGAGTGGGGGCCAGCTGCTTTCCCCCGTAGTCCTTGCCATTTGGAGAAGGCCTCTCAGGAGGAGGAGAGAAGGACACCAAGCAGGGAGACGAGAGGTTTGGGTGATGGCAGAGGAGGGACCCCATCACTGAGTTCCCCAGAGCAGTCCAGGTTCTCTAGTTCTTCTTCCAGATCTTTGAACTCCACTAGTATCCTTTCGACAAGGTAATTTTCTGTTATAAATGATCCTTAATTAGGTTTCTGCCACTTGCAACAAGTATCTTTTATCCTAAATTGTTAAAATGAAAAGTGTGTGTGTTGGGGGGCACATTTTCAGGGGAAAGAAAATTCCTACCAGCTTCGGAATCAACTGAGGTGGGGTAAGCATAGTCTTCCCTATGTTCTTCTAGTGAAATTCTTTTGTCCGTCTGTTTCTTTGATAGTTTTTAGGGTACATCATCCTAAAATTCAAATACCAAATTCATTTCTCATTCAAGATGAGCTGTGTCACAAATGAACAAGAAGAGTACCAGCAAAGTGATTTCTTTCTTTCTTTTTTTTTTAAATAAAAAACCCAGAACTTGCAAGGTACAGAAATTTACACCACCCTATCCGAATTTAGGGCCACACTGTCATCAAGGGGTAATCAGTCTTCCTTCCTTTCCTTCCTCCCTTCCCTTCCCTTTCCTTCCTTTCCTCCCTTCCCTCCTTTCCTCCTTCTCTCCTTCCCTCTTCCTTTCCTCCCTTCCTTCCCTCCTCCTTCCCCCCTCTCTCCCCTTCCCTCCCTCTCTTTCTCCCTCCTTCCTTCCTTCCTTCCTTCCTTCCTTCCTTCCTTCCTTCCTTCCTTCCTTCCTTCCTTCCTTCCTTCCTTCCTTCCTCCCTTCCTTTCTTTTCTTTTCTTTCTCTCCTTTTCTTTTCTTCTTTTGATATGAGGTCTGATTCTGTCACCCAGGCTGGAATGCAGTGCTGTGAGCTCAGCTCACTGCAAACTCTGCCTCCCTTGCTCAGGTGATCCTCTCACTTCAGCCTTGCAATTAGCTGGGACTACAGGTGCATGCCACTGTGCCCGGCTAATTTTTTGTATTTTTAGTAGAGATAGGGTTTTACCATGTTTCCCAGGCTGGTATTGGACTCCTGAGCTCGAGTGATCCTCCTGCTTCAAGCTCCCAAGTGATGGGATTACGGGTGTAAGCCACCCTGCCCAGCCCAGTTAATAATTTCTAATGGCATAAAGGCCTCTTTCTTTTCTTTTCTTTTTTTTTTTGAGACGGAGTTTCTGTCTCGTTACCCAGGCTGGAGTGCAATGGTGCGATCTCGGCTCACCGCAACCTCCGCCTCCTGGGTTCAGGCAATTCTCCTGCCTCAGCCTCCCGAGTAGCTGGGATTACAGGCACGTGCCACCGTGCCCAGCTAATTTTTTGTATTTTTAGTAGAGACGGGGTTTCACCATGTTGACCAGGATGGTCTCGATTTATTGACCTCGTGATCCACCCGCCTCGGCCTCCCAAAGTGCTGGGATTACAGGCTTGAGCCACCGCGCCCGGCCCAAGGCCTCTAAGTGTAAATACATGCTTTTGTTTTCATCTGGGCCATATAATTCCAACTTCTGGAAAGTTTTAGTTCAAGTTATGGATGTCCAAGTATTTATTTTCTTAATAATCATTATCAGCACTCGTTCATTCATCCATCCATTCATTTTCCATTGAGTTCTTATCCATGACAGGCAATGTCCTGGATTACGAGGATACATTGTAAACAAATAAGAAAATAGGCCCTGGCTCTTGTGTAGTACACAGAGTGTTATGACTAATTTTAGCTTGGATTATGAAAGTATAAACACAATTTCATTTTATTCAAGAGGAAAATATGGCTGGAGGGTGATCATTCATGGGCTTTATAGTATAATTTACAGTCTTCTTCCAACTTTAGAATGAGAATTCACAGGATTACTGCGTCAGCCAACCTCACTAAATCAAATGGGGTGTGTGTGTGTGTGTGTGTGTGTGTGAGTGTGTGTGTGCGTGTGCGCGCGGGCATGGGGCGGGGGGTGGGGGAGCGGGTGGCTGGGGGAGAACCAACCCAGGAATGTTATTAAAGTAAAATTTTATGTTCAAGTCTTTCTCATTCAGTACATCACCTTGCAGTGCCATCTGGCGGTGAGGATGAAGGGAAACATGTCAACCCACACTGAGAATTGTAGGAACCTGGGAACTGCGTGGGCTCCTGTGTACAGGGTATCGGGAGGGTCGAGCACTAGAGTCTCCATGAGCACCTGTCTCAGTGCTCAGTTCAACCCCTGGGGAGGCACCATCCAGCCTGAAGGTCCCCTGCCTCATGACTCAACCGCGCCTAATACAAACACCGCATAGGTGGGGTCCAGCCACGAGTCCCTACCCCTTACCACAGCATAGACTCTTTTGTTTGCGTGTTTTATTTTATTTTTACTTTGTTACTAGCCACTCTAAAAATGAGAATTTTTTCATTTCTTTCTATCTTTTGTTTTTGTAACTAAGTCCTGCTCTGTCACCCAGGCTGGAGTGCAGTGGTGAGATCTCAGCTCACTACAACCTCTGCTTCCCGGGTTCGAGCGATCCTCCTGCCTCAGCCTCCTGAGTAGCTGGGATTACAGGCATGCACCACCATGCCTGGCTAATTTTTGTATTTTTAGTAGAGACGGGGTTTCACCATGTTGGCCAGGCTGGTCTCGAACTCCTGACCTCAAGTGATCCACCTACCTTGGCCTCCCAAAGTGCTGGGATTACAGGCATGAGGAGAATTTTTTCTTAAAATTCTTTTTTTAATTTTAGGTTTGGGGGTACATGTGAAGGTTTTTTACATAGATAAACATGCATCATAAGGGGTTTGTTGTACCTTTTTTATATGACCTAGGCATTTAGCCCAGTACCCAACATCTTTTCTGCTTCTCTCCTTCCTCCTACCCTCTCCACTCAAATAGACCCCAGTGTCTACTGTTTCCTTCTTTGTGTTCCTAAGTTCTTATTAAGCTTCTGCTTATAAGTGAGGAAATGTGGTATTTGGTTTTCTGTTCCAGCAGTAGTTTGCTGAGGATGACAGCCTCCAGCTCCATCCATGTTCCAGCAAAAGACATGATCTTGTTCTTCTTTATGGTTACATAATATTTCATGGTGTATATGTACCACGTTTTCTTTATCCAGTCTGTCACTGATAGGCATTTAGGCTGATTCTATGTATTTGCTATTGTGAATTGTGTATTTGCTGTTGCAGTGAACATTTGTGTGCATGTGTCTTCATCCAGTCTGTCACTGACGGGCATTTAGGCTGATTCTATGTATCTGCTATGGTGAACAGTGCTGCAGTAAACATTTGTGGGCATGTGTCTTTATGGCAGAATGCTTGATATTTCTCTGGGTGTAGACCCAGTAATGGGATTGCTGGGTCGAATGGTAGTTCTGCTTTTAGCTCTTTGAGGAATCATCTTACTGCTTGTCACAATAGTCGAGGTAATTTACACTCCCACCAGCAGTGTAGAAGGATTTCCTTTTCTCTGCAACCTTGCCAATGTCTATTATTTTTGACTTTTTAATAATAGCCGTCCTGACTTGTGTGAGATGGTATCTCACTGTGGTTTTGATTTGTATTTCTCTCATGATCAAAGTGATATTGAGCTCTTTTTCAAATGCTTCTTAGCTGCATGTCTTTCTTCTATTGAGAAGCCCACTTTTTATTGGAGTTGTTTTTCTCTTGTCAATTTGTTTAAGTGCCTTACAGATGCTGGATATCAGAGCTTTGTCAGATGCATAGTTTGCAGATAGTTCCTCCCATTTTGTAGGCTGTACGTTTACCCTGTAGTGTGCTCCAGCCGCTGAGGCCAGTGGGGCCCACAGGGGAGTCATTGCCACTGGCAAACCCCCGGCCAAGCATTACTCTCAAAGTCACAAAGCAATCCTTGGCAATTCAACATATGGAAACAATATCTTCATGATTTACCTTTTGATTGAACTTTTTTGGTCTTACCCTTTTCAAAAATAACCTTTATGCTTTAGAAGAGTTTTATATGTACAGAAAAATTGTGAATGTAGTATGGATCAGCAGTCCCCAACCTTTCTGGCACCAGGGATTGTTTTCATGGAAGACGGTTTTTCCACGGACCTGAGGTGAGGGGGATGGTTTCAGGAGGAAACTGTTCCACCTCAGATCATCAGGCATTAGATTCTCATAAGGAGCACACAACCTAGATCTCTCATATGCACAGTTCACAATAGGGTTCACACTTCTAGAGAATCTGATGCCACCATGGATCTGAGAGGAGCCTGAGCTCAGGTAATAATGTGAGCAAAGGGGAGTGGCTGTAAATACAGATGAGGCTTCGCTCACTCACCTGCCACTCATCTGCTGTGAAGCCCAGTTTCTAACAAGCCACAGACCAGAACCAACCAGTCCATGGCCCAAGGGTTGGGGACTCCTGGAATAGAAGGTTCCATGTCATCCATACCCAGTTTCCCCTATAATTAGCATCTTACATAAGTATGGTACATGAAAAACATCAGACAAATCTCAATTGAGAAACATTCGACAGGATACTTGACCAGTACTGCTCAAAACTGTCCTAGTGTCCAGAAAGGCCCGAGAAGCTGTTACAGTCAAGTGGCGCCTATGGAGACATGATGACTGAATGTAATGTAGTGTCCTGGATGGAATTCAAGACAGGAAAGGGGCATTGGGGAAAAACTCAGGAAATACATCTGAATAAGGCATGGACTTTGGTTAACATTCACTTGTCAGTATTGGTTTTCACCAGTTGTGACATGTCTAACATACTAAGATAAGATGTTAATAACAGGGGAACTTTTTTTTTTTAACATTTTAAATAAAAGGATTAGGAGTTTCAAAATAACGGGAATTCAGGAACAAATCCTACAGAACTGCAATCTGCCAGCCTTGATATCAAAACGTGAATGAGAGTCAATCTTTTATCAATTTGATTTATTATAAATGTATGACGATCTTAATGTCACTGGGCAAAATGGTCATTTATTAGAATAGTTCAAATTCACTCTTGCAACAAAATAAACCACATTCCATCAAGACACAGGAAAAATGAATGCAGGGATTTAGAAATGCTATACTTGCGTCTCTTCAACTATAGTAGCGTAAGTTGGAGAGTTAATAACAGGGGAACTGATGGGAGAGGTACATGGGAATTCTCTGTATGATCATATTAATTTTTCTGTGAATCTAAAACTACTCTAAAATAATTTCATTGAACAACAACAGAAAATCAGATACTTCAAAACAAAACAAACAAAACCAACCACAGCCACCTGAACAGAGCCTTATGTTATGTGACTGGTGGATTGAACTGCAGGTGGAATAACTTAACCTATAGAAAGAGACATTTTAAACCATATCTTCCATTGAAAGAAAAGTTTTCCAAATGGGAGATTAGATTAGTGAAGCATCTTACAAACTTTATCATAAATATCTGAATTAAAAGAGGCACAGTACAGTGAGAAGAATACAGGGAGATTCTGACGTCCATGTTAGAGACAAAACTCTTGGCCTTCCAATGGCATGAGTCTTGGAAATATCATGAGATATTTAGAGCCTCTGTTTAGTCCCTTTAAAGTTAGTATAATACCCACTTCTCACCTTTGTGAGACTGATTGAATGAGACTACAGTTACAGCCCCCTACAAAGTTCCTGGCACAGGAAAGCAATCGTTCCACTTAGGCAATTCTGAAATCCGTAAGACAGAAAACCAAGAAGGGCAGCTGGGACTCTGGGAACCAGTGCAAGTTCAGGTGGAAGTCCTGTTTTTTTCTGGGAAGCCTCCTTTCTGCTCTTAAAGCCTTTCAACTGATTGAATCAAGCCCACTCAGACTATCTGGATAATCTCCCTTACTTCAAATTAATGTTAATCACATCTACAGAAAGCCTTCCCAGAAACACCCTTATTAGTGTTTGATTGAATAACTAGGGACTAGAGCCTGGCCATTATGACACAGAAAACTGGCCATCTGTCTCTCCATCCATCTTCCTTCCTTCCTTCCTTCCTTCCTTCCTTCCTTCCTTCCTTCCTTCCTTCCTTCCTTCCTTCCTTCCTTCCCTCCCTCCCTCCTTCCTTCCTTCTTTCTGTTTTCCCATCCATCCTTTCTTCTTTCCATACATCCTTCCATCCATCCACCCACCCATCTTTTATTTCTTGCAGGTTGTTGGACTGAGGGATGAAGTTTCTAGCTGGCTGTTCAGGATAGTCTGCCTTCAGTCTTGATTCCTTGTCATGTGGACCTCTCCAACATGGCTACCGGCACCATCCAAGTGCACCTGCTGAGAAGGGAATACAGAGATTCTGCTAGCAAGACAAAAGCTGTAGTCCCATGGAATCACAGAAGTGGAATGCTATCACTTTTGCTACAATCTGTGAGTTAGAAGCAAGAGAAGCAAGTCAGAAGTCCCAGCCCAACTCAAAGCAAGGAAATTACACAGAGTATGATTACTGGAGGCAGGGATTACTAAGACCATCTGAGGGTTTGCCTGCAACAAGGAACTTGGAATTCAGAAAGGTCACATAGTGGGTCAGTGGTAAAGATTGTGTCACCCTGACCTCACTGAGACCTGACATAACTATAGGGGTAGGATGTATTCCCTAAAGCAAGACACAAGTATTAATTTTGTTCCAATTAGCACCAGAATCAGGATCCTGACTGACACACGTCTTCTTTGTGAAAAAAAATATGAAATCAGAAATGAATCTTTAAGAAATTAGCTGTTGATTGCATGAAATTATTAAACAAATTGCTTGGATATTAAAAAAACTTTGGGCCTGGCATGGTGGCTCATGCCTGTAATCCCAGCACTTTGAGAGGCCAAGATGGGTGGATTATTTGAGGTCAGAAGTTCAAGACCAGCCTTACCAACATAGAGAAACCTCATCTCCACTAAAAATACAAAATTAGCTGGGTAGGGTGGTGCATGTCTGTAATTCCAGCTAGTTGTGAGGCTGGGGCAGGAGAATCACTTGAACCTAGGAGGTGGAGGTGCAGTGAGCTGAGATTGTGCCATTGCACTCCAACTTGGGCAACAAGAGTAAAACTCCATCTCAAAAAAAAATAGAATACATTTCTCATCTTCCTTTGCAGGAGGGGTAGACATGTGCCGAAATTCTAGCCACTTGGTTATATGGGCTTCTTGGAAGATTCCTTATAGTTGATATGGTTTGGCTGCATCCCCACCCAAATCTCATCTTGAATTCCCATGTGTTGTAGGAGGGACTCAATGGGAGGTAATTGAATCATAGGGGCAGGTCTTTCCCAGCCAGTTCTCGGGATAGTGAATATGTCTCATGAGATCTGATGGTATTAAAATGGGGAGTTTCCCTACACAAGCTCTCTCTCTTTGCCTGCTGCCATCTATGTAAGATGTGACTTTCTTCTGCCTTGATTGTGAGGCTTCCCTACCCACGTGGAGCTGGAAGTCCAACAGACTTCTTTCTTTTGCAGATTGCTCAGTCTCGGGTATGTCTTTTATCAGCAGCATGAACATGGACTAATACACTGGGTGATGAGTTGGCCATCACATTCTTTGTAGATTTCGCTCTTCTTGCTGCAGGCACCAGCTGGGCAGTGAGAGGATATTGAGAACAAATTTTTATGCTGAGGATGGCAGAGGAGAAAGATGAGAGGAATCTAGGCCCGAAGACATTGTGAGGTGGTCTAGGACTGTATCTCCTGACTTCTTTGTGCAGGAGAGTAAAGCCTTACATGCATGAATCTGTTATTTGAGATTTCTTTTATAGAATTCAGCATTTGAATTGTCTGTGGCTGAAATAAATCTGGATACAATAGAAGCTATTTACACCCTAGAGAGCTGTGCTAAAGAACCTATTTGCCATCTCATCAGGCTGGCAAATGACACACAGTGTTCAATAAAACTCAAACAGATGCTATTCTCTTCTCTGCTAAATGTGAGCGTTTTATCTATTGTGATTTCCCGCCGTTCTGAATAAAGAGATCAGGATTCCCTTGCCCCATGGATGTTCTACAGAGTCTGCCTTGCCCATCTGGCATGTAAAACCCTGAAATGTAAAACTCTGCTATTTGTAGGAGTGCCAAGATGTTTCAACATATTTTAGGTATTTTTTGGAAAGTTGTAAAACATGGCTAATATAGGAAATGGTAGCAGTTCATAAACACTACTTAGTGTTCTTCGCTTCAGATGTCATTAGACTTACGTAAATGGCACTGAGATATTTTTCTTTCTTCTGTGTAAAGTGAAGCCCATTTTTTTCTCTCCAACATAATAGACACCCCAGAGTGGTTTTCAGTATTTGAAAGCATCAGGGCCTCTTTCTTTTTGGATTTGGTTAAAATAAAAGGGTTACGGACAGTCTTGAAATGTGAATCCAAACCCCAGGTTTTTAAACTCTTCAGCAAATCCGAATGACGACAAGTTTCCTCCTTCAGAGACAAAACAGGGCTCCATCTATGAAACCTGACTTTGAAGCAGATGACAACTTTTCCCACGGGTGGTGCACCAGTACTTCTAGGAGACGCAAACACCTAATTTTGATCTTATTTATTAGGATTTCATTTTAACGTGGATCTGGCAAAAACATAACTAGCACATCTTGCTCATAATTATACAGCTCTTACTATTTAGGAGGAGGCCTAACAGTAAGTTAATTGTGGACCATTAACAGCCTTTAATTCTGCTTAAGCAGGAGATCCAGTGAAAGAATAATCCTCAGTAAATCTTGGCCGTGGGTGACTGATGGAAGTTTCAAAGGCTGGACTGGAAGATGAAATTGGGGCGAGGTGGCACACAGCATGGCCTCAGGAACCTGGGATCCAGCCACCTGCAGCTCCCAATGGAGGGGAAGAAGTCATGGAGGGTCCCAGGGAGTGATTGGTGAGTGAAGTGTCTCTCCATCCATCTGAATGACAAGAGGTGGGCTTTGTGATTTTCCTCCATTGTATGTTGTCCAGTTTCTAACCTCCTCTTGTTACTGTCAGTTTTAACTGTGTGTGTATCTATGTGTGTTCAACTCTCATGGGCAGGGTGGCAGAACTCTCTAGGGTAGGAGGAGAGACCATGAAGCCAGACCTTGATTCCTACGTGTGGACTTTGAGAGCGATTTCTCCATCATTTAGCCCGTGGACTGCAGCATTTGGAAAAGCTAAATTCAGAAATTAGATGGAGACCTCTAGTGGAGGCCTGGGAGAAGAAGGACTGGAAGATCAGTCTACAAAGGCTGGGATAGTGGCATGTGGACGGGCTGCTTGGAATGCACAGAAGTCACACAGGCCTCTGTCTCACGTTGGGGCCCAACAGGGCCTCCGGGTGTTGCGTCCGGTAGTGCTAGCCGGTCTTTGTTTTCAGTCACCAGTGCTCAGGTGGTGGCTGTGGATGGAGGAGCCAAGATGGCAGGGGTGGGCATGGCCCCCTCACCAAGGCTGATGCAACTCCTGCCTCTGCTGAATGCTGTGTCCACCCTATGTTGCCAGCCCTGGGGGACCACCAGCTCATTTCATCTGTCCCCTTCAATTGCAGCTGGAGGTAATTTTCCCTTACTGGACTTGATACCTGCTCCTAATACAGATTTGCCTTTTCTGCCTGTTCTCCTGCTAGCACCCCCATCTGAGGGCTTCCAGGAGGAATGACATCTCAAATGGAAACCTGCATAACATCAGCCCAAACCAAGGACCCATTTTATCATCAGAGAGGTGTGCCATGAATGCATGACTGTGGGATCCACCGCTTTGACCACATCTGGATGACTTGGAAGCTGCCAGCTTACGTGAACAATGAAAAGGCTTTGGTGGCTTAGCAAAGGTGCCAGCTCAGGGCTGATCCTCCCTGGGGTTGGCCTCCAGGGTGGCCACAGTGCCATAACAATGGCCAATATGGTGCTGAACCTACTGCCTACATATGGTGCTTTGACACCAATTGTCAGGACACACGGGTCTGTGGAAACCAAATCTTGGAAGTAGGATTGGCTGCTCTCCTCGTAACTCCTAGTGACTCAGTAGTAGAATTTTGCTTCCTGTCCCTGAGAACTCACGTTCCACAGGACTAGAGATCCTGGTTCCTGGGACGAAGCAGGGTAGCTTCTGCTGAGGTTCACAGTAAAGGTTCTGTTGAACCTGAATATGACTACTGTGGGGTCCCTTTGGGCCTGCTAAGGACGAACAGGCAAACACAGAAGTTACTCCATTATCTGGGAGCAGATGATTCCAGTTCCCAGTGGGGATATGGTTGCTGCCAGGGGACTGAAACACAGCTGAGACCAAGGAGATTGTCGGTGGCTTCCTCTGGTGCTTGCAACCCTGGGGATGATGATGACTGGGCAATGCCAGCAGGGCCTGATAGACACAAGGCGACCAAGAGCTCAGACCCTCAGCAGTGAAGGGCCAGCTGGTGCTCAGGCAGGCGGCCCAGACCAGCATAAAGCTGACAGAGAGAAGTCTAGGATGGCGGTGGAGGAGGGAGATGACACATCCCTGGTTACCTGCCGGCAGCGTGCCCACCATGCCTTCTCTATGGAATCGTTTGGAAATGGTGGCTGGCCATGACCTTGCAGGCTTAGTGACAGAACAATCTGAGAAGAAAGATGGGTGGACTGCTGCCGACCCGTGTGGTGCTGACTCCTGCCCTCAGTCTAACCTCTAATTTCAGCAGGAAATGGGGTGTGTTTCTGTTCGTGTTTAAGACACTGCACGCTCATAGCAGCTTACCTCAAGCATGGGGTGCAAGGTTTTACTTTAGATTCCTCTCATGCCATTGTTGAGATTCAGTCGGGGTGGCTGGCAAAATATTAGGGAAATGTTAGGGAAAGTTAGAAGATTATAGTCTCAAACCTTTTGGAAGACCAAAAGGTTTTAATGGAACGGGCTGAAGGCAGGCAGTTCTTAAGTTAGAGTATTAAGTCATAGGGTGAAGATTTAGGGACAATAAAAGCTTCCCAGTTAAGTCTGTCTACTCCACCTTCCTTTGTCTCTGTTTACTCACGTAAACTTTGTGCTGGCCTCTCAGGGGGAGGTCGAAAGGGAATTACCTGTTAATGGTGTTTACTCTGGGGCCTGGAACCAAGACCTTTTATCATTCATGAAACCACTCTTTTAACCACGTTGATTATCCACAAGCATGTTGACGTAGAACCTCTGTAATTAAATCTATACTGAATAAAGGTGAGGAGGTACAGGGAGTCGTGATCGGTTAGCTGCAATTGCCCCGTGAAAGCAGTCGACGACCAGCTGTAGCCCAGTTGAACTCACTGTACTGGGTGTGAGCGCATTCATTCACCTGTGGGTGTCAGTGTCTGCAGGACAGACCTCTGCAGGTGGTGAGCAACGTCTCCTGCCATGAATGGGGAAAGCTCAAAACTCTGGGAGTTGATACTCCTAGAGAAAAATGCTGGTGAGGAAAGGCTTATACCTCCTGTGTTTTGGGGGCACTGTTCTAGAGCCTTCTGCGCACGCCTCAGGCTGGCTAAGCAGAACGGAGCGCCCACTGTTCACAGCAGTTTCCTTGGCAATATTGTTGCTTTTTCCTCCCCAGTCTCACTGTTACAGGTTGAACTGTGTCCGTGAAAAGATATGTCCAAGGCCTAACCCTGGGTATCTGTGAATACGACCTTATTTGCAATTAGGATCTCTGCAGATGTAATCAAGTTACAATGAGGTTAGGCTGGACTAGGGTGGGCCCTTCATGCAGTACGACTGGTGTCCTTATACAAAGACAATGTGAAGACACGTGGGGAGAGCGCTGTGTGATGGTGAGACAGAGACAGAGATGGAGATCAGAGCCACGCAGCCTCAAGCCAAGGAGCGCCAAGGTCGACAGCGAATACCTGAAGCCTGGGAGAGGCCAGGGCGGATTCCATTCTGTGGTTTTCAGAGGGAGAAACACATCTTGATCTTGGACTCCCAGCCTCCAGAAATGTGAGGGAACAGGTTTCTGCTGTTTGACCTGCCCAGTGCTGGTCATGGCAGCCTCAGGAGATGACACATTCACTTTCTGCTTCCTCTCTCATGCTCCCTTGGGTCACCTCTCCAATAAACTGCCTGCTCACAATCCATGTTTTCAGAGTTTTCTTTATTAGAAACCCAAGCTAGATTAACCCCTATGCTGTGCAAAGCGGGATACACTGCTGCCTAAATGAGACTTCAGTTTTTGAATGAACTCTTTTCTGGGAGATACAGTTAATCATAATTACATTCACCATTCTTTGACCACCTGTTGTGTGCCTGGCACTTTACAAACATACCAGATCTAATCTATTATAATCCCATGTGGTAGCTGCTGCTATCACTATTTTATAGAAGAGAAACTGAGTCTGATGGAGGTTGAGAGACTTGCACGATTGTGATCCCAAATCGACATTCTTTGTAAATACCAGGTCCCAATCTTTGCCCGATAATTACTTTCTCTATAGGCTCCAACTTTTCTCCATGTATCCACCTGGATTGGTTGATATCTAGGCTTGGCTGCTGTGACAAAGACCAAAATATGAGTGACTTAAACAAGATGAAAGTTTATTTCTCTTTACAGAAAGCTACATATGGGGCAGCCCTGCTCCTCAGGGCCCACGAGGGCTCATATTCCTCCTGTCTACTTGCTCTGCCAGGTGTTGTTTTTGGTGGTTTAATGCCACTTCCTCTCTCCAGCCAGTAGAAAGGTGAGAAAAGTGAGAGAAGAACAGAATTCTCTTTCACTGCAGGATCTCCTTACATCCCACTGATCAGAATTTCTGCCATGACTATGCCTAGATTCAAAGAGTGGGGTGAGGGGAGGGGCTGGGAAATGCAGTCTGCATCCTGTGCCCAGCTACAATGAAGGGATTCAGTTGCCATAGCAATCGAGGAACGTGGTTATGGGGGCATGGCAGCTGGCGCTCACAGGGCTCCCTCTGCCTTTGACAGTGCATGGAGCATTATGCAGAACACGAAGAGGTGCACATTGTAGTCTGAATTCAGAAGAAGCAGAGGTGAAGTTTCCTTGCAGGTGGAGATTGCCACTTGGTCTACAGAGTGATGAGAATACCATGAAAGGCAGAGCACATATATCCAAGTGTGATCGGACAGCAGGTCTTGGCCAGGAGCATACACAGAATAAACAAGGAAGTAAGAGAGGGGAAGGGAAAGTAATATTAAGACAGCTCAAGACTTGAAATACAGATCTCCTAAAAAGGAGTCCTTTGACGTCCTGGGATACTACAGGAAGATCCCGGTGACCACTGAACCTGGTTTCGAATTTTGAAGGAAATACACCAGTGGAATAAAGCAGTGTGACATGAGAGAAAGGAGACCAGCAAAGGTGAATGGGACACCAGCCTTTCAGGGACTTGTGCAGAGTAACTGGAGGAGGCGGGAGCTTGGCCAATGCTGCGGATCAAGTTTCCTAGGCTGCTGCAACAAAGCACCACAACCTGGTGGCTTAGAACAGTGGAAAGACATTCGTTCACAGTTCCGGAAACTGTAGGTTATAAACTGAGTGTGGCAGGGTCATGACCCCTCTGAAACCTAGGAGGGAAGCATCCTTCCCAGCTTCTTCCTGCTTCTGCTCTACCCTGATGTTCCTGGGCTAGTGGCAGCATAATTCTGGCCTCTGCCTCTGTCTTAACGTGGTATTTTTCTCCTGTGTCTCTTCGTGTTGCCTTTTCTCTCTGTGCCTCTACCTCTGAATCCAAATTTCCCCTTTTTATAAGGACACCAGTCACGGTGCATTAGGGCCCACTATAAAGACCTTGTTTTAACTTGATTACTCTATCGAGACCCTGAGAATCTCCAAATAAGGCCACATTCTGAGAAACTGTGGGTTAGGAGTTCCGCATGTCTTTTTTGGGGTCACAACTCAACCCACACCAGCTTGCTTGATGGATATTCTAGCTGAAGTCAAAGAAAATTTAATTCTCATCCTCAGAAACAAAAACGATTCCACCACTAAAGCCAAAATAATATCCAAGCAGTTCGTTTCCTGAGCAATGACCCGCCCTTTGCACAGCAACAATTGCCAAAAAAGGCCAGTGTGGTCGTTCGTTGGCCACGCACACCTGTGATGGGCAAGTCATTTTGACATGCCAAAAATGAGAATTCCCCAGTAAAAATAAAATAGAGTAAATTAGATTATAATGTTCCGAAGGCGATTTATGCTTTTCTATGCTTTAGGGTTCATTTTCAAAACATGTTTCATTTGTCTTCGAAAATCCAAGTTCATGCTCAAGGCTCCAAAAGGAGTTTGCATTTTGCCCAACAATTAGTGTGCAATGCATGGGATAGTCACTAGGCGGGAACTCCCGGCTTAGAACCAAGAAACGCACAGAAGGTCCCCAAAATGAGTGCTTTAAAAGACTGCACGTTTTAAAGCCCTCTCTCCCATCAGCAAACACCACTGTTCGTCCATGAACAAACCAGTGTCCTGACAAGGTCTCCTGTCCCCTGGTGGACAGTTGATACCATTGCAGTCCTTGATTCACCAAAATCCTAGGAAGAAAGCAGGTTAGAACAAGGTGTCCTTAAGGTTGCAAGGGCTGTTTTTCTCCTTGGGTAGGAATGTCACATTGTCACGTGATGGTCTCATTTAAGTTATCTTTGACATCAACCACATTACTAGAGACATAATTAGCAATTTTGGAATGAGGTTGAGCAGCAGAAAATTTGCTTTCTATTTAAATCACCCCAAAGTTACATTTGGAGGTCCAGGCTGCAAAAGACTTGTAGCTGTTATTTATTAGACTGGGAGGTCTGGGAGATTGCTTGCCTGGGATGTCTCTGGAAACACGGGCCATCCTCTCCCACTCCCCTATCACCTCCCCTCATAGCCACAACAATTTGAAGATGTGGTGGTGGTATAAGATAATCTAAGAGAATCCCCCAATTCTTGCAAACTCCTCTGTTGAGAAGTCTGTTTATGGCAGTTTATTTTCAGATCTATTAAGAGGTCCAAGTACCCTCTCCCTGAATCTGAACTCTGTGACTGCGTGGCTGATAGAGCACCTTGGGTGTGGCTGTTGTATAAGTCCTGAGGATGCATGTCCTCCCATATCCCCTTCCCTCTGAGTCTGGGAGAGTCTGGAATGCAGCGCTGTCACTTGTGATTTAGGGTGAAAGGGGGATGATTTGAGTGGGCCTGATCACATGAACTTTTTAAAAGCAGAGTTTTTCTCCAGCTAGCAGCAGACAAGGAAGTTTGAGATTTGAAGCAGGAGAATAGGGCACATTGTTGCTGCCTTTGAAAATGGAGGGGCCATGTGCCAACCTAAAGTGCAAGTAGTTTTAGGAGCTGAGAGCAGCCCCTAAGTGAATTCAGCTCACAAACTGAATGACCTTGAAAGTGGAATTGTTCTCAGAGCCTCCAGAAAAGGACTCTTCTGGCTAATACCCTGATATTGGCCTTATGAGACCCTACCTAAGAAGAGAACCCAGTCAAACCTTCCCATGCTTTTACAGAACTGAGAGATAGTAAATAGGTATAGTTTTAAGGCATGGAATTTGTAATAGTTTGTTATTTGCTGATGGAAAACTAATACAGTAACATTGTGCTCAATTCTAGGTCCAGCCTGCAAAAGACTTGTATGTTTTATTTGTTTCTTGGGGCAGTTGCTCCTGGAATCCCGCAGTCATGCTGTGAGGAAGCCCAAGCAGCCCCACAGAGTGGTTCATGTCAAATAGAATAAGACCCTCAGCCCAGCCACAACCAAGCTCCTAGTCAATGGTCAGGACTGACTTTCCAGCCTTATGAATGAGCCACCCTGGAAATGAATCCTATAGCCCCAGCTGATCTGTTCCAGCTGACTCTGTGTGAAGCAGGACAGCCATCACCACTGAGCCCTGCCAAGATTCCAAAATAAATGTTTGTTCTTATTTGAAGCCACTAACTTCTGGGGTGATTTTAATAGAGGGCACATTTTCTGCTGCTCATCCTCATTCCAAATTGCTAATTATGCCTCTAGTAATGTGGTTGATGTCCAAGATGACTTAAATGAGACTATTATGTTACAATGTGACATTCCTACCCAAGGGGAAAAACAGCCCTTGCAACTTTAAGGACACATTGTTGTAATGCTTTCTTCCTAGGGTTTTGTGAATCAAGGACTGCAATCGACAGAGAACATTTTGCAAATTCTTAGATATAGGCGGATTTATCAATTTTGTACCCAAATATACCACACTCATGAAAATGATAATAAGCAATGCTGTTGAAGGTGTGATGAAATAAGCCATCTCTGACACAACAGCCAGGATTGTAAATGGGTATAAACTGTAAACTAATTTAACTCTATCAGTAATTTTAAAGTGAGCAATTTTTGACATAATTAAAGGAGCTAAAGAATCTAATTAAGGTATAATTCCAAGCTGGGAGCAGTGGTTAATACCTGTAATGCCAGCATTTTGGGAGGCTGAGGAAGGGGGATTGCTTGAGTTCAGGATTGTTAGACCAGCTTGGGCCACATGGTGAAACCCTATCGCTACTAAAAATGCAAAACTGAGCTGGGTGTGGTGGCTTATGCCTGTAGTCCCAGCTTCTTGTGAGGGTGAGTTGGGAGGATCACTTGAGCCTGGGAGGTCAAGGCTGCAGTGAGTCATGATCACACCACTGCACTCTAGCCTAGGTGACAGAGTGAGACCTTGTCTAAAAATAAAAATAATTAAAAAATAAAAAAAAACAAGAATGCAGTATTTGAGAAAAGAAAAAAATGACACAATACCAAAGACAAAATAAAAGAAAAAAAAGTAGCTCTCTATGCTTAAATAAAATCATCTCAGTATTATTTGCAATATTGGAAAGTGGTAAACCACATAATGCTTAACCACATGGGTATTCTTATGACACATTCAAAATGATATTATATTTCGTATCATAAATGTAGTGTATTATTATGAAGCCACTAAAGCAATGTTCGTGAATGGTTTTTAGTGGGTATGCAACAATGTTTATAATGTAGTGTTAGATTAAAAAGGATATAAAGTTGTATATACAAATTATATTCTACTATAAAACACATGAAAGTATATATGGGTGTTTAAAATGCTTCTAATAGCTAAGGTGGCACAACTTAGTGTTTAATAATAGTTCCTTAAATAACTGATGGTAGATCCATAAAACATAATATTGTCTAGTGACTTAAAATTATTTCATAATAATACAGAAACTGATGGAAAAACATTTAGGCTACTTGGTTAAGTGGGCGTATTAGCTTCCCAGGGTTGCCAGGGGAGAGCTTCACAATTAGACAGCTTCAAACAACAGAAATGCACTCTGCCACCGTTCTGGAGACCGGAAGTCTTGACTTCACAAGTCTGCTCTGAAAGTATCGGCCGGGCCATGTTCCCTTTGGAGGATCTAGGGATCAGTCTTCCTTGCCTCCCCCTGGGTTTTGGTGGTGGCTGGCTATTCCTGGCCTCCCCTGGCCATCATGCTAATCTCTGCTTCTTTTGTTACACAGCCTTCTCCCAGTGTGTCTTCACACTGTCTACCTTCTGTGAGTGTCTCTGTGACCAAATTTCCCTCTTCTTATAAGGATACCAGTCATATTGAATCACCACTTGTAATGGTAGAAATTGAAAACAACTGAATTTCGTCTGTGGGAAGCTACTTATAAGTGATGTTATTAAATTGATGTGATCTCGGCTCACTGCAACCTCCGCCTCCTGGGCTCAGACACTTTTCCTGCCTCAGCCTCCCGAGTAGCTGGGATTACAGGCTTGAGCCACCGTGCCCGGCCCCCCTCTTTTTTTTTTGAGACATAGTCTTGCGCTGTCACCCAGGCGGGAGTGCAGTGGCATGATCTTGGCTCACTGTAACCTCTGCCTCCTGGATTCAAGCAATTCTCCTGTTTCAGCCTCCCGAGTAGCTGAGACTCCAGGTATGTGCCACCACACCTGGATAATTTTTGTATTTTTAGTAGAGATGAGGTTTCATTATGTTGGCCAGGCTGGTCTTGAACTCCTAGTCACAAGTAGTGATCCACTCACCCTGGCGTCCCAAAGTGCTGGGATTACAGATGTGAGCTACCATGCCTGACCAGAGTATAATCATTTTTAAAAAACAAATGTATGCCATACTGTTAACAGTGTTTGTGTCTGTATGATGTGTCTGGTTTTAAATTTTCCTCCTTTTCTGCTTTCTTTCTTTCCTAATTTTTCTATAGTGACTATACATCACTTTTGTAATAAAGAAAATCATAAAAGTTAGTCATTAAAAATTCATAATGCTTAACTATGGGTGCTATTGAGATTACAAATGGTTCATATTTTCTTCTTTTTATTAAGTTGAGCCTAATAGAAAATTGCGATTTCTGTAGATTAAAAAAAGTTAAATATTGGCCCTTTAATTTAGCCTACTATTAAAAGTATTTTCTAAATATTCTACAGAAGTCACATGCCTAAATTCCTTGTATACCTAAATTTCTGAAATTCCCCAAAAGCCTCCTGTTAAAGCATTTTAAAAAAGATAACATCATGGTTCTTTTACAAATCTAAAATAATTACATGCCAAAGATTTAAGTCGTGAATGAAGGGACAGGCGAGATGTTACAAGACATTCAACAGAGAACTCAAAGAACACGCATGTAGATGTCATCATGGACACTGAAAGATTTACGAATTGAAGCAAAATTGGTCAATACCTGCAGGGCAAAAATCGATGACATTTCCCTCAAGGTTCACTTGCATTCCCAGGTATAAAAACTATTTGTATTGCTCTCAGCTTCCTATAGCTTAGAGTTATAAATCCCTTAAGAGCAGCTCAGGCCCTATTAAATCAGATAACACCACAATCTTTGCCCATTTCAACTTCTTTTTCACAATTTTCCTGGTGGTCCTTTTTACACCTGAAGATAAAAGGCGAACTCTTGACTGTGTGCTTGGGTCTGGCCCCTCTGTGGGCTCATCTGAGGCCACCCCACGATCCCACCTCCTTATGTTCAGGATGTCCCAGCCTCTTTAACTTCCTAAGGGGTTCCAGTTACTCTGCCACCCACCCTGCTGCCTCAATACCCATCGATGTCTCTGCCCCAAGAGGTGGTCCTCCCCTCGCCCCACCATCCTACCCACTTAAGGCCTAACATTCTCCCCTCACCTGAGTACAAACCCGCCGGCCGCAGGGAATGCCAGCAGGGTCTCTCTCCCTCCAACAGAGGTTCCTTCAGAGCCTAGACTGCAATTTGAATTACAACTTGAGTACGTTTTAGGCAAATCTGAACTTTGTGATTTTAAAATAGCATAGGCTAAAAATATTAGCAAAGTCTCTCTTTATGCAAAAACTTTGAAATAATGCAAATCTCTCAAATTACTAAAAACAAAAACAAAAAGAAAAAACTCCTCAAAGTAAAAGTCTCTCCCAAGACTGTACATTTTTAAAACTGCATTTCCAAAGAGTTGTACACAGGGTTTTCACTCTTGCCCCAGTGTGGCCTCTCTGTCAGTGGTCAAAAGAAACCTGGGGTCACCAGGTGGGGGGCCCTGTACTTGCTACGGAACGTCTGAGAGTGGCTATTGCTACGGAACAGGTATTGCTGTTAAAGCACTCATTGCTACAATAACTTAAAATCTTACAGAAACCCTAACAATATTCTCTGGTAGTGGTGCTGAGGCTGAGGCTGGGCGTCTTGGTGAGGGGAGTTGGATGGGATCGGTGCTTTGTGGGCTAGCTCTCACAATTCCTGCTGCCAAATGATACTCTCTAACCATGGCGACAGAGGCCAGAGAATACAAAGCACACAGGGCAAAAATGCACTGACCGGAGTTCTATTCCTGTGCCTGTGCACGTTCTATCGAGTACATTCTATTCCTGTGCTACCTTGTTCTGGAGTTATTTGAAGTTTGACTTAAGCTGGGCCTGCAGGGACATGGCCCATGGGTAAGATGCTACAGCCCTGTGTATATTCGTGAGATTATTTGACTAGTATGTTATCTCCCTGATCTGTCTGCTTTAAAAAAAAATTCCTCTTGTGTTAAAAAAAAAACCCAAAACCCACCACTCAATGTGCTTTTCCTTATTCTCCTATTCAACACTGTAACAACCAGCACGGACTTCTGGCTGGGGTTGGGGTTCTCCAATGCAAATTGGCAAGGATGGGTTTCTCCCCACTGCCAAGTAAGCAATGAGCTCTGCACTGGACACTGGGTGTTCCCCAATTCCATTATGACACTGTCTACTGGAGAGATCTCACAGAGCGAGGGCTCTGTTACACAAGGGAGAACCCCTTCCCCTACTTTCCCACCAACTGCAAGTCCAGGCCTCCAGAACTTCTGACAGAACGGCTTCAATTTGGAATTCCCACAATCCCTTCTTTCGGCTCTATTCATCTGCTAGAGTGACTCAGAGAACGCAGGAAAACACTTGTTTACACTTAGTGGTTTATTATAAAGGATACTGCAGAGCATACAGATGAAGATGAAGATGCATAGGGCGAGGGATGTGGGAAGGGATGCGGAGTTCCATGCCCTCCCTGGGTGTGCCGCCCTGCAGGAACCTCCATGTATTCTGGAGATGTCATTGGATAGGTATCACTGAAGCATGAACAGCTGTGTTGAAACGAGATTGGGCAAAAAGGGTTTGGCCCCAGCAGGGCCTGTTCGTTCAGATTCTTCTGGCCTCTCTCCACAGCATTCCTTTCTCCAAGGGATGGGTCAGGACACTGTCTGGAATGAGGGTCTTATGACCCAGAAGCAGGCTAGAGTTCTGCTATGTGAAGGTGGAAGGAGAGAAGAAGGTCAGAGAGAGAGAGAGAGATTCTGTTTACTCAAGGGAGTACACAGAAGGGCCGTGGGAGTTATGAGCCAGGAACTAGGGATGAAAACTTATTGCGTGTGTATATGTCTGTATCATCTATAGCTATTTCTATGTATATATCACACTTCTACCCTCTTACATTCAGCAGCTGAGTATTAGTCTGTTTTCATGCTGCTAATAAAGACATACTCAAGGCTGGGAAGGAAAAGAGGTTTAATGGGTTCACAGTTCCCATTATTTACACAAGCAACTAGGCAAGAGACCACAGAACTAGGCAAGAGACCACCTAAAATTTTGTTCACCTGAAATTCCAGAGTTCTTTGGGCAGAGCAAATGGGTGGTTGTCGAATTTTAAATTAAGAGGAATAGATAGGAAGTCCAGGCCATTAGCATGATGTGTGCTCTCAGTTCATGGTTCAAATGGGCTTCATACTGCATTTTTCTTCTGATTCAGTTGAGGTAGAGCGACGACTCCTAAATGTGTGGTATTTTCAGCTAAGTGCTGGTGTCCAAGGCTGAGGCAACTCTGGAAAGAAAATGGTTTAAGTGAGGAGCAGCCAGAGAAACAGTGTGCACATGAAACACTCAGACCAAAAAAAGAAATTCTGTTTAAAAGTGGCTTTTAACACTAAAGCACTGGAAGGATTAAATGTTCATAATTTAGAATTGATGATTATACTGGATTTTCAGATACGGCCCTTTTCTGAGGAGGAGGAAGTGCTACTATCTTTGTCAGCTTGGACTTCTGTAACCAAATACCATACACGGGCTGAGTTGAATAGCAGACATTTATTTCTCCCAGCTCTGCAAGCCAGACATCCAAGGTCAAGATGCCAGCAGAGTCGGTGTCTGGTGAGGGCTCTCTTGCTGGCTTGCAGGTGGCCTCTTCCTTGCTGTGTCTTCACATGACCCTTCCTTGGAGTGTGCAAGTGAATAAAGAGATCTTATATATGCGACACGAGTCCCATCAAAAGGGCTCCGTTTTGAGGACCTTATAACCTCTCAAAGGCTCCATCTCTGAATACCATGACATTGGGGGTGAGGGTTCAACACAGCAATTTCGGGGGAACACAATTCCATTTATAGAAGCTAGCAAATAATGTGCTAGTTGTGGAAGGGAACGATTTTCACACTATGATATTTTTTATTTTAACAGAGTGGTTGTGGTCAGCTGAAGTTCCACCAGAAGAAAGGAAAAACAGCCAGAGAGGTGAGAAATAAGCCTCAGCACTCACTGCATTGTGGTGTGCAGCTGAAGTCATCCTGAGAAAGTTGCATTGGATGGCTAAAAAGGATACAAATGAGACAAATGTCTAGTTATTGTATAAACACACACAAAATTAACTTTTCCTCTATTCTCTTAGGTTCAGTACCTGGAGCCCGTGAAAGAAACTTATAAGAGACAAATTCACATGTGAAAAAATATTTATGCCTTATGTATGTGGGAGCCAACAAAGGAAGTAGCTGGCTCATTAATGGTGACAGTTAAAAGCTTATATATCTAACGTGGTAGGAGAGAAGAAGACGGAGAAAGGCTTCCTATAGGAAGAATAAATAGGTTTCAAATAGGTTTTTTTTTTTTTTTTGAGACAGAGTCTTGTTCTGTTGCCCAGGGTGGAGTGCAGTGGCACGATCTCCATTCACTGCAACCTCTGCTTCCTGGGTTCAGGTAATTCTCCTGCCTCAGCCTCCCAAGTAGCTGGGATTACAGGTCCATGTCACCACACCTGGTTAATTTTTGTATTTTTAGTGGTGACGGGGTTTTGCCATGTTGGCCAGGCTGCTCTTGAACTCCTGACCTCAAGTCATCTCCTCACCTCTGCCTCCCAATGTGCTGGGATTACAGGCATGAGCCACTGCACCTGGCCCAACAAACAGGGTTTTTAATTTTTTTAACTATACTTTAAGTTCTGGGGTACATGGGTAGAATGTGCAGGTTTGCTACTTACATATGCACATACCATGGTGGTTTGCTGCACCCATCAACCCATCATCTACATTAGGTATTTCTCCCAATGTTTTCCGTCCCTTTGCCCCTCACCCCCCGACAGGCCCTGGTGTGTGATGCTCCCCTCCCTGTGTCCATGTGTTCTCATTGTTCAACTCCCACTTATAAGTGAGAACATGCGGTGTGTGGTTTTCTGTTCTTGTGTTAGTTTGCTGAAAATGATGGTTTCCAGCTTTGTCCATGTCCCTGCAAGGGACATGAACTCATCCTTTTTTATGGCTGCATAGTATTCCATGGTGTATATGTGCCACATTTTCTTTATTCAGGAGATCACCAAAAAGTCAGGAAACAGCAGATGCTGGAGAGGATGTGGAGAAGTAGGAACACTTTTACACTGTTGGTGGGAGTGTAAATTAGTTCAGCCATTGTGGAAGACAGTGTGGTGATTCCTCAACAAGAACTAGAAATACTATTTGACCCAGCAATCCCATTACTGGGTATATACCCAAATGATTATAAATCATTCTACTATAAAGACACGTGCACACATATGTTTATTGTGACACTGTTCATAATAACAAAGACTTGGAACCAACACAGTTTTTTAGGAGAGAATGTGACCAAATTGAAACTGGGTTGACCTACCTGGTGCAGTAAAGCCAAACACTGACATGGGGAGAAAGAGAGGCATTTATTACAGGGCGCCAAGCCAGGGGAATCAGACAGCTCATGCTGAAGACCCTGACTCCCAGATGGTCTACAGGTAAGGATTTTTAGGTGTGAGGAGGTAGGAGTTACAGGCAAAGCCATAAGTCAATACGTGAAGGCTGTACATTGATTTGGTCTGAGAAGGTGAGACATCTCCAAGAGGGGGTGCTCACAGGTCCTGGGTGGACACAAAGATTTTCTGATTTGTGATTGGTTAAGAAGGTGAAGCTTTGTCTAGAAAGCTCATGGGCGTGACCTCCTGTAGGCCCTTCAGGAAGAAATTTAGAACAAAGACCAGTGGTACGGGTTCGGTCCTCAGCTCCCCCTTATCTGAGGTCTGCCAGCATGGATGGCATTTTTCACTTGGTGAGGGTCTGGGTTTCTGAAAAACAACCAGGGACAAACATTATGATGTTATCTTCAGCTTCCTCAGGGTTCCAAACATCTTGTGGCTGTAACATCTTTGGCAATTGTTGTAAGCTCTTGTCCTCTTCTTATCAAGTTGCTCATTTACTTCTCAGGACGAGCCAAGTGCCCAAAATTTCCCTTAAAGGGACTCAAGATTTTCCTTCATCCATGCTTAGGATGGGCAGGGGGATGCCCAACAGGCCCCTACGGGGGGTCCTTGCTCCATCTCCAACAGGTGGGAAATAAGAAAGCTGCTGATAATATTTGCCCCTACATGCGTGAATGGTCTTTCTGTCTTTCCAAGGTCATAATATTCTCCTGGAGAAGGGATTGAGGGTGGGTTTTATTCTTATTCGCTTTTCTGGGAGTGTATCTATCCCAAAGGGGAGTTTAATGGAAGACTTATCTCCCAGAAGCTTCTGTTTTTAGTCAGATAAGAGAAGTTTTTGATCTGTTGAATCTCAAATATCTCCAGCTTACAATAATCTGTATGCCAAAGTGGCATGGTTTGGTGTGATATATTCTGATCCCCTTTGTAAACCCACGGTATCTGAGACTGGTGGTGTGATCTCAGCCCACTGCAAGCTCTGCCACCCCAGTTCAAGCAATTCTCATGCCTCAGCCTCCCTAGAAGCTGAGACTACAGGCGCATACCACCATACACAGCTTATTTATTTATTTAGGGGTTTTACCATATTGGTCAGGCTGGTCTTGAACTCCTGAGCTTGTGATCTGCTTGCCTCGGACTCCCAAAGTGCTGGGATTACAGGCGTGAGCCACCATGCTCAGCTAATTTGTTAAGTAGAGATGGGGTTTCACCATGTTGGCCAGGCTGGTCTTGAACTCCTGACCTCAGGTGATACTCCCGCCTTGGCATCTCAAAGTGCTGGGATTACAGGGATGAGCCACCATGTCTGGCTGGTGTCAATCAATTTAGAAAGCTTATTTTGTCAAGGTTAAGAATGTGCCTGTGACACAGTCTCAGGAGGTCCTGACAACATGTGCCTAAAGTGCTCAGAGCACAGCTTGCTTTTATACGTTTTATGGAGGCACGAGACATCAGTCGCTATGTATAAGATGTACATTGGTTCCATCTGGAAATGCAGGACAACTGGGGGCTTCCAAGTCATAGGTACTCAGAGACACATGGTTGCATTCTTTCAGGTCTTTGACCAGCCTGTCATTGAATACACAATTTACATGTGAGAGGGGGTTAGAGCAATAGTCACTTATGCCTTAGTGACCCAGTGAATCTGTATTTTTACATAAACAATAGGGCAGAGAAAGCAATCGGATACACATTTGTCTCAGGTGAGCAAAGGGATGACTTCGGATTCTGTCCTTTGCCCTGAACCTGTGAAGCTAAGCTGCAATTTCCATTGCCAGGGTGAAATTCAACAGAACTGTTTTTAAGGTAAAGATCTTGAGGCCCGCAAGGAATTCTTCTCATGGGCAGATCATGAGGGAGGTATGTAGTAGCTTTTTCATCTTTATAGCTTTCTTATTTAGGAATAAAACAGGAGGCAGGTCTGCCTGGCACAGTTCCCAGCCTGACTTTCTCCTTTTGGCTTAGTGGTTTTGGGGTCCCATGATTTATTTTCCTTTCAGATCTTCAACAGGAAAAAACAGAATTCTCTGCTTCCCCTGACCCCATTTATTTGCTTCTTGGTCTTTACATAAGTGAGCTATATCTTCTCTTAGTGCCTAGTACATGCAGACATCGTTGACTCTGAGTTTCCTGACAAGATTATCAAAAAGAACCATTAAAAAAGCAGAGCTTCTACTGGGCGTGGTGGCTCCCGCCTGTAATCCCAGTACTTTGGAAGGCTGAGGCTGGAATACTGCTTGAGCTGAGGAGTTCGTGGTTGCAGTGAGCTGTGATCACGCTTCTGCACTCCAGCCTGGGTGACAGAGAAAGATGCTGTCTCCAAAAAAAAAAAAAAAAAAAAAAAAAAAAAAAAGCAGACTGTTCAGCATGGTGCTGAGCATCAGGATCTTGGGAGACAGTCTTCCAGAACTCTCACAGTGCTCTGCAAAGCCACGTTCCTGTGTTCACCTCCCAGCATTGGGGAGTAGGGAGTTGGAGCTCTGCCCTACCCACTAGTCCTCAAGCAAATGCCATGGAAATTGCACTTACTTCTAATGGCTGTCTCATCCCAGAGGACTGCACCCTCAGGACTTCTTTCTTTCTTAAGAGGGTTTGTTCTTGTGGACGTCTGGGTGCCTGGCTGAGAGAAGGAGCCAGTTCAACCAGCCCGTGGGCCTCTGCTGGAGGCAAGGTCAGTCAGCCAGGCAGCACATTTTTGGGCGGAAGGATCTGTCAGCCTCCAGCTGGTGGAAGATGACCAGCCTCTGGGCTGAGCAGGGCCTTGACTCCATGGACTTAGAAGAGGAGGAAGAGGGAGTGGAGGCCAGAGTAGAGAGGACAGACAGACCCTGAGGCCTCTGCATTCCCAGCCTGGGGCCTGGACTTCCTGTGTTTGGCTGCTGTATGAGGCTGGCTAATGATTAAGAAGGAAATATGCACTTTGAAGAGTTCCCTGGAGTGGGAGGCCACATTTGTGTTTATAACACAGCCTGGGATGCGACACAGCCATTTGGTGAGGAACTTCTGGTTCTCGTGAGGCAGAATCTCAGGACTCTCTAGTGGCCAGACAAGAGCGTATTTCTACATTTGTGTGGAGAGAGGACAGCAACCACGAAGAAGCCTTTAGGAAATACAGCGCCTTTGCTGAAGCCCTACGGAGGGCTTACCTGTCATCTGGGGTAAGACAACTCCAGTTTGTGGCTCTCCCGTGACAGGTGATTGTCAAGTGAGTTTCTCCACAGGGACCTTCAGGCCCTGCACAGGTTATTATCTGGGTTTCTCTGGAAAGTGCTGGACATTTACACACATGATCTTCGCTTTCCAACTTCCATAGAGTTAAAAACTACAAGAGTGGGCTTCTCTGAGAGCTCAAAAATTCCAGATGATTTCTAATCAGTGAGTGTCACTTTCACAGTGAACTGTTCTTGGTTGGGTTGAAAGCTGAGACTTGGCTGAAATTTGGTGGAGTGAGCGGTCGGAATTCAAATAATAGAAAGTTTTAAAAAAATCCTTTTATTGACTTAGAGGGTACAAGTGCAGTTTTGTTACATGGAGATATTCTGCAGTGGTGAAGTCCAGGCTTTTGAAAATGACTGACTCATGACGCCTCCAATTCATTGGACAAACTCGTAAATGCCTTTTTCTCTCTCTAATGAGAAGACCTAGGGAAAGTAGAATTGTTCTGAAGTCTCTGGAGGTTACGAGAAGGCAGGCCCTGAATGCAGGATGCACAGAGCTGGAGTCCTCTGAGTGCAGGAGAAATGCCAGTGCCTTTCTATTGAGCCGAGGTGTCGAGGGCGCCCCTAAGCCGGAGCCACTAAGAGCCTTGCCTGGTTTTTGTTACAGCTATTTTCTTCTTTTTTCTTTACTTTTAAAAAATTTCAATAGTTTTTGGAGTACAGGTGGTTTTTGGTTACTTTAATGGTGATTTCAGAGACTTTAGAGCACCCGTCACCTGAGGAGTGTACACTGCGCCTAATATGTGGTCTTTTATTCCTCACTCCCCTTCTTTGTTGAGTCCCCCTTCTATCATTCGTTTTTTTTTTTTTTTTTTGAGACGGAGTTTCGCTCTTGTTACCCAGGCTGGAGTGCAATGGCTTGATCTTGGCTCACCGCAACCGCCACCTCCTGGGTTCAGGCAATTCTCCTGCTTCAGCCTCCTTAGTAGCTGGGACCACAGGCACACGCCACCATGCCCAGCTAATTTTTTGTATTTTTAGTAGAGACGGGGTTTCACCATGTTGACCAGGATGGTCTCGATCTCTTGACCTCGTGATCCACCTGCCTTGGCCTCCCGAAGTGCTGGGATTACAGGCGTGAACCACCGTGCCCAGCCTATCATTCTTATACCTTTGTGTCCTCATATCTTAGCTCCCACTTATAAGTGAGAACATGTGACATTTGATTTCCCATTCCTGAGTTACTTTACTTAGAAGAATGGGCTCCAGCTCCATCCAAGTTGCTGCAAAATACATTATTTCATTCCCTTTTCATGGCCATATAGTCTATGGTGTATATATACCACTTTTCTTTATCCACTCATTGGTTAATGGGCATTTAGGTTGGTTCTACATTGTTGCAATTGCCAGTGTGCTGCTATAAACATGCATGTGCGTGTGTCTTTTTCATATGATGACTTTTTTGCCTTCGGGTAGATACCCTGTAATGGGATTGCTGGATTGAATGGTAGTTTTACTTTTAGTTCTTTAAGGAACCTCCTACTGTTTTTCATTGTGGTTGTACTAATTTACATTCCCAGCAGTGTAAAAGTCTTTCCTTTCACCACATCTGCACCAACATTTATGTTTTTTCTTTTATGATCATTCTTGCAGGAGTAAGGCAGCATCTCATTACGGTTTTCACTTGCATTTCCCTGATGATTAGTGATGTTGAATATTTTTTCATATGTTTGTTGGCTGTTTGCATATTTTCTTTTGAGAAATGTCTATTAATGTTCTTTGCCCACTTTTTGATGGACTTAGTAGTTTTTTCTTCTTGCTGATTTGTTTTAATTCCTTGTAGATTCTGGATACTAGTCCTTTGTTGGATACATAGTTTGCAAATATTTTCTCCCACTCTGTGGGTTCCGTGTTTACTCTGCTGATTATTTCTTTTGTTGTGCAGAAACTTTTTAGTTTAATTAGGTTCCGTTTATTTTATTTTATTTTTGCATTTGATTTTGAGGTCTTAGTCATTAATTCTTTGCCTTAACTAATGTCTAGGGCACTGTTCTGATGTCATCTTCTAGAATTCTTATGTCTTCAGGTCTTTGATTTAAGTCTTTCATCTATCTTGAATTAGTTTTTATAGAAGGTGAGACATGGGGAGTCCAGTTTCATTCTTCTATGTATGGCTTGCCAGTTATCCCAGGACCATTTATTTAATAGGGTGTCCTTTCCCCAATTTGTGTTTTTGTATGCTTGGTTGAAGATCACTTGGCTGTAAGTATTTGGCCTTATTTCTGAGTTCTCTATTTCTGTTCCATTAGTCAATATGCCTATTTTTATATGAGTACCATGCTATTTTGGTAACTATAGCCTTGTAGTATAATTTGAAGTCAGGTAATGTGAAGCCTCTAGATTTGTTCTTTTGCTTAGTATTGCTTTGGCTATGTGGGCTCTTTTTTTGGTTCCATATAAATTTTAGGATTGTTTTTTTCTAGCTCTGTGAAGAAAGATGATGATATTTTGATGGGAATTCCATTGAATTTGTAGATTGCTTTGGGCAGTATGGTCATTTTCAGAACATCGATTCTTCCCATCCATGAGCAAGGCATGTGTTTCCATTTGTTTGTGTTGCCTATGATTTCTTTCAACAGTGTTTTGTGGTTCTCCTTGTAGAGAACTTTCACCTCCTTGGTTAAGTATACTGCTAAGTTTTTGTTTGTTTTTGCTGTTGTAAAAGAGGTTGAGTTCTTGATTTGACTCTCAGTTTGATCATTGTTAGTGTATAAGTGCCACTGATATATATACATTGATTTTGTAATCTGAGACTTTACTGAATTTGTTTATGAGATCTAGGAGATTTTTGGACAAGTTTTAGGGTTTTCTAGGTATACGATCAAATCATCAGCAAACGATAATTTGTTTTTGTCTTTTCCAATTTGGATGCCCTTTATTTCTTTCTCTTGTGTGATTGCTCTGACTAGAACTTCCAGTACTATGTTGAATAAAGTGGTGAAGTGCGCATCCTTATGTTGTTTCAGTTCTTGGGGGAATGTTTTCAACTTTTTCTCATATAGAATGATGTTGGCTGTGAGTTTGTCATATATGACATTTTTTTTATTTTGAGGTAAGTCCCTTCTATGCCTATTTTGGATTTTTTGCATGTATTGAGATGATCATGTGGGTTTTTGTTTTTAGTTTTGTTTATATGATGTATCACATTTATTGACTTGCATATATTAAACCATCCCTTCATCCCTGGGATGAAACTCACTTGATCATGATGTATTATATTCTTGATGTACTACTGGATTCTGTTGGGTAGTATTTTGTTGACCACTTTTGCATCTATGTTCATTAGGGATATTGGTATATAGTTTTCTTTATTTGTTATATCCTTTCCTGATTTTGGTATTAGGGTGATACTGGCTTCATGAAATGATTTAGGGATGATTCCCTCTTTCTTTTTCTTTTGAAGTAGTTTTAGTAGGATTGGTACCAATTCTCCTTTGAACGCTTGGTACAATTTAGCTGTGAATACATCTGGTCATGGACTTTGTTTTCTGGCCTTTTAAAAAAAATTGCTTATTCAATTTCGCTGCTTGTTATTTGTCTATTCAGAGTTTCTAATTCTTCCTGATTTAATTTAGAAGGATTGTATGTTTCAATGAATTTATTAATTTCTTCTAGATTTTCTAGTTTGTGCACATAAAGCTGCTCATAGAAGCCTTAAATGATCTTTTGTATTTATGTGGTATTGGCTGTAGTAGTCCCAGTTTCATTTTTAATCGAGCTTATTTGTATCTCCTCTCTTCTTGGATAATCTTGCTAATAGTCTATCAATCTTGTTTGTTGCCCGTTCAAAGAACCAGCTTTTTGTTTCGTTTATCTTTTGTATTTTTTTGTTTCAATTTCATTTAGCTCTGCTCTGATCTTTGTTATTTCTTTTATTCTGCTGGGTTTGGGTTTAATTTGTTCTTGTTTCTCTATTTCCTTGAGATGTGACATTAGATTGTGAATTTGTGTTCTTTCAGGCTTTTTGATGTAGGCCTTTAATGCTATGAACTTTTTTTAGCACTGCTTTTGCTATGTCCCAGAGGTTTTGATATGTGTTTCACTATTATAATTCATCGTAAAGAAATTTTTAATTTGCATCTTGATTTCATTATTAATCCAAAAATCATTCAGGAGCAGGTTACTTAATTTCAGTGTATTTGTATAGTTTTGAGTATTCCTTTTGGAGTTGATTTCCAGTTTTGTTCCATTGTGGTTGAGAAGATACTTGATATAATTTGGATTTTCTGAAATTTATTGAGACTGTTTTGTGGCCTATCACATGGTTTATCTTGGAGAATGTTCCATGTGCTGATAAGAAGAATGTATAGTCTACAGTTGTTGAGAAGAATGTTGTGTAAATGTTTGTTAGGTCAATTTGTTCTAGGGTATAGTTTATGTTCATTGTTTCTTTGTTGATTTTCTGTCTTGGTGATCTGTCTACTGTTATCCGTGGGGTATTGAAGTCCCCCACTATTATTGTGTTGCTGTCTATCTAGTATCCTAGGTCTAGTAGTAATTGTTTTTTAAATCTGGGTGCTCCAGTGTTAGGTGCATATAAATTTAGGATTGTAATATCTTCTTGTTGGATTAGTATTTTTATCACTATGCGATGTCCTTCTTTGTCTTTTTTTTTCAACTGTTGTTGCTTTAAAATCTGTTTCATCTAAAACAAGAATAGCTACTCCTGCTTGCTTTTGGTTTCCACGTGTGTGGAATATATTTTTCCAACTCTTTACCTTGAGTTTATGTGAATGCTTAGGGGTCAGCTGCATCTCTTGAAGACAGCAGATATTTGGTTATTTTTCTTTGTTTTCTAATCCATTCTGCCATTTTGTATCCTTTAAGTGGAGCATTTAGGCCATTTACATTGGGTTAATATTGAGATGTGAGATACTGTTGTATTCATCATGTAAGTTGTTACCTATATGCTTCTATTTTTAATTGTGTTACTATTTTATAGACCCTGTGAGATTTATGCTTTAAGCAGGTTCCATTTTGGTGCACTATCAAACTTTTGTTTCAAGATTTAGAACTCCTTTTAGCATTTCTTGTAGTGCTGGTTTGGTAGTGGCAAATGCCCTCAGCATTTGTTGGTTTGAAAAAGGCTTTATTTCCCATTTATGAAGCTTAGTTTTGCTGGTTACAAAATTCTTGGCTGACAATTATTTTGTTTAAGTAGGCTAAAGATAGGACTCCAATCCCTTCTGGCTTGTAAAGTTTCTGCTGAGGAATCTGTATTGCTATTTCCCACCAACCCTGAGCAGACACTTGCTCCCTATTATGTTTGTGTTTGAGCTTCTTGCTGTTGCCCCAAACAGAACATTTTCTGGCACTTTTTAAGGATTCCATTATAAAGCTATTTATGAGAGTCCAAAAATAAGGGGCTAATTAAGTGAGATCTCAAATGTACCAATTTTCTTTCTGAGAGGACTGGCTTGGTGAGTCCTGGCTGATCTTCTGAGTGTGTTTGCCTCTTGTCAGGACAGGGAGGAATTGATGGGTGGCTAAATCTTGTCTATTTAATACAATTTAATAAGACTAAAGACTTTAAGAAAGGAAGGTTTTTCAACTAAGTGTGGGAAATTCAAGTCTGCTTTAATGAAATGAATGAGAAGTTAAATCTCAAGTCCTATTCAACTACCCCATAGGGATATTAATGAGCAATACCTGGCATACGTCTTTTTTAAATTAAAGCAGCTCGTCTGATCTCAGTTAAACTTGAAATCAGCTTTACCACAGTGTTCCGATTGCACACACTCTTTAAATGCTATCCTTTCTAAAATCCATATATGTAGTCACCTCACTGCTTGATTTCTGGAGCTCTAAGGGTGTTTTTGCACTGTCTGCCCTGTGATTCCACTAGACTCTTCTTTCATACAGAGTTAAAATACAGATGACATGTGAGGATGTTGGCAGAATGGAATGTGTTGAGTAAGTTAAGCAATCTGTTCTTAGTCTGTTGCCTGACTCTACCCGTTTATCAGGGACTAGAAGTCTTCTCTAATAGACCTCAATCTATTACTGCATCATTTCTACAACACTGGGTTCACACTTGGCAGTGACTACATTTGGTAAAATATGCAATTTTTTATAACTAGATGATTCAATTTCTCCTTCATCCTCTGCTAGAGCCTGGCATTCCAGGTGACTACTTGTGGAGTTGTGTTAATCAAACCTTGACAATTAGTAAATGATTTGACACTTCATAATTCTAGATCTTGGATCAATCTGGGAAGGCTGTGATTTCATTTTGGTTTGTGTACAGCTGTCGTACAACTTGCTACTGAGGCATATTTGTAGGAATTTGCTGAGTCTGTCATAGATTATTGCCACAGGCTGGGTCCCGCAATGGAATGGTGCTGCAGCACAGGTATTTCAAGCCTTAAATTACGGACACGAGTAGTTATAGTTTCGTGCATAGTAGTTATAGTTTAGTTGAATTTTGCTTTTCAAAGACTTCAGAGAAACAATGGGTGGAAACTCCACATTCCTTCTCAAGTCTGTGAATACCCAGTAATGCACTTAAATGTTAAATGTGGGTCATGAGCCCGAGCATCTCTGCTGTCCTTCACACTGACACTCTGGGTTTCATTCAGTACCTTAGATGAGATGCCCACAGGTCAAGGTGTGGCTATTGCTTTCCCATCACAATTTCAGTTCTTGTGTTTATGCTTCTAGGTTGGCTGGGGGTCTGTCTTCTAGGGCCTGTCAGAAAAGAAAGGGGACTGGAGCCCTGGATGTGTGTGTCAACACATTATAAAGTCTCACCTCAAACCTGGCATCTCATATTCTGGAGGGATGGGTGGACAATCCTCGCAGGGCTGTGGAATGTGTATAGATGCCAAAGCTTAAATGAGAACCATCCAGGTTACTGGACTCCACACATTGGTGCTATGGAGGAATGTTTGAAATAAAAAGACCCTTTCCTGAGGCTAAGGAGTGTTGTTTTGCAGGTGGTTCATGACATGCCTAGCATATAGGTGATCTAACCCTGAATCTTCCAGGAGGACACATCAGTACTGGTGAGTGCCTTGGATAAGCCTCTTCTAGGGGAGAGAAAAAAGCAAAAAGAAAAAATGCATGGGTGGAGGGTGACCAAGAGAGCATCAGAGAACAAGGGTGGGGTGGTTGGAAGGAAGAAACAAGAGGTGTACATGGCAGAATCCTCATGTGCTGTCAATGGGCTGGCCAGGCCTTACCTGTCTATCCTGACTTCCCTGAACTCTGACCTCACCCCTTCCACCCACCTCGCGCTCTGCCTCAGAGCCTTCTCTACAGTTCGTCAAGCCCAGCAGGCACAGTCCCTGCTAGGGCCTTAGCACCTGCTGTTTCCTCTGCTGGGAAAGTTCTTTCTGCAGGTGTCCAATGCAGTGGGTGCAGGGTGCACCTTCCCAGGGCCTTTCTCCGACGCCCCTGTTTGAAGTGGTAGCTGGTCCCCCTCCTTGCCCTATTTTTCCCCACACCTAGTGCTACCTTCTAATAGGCTATATCATCTATTTATTCATTTGGTTGCCTGTCTTCCCTTTTGAGAATGTGAGCTCATGAGGGCAGGATTTTTTTTTTCTCAGTGATTGAAATGAATGTAATAAGCCCATGCTCTGCCCTTTGGGCAGTACTTCAGGGGTAAGTCTACACCATCTACATCACTTTGTGATGCAGGTGGGCTTGTGGGTGGGGTAAGATGATTTCATTTAGTAATTCTCAAATCTGACCAGGCACCAGAATCACCTGGGGGGCTTGTTGAAATCCAAATTTCTGGGCCCGTCCCAGGGGTTTCTGATTTAGGCGGTCTGAGATGGGCCCAAGAATGTGTGTGTGTGTGTCTGTGTGTGTGTGTGTTTTTGAGATGGAGTCTTGCTGTTGCTCAGGTTGGAGTGCAATGCGCCGTCTCTGCTCACTGCAACCTCCACCTCCTGGGTTCAAGTAATTCTCCTGCTTCAGCCTCCCAAGTACCTTGGATTACAGGTGCACACCACCACACTGGGCTAATTTTTCTATTTTTAGTAGAGAATGGGTTTCATCATGTTGACCAGGCTGGTCTTGAACTCCTGACCTCAAATGATCCACCCACCTCGGCCTCCTAAAGTGCTGGGATTACAGGTATGAGTCACCGTACCCCAGATGAGGCTGTCACTGTCCACACTGAAATGTGTGGATCTAATGTGTCCACAGGCACACACCAGCTGCGGGAGGTGGCACAGAAGACTTCTGAACCGTAGATGCTCATCAGTGATGGGCTATTACCTGCTTGCTTTATTTTCCCAGGGCCAGGAAGAACAATGGAGATGCAGGGCTGCAGGAATTCTGTGCTGACCATGCTGGTCATCCTGGCTGGGCTGGCAGGTAGGGATTGCCTGAGCTTGGTGGGCTGTTCACTGATGTCCACTTGGGGTGTTGGGGGAATTTGGTGTTTAGGGTTGGATGCCTCTTGTTTCATTTAAAGGTCAAGTCAAAGTCAAGGAGGGGTGCAGCTCCCTCCTCCCTCCTTTTCACCTCCCAGCTGCAGAAGAGGGTTATGTGGCCTGCACAGATTGTATTATTTCCATAGTGACACGTATGGCTTCTGGGGTACATAAAGAGTGGCCTTGGAGTGAAATAAGTTCAACACTTCACACGAGGCACTGGAAGGAACTGTAGTTTCAGAGGGATACGTATTCTGTTGGTGTTGTGTGGCCCAGGCTTCTCATAGGGCAAGGCTGGGGCTCACCCAGCCCATCATCCCCACACTCAACCTGCTGGGCTCTGTCCACTAGACTGCCAGGGACTGAGGCAGGAGTGCAGGAAGAGTGTGATTATTACAGCATGGACCCTCGAGGCACAGACTGGGCTTTTTCTCTTTTTCTTATTTTTTTAAATTTTTTATTTATTTATTTTTTTGAGATGGAGTTTTGCTCTTGTTACCCAGGCTGGAGTGCAATGGCGCTATCTCGGCTCACTGCAACCTCCGCCTCCTGGGTTCAGGCAATTCTCCCACCTCCGCCTCCTGAGTAGCTGGGATTACAGGCGCGCACCACCATGCCCAGCTAATTTTTTGTATTTTGAGTAGAGACGGGGTTTCGTCTTGTTGACCAGGATGGTCTCGATCTCTTGACCTTGTGATCCACCCGCCTCCGCCTCCCAAAGTGCTGGGATTACAGGCTTGAGCCACCGCGCCCGGCCCTTTCTCTTTTTCTTAACATGCAATTCAGAGTCCACGGAAAGGGCCCTGTGGCTTCCCTGGGGGAATTGTTTCTAACTTCCATTTCTCAGACTTAAAGATCAAAGAGATCTTGGCTCAGAAAGGCTTGCCTGAGGTTAGGGAGAATATCTAATCTGAGTTGTGCTTTAGAGTCATGCTTTTTTTTTTAATCTCATCCAGGGACAAAACAAACAGTAGTAATCATGTTTATGCAAACACTGGCTTAGCCTTAGTGAACTCTCTCCTTCCTCAGTTCTGCCTCTCCCAAGCTGGTGGCCCCTCCTCGACCCTGGCATCCTCGTTTCCTGGTCCTGCTTCCGCAGGGGACTGTTTCTGGTGGCGACTTCCTCCTTCCCCTTCACCTGTTGTTCTAGCAGGGGCAGCTCTGCTCCCACAATGCACCTGGGTGTGCAGGTGAAGTGCTGCACTGCGTGTCCAACGGTGTGATTCCTCCCCAGAAAACTTTAGGGCTGTAAGGATAGTTTTTCAGAACCTGCCTTGACATTTTTCTTTTCTTTTTTTGAGAGAGTCTCGCTCTGTTTCCCAGGCGGGAGTGCAGTGTCACAATCTCAGCTCACTGCAACCACCGCCTCCCGGGTTCAAGTGATTCTCTGCCTCAGCCCCCTGAGTATTGGGACTATAGGCATCCACCACCAAGCGTGGCTAATTTTTGTATTTTTAGTAGAAACGGGATTTCACCATGTTGGCAAGGCTGGTCTCGAACTCCTGACCTCAGGTCATCCACCCGTCTCGGCCTCCCAAAGTGCTGGGATTACAAGCGTGAGCCACCGTGCCCTGCCTGCCTTGCCATTTGACTTTACAAGGTGGAAGGAAAGGGAGAAGCTGCAGTGTTTCGGGCTACCTAGTGTATGTGATGGCAGGCTGCTTGGTTCACCCATGGGGATCCCACAGAGGCAGAAGGTAGGAGGACATGTTGCAGTCTCACTGATGTGGTGGGCACAAACGAGAAGAAGACACAGTATGTGGTCTGCCAGGGCGTCTTCTTGCTATAAGCTCTGAATGACATAAGAAGGGGAAAGAGTATGAAATTCAGAGTGGGAAAGTCTGAGTTTGGGTCCCAGCCCCACTACTGTGAATGCAAGTCCTGGGATGTTGCCAGTTGGCAGAGGTTTTTTTTTGAGACAGGGTCTCACACTGCTGCCCGGGCTGGAGTGTAGTGGTACAATCTTGGCTCACTGCAACCTCTGCCTCCTGGGTTCAAGTGATTCTCCTGCCTCAGCCTTCTGAGTAGCTGAGATTACAGGGGCCCACCACTGCGCCCAGCTAATTTTTTGTATTTTTAGTAGAGACGGGGTTTCACCATGTTGGTCAGGCTGGTCTAGAACTCCCAATCTTGTGATTTGCCCACTCAGCCTCCCAAAGTGCTGGGATTACAGGTGTAAGCCACTGTGCCTGGCTGGGCAGAATTGGTTTTTTATGGAGGCTCTGAGGAAAGATATTCCATGCCTGTTCCTTAACTTCTGATGTTGCTCCAGTCCTTGTCACCCTTGGCTTGTGGTGGCATCGCTGCAGTTTGCGTCCATCCTCATATGGTGTTCTTCTCTGCAGGCCTCTGTGTCTCAAACCTCACTCTGCCTTTCTCTTATAGGAACACCTGTGATTGGATTTAGGGCCCATTCTAAACCCAGGTTGATTTCATCTTGAGATCCTTACCTAATTACATCTCTCAAGACCCTATTTTCAAAGATTTCATTCTGAGGATCCAGTAGACATGAATATTGAGGAATACTATTTAACCCAATACGGCTGTAGAGCTAGGGGGAAAGGAGGGCACAGCAGTGGCTTCCATTGGAAGCTCTCTCCTGGGAGAGCTGCTGTTAGGATCCAAAAGACACAGAGTCTGAGCCACTGGATGGGCACCATGGGGGTTACCACCGGTAAATACAGAAAGGCTACAGCACACAGTTGATTTATGGAGATCCATTCACTTACCAACTTGAAAAACTGGCTGCTTTCTAGGTTCTGGATCTGGTTATGGAGTCATAGAAGGCCCCCAAAACGTAACAGTCCTGAAGGGCTCCCAGGCTCACTTCAACTGCACTGTCTCCCAGGGCTGGCAGCTCATCATGTGGGCTCTCAATGGTATGGTGGTGCTGAGCGTCCGGCCCACGGAGCCCATCATCACCAATGACCGCTTCACCTCTAAGAGGTATGACCAGGGTGGGAACTTCACCTCGGAGATGATCATCCACAACGTGCAGCCCAGTGATTCAGGGCACATCACATGCAGCCTCCAGAACAGTCTCCTGCATGGGTCTGCTTTCCTTACGGTCCAAGGTGTGTATGCAGATGGCTTCGGAATGCAGCATCTGAAGTCCATCGGGTTAAATGTCAGAGGGCAGGAAGGACCTTCTAAAATTCATGCCATGTGTGATGGCAGATGTGGTCTACCTTCAGTTGGTGTTGACCTATGATTATTCTGAACTGATGAATGTTTTGTGGAATCCAGCAGACACTCCCCAGCATATTTCTGTACCCTGCTCCCAACTACAGTGGGATAGTTATTACAGTCAAAATTTTGTGTTCTCCAAATATATCAAGTCATTGAGAGAAAAGAAAAGGGTAGGCCAGGCGCGGTGGCTCAAGCCTGTAATCCCAGCACTTTGGGAGGCCGAGGCGGGTGGATCACGAGGTCAAGAGATCAAGACCATCCTGGTAAACATGGTGAAAACCCGTCTCTACTAAAATTACAAAAAATTAGCTGGGCATGGTGGCGCTTGCCTGTAATCCCAGCTACTCAGGAGACTGAGGCGGGAGAATTGCTTGAACCCAGGAGGCGGAGGTTGCCGTGAGCCGAGATAGCGCCATTGCACTCCAGCCTGGGTAACAAGAGCGAAACTCTGTCTCAAAAAAAAAAAAAAAGGGTAAACAAAATTTATAATAATAGCTGATTTTTCATTTTTAGAGTTAATTTTGGAGTGCTGAAGATAATGTTACATCGTAAAAAAGCATAAAAGATACTTTACAAAGATTTGGAATAGTCTTACCAAAATTTAATCACTTTGCATTCTTTAAAAGTTTGTTTGTACTCCATTTAAAGACATAGAGTTCCTGATTTCCATGGCAGCATTTCTTATAAGAGAAGATATTATATCTTAGAAATTATTTCTTATATTTATTTATTTACTTGTCAGGAAGAAATTCCCAAAGATTCTGTCCATGTTCATGTTGCTATCAAATCAGATTTGATAGCATTTGGTGTTTTAAAAAATTATTTTTTACTTTAGAAATTTAGCTAAATTGGTGTGTCTCTAATTTTTTTAAAAAAATTTTGTGTAGTTTAATTAGGGACACAATGATATTTTCTAAATAATTGATTTTATAAGGCTATTTTGGACTGTTGGCTTATTTTGCATGACAAGATTCTTATTATGACAATTTGTGATATAAGGGAAAGAATACAGGAAAAGAGAATCAAAAATATAAATTCTGGTTTTGGCTTCATCAGTTATCTATCAGAGAGACCCCTGAGATGGCTCAATTTCTTCATCTTTAACCTGGAGATGAATCTTTCCAGCCCACCTCATGGGCTTGCTGTGTGGATCAGGTGAAAAAATGACTAAGGATGATTTGATGACTCCAAAGTCCTGTCTGATTCAACTCCCTGCATATTAAGTTGGGGGCCCAAGTAATCTAGTTCTCAGGAGTGCAGACTTGGGGCTTGGCTGCCTGGGTCCACGTTACTGCTTTATGACAGTGCGTGACCCTGGACACAATTACTTAATGACTTTGAGTCCTGGTGTCCTCATCGTGGGCTGCTATGGTGTCAAATGAGTAGGTCTATGCAAAGCCTTTACTGTCCCTGGCTCATAGCAATCATTGTACGGCCATTTGCTGTTATTTATTGTGTTTCCAATGAAAGCATGACATTCTGTTGGGTATTTAAGACTGACTCAAAGAGGAGTAGAATAAGACGCAGTTCCTTTCTTTTAGAACCTCACAAGAAGAGTGCATAGTGCAAGCTGCACAAATAATAGGGGTGCCAGTCACCCAGCTGCTGGCAAGTCAGATGGAAAGACAAGGTCGGGTTCCCATCACGGGGAGCTGACGGAGTCGGCAAAGCCTTCTTGGATGAGGTCATGGAGAAGGTGCCATAGGAGATGTGCCTTCCAGGTCTGTAGGTGGTAGACAAAATGGGAAAGCAAGAGAGGAGTGGGGCATGGGTCAGGGAAACACACGATCACAGGCGTGGCTTCTTATTCCTATACTTATGACACATCACATTCAGAAACCATGCGGTTTTGTAGCATCTTTTCCCAAAGTTACAAGTCTACAAATTTGTCTGAATACCCATAACATGCCTTGTGTCTATCACCTACAGACCTGGAAGGCACGTCTCCAATGGCACCTTCTGCATGAACTCATCCACAAAGGCTTTGCTGACTCCGTCAGCTCCCCTCCTGTTGGGAACCTGACCTTGTTGGTAATTACGGTAGTTTTTGGTTTTAATACAGATGGAAAAGCAAGCATCTAGGGAAGGCAAAGACTTCTCCAAGATATTGTGAGAGGAACCCATGGAGCTGGGACAGAACTTCATCCTGGTATCCTCGTCTTTTTGCTCTGAATGGCACTTAGTTCCTAGAGGAACAAATGTTCTCCTAGCAACAGGGTCTCTCTAAAGGGATAAAAAAAATCTTGAAAAAAGAGGAAACAACCATGAATTATTCTACGATTTTTTCCCCCTCATTATATGTCAACAAAATAGATATAACATAACTCCAAATTGAGTCATCTGAAATCCATGTGAATATTCTAGTATCACTTTTCTATAAAGTGTTTGTCATGCTACTGCATAACCTTTATGAAAGCCAGTGGGGAAAAGTGGAATCCCAATTGTATACAGAAAAAGGAAATCCTGTAGGTTGCTGAGCTGGTCCACTTACTGCCTTATCCACCAACTAATAATCACACACCAAACTCTAGACCTCTTATGTTTTGAGGGCCTCAAGGACTTGAGTTCAAGAGCTTCTGTTATTAACTGAGGCAATATCGTTCTTCCCAGCTCTGTCATCTTAAACTACGCCTCTGTCAAACAAAACAACAAACATGAAACCCTTTAGACTTCAGGGACAAACCCTTTCTCCACTCCTTGTTGCATTTACAGTAGCCCTTGAATTAGCAAAAGTGCCTCTCTTCCTCCAAGGGAATATTCAGGAAGGAATAATTGGGAGCTAACATTTCAGAATAAGAAAGTCTTTCAGAGCTGACCCAGTTCACAGTAGTCTGGGGACTCCTGGGTGTACCCTTAGATCCTTTCAGGTGGTCTGTGAAGGATTATATCTTCATATAATATTATATCTTCATATAATAATATGATGATTTGTATTATTGCTGCCTTTTTCACAAGTGCACAGGAGAGCTTTCCACTGTACATTGGGAAGGTCTGCATGACTCAGCAGACCAGCGTTTTCCAAATGGCTGAAGTGTAACAAAATCAAGCAAGGGTAAAAGGTCCATTCAAAGTGCCAGATAGTGCAATGAATTTTAATGTAACAGAGAATTGAAAGTTCCTTGATAGAGTTTCAGATTCCATTGTGTAACAAACATTTAAGAAATGTCAGCTGGGAATGGTGGCTCACGCCTGTAATCCCAGCATTTTGGGAGGCCCAGGCAGGCAGATCACTTGAGCCCAGGAGTTTGAGACCAGCCTGGGCAACATGGTGAAATTTCATCTCTTAAAGAAAAAAGTGCCGGGTGCAGTGGCTCATGCCTTTAATTGCAGCACTTTGGGAGGCTGAGGCACATGGATCACCTGAGGTCAAGAGTTTGAGACCAGCTTGACCAACCTGGAGAAACCCCATCTCTACTAAAAATACAAAATTAGTCAGGCATGGTGGTGCATGCCTGTAATCCCAGCTACCTCACAGGCTGAGGCAGGAGAATTGCTTGAACTTGGGAGGCAGAGGTTGCCGTGAGCCAAGATCGTGCCACTGCATTCCAACCTGGGCAACAAGAGAGAAACTCCATCTCAAAAACAAACGAATAAAACAAAACAAAAAAAAAAAAAGAAAAAGAAAAAGAAAAAACTAAGCTTTGGTAACAGTATTCAAGAATATGCACAATTGGCCGGGTGCGGTGGCTCATGCCTGTAATCCCAGCACTTTGGGAGGCTGAGGCGGGTGGATCACGAGGTCAAGAGATCGAGACCACCCTGGTCAACATGGTGAAACCCTGTCTCTACTAAAAATACAAAAATTAGCAGGGCATGGTGGCGCGTGCCTGTAATCCCAGCTACTCAGGAGGCTGAGAAAGGAGAATTGCCTGAACCCAGGAGGCGGAGGTTGTGGTGAGCCAAGATCGTGCCATTGCCCTCCAGCCTGGGTAACAAGAGCAAAACTCCATCTCAAAAAAAAAAAAAAAAAAAAAAGAATATCCACAATTATCTGAAAAAGCTATTAAATACTCCTCACTGTTTCAACCACATATCTGTGTGAAGTCAGGTTTTCTTTACAGCCTTCAAACAAAGCAGTATATTGCAACAGACTGAAGAAAAAGCTATGAGAATCCAGCCAGACATTACAGAGATTTGCATAAGTATAAAACAATGTCACTCCTCTTGTTCTTTTTGTTTAAAGTGTAATTTATTTCCATGAAAATGTTAATCAAAATTAACATGTAATAACTTATTTTAAAATATATATTTAAAATAATTGTTTAATTTTAATTTCAAATATGATAATTATTACTAGATAAAACCCACATAAATGAAAGGTCTTTGGAGTCCTCAATGATTTTGAAGAGTACAAAAGGTGCTGAAACCAAAGTGTTTGAGAACTGCTGATCTGGTCAAACTATCTCATTCAGTAAGTACAAAAAAGAGAGCCAAAAAGGGATGACAATTTTCTGGCAGAGCCAGTATTGAAGACAGAATTTTTGATTCTCAGTCCAGTATTCTTTCCATTATGTTGTGTGGCCCAGAGTTCCAGCATGTTTTAGCTTGGACATTTCTCTCTCTCTCTCTCTCTCTCTCTCTCTCTCTATATATATATATATATATATATATATATATATATATATATATATACACACATATATATATATGTACATTTCTATGTACATTTCTATATATATATACATATATATATATGTACATTTCACTAAGGCTGTGTCTTTACTGGGGCCAATCCTCCGGTTTACTGACACCTGTGAAAACAAGTATTATTTTCATATGCCTTATTTGCAGTGTAAACACTGACCTGTGCAAGAGTGTTCTAAAAAATAAAAAATAGCTTATTTAAGTTATTCTGATACATGATTTGGGTTAGTTATTTCTGTAAAGATTAGATTGGATTTAGATTTAATTTGTAATGAGAAACCTATGTTAAGGCAGTATCATAGGAAGTTATGTTTAAGACTCTATGACCCCAGAAATAAATAAAATGTATCTAATTGACCAAAACTCCTGGGGAGACTTGTACCCCACCCTGGGCTGTGTCCTCCTCACGGTGAGAAGGTGAAGCTCGTTTTCTTTTTTCCCTTTGCTCCCTGGGCAGCCCAAGGTAATTTTGTAGCTCACTTCAGGGATCGCGTAGCCTCTTATGGCATGCACTCCCTTTTTTGTTTCCCATATCATTATTTCCCCAGGGTTTCTGATTTCTTTCTTTCTTCTTTTTTTTTTTTTGAGATGGAGTTCGCTCTCGTTACCCAGTCTGGAGTGCAATGGTGCGATCTCGGCTCACCGCAACCTCCGCCTCCTGGGTTCAGGCAATTCTCCTGCCTCAGCCTCCTCAGTAGCTGGGATTACAGGCACGCACCACCATGCCCAGCTAATTTTCTGTATTTTTAGTAGAGACGGGATTTCATCTTGTTGACCAGGGTGGTCTCGATCTCTTGACCTCGTGGTCCACCCGCCTCGGCCTCCCAAAGTGCTGGGATTACAGGCGTGAGCCACCGTGCCCGGCCCTGGTTTCTGATTTTTATGATTCATTTTCTGTGTAACTTTGTGTTTTCTCGTGAGCAACCTCACCTTCTTCAGAGACTGTAGCAGGTGTACAAAAAAGACTCAGACAAAATCTGAGTTAAGATCTTCTAGCAGAGATACAGCCTCTTTGGGCTTGGGAAAATAGGTCTCACAAAATGTGATTTGAAGCAAAACTTAAAAAAAAAAACAATGCCTAGAAGTGAGAGGCACAGTCATGTGTTCAGTGTGTTTCTCTCTTTTCTTCTTTAGTTATGGGAGAGTTGTTCATTCCCAATGATAATCTTGTAGTCGTTGAGAATGAACCTTGTAGAGTTACTTGTCGAGCCTTGAACTGGCCCCTGCTCCCGGATATTTTCTGGGAGCTCGGTGCCCTGGTCAGCCATTCAAGCTATTATTTTGCTCCGGAACCCAGCGACCTTCAGAGTGCAGTGAGCATCCTGGATCTGATCCCACAGGGCAATGGGACTTTGACCTGCGTGGCTACCTTGAAGAACCTGCAGGCCTCCAAGTCTGCAACTGTTAATCTCACGGTGATGCGGCCTCACCGAGGTAAGTGAAGACTTTCTGCTTTATATGAAACGAATGATTACTTCATGCTTAAATCTGATGTAGAATGCTGCTTCATCCACAATGCCTGGAGCAATCATATGGATTTTGGGTAGGGGTGATAAGGCCGATCACATCTGCTGTCAGCTTCATAGTCTTGTACCCTCATTGGCTTTTTAAATTCCATCTTTAAGTTTTCTCTCTCTCTCTTTTTTTTTAATAACATTTGAAAACCGTTTAGAATCTTGGCAATTATTTATCATCAAAGAACATCAAGTTTGTAGACAAATACTTGAATTAAACATTTTTTTATCTAGCTTTTACCCACTACTGTTTCAGTTCGATCCCACCCCCTGAGCCAGTATGAAGCAGGTCCTCGTATTAGAGGAGGGTGTTCAGGTATCCTTGGATTTCTTCCAATCTTGTGGAACTATAATGCTTCATTTTTTTGTTTTTAACACAGCAAATCCACAATGTATTTGAAAGTGTCCAGCCTATATGTGTAGTTTAACTTGACTAAGTGATGTAACTTTAAAGCTCAGATCCCCCTAAAGAATCTGCTGTGGCATTTTTGGCATTCCAGAAAGTCTAAGCACATTCCTTGAAAGGTTCCATACAGCCTGTGAGCTTTGAGTCAGCCTGGACAGAGTGGGCCGGGGTGCTGGAAATCGACTTTAACTTAACATTTTACAAAAGAGGAAGCAAGGCCTGGAGAAATTCTGTGCTTCCCTCTGGGTCACATGCCACAGTGGGAGAGCTGGGGCTAGAAGCCGAGAAGTGCTTTTCTTATCATCTGAAGCTTTTCCCACCAGGACAACATCTTCACCTGAGATCTTCCAAAGGTCAGAACAAAGCCACAGCCAAAGCCAAGTAATAATACTGACACCAGTAAGAAACATCACTCTACCAAGTTGTCATCTTGGTAGACAAACGTCTACATCTCGGTATGTCAAACATCTACATACCAAGTTGTCAGGCACTGTTCTGAGCACTTCTCAAACATTCGCAGAATTAACCTGCTTGACAGCTGTATGAGTGAGTGTTGCCGTTATTCCTATTGTAAAGGCAAGGTGGCAGGGACAGTGCTGTTGGGATTTTGCACACGTCTGTAGAGGGAGTAAATGACAGGGCAACCCCAGGCAGTCTGTCTCCAGAAACTGCTCACCTGGAAACACTGCCCGCTGTGTGAGCAGCCACGTGGAGGGTATATGAGGTCCCGTGGCTGTTGTAACAGGAGACCACAGGCTTGGTGGCTTAAACAAGAGAAATGGGTTTTCTCTCAGTCCTGGAGGTTGGAAGTCTGAGATCACGGTGTCAGCCGGGCTGGTTCCTCCTGAGGGCTGTGCCTCTCCCCTTGCTTCCTCGTGGTTGCTGGTCATCTTTCACCTTCCTTGGCTGGTAGAAACATCACCGTCATCTCTGCCTTCAACTTCACTTGGTGTTCTCCCATTTTTGGGGTCTTTTCTGAGACAAACATTTTTGAACATTTTGTACAGGTTGTTTTTGCAAGATGCCTCTCAATTTGCATGTCTAAAATTTTCAACATACTTTGATTTAGGTTACATAGTTTTGGCAAGATACAGGTAATGTCATATGGTCACAGGATGACAATTTTCACTATCGTGGGTCTAAGGTTGACCCTTTGCTGAAGGTGGATACCCTGAATTTATCCATCGTAAAAGTACATTTTTTGCCTTTATAATTAACATGTAATCAGTAGATATTGTGGGAATATCCTGTTTACCCACAGTCTTTCACCTAACAAAAATTTTTTTTTCAAACTTTTACTTTAAGTTTAGGGTTATACATGCTGGTTTGTTGTACAGGTAAACTCACGTCCCAGGGGATTGTTGTAGAAATTATTTTATGACCTAGATACTAAGCCTAGTACCCCATTACTTATATTTCCTGCTCCTCTCCTTCCTCCTACCATCCACCCTCAGATAGACCCCAGGATGTGTTGCTACCCTCTATATGTCCATGTGTTCTCATCATTTAGCTCCTACTTATAAGTAAGAACATGCAGTATTTAGTTTTTTGTTCCTGCATTGGTTTGCTGAGGATGGTGACCTCCTGCTCCGTCCATGTCCTTGCAAAGGAGAGGATTTTGTTCTTTTTTCACCTACTAACTTTTGCATTCATTGGAAAATCATTGCCTGGATCAGTGACTCCTACGGTGGTTGTAAAGAGTGATTTTCTGCTTCCATTATTCCTTCTGTATCTAGTAACTGGCTTTCTTTGGTTAAACAAGAGACTTCTCTCCCCTTCTTCCTTTTTCTTGTTCACAGTTTCAGTAGGGACTCAGTTTTGTTCAGTACATTGTAATCTGTTCCTGTCGTTTTTCATTTTGATGCTCAGATTGCTCCAGACGTGGCTGTCAGTGTCCCTTCAAGCTGTCCTGGCGTCCTTCCAACATCCCCCTGTTAGTTTTTGAGCACCTGAACCCGTAAGGTCTTCCAGACTCACTTTGCATTCCCAAGTCCCCACCTGGAATCAGTCATTTCTCCAGGGAGCTAACCTTAAATATCCTAAGTTACTCTACTTAAATATGATAACGTACGGTCCAGGCTTTTAAAGGGAAGGTTTTTAAGAATTCCATTAGCACCAAATGGAATAAAATGGACTGTTTAAAGCATATATCTTAACAAGGTAATGATACTGTAGGACTTCTGGCCTGACTGATGGTACCTTAGAGAGATGGATTTTAGAGACTGGCTTGCCGGCAAATGTTTTCTTTTTATGGTGGAAGGGAAAGGGAGCAATTTCTTAATTTCCCTTGATCAGGTTTGACTCAGCCAAATTCTTCTTAGACCAAGACTAGTGCCTTAATGACAGCAGCCAGAGGCATGACGGCTGGGAGAGGGAGGCCCAGTGGAGGCTTGCAATGAGTCTAAATTTACTGGACTCATTTGGAAAAGGATAATTTGTTTCTAAATTATTAATCAAGAGCCAGTGCAGCTGATGGCTCGCTGCATGTTGTGTTTTATGTAAGTTTTATTAGCTGAAGACCTCATTGCAGCGGAGCTGGTGACCAGATGAGGCTGTAAGGAGCACAGCCAGGTTTCCAGAGAGCCAAGAGTTAAAGGGGCTGTGCCCATTCAGGAATCAGATAAACTTCAATTTTTCCACCCATTTCCTAAAAGTGCAAAGCATTTGTTTTGATTTCTGAAATAGTCCCTCCAAGTCATTGAAAGAAGAATGACGTCAGCTTAGGAAGCCTATCCAATCAGGGCAAGCCACAGGGTTGTATGAAATACTTTCTGGTTTATAGTTCAAAAGGTTTCTTTAGAGAGAAGCATACTGGGAGGGCTAACGCTCGCTTCAGACCTGTTTTTTTAGAAATTGATTTTCTTAACTACAGAAGTGATACAAACCTCGAGCACCGCTGACGTATCCAGAACTAGAGAGTGAGGCCCTCTCACCCCATCTCGGGAGATGCACTGTTAGAGCCCTCTGCCCCTCGGGGTGGTTTTCTTTGTGCACTTATTTGTGGGTAGGTTGTGAAATGGTTAACGTGAAGCAGTGATTTTAGGACACACGAGCATCTTGTAGAATGTAGAGATTCCTGGTCATAACCTCACTGTTTTGAGAAATGGCAATTTTGGGTGCAGAGAAGTGTAGTAGAAGTGACCTGGGCCTTTCCTGTGGCACTGATGGTGCAACTTTGGGCAAGTCAGCAACCTTCTGGGCTCAGTTTTCTCACCTGTGAAGTGGGTGGGAGAAGAATAGAGAAGTTCTCTTTCCCGGCTGTGGGTCAGAGCCAGCAGAGGAAGCTTCTTCATAAATATGTGGAGGCTCAGGTCCCTCCTGGGGGTTTAGTTTCATTGGTTTTTGTGGAGCCTGGGAATTGCAATTGTAAAAAAAAGTTCCCAAATTACTCTAATGGGCGGCAGGATTTGGGGGCTACTGAACTGAAGAAAGTCTCTAAGGCCTGGGCTTCCCATCCAGCCTGATCAAGTGCTATGTCTATACAGACTCGGACATTAGACAGCCTTGGTTCCAATCCCAGCTCACCCAATCACTAGCTGTGTGTCCTGGGCAAGTTACTTACCCTCTCTGAGCCTCAATTTTAGAACAGTCCTTGCCCCAGAGCACACTGGACTGGAGAGGGAGTGATTGTTCTCATTTACAGTGTTAATTCGGAGATCTCCTGTGTCACCTCTTGTGGGCACAGGGCTGTGCTTTGCACACGATTGATGGTGATGACATTTGGTATTAATATGTACCTGGCACATGTTGGTGGTGACATTTTATATTAATACATTTGGTTTTAAGAAATTCTATAGCCTTTTAAAACTCTATGCATTCCTTCGAGAGCATCTGGGAAATGCTATTTTCCTTTTCTTCACAGATGGGGAAAGGACAATCTCCAAGTGGAGACTAGAGCACATGGTAAAGTCAGTCATGGGGCCCTAACAAGCACACAGAGGTGTGAAGGAGCGTAGGGAGACAGGCAAGCAGCGTAGACCTTGGAGCTAATCTTCCTTAGTCAGAGTGTGGGTTACTCAGGTGTACTCATCCGCTCCAGCAAAGCCGCCATTCCCGTTGAGCCAGGCACACCCACACCCTCCATAGGGTACAAGGCACAGACCAGCACCCTGCTGCAGACTTTATGCAAATATATTTATGTCATACCTGGGTCATATTTTCCTCAGAAGGATTATTCTACATTGGAGACAAAGCACGGCAGTATGGAAAGGTACAACCCAGGGACCCGGCGGCTTCCTGCTCTGGGCTCCCTGCGCTGTTTACGTAATTCATCTCCCTGAGTGTCTTGTCTGCATGGTGAAAACATTGGCTTGAAGATGAGATCATTCCAAGAGTCTGTATTTTCTGTCCACTGTCAGATTTCTGATTTGTCCATAATATATGGCTATGATCTATTTTTCAATCTACAGTAAATGCACTCTTTTTAAAAAAATTAGCCGCATACTAAACAAAAATATCCATGCATGTGTGTATACTTTATATATGTGTATATATACACATATATATGTTATATATGATAAATTTGAAATGGTTATAAAAATAAGAAAGGTCTGTGTATCTCCAGCACTAAATATGCCTCTCGCTGACTCGCACATTATTAAAGCACCACGTGCTTTAATCTCCACTTGGAGATTTGGGCTCCATTGGATTAAAGGGAGACCTCACTCTCACCTAGGCATAAAACTCCTTGGAAAATTTGCCTTCCAGTGGAGGGTGGTCACAACAAATAAGAAGCGAAAGAGCAAGTGATGTGGCTCCTAATACCAGCTGCCATTTTGGTCAGAGTTTGGGGCTTTTAACTGAGCGCAGGCATCACTTTCTGGACTTCGTGGTTAAATTAAGGGAAAAACGAGTGTTTAAAGTCCCTCTGGCCCTCAGTCTCTCCCTTGATTCAGTCACCACCCCCGGGAAAAATGTCCCTTCCCTTCTGTTAAGCATGCACTCCCTGAAAAAGAGGCAGGTTCTCTCTGTGCTAGGTTAGAGGAAATGTAATTACCAGACTCAAGAAGGTTGGCACACTCGTATTCTCTGTGGTAGGAGAAGAAAAGTCTGCTGATAGGGAGTGTGTGAGTAAATTAACAAGCGTGCTATCTTATGCCAGTGAGAATCTCAGGCCTGTTTCTTAAATCTTGAGCCAGACCTTAATGGTTAACCCCAGTCAGCTCCCTTTTAAGAAAGCTTGTTACCTTTGCAAACTTCAGTTAGTAAGAGTCCATTAGACTGGAAAGAGGATGACCACTGCCCTCTTGAACCTGCGCATTGTAGCTTACAGCATTCTCAGAACTTTTACACACACCCCCAAACAGCCTGGTGGGACAGGAATTGTTATTGGCAAGTGAGCCAGAGCCAAAAGGTAATGCGGCAAGAAATGCTGGTCATGAGATTTGACTGGTTCCAACCACAGGAAACCTAAAGCTCTTACTGAGTCACAAAGCTCCCACACAGTGGTCCAGCTTTCAACTCAGGACGGCGATGATCATTGAGGCAACTCTGGACTTCAACGTTTTGCTATCACACCTGTGGGAGGGAGAGTGTGAGCGCATCCTGTCATGTCGTGGGTAGTGCAGGCGGTGTTTACATCTTGGCTGTACACAAGGGATTCCCAAAATGTGGGTCACCAACTATCTGCGTCAAAATCACTTGGGGTATCATTCCAGATATCCTGACTTTGTGTCCCTGGAGGCGGGCTTTGAATCTGCATGTGCAATGGTATTCCAGGTAATGCTTGGGATTCTGCTGTCTGTGGAGCAAGGGGATAAATGTGCTCACTGCATTGAAGGCTCTGGCTTGTGTTACTGCTTCAACTCTGGGGGTGGGAAAGGTGTAATGTATTCCTTCCCTCTTCACCATTTTTGGGAGAACCCTTTACAAGTCTCTATCTATTGAGCTCATCTCAGATGGTGGGAGATGTAGAGATAGCATTAGGAAAGTAGTTTGACTTTCTTATAATCCTCCAGTTCTGCTCTGGGCATCTTACTATGGGGAGAAAGGTGAGCCCTAGATCTGGTTCAGCTGCAGCTGACTGCCTGGTGCATAGACTTCTCTTCTCCATGTAGAGTCAGAAGAGAACTGTTTCTGAATCTGTCTCTTCATCCATTCATCTATGCACCCATCCACCCACTCACTCACTCATCCATCCATCCATCCATCCATCCTTCCATCCATTCATCTATCCATCCA